>CAMXCT020004890.1:0-615000 GCA_947184155.2 Cladocopium goreaui | reverse complement strand
TTGTTGACACTTTGGCTTCTTTGCTATTACGTAGGATCGCCAAATATTGTGATGTGTGATGTGTGTGTGCATTGTTTTTGATTTGATCGCCATTGGCGAATCCCTTCCTGAGGCTCCACTGTTTCCACCCCAACTTTGTAGACTGGAAAACCTGAGGTATCACTGAAACTGCATCGGTTGTTAAGTGTTCCCGAAAGTGGTCACGACTGTGAACTTTACATTATTAACCATGGACATCCAACATGTTTTTATATTATTTTATATACAGTAGCTGGTATTCTATTGTTGCGGCTATGAAGCAGATACATGTGAGAATGATGGCCAGAAAGTTGCAGCTGTCAAGAGGTTGAAACCAGCATTTTTATGGGCCAACACTGTCCAGGACACGGAAAAGGAAGCCCACTTAATTAGATGTGTACAACCAACTTAAGAAGTGGGTAATGACCATGTTGTGACCTCAGTATGCGGAATATGTATATATGTGGCATTAATCTGTGGATTACGCATGATTTAACCGCATGATTTACCCCGCGCCTGGGACGTCACCGTACTGTCAGTTGAAGCCAATGGCGGTAGCCCTGGAATAAAAGGGATGTTGGAATGATAAGTGGCCTGGCCAATATGGTAATTTGAATATCCCGGAGATCCCGGAGAATATTACCACCGTGTATCATGAAATGTTATTTGATTTATTTATTTATCTTGTTTGTATAATATACATATATGTATATATAAATGTTCCCATGGGGGATATGTTAGCAATATATGCATGTATTACAGTTCTTGGGCAGCGGGTTCCACTAAGGATCTCCTCCGCTTCTCTTCAACTCGCAGAAGTCCAGGTAGAACTCGCCAGTAGTTTCTGTAGTGGAGTTTCGCATAGATAGATATGTCCTGACTAACATTTCTGTATATATGTTTCTATATGTTCTTAATTCTTATTAATAAAATATGGTGTGTGCCAATAGTTTTTTTTCTGACCAACATTAAGAAGGTACATTGCATACATAGATGTGTGGATTCAACCGCCATGAACCAGCCCATACCATCCCTAAGATCACAATAAACGGGTGGTAACAATCATCCCCCAATGGTAGGTGTATTATTGGGTTTACCACATAATGGGTATATATACACGCAGATTAACACAGATTTATGTTTTTTTCCAGGAATTGGTGGATGTACCAATCTTCAGGGAGGGTCTGATGCAACTTATGACCCCATAGACTGTTTGGCCTCCCTGTTCTGGCTGAAAATAGGGTAGATCCCCCAAGATGCTCACCCCAAACTTGGAACAGAATGATGGACCATTGCCATCGCGGTTACCCGCTACCAACACATATTTTATTGGGGAGCATATTAGGAACATTGAATAGAGACTGCAGCGAAACCAAGAAACCAAGTGATTGCTGGTTGCGCCCATATTTAATTTAGGATCCGCATATAAGCGAGATGATCTAAAGAACTATCATATTCTTGGTTTGCGAAAAAAGACATGGTTGAAGTGGCCTTACTTCCAAAACTACTTATAGCTATACCATGCTATACCGTATTTTCAGCTGCACATTCTGGTAATCAAACCTGACAATGGAACACGGCACACAAGATTCGAAAAAAAATATGTCACCATATATCACCCTTCTTTATACATTCACCTCATACACTCTCAATTACAGTATTAGGATGATTTTCAGTGATCTTATACACCTATACAATCTTCACCATCATATACAATCTTTTACAATCTGTACATATTTTAATTTCTCATAAGATTTTCACTGATCTCACAAAATAAACTCCAAAAAAGTGATTTTTCAATCCCCCTTGGAATTTCCACTAAGAATGGGACAACCATGGCCATATTATTTCATCCAGGAGAATTCCAACAGGGATATTTTTCATAAGGTTTTCCATGGCCATGGCGCCAGGTCACGCCTTTCCGCGACCGGCGTGGACCTGGCGGACCTGGCGCCGGACGCGGACGCGCCGCCGGACGCAGCACGTGCCGTTTCTTCGCCGCCGTTGGCGAAGAAAGTGGCCTTTCAGATGGTGGCTGAGATGCTGGGCCTCCGTTTAGGGATTAGATTGGCTATAAAACAAAAGATGTTTACCAGGAAAAATATGGAAATATCGTATAATGGGATCTATAACAGATATAATCAATTGAAAAAAACACTTTTCCAGGATACATTAGCAGTGAGCAGTGGCTGCAAGACTGTAAACCCTGGTTGATGATCTAGTTCAGGGATGAACTACTCACCAATATTTCGGGGAATATCTTAATCCTTTTTGGGAATCCCTATTATCCATTATCATACATGATTTTAATAATGTATATATATATATATACATGCATGCATGCATACATGCATACATTAATTATATACATACATACATACATACATACATACATACATACATTGATTACATACATTGATTACATACATTGATTACATACATTGATTACATACATTGATTACATACATTGATTACATACATTGATTACATACATTGATTACATACATTGATTACATACATTGATTACATACATTGATTACATACATACATACATACATACATACATACATACATACATACATACATACATACATACATACATATACATACATATACATACATATACATACATATACATACATATACATACATATACATACATATACATACATATACATACATATACATACATATACATACATATACAGACATATACATACATATACATACATATACATACATATACATACATATACATACATATACATACATATACATACATATACATACATATACATACATATACATACATATACATACACATACATACACATACATACACATACATACACATACACATACATACATACATACATACATACATAGATACATACATACATAGATACATACATACATACATACAGACATACATACATACATACAGACATACATACATACAGGACATTACCGACATTACATCCATTACATCCATTACATCCATTACATACGGTACATACATTACATACATTACATACACTACATCCATTACATGCATTACATGCATTCCATGCATTACATGCATTACACGCATTACATGCATTACACGCATTACATGCATTACATGCATTACACGCATTACACGCATTACATGCATTACATGCATTACATGCATTACATGCATTACATGCATTACATGCATTACTTGCATTACATGCATTACATGCATTGAATGCATTGCATGCATACATGCATTCATGCATACATACATGCATACCTTCCTACATCCATACATCCATACATCCATCCATCCATCCATCCATCCATCCATATATCCATCCATCCATCCATATATATATATATATATATATATTTGAATACCTCGTACATATTTGCTGGGTGGTTTTGAACATTAATTTTGCTTCTATCGCTAAGATGAAACCACCAACCAGTGATGCTAGATGCGATTGGGAAGGAGGACCACTGTTTGTTGAGACTTTTTTTTCTTTAAACACACTGTGTCTTCAAGATAACGTGGATGATCCAAAGTTTCTACCATCAGTGACTCTGACATTTGTTTTGAAGTACCAAGTAGAAGTATTCACTGGAAAGGAATGAAACATCTGTAGCTGTTTGACTTGAAGTGTTCCTTTACTTTTCGAAGCGCATTGCGACTCATGATGTGCGAATACTACTACTGGGACTGGGTTCGTCTGAAAATAGGTCCAACAAATGTTTGTTTATCATAGGTTTCCATGGCCATATATATATATACATTGCCTGTATAACCCATGGTTACACAGACCCTCATCCCTCATTTGAATGTACAAGGGATGACCAGCTTGTATATTTCAACCACTCCAATTCTCCGGAAATTGTATAGATGTAGTGTCTGGTGAGCGTAACTTTCTCATTTGTGTTGAGGAACCTTTTTGGTACCCTGATGTACGGTACATTCTGCTTCTATGATGCTCTTGGTTCACAGAATCAAGTTCCTACCGTTGTTGCTTCCATCACGGTGTCCGGGACATGAGTGCTGCTACCCATGCCCAATGAGCTGGGCTGGATGTGGCGCGGCTCCAGGAATGACAAATCCGAGCTGATACTCTACAGCTACTCTCATGACAGTAGCTGGTCAGTTGTTCCAAACTTCAACATTTTGATTCATGCAAATTTTCTAATGAGGTTAAAACATGTTAAAACAATAATGAACCGCCCATGACTGGGAATGGTTTATACCACCTACTTGTATTTATTGTGAAATTGAGGCTGGTTTATTATGTTGTTTCCCACATTACTTGCAAAGTTCAGTCCATAGAAACATAGTAGAACAAAAAATCATCCAATTTGTTTCTTTCCAGATCTTATAATTCTTATATGCCTATCATATATTTCAACCTGTCCAACCTATCACCTTCCCAGCAAAACGTCCAGGTATTTGGGCCAATAGCATGGGTATGAAGCAGATCTTCAGAAACTTCAGCGTTCCGAACGGGACGTCCTTGAAGTCTTTGAGCTGGATGCCGATATCGCCCTTCACCCTGCTGTGGCACTGCGCAGCAGTGTTTCATGCAGCCTTTGAGATTCATGTCGACCTTCCAGGTCTTCGAGGTCGCGCTGGAGGCGGATCAGAGCAAGGTGCGGGGGAAATCCGCGGCCTTGTTGGATCACTTAAGGGACCCCATGGGTTGAGGGTTCAGATGTCCTTTGTTTCCAGGGGGTTTGAAGTATGGGATTGGAATATGAGCAGGGCAAGAATTATTGTGTTGGGAACATGTTCACTAGGATCAAGGTTAGCCGCTTGTTTATAAATTCAACTCCGGCAAGGCTGTCCCACCTTGAGTTGGTTCTCTCGATGCTTGCTGTGGTTTTGTCAATGGATGGGGGACCTTTGCTGACTTTGCTTGGGGAGGAAACCAGAAAAGTATTGGGACTGGGATGATGCCTGAAGTGTCCTGAAGTTATAATAGTAATGACATGTACATCATATAGCTGGTTACATCCTACCGAGGTGTTGCGACCCCGATCGACATGTTACAACCCCTGCCATGCAGGTCTTGAGCCCGGCAGTTCTATGGCACCTTGGCACTTCTTGCGCCGCCTCCGACGTCATGCTGGGGAGCTCGTGGTGGCTGCACCACTGATTTTCTATCGACGAATGTTGGGGCGGCCCTTCCATTCCTTGGGCAAAGTCCGGTGGCTGCTGCTGAGTAAAGATGACTGGCAGATGGAGGATCTCAGAAGTTTGCTGAGTCACCAGGAGGAGCAAAAACAGGACCATGCTGTAGTGAATGGATTGGTGGCTGCATTGAGGGATACTTGAAGGACTACTTGGATGCTCTGAATCTGATGGTAGAGATATAGCTCCAGTCCTCTCAGCATATTTGTTGTCAATATTCTATCAATTCTCTCTTTTTTGGGAGTGCCCAAAAAGATAGAGCAGGGATTGAAACAATGAAGCCCTCCTGATGTTCATGGCGGTGAACAAAAATGTATTTCTACTTGAGAAAAGGCCATCATTTTCTAGAAATTCTCATGATCCTCGGGGCAGGATCTGGAGTTTCACCAACTCTTGGTGGCACCATGGGGTGCTGGCTTAGCTTATGCACCCCTGGGCTCGGATCTGTGTCTGGGCTCTGAAAACCATGGGATTTACATGGGTTTTACACTGAGAAGGGCAAGTTCAAGGGGGAACATGATGATCAACTAGAGGATTTCTTTAGGCTCCGTAGAAACTGAAACACCCTTGCTACGGTGCAGTTATCATATTTGGCATCATGCTAGTTCATGTGGGTGTAGCTGCCTGATATACTTTGGAGCAACGTGACCCACCTGGTACGTGAATAGAATCATATCATACCCCATTCACGTAGCTCCTACTATTTACATTCTTATATATATATATGTATATATATATATATATATCATCTTATATCCGTCCGGAGTTTCGCCACTTCAAACCCCAGTCTTTTACACTGAACTCATTTTAAGTCGTTACGTTTTGACATGTTTTGATATGTTTTGACACTCCAAGTCTGGCCTTAGATCGACTTCCAGGTTTGCCTCGCCTTTACCGGGCGTTGAGCTGCGTCAGTGGCCGCTGATGGCCCGTGGCCTCCAAGCTCTGCCGGGCGCCGCGTTGGCCGCGTTCGGCTGGAGGGCCTTGGGAGGAGGAGCCCTGCGACAGGAGCGGCTACGGATCTCAGGCCGCCGGAATCGGCACAGAGTCTGGATGAATTCCCATGACGGATCCATGGTGCTGGTCTATATGCTAACATAAAGGGGGTATATTGATGGGATCCATGTTACCATATATATATATATATATAGCATACATGGATCCCATGGGATTTATTAAGGTAACCCTGGAAATTAGAGAACATTCATGAAAGTTCCAGTAGACTCAGTAGACCTGGTGGGTAAATAGGATACAATACTTTGGGATGAATCCATGCGATACTTCATCAAGTTGTCCTTTTGAAATCTCTCTTCTTGTTGGTTATATCCTTAGGTTTTTGTGGGGGATCGTGCATGAGGGTTCCTTGCAATTTTTGTTGGTCTCATCTCACCTGCCATGCCTCAATTTGTTAATCGTCAGCTGAGTTGGTTTATTTCAGTAGATTGACTACGATTAACGGCTGGGCGTAAGATGGCATATGGTCATTTATACATAGACTGCAAGCATACTTCAATGGGGACCTACCTCTTGATGTCTCTACATGTAAGCTATATCCACCGTAAACCCTAAGCTTAGTGCAACTGACTCCTGCAGGTGTGGAGTACAGCTCTGCTGAAGTGGAAACCGCCCTGGAACTCTCGCCCTTGGTCTGTCCTGGGTCCACCGTGGCGTGTTCCGCGGGGGACGGAGGGGGCCTGGTGATCGTCTTTGTTCCGAAGGTGCGGACGGAGTGGCAATGGCTGCTGAGGAAACATCTATGGACGATGTCGTACACACATGGTTTTCATACAGCATCATAGATAGATTATAGTCATAGAATGCTAGATTATAAGTAATTAGCCATCATCCATCATCATCCAAGGGTTTTCTGTTTCTCATCTTCACCAACCCTATCCAGGATGGCACCATCAGCTCCCGCGATGCCTTGGCGAAATCGCTCGCCGCCCACCTGGCCTTGTCGCTGGGCCTCCACGTCCAGCGCTGGGTGCCGCTGCCTGCGGCGGCGCTACCGCGGGCGGCCGAGGGCACGCTGCGGCGGGAGGTGCTGAAGGGGTGGCTGCACGGGGTCGAAGGCGCAGGGGTCGAAGGGATTGGAGTTTTGGGTTGAAAACTGTGGAAAACCTGGAGAAATGATGGGGAAATAGTATGAAATAGTGGGAGATCAGTACGTAGGGTTGTAATGGGATGTGATGGGACATAACTAACCAACTTGAGATGTCTGAAAATGGAATATACCTCCCTTCTCAGTGATTTTCATAGTACCTGGTTGTCCTAGAGAGCAGTTTTGAGATGGCATTACCACGACATCACCACAGAGGATGGTTGGGATCTGGGGATTGGGTTCATTTCTGATTGGGGAATGGATATAATTGTAATTTGCCCATGGAAATGAAGGTGTACCAACCATTTTATGGGATTGTAAGGGATATAGATAGGGGTACAGAAAGGGAGGCCCAGTTGATACTTCTAGGTTTATGACATAGTATTATATATATATTAATATATTAATGCATAATAATACAATATCTATTGGTGCTGGCCAAAATGATTGTAAAAGGATGTTGTTTTTTTTGGAAAGAAGGAAGATGTCAACGTTTTCGGGAAATCCATTGCGGGTACTGCACCATATTTTGGATTTTGGGTGAAATTATAAGTGAAACGGTCCCATTTTATTTCATCCAAGTCTCGAAGCGAATGCAGTATCTAATTTCTCCTTGCTATTTCACCTGATATTTGCAGATAAAGAGAGAAATAGAATGAAATAGATCTGATTCAATGGGGGATTTCCCACCAGCAGACTGCATTGCTGGCAAGTAAGAAACAAATGGGGATGTAGATATGATGTGTTGGTTATTTTGCGGGATCTCAAGATCCACCAAATATAAATGGTCATTTGATTATTTTGTTGAGATAGTATGAGAATGTATGATATAGTTGTATCCGTTTAAAAAATTGGTGCCGGTAAAGATTCTGAGAAACTTTTTGGGATCAACGGTTCTTGATCCCCATCGATCAATGATGTTCATCAGTGGGTTGCTCCAGCAAACAATGATAGGGGGCAATAATGATTGTGTTCCCCTTGTATCTGCGGGGTTGGGAGCAAATTGTTTCATATTCTGGAGATGGGTGGCATTCTTCGGATTTCCGACTATGTGAACAAGTAATAGCTCACAATATTACACCATTATATATATACTTGAACACATGCCATGATTTATGTAATCAAGTTATCTTTATTATACAATGACATTAACGCAAGTGAATACCACTATATACACAAATTATGATGATTCCACGTTATTATTCACAAACAAGTTAATTAATAGTCCATCTCGTTTGTCCATGGGATCTCCCGTCATCTGTTGGAGATACCCGCTAGGCACTGGCGCTCCAGTTGAAGACGCGCCTCTCCCAGCAGACTGGGTCTTTGAGGAAGACTTCAAAGCGCAGGCGTTGACTTCGCGGCTGGGCTCAGGCTAAGGCGGCTAAGGCGGCTAAGGCGGCTAAGGTCAAAGTACTTCTGATAGTACAAGGGCGCAACAAAGGACGTCAAACAATAAGAATGTTGATTTCGCGAATGTTCTGTGTTTTTGTCATGTCAAAGTGGTTTGAATTTACAATAGTTGAAGATGCATGATTTTGAGGTACATTTGTTTCACTACTTGATGGTTTGATATCAACAATTACGGACTGGGTGAAAGCGAACGGATGATCAAGGGTCGCATCCAGCAATTGCATATCATTGATTATCATTGCCCTGGAGACAACATATCATGATGAATCACCAAGTGGCCAATTTATAACGACTTGATCACTGGATTGTTTGCTGCAGCTACTTTGAGTGTTTATCATCAAAAGTGGCTAGTTCATCGATGGGAAAATCAGGCCAAGGTCGAAGATTGTCTTCGTTCCGACAATGTGGTGATCCAACAGAAAAGGAAATTGATGATCAATGTCCGAAGTGAGGAAAATCCATGGTACCCACAGTTTTTAGGACATACTCAACTTATACTTTGTATTAGTTTGTTGGGTTTGCATCGTGTTTGCACTTCTCGCAAATCAAGTGGACCTTCAAGTAACTGAACCATTTTGACTTTCAGCTGCTATTGATCGGTGGTTGCAGCCATAGTTTGCATGCAATGATAGTCGTAATGTCCCAAAATCAGTGGTTTGAACCTGAATCTCTGTGTCTTTCCGTGAGTACATCAACTTTGCAAGCCATATCACGTCCAGAGTCAGTTGCAGGCAATCCCAAGTGTAGATGAATGGGCGATATTCCTATTGATTTCCACCAGAGAAACCTTCTTTCAACGAGCACAACACCAGGTTTCTGGGCGCTTTCCTATTGAAGTTCCCGTTTTACATCTTACCCGGAAGGATCATCAGTGACTTTCTTCAAAAGGGTTGAAACCACAGCCTTCCGACTTCATTGGCTGATAGACTTCATTGGGGTCCTGCAGATTTTCGCATAAACCCCGACAACGAGACTGGGCGAGACTGGCCCAGGAACGTTGAAGTAGATGAAGATGCTATTGAGGAACGTATGGAGGGTGCAGCGCTAGACCCTGATGTAACTTCGGCATGGGGCACGGTTGGACCTGGAGTTTGTTGTACATGCCGGATTAATGAATGTGTGGTTGATTGAGATATTTGAGATTGGGGAGGGTATACCCTCCCAGTGAACTCCAACTTGGTTTGGGTTTGGTGCAGGTCAGGAGGACGGCTGTGGGACAACATCTTCCATGGGGGTTTCCCAAAATGGGGGTACCCCAGTAGCTGGATGGTTTATTTCATGGAAAATCATATTAAAACGGATGATTTGGGAGTACCCCCATTTCAGGAAACCTCCATATAAATGTAGGAGTTGTCAGGTTGTCTCTTGGATTTGCTTTCTAAAGGGACAGTCGCTGTGAAACAGTCGCGATAATGTCAGGATAATTATGTGCCATTCTTCTTGGCAGCCGGGAAACTGGAACGCTTCACAATGTTTTTCCTTGGGTGACGTCCGATATGATTAGTTACATGGCTTTGTCTGAAAAAGGGTATGCCATCAGATCAACACATCCCATGGTTTATCACTAATCTCAAAGAGCATGGGGTCTATCATCAATACCCCCCATCCAAATTGCCAGAAGTTGCACAATGTGGGGCCCCCCAGTTACAAGTTGGTTTATAAGCCCCAATAACTATAGTTAGAAGTACCATAAACCATATAGTTATTGGAGTTATAAACCAACTTAGCTATCTAGGGGGCCCCACTTTGCAGTCTTCCCCATTCTTGGGCAAAGCCACGTGGTTTTGGTTTGAACATAAGGTAGCTGCAGTTTTCCAAAATGTCATGATTCAGAACCAGTGTCCCATAGTGTCCCCATCAAAGGTCCACTCGCCCAAGCGGTTGCTGCTGATCATCGGTGGCAGCTCAGATCTCTCAGCGCAGGCGGGACCGGTAGGATCCGGAAGGGTGGTCTGTTGGGAGCCACGGATGGCCAAACGTTTGCCATTTACCATCTGGTTATTTAACATAGCCATGGAAAATTGCCATTTGTAGATGGTTTACCTATTAAAAATGGTGATTTTCCATGGCTATGTTAAATAACCAGAGGATAATTAATAAATTTGTAGATGATTTTCGCTTGAAAACAGCGATAGAGATCGATAAAGGATGTTCCAGGATTTTCCATTGCCATGTTTGATTACCAGCGGGTCAAGATAGAAACAGAGGGGTGACTTGTATGACTAAAACAATGAAACAGAGCGGTGGCTTGGAAGATAGTTCTATTGCAATTGAGATTGGGAATGATCATTTCAAGATATTTGAACATGTTTGAACGCATCATGGTGATTTCAGTTTTTTTTTTTTAATAGCCCTATTTCAGAGCAGGGATTGCGCGTGTTCACGTGGATCGCATGAGGAGAATCCCAATGATTTCACCCTTTTGGCGGCCAATTTTTCTGGGCTGTCACTGCATGGTGCTTTGGAACATTGTTTTTTTTTTTAATGGGTTAATGATGGTTAATGATGGTTAATAATGGTTAATAATCACTGGTTGGTGGTGACTGGAACCATGGAATTTTATGACTTTCCCATCATATTGGGAATGTCATCATAACCCAACTGACGAACTCCATCATTTTTCAGAGGGGTGGCGAAAAACCACCAACCAGTGATTCCTACTGGTTCAATACCCCAGGGCGATGGTTGAAGCCATTGGGCCATTGATCACATCACCACTTTCTCATGGTATCCGCCAACACAACTCATATGGTTTTCCCGCGAAAGTCATGAAAAACATCCAACTGGTCTGGTTAAATCACTTAAATCATAGCAATCAACAAATCACCATTTGTTCCACAATCCCATTCAATTACCATTGTTGATTTGTTGATGGTTAAGTCACATTGATTTTCAACAATTTAAACCACCAGTGTCAATTCCCTTTGTATTTTTCCCATTTCCAGTCAATTGGAATGGAAATCCCACACGAATTCCCCAAGCAAATCCCAAGATTTCGGGTTTTCCCCGTTTTTTCCCATGGAAATTCTCACATCTTCGCTGCTTCCGCCGCCAGATCCTTCGCGCCGCCTCGGGCCGTGCGGACTTCGGCGACGTGACACTGCGCGCGGTGGAGTCGACGGAGGCGGCGGTGGCGGTGATGCAGACGGAGACGGAGGCGCCCAGGTTTTCTCCCATGGCGGAAATGACCAATTTGGAGATCCATTTGTCGACAAATTTGGAGAGAAATTTGGTGCAACTTCTCACTTTTTTTGGGGAGACTTTCTTGAACTACTTGGTTTTGTCAAGAAAAACAGGGGAAATTCACCATAGAAACTAGGCATATACTGAAGGTTATCATGAAAACATTGTCAATTACTCAGGTTTTCCTGTCCAAACAAACTGAGGAAATTACATGAAATTACCTGTGAAAAAGGTGGGCTTTACCATAGAGAATGCGGTTGTCACTTGACAAAAAACAACCATTTCAGATGTTTTGTGTTTCATCCAACAATTAGGATTTAGGCATCAAAAACGTCTAAATCATGGAATCATGGAGTCTGGATTTTAAGTCAACCATAATGGAGGGTTGTTTGACAAGACCGCAGAGATTTGACCAACAGCATATCGTTCGCGACCTGACCCACAAATGTTCCGCCCCAGAAAATGCTGTTTATTAGGTGGAAGTTGCCGAAAGTACATATATCAATTTTGGGATTTCTACTGTATATATTCTGTATATTATTTGCCGAGATTTGACAAACACACATGGGGTGACTTGCCAAAACAATATGGATTTCAGCAACCACACATGGAAACTTGTTCTACATAGCAACAGTGGATGTTGCCCATCAACATTTGGAGGTCCACTGCCGGATTCAATGATGCGTGACGTAGTGGAGAAATAGGACGAAAGGAAGGTGATGACGATACAGTAGTTGTAGCGAAAAGATTTGGAAAGATCGAGCTTCGAGAAATTTTTGTAATGATGCCTACCCCATCCTACTCCCAATCCTTTAGTCTAGTTGCTAACAGATACTAACAGTACATCAGCTTATGTGATCTAGTTTCAACCCCATCTACTGCAAGCCGCGCTAGCTTGTGGGCTCCAATTTTGGCGTCAGAGAGACGTAGAGCCTTTGAGACTTTGTTCATGCACATGAGCCAACCCGATTAAGCAACAAAAATCGTGATCTAAAGATGTGGAAAATCAATGCGCATCAACTTCTTTTTACAGACCAGTGTCTTCCTTAGCTTGTGCTGAGCTGCCATGGAAACACCTCCAACAGATGCTACTGCTGCTTTGTCAACAGATGCTACTGCTGTTTCAGAAGCAGCTGAGAATTTGTCCATTGAGATCACTGTGCTGACTTTGAGCGGCGAAACGCTGGTGGTGAGCCTTTCCCCTGACAGCACTTTGCTAGACTTGAAGCGTGAGATCAAAAGCCGTTCTGGGCATCTGATTGAGATACAGCAATTCTCCTCGGAAGAAACGGTGTTCATTGGCCCTGACCGGCGGAAACTGAGGGAATTTGGCCTTGTTTCAGGAAGCGTGACCCTCACTCTTGTTTTGAAAGGCCTAGATGTTGACATGCACATTGAAACACTGCGTGGCAAGGGGAGCATGAGAGAAGCAGACGACATCAGGATTCTTTGCGCTCTTTCAGAGGATATTTTCTTGAAAGAGCCACCCTTATTGGAATTGCAACCGCCTTTGGTGATGGGTGGGCACGTAATGGGATGTGCTTCACAATTGCACTACCTTTTCGATACCTTCGGTGAGCCTTCCGAATCACAATATCTCTTTTTGGGCTGCTACGTCAGTAGAGGGAAGAGATCTATAGATACCTTCACCCTGTTGCTCCTGTACAAAAAAAAGTATCCTGAAAAGATCCACTTGCTCCGCGGGCAACACGAAAGTGCCCAGATATCAAGGATCTATGGTTTCTACGATGAGTGCAAGAGCAGCTGGTTGGTGGTTTCAACCTATTTTTCTTGATCCCCTAAATATGGGATGATAGATTCACAAATCATAATAAACGCAATTCACATCAGCTCGCTGATTAAACATGTGCTTTTACAGCAGCCCTTTTTGGTGCAGCCTTCTGTGCTGCCCAGGAAAGTTCAATGTGAGGATCTGGAAAGATTTTGTGAAGGTCTTCAACTCGTTACCTTTCGGTGCCCTGATCCAGGAGCGCATCTTCTGCGTTCCCTCGGGGCTGTCGCCCAATTTGCAGCGTCCAAAAGATCTTCTGCAGATCCAACGGCCTGTGGATGTGCCAGAGGCTTGGCCAGAGGGCCCCAAAAAGTTCAGCTCCTCAAGAGAATCCACCCAAAATAAGGCATCGGTTGAACATACTGTGTCCATTTATGTCCATTATGTTTGTTTATTTGTATGATTTTGTTTGTGTTTAACTTTCAAATGATTTCTGTTGGGTGCTTCTGCAGCAATTCCAAGGATGCCGGCCTCGTTTGCGACTTGCTCTGGGCCTATTTCGATGCGGATGTGACTGGCTGGGCAGACCTAGATAAAGCCATCGAACTGATTTACGGGCCTGATGTGTTAGACACGTTTCTGAGACAGAATAACTTGGAGACTGGTTGCCGATTTCATTAGTGCTTTGTATTTCAGTTGTCATGCCAACATATATATATATATATATGTCTGTGTAGTTAGATGATGAAGATTCATCAGATTCAATTCGGAACTTGGGAATGACTTGAACCAACCAGGAGAAGATTTGCTGTTCAACACGAGTCCTGCAAGAGGGTTACAAATCCCACGAAGATCGTTTGCTGGACGTGTTCATTGCTTCAAATTATTGCGGAGATTTCGACAATCGTGGGGCAGTGCTCATCCTGGATGAGCATTTGCAGCAGAAATTTGTCACCCATGACCTTCCATTCTTAAGTTGACCTCCAGAATGGTCTTTGCTGAGAACAAAAACAAAGATCATCCGAGTTTGACAGAATTCTGTGCATTTGCAGCTCAAAAGTATCCAAACATCAGCTACAGAATGCATCAGAATGCCAGACATAGGTTTGTCATCTTGCTGCAAAGACATGGATTGTATGGGTTTCAAGTCCCCATCCAGTGTTGAATTGCCACAGTTTTGAGGTGGAGGGAAGAAATTTGCAGGATGGTCCACCTCATTTGACAGATTAAGATGATGATTATTGGTCTGGGTGGCTGAGGAAAGCCAAGCCCAAATGGTAAATACAGTGCAGTAATGGCAAAATCAATACTCATGTTTTTGTTGTATGCCGCTTGCTATCTATTTTTCGAGTCAGATACCTCATATCCACACTTGCAAGGAGATTTTGGGTTTGAACATGTTTAAACCATGGGATTCATGCGATTGGGTTTGTTTGAAAATAGAGAAAAGCTGGTCAAACATGAGGTCCCAAAAATGAAATTTGCTATTTGGGGAAGATCTACCAGCTATTTTCAGACTCGCCCAAATCCATGTATATCCCAGTATGAAGTCCCCCTAAATTGTCATGAAATCCAAATGATATCCTCATGTCTAGATGATTTTCCCACCCTATCCCCCAAAAAAAAACATATCCAGTTGGTGGTTTGGAACATGTATTTTATTGTCCATTCAGTTGGGAATGTCATCATCCCAACTGACGATTCGTCAATCATTTTTCAGAGGGGTGACGAACAACCACCAACCAGATATTTGATTATATACTACTATACTTGTTGTGATATTTGTGTTTGATAAGTTTTACTGGCGACTAAATCACCATTGATATTATATACTATCTTGTATAGTCCCATTGACAGATGATTTTCCCAGAGAAGCCCTGAGAATCAAGTCCTCCACCAGGGACTTGAGCTGATGGTGCTGCACTTGCTGCAATGCGAGGAGCGGTGTTTCCATAAATCGATGGTTTCTAAGGGAAAATCCTAATCGAAAATGGATCATTTGGAGGTACCCCAATTTTAGGAAACCTCCATATGAATTGAATAGTATATATGTTGGCCTTATAGAATGGTAGAGGTTGCGTTTTCATTGCTTTGAAAGAGTTTGGGGAATTTGCAGTCTGGCAAGGACCACAATTTTATTCCCAAGCCCACTAATTGCTACCGACCTGCCCGAAATCATTTTGGACTACCTGACAAAAATGAAGATGCGAGATCATAGAGTTCTCCTGGGCCACCCTTTCATGGCATTTTTCATGGGATTTAAATGATTTAAGCAACAAACAATGGTGATTTTTGATGTTGTAGAGTCCTGTAACTTTCTTTGATGACCGATGCAAAATGGATCCAGTTGAAGCTTGGATCCAGTTGTCCAAGTCCTCGGATTGCGCGAAAAACCCTCCATGAAAATTGGATCCAACAGTGGTGGCAAAAAATGGCGGTTTCAAGGATCATCTGTGTTTCAATGGGTTATTTGAATATATACCCCAACTGGTTATGAGGTTTACATAGCCATGGTATAGATGGCCCTAATCGAAATAGATGTTTTACCGTTCTTAATAGCATGGTGGATCTTTCCATGGCGAACTGTTAGTCATAACCAGATGGTAGCTGTCAAGAGTTGTTTGAACAAACAATTGTCTACTGGACACAGGTTCAACTTTTTTCAAGGGTCCAGTTATTTAGTAACTTATGATGTGCCTCCCCAACTCCCCTCTTGTGATAAGTCGGTTTATGTACCGAGCAAACCAGAGTAAACCATAGTATATTGAACCAACTATACTTGGTTTGTTACTATAAGTAAATCATAGTTTATTACTAGTAAACCATAGTAAGTTGGTAAACAAATCGTAGTGAACTTAGTAGTAAACCAACTTACTACCCCATCTAAGTGGGTCCCACAGGAAATACCACTTGATGGTTACTACTTGCATGCAATCTCAGAAAGAGCTTGGTATTGTAGCAAAAATTCTACCTCAAAACTTGGCGAATGATGAATTTCTAGTGAGTGTTCTGGGAAAAATGTACCGAAATGACCAAGGAACTCTGCTGATTTTCCACCTGGGTTTGTCTGAAAATAGTGTACCCCTACACCCAATGGTTAATGATCATTATCCCTACTAAATGGCTATAATTGGGGGTATACCCCATTTCCAGACATACCCACCTAGTTCCTTGCCTTCCCCACAATTTTCAAGTGGCTGGTGGACTCCAGGACTCACACGGCACAGAGGAGGTGGTAAGTGTGATCCAGCTACTGCAAGCGTGGGAGAGGAAACACAGCACTTTGAACTTGAAGGCTCAGATTTTTTGTGAGTTGATGAGTTGGTTTTTATGATTTTTTATGTGAGCTATTTCTCTTGGCAGACATTTTCTGGTTGCTATGAATTTTGCTGTTCTTTTTTTTCTGTCAGAAGGATGTCTGGATCTGGTGTTCTTTCTGTGCTTCTTTCTTTCTGCGGATTTTCGGAGGCTTCGGAGGCTTCGGTGATGATCCCTAGCATCGCATACCGTTTGGTCAAAGGGATTGGCCCTACAACCTAAAGGGATGCAATGGACCGGTGATATTTGGTATCAGATATATGCCTACACCAAGAGATTCATATAGGTTTTTGGATCGGATTGATTTATTGAAAACATGGATCCTGATTCTATAGAATACATATAGAATACATATTTCCCAATATAGGACGAATTGTTCGATGTGCGAAGTGAGGCAACCAACCCACTCCAAACGCGCATCCCTTCTCCGCCGCGTAAACCGGCGCAGGTTCCGGTGCTGAAACTTCTCTGCGTTTCAACCGGACGCCACAGGCGTGTGGCTGGCGATGCGATGGATCCGCGGAAACACTTTCTGTCAGGAGACCGGTGGAATTTGGTCAATGTCGGAGAATGCCGTGGATGTGGAGGGTGACGCAATATGGTGAAACATGGTGAAACATGGTGAAACATGGTGACTGTGGGTCTGAAAATGGCTAATTATACACCCTAGCCATTTTGAGTATTCTATAGATTTGGATAGATTTGGGGGTACCCTATTTTCGGGCAAACCGGCAAACCCAACTCGATTTGTGGGTTGGAACCCAACTGCGCCCAGGTATAAAGGGACAGTTCCTTTGTTTTCCTTCCATTTCTTTCCGCATACAATGTGAATATTGACCCATGGCGAATACTATTCCCAAGGCAAGTTCAACATGTTTTTGTTACTGTATAAATGGGATGGTAACTCCTATAACTATCAGGGTATATATCATAAGTTCGAATTGTTGAGGGTTTATAGCTCCAATAACTCGACTTTGTCATACTTACTGCATAAGATCTTAGAAGTGTAGGTCATGGGGGTTACAACTTATCACCAAACTTATCTCGGCAGTTTTCTGTCAATTGAAATCGTCTCCCAAGCCCAACCCCAACCTGGGGGTGCATCTATGGGATGAAATATGGGTTATATATTGACTATCAACCACCTAAGTTTGTATATATATATATGGACTGTACAATGATATACATACAGATTCTATATATATATATATATGTATGGAATCTCCCCACTTTTCACAATCCAGTACCAAAACGTGGCCACAGGCGTTCTGCTCAGCGCGTCCCTGGAGATGCCGTGGCTCAAGGTCTGTCAGCTGGACGCCTGCCCCAAGCTGCGCGCTTCGACGCTGGCGGAGCAGCTGTTGCAGGAGATGAGCCACTTGGCGTTGGCATTGGCCAGCGGAAATGGCATGGGAAATGCCATGTGTTTGATGTCAGGCGTCAAAACCGTGAACAGCCATCAAAACGGTGAATTTCAAACGTCAACTTAATGCGGTTTAAATCTTCAGCCGACATGTAGGGATATTCAAGCAAGCGTAGGGATTAAACATCATAGGTCCGAACAATCTTCCTCTACTGCTCCAGTAAACACAATTCAGAACCGGTGAAGCAAAATCCCAAGAAACCATCCACACTGGTCGTTTGATTTTCCCAGAATCCCGATGTTTTTTCTCGTAAGATCTTTGCTGGCTGATCTCTAAACATGGCCCGTTTGATTTCCTACCACCGAAGTTTTGGGAGTAAAATTCCAAGAAACCGTAAGCCGCAAAGTAAATCAATCTTCTGCAGAATTCCAATTTATGGCTGCTACAATCATTGATGTTATCATTTCTGTTGGTTAAATGCCCAATTGTTTGGTGGTTCAATCCCATTTTAGTGACAATCTGTTCCAACCCAAGGAAAGAACTAGCAGTCAAAATGTCATGTGTGGTATATTCAAACAATCCAACATATCGCCGAACAAAATCATCAGAAACCACACGCAGATATCCGTTCCTAGCCATTTCTGGTGGTTAAAGAGTCCTTTATTTCTGATAGCTAGAAATCTTGTTCAGTGGGCATTTTTTATTTTGAAACATAATCTATAAATTAATTATCACTACTCGATGATTTTCCATGAGGACCAGGTGTTATACTCTACATGTTTCCACAGCATTTCCGGTAGTTCAAAGTCCTCTTTCTGGTTAGATTCAGATGGGCATTTGAATTTGAACAACGTCATCCATAAATCACTGATTTTCATGATCAGAGGGTAAAACAATAGTATTCCACATTGACATTTTATAGTTTCATGTGGGAACATGATCTACAAATTGCTGTGTTTTCTATGACACTCTAGATTTCCAGTCTAGATTTCCCATATTGTAAATGATAGAAATTACATGATGAGCAGAGGCGAAGTTCCCACATGTTTACAGATTCCCCAGGGATTTGATGCCAGGCTCAGACCTCAACAGCTCCGAAATCCTCCTGGACGCTGATGGAGTGCGTTTACTGAGACGCCTCCGTCCAGCGGCGCTGGCGCCGCAGAATCGCTTGCAGTTGTTGAAGCAGTGCAGGACGGGCCATGGGAAATTTCTCTGTAGATATATGGATTTGAGGGATTTACATACAATATAATGGGATTTCATGGGAATTGAATGCGATTTGGGATATAGTGGACTATGAGTGGGATTTTATAGTGATTTAATGACTGTCAATGGGGATTTCGACATCAACCATAGGGACTTAATCCACCGATCCATGATTCTTCCATCTATAAATGCCCATGTATAAGCGGATTTCCCAGCGAGCCATGATTCCCAGAGGGTTTTGTTGGGTAGTTCACAGGAGTACCTATATTAGCCATCAGAATTCAACTATAAATCCCCATTTTTGCTGGTTAAGTCACAATAGTTGCTGTTTGGAGATCCCCCTGCTTGGGTGAAGTCCCCATGATTGCTGCTCCATTTTTTGCTGGACTGCTGGTCACCATGTTTGGGGGTGGAATCGTAACTCCAAGTGACAAAAATCCCATCTGAACTCCAATTTCCACCATCACTTTTTGGTTCCCAAAATCACCAGATGTTTTTCCCAAATCAGTAACAATCTCGTCATCTTTAAAACCTGGTCAAATCAGTAAAACATCTTCATATCTTTCGTAAAAATCACCATTTTTTACCATTTTTTTCCCATCCATGGCCCAAAAAAAGGGGTCACCAACCAGGGGCCCAACCAGACCCCTTCCAGGAGCATCCTCCTGGCCGGCGGCCTCGGAGGCATCGGCTCCCTCTGGGCCGAACACCTGGGTGCCGAGCAGCTGCTGCTGCTGGGCCGGCGCCCAAGCAGCGCCGTGCAGCGGCACCTGGAGGCGCTGCGACGTGGTGGCTCGGTTGGGCGCAAAATCGGGTGATTTTCATGGTGATTTCAGTGGGATTTAAGCATCCATTTCCCTTTTAAAATGGATTTCATAGAACTTATAAGTATTTTTCTGAGAGTCATCTATATTGATTTGAACGGGGAGATGGGAACTAGTTGAGATAAGTTGGATTTAGAACTACGTAGATGAACGGGGATTTATGATGGATATATCCATGTTTTAGTGAGATGGAGTTTACAAACTTAGCCAAGTAGGTTTAGAATTCCATCTAACTATAGCTATAACCATCATAAACTCCATCGTTAACCTAGTTAGCCACCTACTAACTGCGGCACCACCTTGTGAGTTTAGCAAGCAGAATGGAGGATGTATATGGATTAAACCTGATTTAAGGAAGAAAATCTTGGGCGTTCACCAAACATGGTGGAAGAACCAAGAAAAGTGATGCATTGAAGTGACAAAATGTGGGGATGTGTAGGGATTCAATAAGAACATACGGGGGCTTAAGGAACAACATATCCAGATTTCAGCAACGAAGCATCCCGATCAAATCAACCAAAGAATGCAAAACGACATGAAATGAAACAGCTAGTCGGGATGTACCTAAACTGACTCAAGAAGATCATATGGGGATGTGAACGGCAATGAGGATGGAAGCAACAAACGTGCAGAAAATTTACCGGCAGAGGTGGTTGTGTCAGTGTCAGACTTGGGGGGCCGACGTACCAACAAGACATATATGGATCATGCCTTGAATAAGACAGAAAACAATAGTTCCATTACCAGCGAATATTAGAGTTTTTTAGGGGCGTATTTTTCTTGCGGCGAACATGCACTATGGCGAGTGAGGCACTTTACAGCTATATCTGTTCCTTCCAAACTCTAAATTTCTGGCACAGAGAAGGCTGTGTTGTATATAACAATAATGTTTGATACTCATATAGTGGCAACTTGTGTTTGTAAATACTGTACCCTATGCTAATCAAACATGGCAATGGGAAATCACCTAGAAATATAGGTTTTAGTGCGATCATCATCTATATAAATGGTGAATTTTCCATTGCCATGCTTGAGTGCCAGAGGGTAAACAACCCCGCTTCTGAAAGATGGATGTCAATCTGGGCACAAAACCTCAAGCCTGAGAATACACTCAGCACTAGATATATATCGAATATATCAAAATGGCAGATGTTTACTGGCACCCATCTGGTGGTTTCTTATATAAGATGGTGGATCCCCAAAACCTTGGGGCCTAGTACTAAAATGATCACTTGGATGATTTGGGGCGCCCCTCTTTGTAAAGGAATCTGGAAACGTGATTTACTTCACCCTTTCCATACAGAAAAGCAGACAAGAAAACATTGCACAGCAATACACAGCATGTTTTTACTAAATAATCAACATTGTTATTAGTACAGTATTGTTATTAACTATATATATATATATTATAGTTATTGATTGTTATTAGTACAGTATTGTTACTAACTGTATAACTATATATAACTATTTACTATATAGTTATTGTTAGTTGTTTATCAATCACAGCAAGTTGCTGACCGATGGAGCCTACCACAAGGAAACTCAGAGATCGTTTACATCTCTGCGGACATTTCCAAGAAGCAGCAGCTCCGGTCAGCTTTGAAGAACTGCCCGGCCATGAACTTCTTGGACTTTGCCGCCTGTTTATGCGAGTGCCCTGTCGAACAAACCATACGAAATCATTTTGCCTGTCCCCTGTCTACTCATTTTTAGCATCACGTACCTAGACTCTAGAGCCTGAAACAAGTACCCGCAAAAATGGTGTCTTACACCAGTTTTGGTACTTTTGTCCCATGATTTTGAGGCACTTAGAGGATATTGGTACATCTTTGAAGTGCTCAGACAGGTCATTCGAGCCTCCTCAATCTGTCTTGCAGCTGGACGCCATGACTGCCATGAACGGACCTCAAGAAAAGTTGCGAGGCTGGCGGGATGCAGTTGTAAATTACTTGGATTATCATGTATTTTGTCATCATTAGAATTTTCATAGCGATGTTTTTTTTGTGTTTATCATATTTGATGTTTTGAGATATAGAAACCAGTTTAACAGTTAGGCTGTCTACAAAAAAATGTAATTGATTGTGGTCTTCAGTCCATGGCTGATGGTCACGAGGAGCTGAAAACTTCATTGAAGTGTTGAAGGACTCAGTCGGGGTCCAGCGGTCGAGGTGTCTTGGGACGTTTATGATTTATACTATATACAGTAACTTCTATAGAATCTATACAAAACAGGGATAGCTATTTATATCTAAAAAAACAGTATTTCATGGGATGGTATACGGATGTATAAGGGTATGTTCATCGCTCAATGGACATTGGAAGATGATGCTTTCAAGCTGTAAATGTCTATTTTTGGGGGACTCCATTGATGATCTTGGCCAACTTGGCAGTGGCTCACGACCACTTCCAACTTCCAACTGCCCAGGATCTGAAATTCTCATTAAATCACGGTGCAACCAATTCATCCCATATATATATACATCATTATGTATAATATATGCACATAATCCAAACATATATCCCATATATAGCATCAAAATCACAACCAAGATGTCAACTTTAACCGGATCGTCCAACTTGGCCATTTTAGCCCTTGTCCCCAAATCCCTCGGAAACCATCTTTAGAATCACTCCCCAAGCTTTCCCAAAAAGAACATAAAAGAAACACAAGTTTACCCCAAAAAACTGCCCTCCCCAGCAATAAGTTGTTGCGAAGTTGGTTTATGTTCACCCATCTACCTACAGATTTGTCCACCTCATCAAACGGTAACTTGTTTCTTACGGTTTCCCCATCTTTGGTGTACATCAACCCTTTCCCTATCCCCCCCTCGGGTCTCCGCAGGACGTGACCTCCACCACTCCGTTTCGCCGTGTGCCCGTGCTCTTCGCCTCCAGCGCCGTCAGCATCGCCGGGGCGCCACAGCTGGGCGTCTACAGCGCCAAGGCGCGGGCGCTGGAGGCGCTTTGCACGAAGGAAGCGGCGCAGACGGCCACGCGGCGGAAGATGCTGGAGATCGGCTGCGTGGCGTTTCTTGGGGCATTAAATGACCCATTTGGGTTTAAAATGGTTGAAAAATGTTTAAAACTTGTTTCCATCCCACTTTGGAGTAGCCCCCACTTCCCCCCTACATTCCCCCATCCCTTTAGGCTTTCAGCCTGGGACCACGTTGGCATCACCGCAGCGTTCCCCGCCCTGGCCAGCAACGCGCCAGCGCTGGGGCTCAAGACCTTGACGCCGCAGCAGGGGCTCGAAGCCTTGGAGGCGGTGCTGCGGTTCCAAGCGCCGCGCTTTACGGTGCTCATGGTGGGAGTGGATGGTCAACATCCTAGAGTTCAAGCGCTCACAGGTGGCCTGGGTTATGTGTTTGTTTTTTATATTTTTTTTGGTGGGATTCTCATGGATTGAATGGGGTTGGAAGTTTCCAAATCTGTGTCTTTTCTTGATTTCAAATGTTCACAGGTGGGGTTTGGTGGTGGGATGGTTGGAAGATGCTGGGTGCAACTGGTGTTTTTTTTGGGCGTTAGGTGGAACCGAAGACGGAGGAACCATCGGACTATACTGACAATGGAAATGTTTCACTGACCAGGAATGCTTTGATGTTAGTATGGATCAGAAACCAATTATAATACATACCCTCTGGTAATTTAACATAGCGAACTGGAAAATCACCATGCTATTTTCATGGGTAAATCCACTATTTCTATGGCCATGGCTTCAATAGTTTTTTGTATGTTTACCAGAGGGTAATTATACTACATGATTGTGGGGATCAACATGTTCACCAAGTTGTGCCAAGGTTTTCACCTGCACGGAGTATCCCAGATTTATTGGTCAGTGGTCCCCCTGGGTCTGAAATGTTTCGACCGAGACCAAACTTGTTTTGCCTTATGTTTTGATTTGGGTTGTTCAAATCTCTGCATGTTGTTAGTTCAATCACTTAAATGCCCGTTAATGAGAGTTGCATTCCCATTCTTGTTGGTTCAATTTTCTGCATTTGTGCAGTATAGATAGTCACATTCCAATCTTTGGGTAACCATTCTTTTCTGTACAATGTGTCCATTAATGTAAATACCATATCAAAACATCAGAACATATCAGAACCATTCTTTCAATCAACATAAGTAAAACATACATATATATATATAGAATCATGCTGTAAATTTCATAAATCTTAAAAAAAAAGATCCATACTTTGTAGTCACCATGGTCACCCGTTCCGGCTTTTTTTGGAACCATCCCCAGGCGGCTCCTCTGGTGCCGCAACGAGCACGGCCACGGTGAGCGGCTGTGTGGAAATGATCCAGGCGGCGGTCCGGAAAGTCTTGGGAAAGGAGGCCAACCTGGGCCACCTGGACTTGAAACCATGGCTTAACATGCTTGAAATACGCTGCTGCTCGGTGGTGACTGGAACATGGCTTTCTAATGGGATAATGATGGTTAATAATGGTTAATAATGGTTAATAATCACTGGTTGGTGGTGACTGGAACCATGGAATTTTATGACTTTCCCATGATATTGGGAATGTCATCATCCCAATTGACTTTCACTCCATCATTTTTCAGAGGGGTAGGTCAACCACCAACCATGCTGGGTTTAGCATGGTTGCACAGAAGAACTGATCCAAAAGTTGGGGGTGTAAGATGATCAACGAGCCGACGAGCAATGTTCAAAGTGGGCCATTTGACTCAAGCGATGGGCCCAGGAACATATTTCTCCATCAATCAAATCTTAACATAGTTCACTATTGAATTGGAATTTGATGGAAATTGACATGTTTTTTTAATGATATAATTGGGATTTGAAATTATATTCAAGCTCAGCGATTGATTGACTTGACTCAGTGAGTGACTGAGATAAGTTGAGGTTTCACCATGAAAACAGTGAGGTTTGTGATAGCATCCCTTCAATGAGCTAAAGGACTTGACCGGTTTCCGCGGATGCAGCCCATCATTCCGTCATCGTCATCAGATGAAGAGATTCTGAATCTATACGACTATATATTAAAATATATAAAATAATATAGGGGCACTATTGGTATATATATATATATATGGTGCCCCTACTAAACTAATAATATGTTTTTTTGTTTGTTTTTTGGTTTCCTAGAAGAACTTTACAAAGAAGGGTGCCCCTATGAGTTGGCTTAGAACCCAAAGAAGGGTGCCACCTGCTCAACGCCCAGGTGACAGTTTCGTGGAGCTGGGGTTGGACTCGATGTCCTCCATGTCGTTGCACAGCAGCCTGAGCGATGCCTCAGGTGCGGTCAAGGGGATGTCTTTTGGAGCTGACCACTGGACCTTAAAAACCGAACCAATGGCGGGTTTTTTTCGTATGGGATGTGTTAAAATGGGATATTGGATGTGACTGGGAGATGTTTTTGTTGGGATATTGGATGTGAATGGGATGTGGGAATGGAACATTGGTGGGTTCTGAATGGGGTCTTAATGGGATATGAGGGGCTGCAATTTGCAGCCTCCCCTCAGTTATAACTTGGTTTGTGTTCACCATCTAAGTGTCAATATCATCTATAGCATGAACCGAACCAACGCGTACCTATCTATTGCGCGCCGGTGTGTGATTTCAACACGTATCTCTACGATGCCCCCCTAAAAAAGCTGACCAGCAGATTGTTTGTTCATATGGGAGCCGTCCGTAAAAGCAGGTCACAAATTTATGAATTGATGCGTTTACTTTGCTTTGCGCGATTGCTAAAACCTGCATCGCGATAGGCTGAGCGATTGGTTGGCGTTGGTTATACGGGCTACCACCCTACTACTACTACTACTACTACTACTAGTACTACTACTACTACTACTACTACTACTACTACTGCTAGTACTACTACTACTACTACTACTACCTACTACTACTACTACTACGACTACTACGACTACTACGACTACTACGACGACGACTACTACTACTACTACTACTACTACTACTACGACTACTACTTTCGAGACCATAACCATGCCAATAATTGACATGGCCGCGCGGATTCGCGCGCAAGGGGTTTTCAGGTCAGGACATTCAAGCAGCTCCAATTGAAAACAGGTCAGAAAACAGGTCAGAAACAGGTCAGAAACAGGTCAGAAACACCAAAAAGGCAGCACTTGCCTAGCATCCATCCATCCATCCATCCATCCATCCATCCACCTCAGCTCTTATCATTGCTACTTTACTATTACTATTACTACTATTACTACTTCTACTACTACTACTACTACTAGTACTACTACGAGTACGACTACGACTACGACTACTACTACTAGTACTAGTACTAGTACTAGTACTAGTACTAGTACTACTACTACTACTACTACTACTACTACTACGACTACTACTACGACTACTACTACGACTACGACTACTACTACTTTACTTTCGAGACCAGAACCATGCCAATAATTGACATGGCCGCGCGGATTCCGCGCGCGCGGAATCCGCGCAGATGTTTTCAGGTCAGAAGGACATTCAAGCTAGCTCCAATTGAAAACAGGTCAGAAACAGGTCAGAAACAGGTCAGAAACACCAAAAAGGCAGCACTTGCCTAGCATCATCCATCCATCCATCCATCCACCTCAGCTCTTATCATTGCTACTAATACTACTACTACTACTAATACTACTACTACTACTCCTGCTACTACTACTACTGCTACTACTGCTACTGCTACTACTGCTACTACTACTACTACTACTCCTACTACTACTCCTACTCCTACTCCTACTTCTACTCCTACTCCTACTCCAAACGCAACCTCTCTCTCTCTCTCTCCCTTGCCTATTTCCTCACCCTCCTACCAGAACTCCTACGCCTACTCCTATTCCAATTTCCACTACCACTACTGCTAGTGCTACTGCGACTGCTAGTGCACTGTGAGTTTTCCGGACCGTTTCCGGACCGCACAAGCTTATTTTGCTCCCAAATTTGAAATCGAATGCGTTCACGCATGGATCCTTACTCTCATTACTAGATTTGCTACTACCCCTAGCACTACCACCACACCCGCTGCTACTGCACCACCCTGCACCACCACTACCACCACTACCACTAGTACACCTAGGAATTTCTGCTCTTGCTTTTAAATCCAATTGCACTCGTGTGAAGGGTCAGAAACGAGTCAGAAACCAGTCAGAAACCAGTCAGAAACCCGTCAGAAACCGGCCAAAAGCAATCTCTCTCTCTCTCCCTTGCCTATTCCCTCACCCTCCCATCAGAACTCCTACGCCTACTCCTATTGCAATTTCCACTACCACTACTGCTAGTGCTACTGCTACTGCTAGTCCTGCTGGTACTACTGTGAGTTTTCCGGACCGTTTCCGGACCGCGCAAGCTTATTTTGCTTCCAAATTTGAAATCGAATGCGTTCACGCATGGATCCTTCCTCCCACTACTAGATTTGCTACTACTCTTAGTACTACCACCACACCCGCTGCTACTGCACCACCACTACCACTAGTACACCTAGGAATTTCTGCTCTTGCTTTTAAACCCAATTGACACGAGTTCCGCTGAAGGGTCAGAAACGAGTCAGAAACCAGTCAGAAACCTGTCAGAAACCGGTCAAACGCAACCATCTGTTTCCCCCTCCCTCCCTCTCTCTCTCTCTCTTTCTCTCTTTCCCTCCCTCTCCCTTTCTTCCCTTGCCCTGCTACTAGAACTCCTTCTCCTATTCCTACTCCTACTCTTACCCCTCCTACTACTACTACTACTACTACTACGACTAGTACTACTACTACTACTACTAGTACTACTAGTACTAGTACTACTAGTACTACTGCTGCTGGTACTACTGTGAGTTTTCCGGACCGTTTCCGGACCGCGCGAGCTTATTTTGTTCCCAAATTTGAAATCGAATGCGTTCACGCATGGATCCTCATTATATAATACATAACTTATATTTTATGTATATGACCTGATCAACGAAGAACAAACCCTTCCGCGATTGCTCACTGTGGTACCGCGGTTGCTACGCGATTGGCTGAGCGATTGAGGGCTGTCCGGGAAAAGGTATTTTGGACAACCCCCATATGATGATTCACCCAATAAACTCGACCGCCTTCTATATCACTATACCTTCAGAACATGTTCAAACCTCAAAAGCCAGCCCAGCCATTGAGTCCCAATCTCCAGACTCCTTCCAGTTGTGCAAATCAACTTCTCACATGTAATTACCCTGTTCACCCCCAATGTCTTCGTCTTCCAAAAAGATCGGACCTCAAAAAAATTCCAGATTTCTCAGACCTTAACTAGAATCATCCCCTCCACTCATCATGTGTCCTCACCATATACCCATCATGTATGTATATGGTCTCATGTTTCATAACTATAGATCCCGACCTCCAAGTACCTACTAAAATGGCGTTTCACCCCTGAATTTTCATCCCTTTTACATCCTTTTACCATGTTTGGTGGTGTGTTTGGAGGGCTCTAACCGACGTGGATCCATCCCCAGGTGTGGTTCTCCCCCTGTCGCTCTTCTACGACGAGCCCAGCCTGCTGGACGCCGCCAAGTACCTCCACCGCGCCGCCGGCAGCAGCGACGAAGTCGGCGACGAGGAGAACTTGGAGGCGCTGCTGCAGGATGACGAGGCGAGAAGATCCTACCAGTTGAGCCAGGGAAGAAGTGCCATGAACGCCAAGGACAGGGCGGATGGAATGGGGGACGATGGGAATCCCGTTGAACATATGGGAAACTTGAAGAAGGGGATATTTGATATCTGAATTCGACATGAACCATTGGGGAGTTGAAGCAACACTAAAGGGTTTTTTTGTTGTTGCACAAAGCTTGTGGGGATCAAAGCATTCTGGGTCTAATCACACACATTGTTCCGTGTTTGATGGGTTTCCCATGTCTTGTGGCATCATCCAATCCGCGCATTTTTTCGGTCGAATTACCATTTGTCGGGTTTTGTCATATGTTCCCCATTTGAATGGCCAGGCTACTTCTATTTAGAGACAAACCCATTTCGAGAGTCGAGAGTTTAACAATTAGAAATGGTTGTTTCATAGTTTGATTAGCCATGGTTTGACCTGCTTGCAAACACCAACATTACCCTCTGGTAAACTAACATAACTATGGAAAATCACCATTTTTAATGGGACAATCAACTATAAATTGCAATTTTCAATAGCTTTGTGTATGTTTACCAGAGGGTATTTTGTTTCTTATCAATCCTATGATATCGCCATATTGGATTATATCCCCAACTTGTCTATGGCATAACTTTCCCATCATCCCCAATGTTTATGTCATCATCCTCCATTCCCTCCTTTTTTTTGGGCAAAATATCTGAATCATCCTAAAACATCCTAAAACAACAACATCACCCAACACCCAACATTCAACCCATCAAAATCACCCACATCATTTTTTTGTTTTAAATTCCATTATTTATATGCGAGTAATATATATAATATATATATATATATAATTGTATATACCATTTCTTAAATTTAAACAATGTCTTTCTATCATCATCCCCAGCACCCTCTAGTATTTTCACATAGCTACGGAAACCATGGCCGATTTACTTAGGATGATTTAACCTCTTTCAGTAAAATATCACTTACGGTATATCCTCAACAAACTCCTTATTCTTGTTGGTTGTTACTGTGAATCCGATATCCCAATTATTTCACTATAGATTCCTATTGTTGTCGACCACAAAATTTTGTGTTACCCCCAACAATAGGAATCTATAGTGAAATAATTGGGATATTCACTATCCCATATGATCCATGGTGCTGGTATATATGCTAACATTGGGGGTATATTGATGGTAAATGTTACCATATATAGCATTCATGGATCCTATGGGTATAGGATTCCTATTGTGCTTCCAGGACTTTCACCTGGCGCGGGAGAAATGTCGTGCCGCTTCTGTGGGCGCCACGGGCCACGCGTTGATCGCCGCGCTGGCCCTCGAGGCCGAGGCCTCCCGGGCGCTGGGCGACGCCACGACGGCGTTGGAGCTGCTGCGACGGGTGCGGAGCAACGAGGAGGAGCTGCACGGTGCGGAGAGTGCCGACTGCTGTGCCTTGGGAGATCGAGATGGCCGTTTGATGGACAGATTGGGGAGATGTTTGGGGCATACCCTTTGGTAAACATACAAAAAGCTATTGAAAATGGCCATTTATAGTGAGTTTTCCCATTTGATTTGTTGGAGTTTGAGTTGTTTGAGATCTATTTCAAATGGATGTTGGTGAAAACTTTAGTCCAGACCACGTTTTTGGAGGATTTTGGAGGTATGAAGGTCCATTCACGACAAGCTAAAGTTCACTGATTGTTTGCGATGACAGTTGTGAATGTTCGGCAAGAGTTTGGGCTGATTGATTTGTGTTTTTTGATATTGGAGTCATCATTAGTCATCACATTACAACTCTCCAATTTATCAGAGACCATGATGACTTACAGTAAGTGCAATATGGGTGCACTTGTGTAAACGCAGATGAACGCCTCTAAACCTCAGTCACGATTTCGAACAATCAACTATTGTTCCATTTCCACATTTTTTGAACATTCAAAAATTCAAAACATCCCAACATCATTAAATCCCCGAGCACTAGCTACATATTATGTTGTTGATAAGTACAAAAAAACATACCCGTATATGTTTATATTGTATTGTACTTGTTATCATTACTAATGTCAACAGTTTCATGTTATATATGTACACATGTTTTAGATATTGATATGTGAATATTATGGTCAAATATGATTTCAGATATCCATGTTCACAAAGATATTGTTATATATATATATATAGTTGCATACACATGTACAAAGGATCCAGTCCATCATATCACTGTATCAGGCCTCCCCAAGTCATTCCTCCCCATATATTCGCACATTTATTGACATTCAATTTTATATATATATATATATATGTAATTATATTTTGAAATTCAGTCCTTCCATACGATATCATGCTACGTTATATACACACTGTGTATACATTTATATTCCATCAGACCTCCCGGACCTCCCCAATCGTCATTCCCCAAAACAGTATGTTCCACATTTATATCCCTTGTTAAACACTATTTCACCCCACTACTATATCCACTACTCCCCATTTCTCTTGGTGAAATCAAGTGAATTTCCCCTGAAACTTGCCATTTCTGTTGTGCTACTGTGGAAGAAACCTATTGAAACCAGCTCCCCATTTTTCGGATGGTTGAAACCCTGCTAAACCCTATAAATATCATGGAAAATCTATGAAGAATGGGATAAATTAATAAACCATGGATAAAACATGGATAAACCATGGATAAAACATGGATAAACCATGGATAAAACATGGATAAACCATGGATAAAACATGGATAAACCATGGATAAACCATAGATAAACCATAGATAAACCACGTAAACCCATTGGTTCAGCCGAGGTTTAGCCCTGGGTAAGTTGATCCACCTGGGTGCCACCGAGCATTGCCACGACTTCCAGCGCCATCACCGGCGCTTCCTCGAGGCTGTCGCCTGGGTGGCCAGCGCCACCGCAACCGGCGAAGCCTGCGTGGCCTGCGTGGCGTGGGAGATGCAGAAGTTGAGGTGGTTGAACTTGGATCTGCAAAAATTGGATGGACACTTGGAATAATTTTTGCAGATGGGAATATATGTCCCAAATTGGATGGACAATTGGATGGACACTTGGAATCATAGATGTCCCAAACTGCAAAAATTAGATGGACACTTGGAATATCTTGAAAATCATAGATGTCCCAAATTTCCATTGGTTGGCTAGAGGGGTTGTTTAGAAACCCCTTGAAAACAACAGGTAAATCGAATCACTTGGAATCACTTGGATCTATTAACTTATGGATCGAACTTGCAGGGCAAACGTGCAATATTGGATCCTTGTGTTTTCTAATCCGTTTGTCCTTGTCCTAGCCGTTGCAATATTGGAGGCCGCAAATCTTCAAGAACGATTCAACATGAATCTCCACTACCATCCATGCATGGGTAGATTTGCCTAGATTTGGTTCACATGTGGTTCACATTTGGTTCAATGTGGTTACATATCCAAAGATGATTGGACCCCCAAAATGGATATGTTGATGCGTGAAAGTGCAAAAATCTCTGGATTCAGTGGTCCCCAATGGCTTGACATAGGCCCAAATCGGAGGATTCACCATTGTGGAGATGGTGGAGTATAACTTATAAACCAAGAACAAAAATCAAATCAATGGATAGAAATGGGAGTAAAACCATGTATGACCAACAAAACAATCAAATCATATAGAATAATATAGAAATAGGTTTGGGACATGTTTTGGTCATATCTTCCCTAACAAATAACATCCGACTTTCCCTGGGCCCAAGGATTTCCGAAGGACGAATTGGGTGTCCTTAGTGGATTGGAAGTGCTGGAGGTGATGACATTAAGGCGCAACGGTCACTTGGCCAAAGCTGGTGGTGGATGAAGACCCACGGTTGATTCGAAAGGTCTTTGAAGGTTTGAAGTTACTCAATGTGAACAAACTTTTACCATACAAAAAGATGTGGAAAACAACCATGGTTGCCCGTTCGGAAAATTAGCATAAATTAGCTATATTAATGATGGGTTTTCCACATCGAACTGTCAGTTTACAAGACGCTACGCCGCTACTCGAGATGGTGGTTGTCAACATAGTTTGGATCATTACTTCAAGCAGAGCAAATGCCTCATTGATCATGGTTTTGGACATAATGACATAATGGTTAAAAGATATCCCTTGCACTGGCTTAATTAAACCAGGTGGACACTGAGTTATGGTTTATTTTTTTAGGGACATGTTAAAAGGACTGATGATTGTGTTTTAAAGTCTTGCTATCTTTCAGATGTAAATCCATGTAAATCCTAATGATATACACCTTGGTCCAGCTGCCTTGTTTTTGAAGCCCACACCCTCCCCATCGCAGGTTTGGTTGTGAAACTCTAAAACCGCCCAGGTTTGACAGAACTTCCCAGCAGTTTTGGCCAACTGCAGACATTGCGGGAACTGTATTTGACGGGCAACTGCCTGTCGGACTTGCCGGAGAGCTTCTGCAATCTCTCCAAATTGCAGGTGGGGGTTACTTCCAAGTTGGAGGGTGTCACCATGGATGTAGTTGCAGTTAAAAAAAGCCCCTGAACAGAACCAAACAAAAGCAACATGCTCTAGCTATGTTCCACCCCCTCTTTCATGTGGGTTTGTTTGAGCATGTTGTGAAAACTCCCCCAATTTGATGTTTTATTGAGGTGTCTCATCATCTTTCCCTGCAAAAAACAGGGCGGCCATTTGAGGTGCTGTGCCTGGAACGGAACCGATTGGTGAAGTTGCCATCTGCCGTGTATGCCATCTCCAAACGATTGCTACAACTGGGGCTGGATGAACAGGAAGTGCCACTGGGATCTGCACGACCCAGGGGAACCCATCGGAACCCATCAATCAACGTGCAAGAAGAAGGCCGTTGTTCAGGTTAGTGAAATATGATCATTTACCATAATTTACCCAGATAGATCGGATAGGTCGATAGATAGATGAATGGAAAGACTGATCAATGATTGATAGTGGTTGCAACTACTAGTTAGTCATGTTCATTATGAATTAGAAAAAGACCAGTGTTAGTAATCATTTACTATTGATTAACTATTTAATTAGTAATGTAAATATGTTACTATTTGTTAATCAGTATTATGATTTACTACTAGTTAGTCATTTTTCATTATGAGTTACAATATTGATGACCTGTTGACCCTCCAAGTCCCATGATTTCATTGGTCCTAGAATTTCGAGGGGGACTTCCAGGGTCCGGATCGTGTTTGTTTGATGCTTTCCACTTTGCATCCCCAAGAAATGGATGAAAACTGGATGTTGATCAAAGTTGACTACAGAAAATTCCAATTTGGATGGCTTGAAACATGTTGAAACCCTTTCATCTGCTGGTAAAAACCATGGTTTCCTGTCGAACTTTTGCCTTAAATCCATCTATATACATCCATCCATTGAGAGTTATGTGACATTTACCCTCCAAGTCTCTATAGGTATATGCTTTTTTTTCCGTGAAAGTTACTGTATGTGACATATACCCTTTAAGATCCTTTAGGTGATTTGTTTCCATGCTAAAACTGCCCTTGCAGTTCTATCACCAAGGCCCTTCTCCTTGGATGAGCCACTTCTGATCCCGAAGCTCTCCATTCTGCGCGCGCGGGGCTGCCAAGCAGCGACCTTTCCCAAGATGCTCTTGGGATCCAAAGGGGTTCCCGCCAATTTGAACACCGTCTTCTGGGCCAACAACGGAACCTGAGCTGAAGAAAAGATGACTGGGTTGATGTTCAAAACTTTGGACCCAAAGTTGTAACAAGAACGGACAAGAACGGCATTTAGATCATTAATAAATGCGGATTCTTTTTTGGAAGACACTCTATCTGATTTGGGGTGACAATGACAATCCTGAACGTATGTTGAACTGATGTTGACATAAGGTGCTCTTGACAAATGCTTTCCCGCGCAGGACTGTTCAAGTTGCCGGATCTAAAAGATCCTTCGGTGGCAGAAGCACTTCGATCTTTGAGACTGTTCTTCGGTAGTCGTGATTTTTTTGTGATGGTCATCGCAGGGAGTCGCAGAGTCCTCTAAAAACCTACAAGGTTCGGTTGAAGTTGAATTTATTGAAGTCTGTATATAGTTCGTCTTGCTTTATTTTCCTACTTGCGGGGCCCCAGCCTTATGACATTTGAAGGAACATGTGTTGCATCGCATCTTTTTCTAACTGAGACTCAACTACATATTTTGTTGCAACCAGTAGAACAATTCATCTTCAACTGACTGGCTTGCCAAGCCGCCCCTGGCCGAGCCTTCATCAGACATCGCAACGCAGGTTGGATTTGGCTCACAACCAGATCACTTCGATGAATGCCTTGACGATGTCAGAACCTGGGACCATCCGCTTGAGCCCAAAAATCAGTTTATCACGGCAGAGCGTCGCTCAGCACTGCACGACTCAAAAAAAAAAACGTTCACCGACTTACATATTATTACCGTAAGAACAAGTATATAAGGTACATGATCAGTTTATTTTTACATGGCTCAACCACCAACCGGCTATATATGATGTTTTTTTGGCAGAGATGGGTTGGCCCAATCGAAAAAGCCTGAGACAACTTCCATGTTCCCAGCAGCCCAGCGGCCCAGCGGCTGCATGTATCTTAGCCCCTCCCGTATTCAAATTACAGCCACCTGCAGGCAGGTCGCTCTTTAGGGTCTTATATGCCTCACTCCAAGAAGGCAAATTGTCACTGTCACTCAATCTGTGGGCTTTGAAGTTGGGGACCTGGGTTATAAGACCCTAAATGTGGTAGCTGAATACGTCTAACATGACCAAATATGTGTGGCTTCCTACAATCGATGAAAGAGAACATCTACCACAGGATTTGTTTTTTCCTTGGATGGTAGGAGACAACAACACAACTAAAACCGGATAGGCTGCCTGCGACGATCTCTTTAAGAGATCCCTTCAAAAATCAGCCCAGTCCCTGGCACCAATTCTTCCACCACTCAATGTGAGCCTCAAAACTGGCGAGAGAATCTACCCAATCTGGTTGGTGGTTGGGAACATGAATTTTATGACTTTCCATATATTGGGAATGTCATCATCCCAACTGACGAACTCATATTTTTCAGAGGGCTGGCTCAACCACCAACCAGCAATATATTTGAGGTATTTGAGGGCAGTGAACAGATCTTTGACCCCTGAAATTCGAATGACAATAGATGGATCACCTCAAAACTACTCCACACAATGCTCCATATGTTGTTTAGAAAATAAGTTAAGATGATATCAACTATACATATTGTTTTCCATATACGAAACTGTTGGTTGTAATATATAAACTACAGAATAACTATAGGTATGGTTTTTCCATACTAAACTACTGGTTTTCTACTGATCATCATATGGGGATGGGTCAATACCTATTAATACCATTGTTAGGGGAATGAACATCCATTTACCAGCTATTACCAGGGTTTTGACACACTGCCATATCTTTTCTACGCTGCCGCGCCCAGGACTTTTCCTTACGCCATCTGCGCGACCTCAGCCTGGCCGGAAATCGCCTTTTGGAGGTCCCGGCGGAGATCGCCCAAGCGTTGCCCTCGCTGCAGCAGCTCTGGTTGCACGGAAACCAGCTGCGGCAGCTGCCGGATGCTGGGACGGAAGAAACAAGGGCGGTTGTTTGATGAAAATTGAAGATCTCCCAAATTTAGTTAAATAGTTAAATGATGAACATTGAAGAATTGAAGATCTCCCAATTTTTAGATGATTAGGTAATTAAATCATCTATCAAACGTTCATAAACTGGTCACTTGACATAGCGCTATGTTTTGCATTACTAGAGGGTAGCCAGGGCCACAGATGTGGTGAATGATTCAATCCGCACCTAGGAGGAGCTCGGGGAGCTACACTCCTTGGCGATCCTGGAGCTGCACCACAATCGGCTACTGGAGCTTCCGCAGTCCATGGGGAAGCTGCAGAAGTTGAACTGGTTCTTTGCGCATGGCAATGATGCTGGGATGTGAAGATCACTGATCTTGATTAAAGTCTAGAGGAAACCATGGTTTTTCCCATGTTTTTCCCATGAACTATGAGGGGGGGTTTCCTGTGAATTTCCATTAAGTTTAGATCTATCGAGGAGATTAACATTTTGGTAATATAACCGGGCATAGGGATAGACTTGGATATAAGGGGAGATTGATGGAAGATTGCAGTATAATTACTGGGATATCTAATGTGGTAAATTAGGCAAGCCATGGTAAAGGCAATCATAATCAATCCCATTAACCAACCATTTGGGTGTATATCTCATAGACTCATAGATGATGCTATTAATCACTGAATCCAAGAGTGAGATTCCTTGGATTTTTGGGATCATTTTTCATTGGGATATAACGTGATAGAACTGGCTTGCAGCTGGGATGTGAAGATCAGGCTTTCATGGTGATTTCATGGTGATTTCATGGTGATTTCATGGATTCCATGTTCGGGGGCTATATGGGATCATTATATTCAAGATATTCGGATTGATAAGAACCCATTGGATGATAGTGGTCAAATAGATGCTGCAATCACCATTCAAAAGTGGAATTTTGGGATCTTTCAGGGGGATATCAGTTGATGTAATCGGATATTGATGGATATCATCTGAAGAGAGAATTGCCCACAAAATGGTGATTCATCTGGGAATAAAATGGTGATGGACTATAATGCTATAGATACAATGGGATATCAATATATCTGGATAGATTATCCAATGAGACTTCACGTCTTGACGTAAGAGGAATGGAAATCGGATTGTGGTAAAACGATCAATGGCTGAACTCTTCAGGTGGTTGAATTTTCACAATTTATCCGGCGTTTTATATTTGGTGTTTTATATGTTGACTTGTTGATGTTGGGAGGAACACATAGCTTTTATGTTCTGTTTTGTGTTTTTGGATTCATTGTGCTGTCAGAACTTGGATTTTCTGGATTATTTGGGATATTGTTGCTTGTTTGATGTGGTTTGAAGGGAGTTGTTTTTTTGCTTGATTGTGGGTGTTGATGTTTCAATATTATTGGATTTTGTGTCTTGGATATATTTTTGGATTGAGTGGTTTACATACCCTCCGGTAATCAGACATAGCAATGTCAATGGGAATGTCAGGATCCTAAAATAGAGGTACCGTATTTGTGGGGATATTCTCTTACATAGGCCTTCCTATTCTCTTATATATGGTAGGTACCTCCAATTTGGGTTCCTGGAATGGCCATTGACAATGGGACATCTCCATAAATAGAGGTTTTAGTAAACATCATCTATGAATCGGCCGATGTCGCCACGTTTGATTGCCGGATGGATGATTTGGAGGATTTTGTTCTTTGGTTTTGGATCACCCAGTTTTTGAACACGTTGATGAAAAGCGGTGTTTTTTGTTTTTTTTCGTTACGTTCAGCAGCATGAAAAACCGAAAAAGTGCTTTCTTGTCTGGATGCTTTGGATGGGATCATCGTACTAACACTCTCTACGGCATTGATTAGCATTTTTGCTCGGTAAGTCGTCATCTTTTTTGGGGGCCATTTTCCAGTTCGCTATGTTGGGGACGTGAAACATATGCTGACTCTGGCATGTCTTTTGGATCTAGATGAGCGTTGATAGTATATAATTGATACAGTACTGCTATTAACTGATGAATTATGCCACCCATCTTTCTTGTTGTTGCTCCAAACTTTGCTGATGAAACCAACTCTCAGTTTCCCCTAGGAGTTGACTGATGTGCACATCATCAAGACTCTGAACACGCTTCCCAGACTGAAGATCGCAGCTGGATTTTGGAACTGAACCTGAGCCCCCCTAATCGATGAGCCAAGATGCCCCTCCATTTTTTGGGCACGCTCATCGATTGGGGGGTCTGCGTTTTTTTAATTGTTTACGTGTGTTTTCGTTTGGACGCAACATATTCTGACAGGTTGAGCTTGTTTTGGTGGTTTCTCGACCCGACTCTTCAGGTCGGTTTGGGTTGCAACAAGATCCCACTGCAGCAGATTGACTTTCACTCCCTGCATGCGAGCTACGGGTTAGGTTGGAATTTGGGTATAGCCGCTGCAGACGAAGTTCTCACAGAGGCCCTGACAACCACAGATCTGCATTGGGATCGACTGGTTTCAGATGCTTGAAGTGAGTTGGTCCCATCTTGAGCCAGTATGGAAGACTGGGAAGAGACCTTATTGGTGATTCATGGTTTTTGTAGTTTAAGACTAGTTACTATCTATATTTCTCCATCAGCTGCGCAGAACATTCCCCCAGCAAACATGGGGATGTCAAGTCCTCGGAATAAAGGATCATGTATATATATATATGGAATAATCATAATAGATCATCCTTATTGCATGATAGAATGCATATACATATATATATATAATTATATATATATATATATTAAGGAGGGCTAATTATTTTAGGATTTTTTTTTGATCAGGTTTAGGAAATATTTTTGGATTCCTGCTTCTCTGCTTTTCCTGCTGTTCCTGCTTCTCTGCTTTCCTGCTTTTCCTGCTTTTCCTGCTTTTCCTGCTTTTCCTGCTTTTCCTGCTTCTCTACTTTTCTGCTTTTTTGCTTTTCTGCTTCTCTGCTTCTCTGCTTTCCTGCTTTTTTGCTTTTCTGCTTCTCCTGATTCTCTGCTTCTCTGCTTTTCTGCTTTTTTGCTTTTCTGTTTTTCCTGTTTCTTTGCTTCTCTGCTTTTCCTGCTTTTCCTGCTTCTCTGCTTTTCTGCTTTTCCTGCTTTTTTGCCTTTCTGCTGTTTTGCTTTTGTGCGTTTCCTGTTTCTTTGCTTCTCTGCTGTTTTGCTGCTCTGCTTTGATTTTTTGCTTTGCTTGCTTTAAATACTTGATTTTCATGTAAGATGCATTTTGCACAGTATTTACATCCCTGAGTATCACATGACCAACCTTCTCTTGAAAACTAGCAACGTAACATGTGAGAAGAGGTGCTTGCATTCTGCTTTGGGGGGAGGCGCTGCGCCCTCCCCCCAATCCCCCCCTCCCGCTTTTTTTAATTTAAACTTAAACCCAAGTTACATTAGTTGGTTTTTGCGAACTAACCTTCTCTGGAAAGCTGACAGGATTACATGTGATAGATAGATAGATAGATAGATAGATAGATAGATAGATAGATAGAGAGTAGATAGATAGCTAGATAGATAGATAGCCAGCTAGATAGATAGATAGCTAGAGAGATAGATAGCTAGATACCTCGATAGATAGATGGCTAGATAGATAGCTAGATAGATAGATGGCTAGATAGATAGCTAGATAGATAGATAGCTAGCTAGATAGATAAAGAGGTAGCTAGATAGATAGCTAGATAGATAGATAGATAGATAGATAGATAGATAGCTAAATAGATAGGTAGATAGTTAGCTAGATAGATAGCTAGATAGATAGCTCGATAGCTAGATAGCTGGATAGACAGCTGGATGGCTAGATAGATAGATAGCTAGATAGATAGAAAGCTAGATAGCTAGATAGCTAGATAGATAGTTAGCTAGATAGCTCGATAGCTAGATAGCTGGATAGACAGCTGGATGGCTAGATAGATAGATAGCTAGATAGATAGAAAGCTAGATAGCTAGATAGCTAGATAGATAGTTAGCTAGATAGCTAGATAGGTAGATAGATAGCTAGCAAGATAGCTAGCTAGATAGGTAGATAGATAGCTAGATAGATAGATAGCTTGCTAGATAGATAGCTAGCTTGCTAGATAGATAGCTAGCTAGATAGCTAGATAGCTAGCTAGCTGGATAGATAGCTAGCGCCCTCCCTCAATCCCCCCCACCCGCTTTTTATCTAATCCCAAGCTTCCGCATCTGTAAATATTTGGGCGAACATGCTCACATGTAGAACATCCCATGCAAAATGGAAGGTGAACATGCCAAAATGTGGCAAATACCATACAAAATGGAAGGTGAACATGCCCACATGTAGTAAATCCCATGCAAAATGGAAGGTGAACATGCCCAAATGTGGCAAATACCATGCAAAATGACAAATTCAAGTTCCAAACCGTTGCAAACACTAGGCAAATGGTACCAGCCAAGAAATCCAAAAAAAAATCCGAAACCTGCTCAAAAAAAAAAACCTAAAACTATTTCACACCCATATATTAATCCCATCATATCACTGGATTCATTAGATCTCATTGTATCTTTCTAATATCCATATATATATGGTATATTGATTGATACCATTAAACCACAATTACATCTCATTTGTTTGGCTAAGAACCCACGTATCCATACGTATCCCATCATATTCCGAAATACAGCTAGAATCAAATCAGAGATATCGCCATATGTTTGATGGTGTGTCACCCCATGTTATGTATTCCCATATCGTGAAATTTATTTATTTATTGTCATATTAAAAAAAAAATCAGTGTAGCATTTCAGCGAAAGTGTTTTAAACATTATCAATATATATATATATATATCCGACAAACCTTTTTTTACGTCTGGTCGAAGTTATATTTCTGACGGTTAAATCCCCATAAAAGTCCCCATATTGTTTACCCCTTTGGTTTTTGGCTACCACTTAGTCCGACATACACATTAATCTAAATACGTGTCAACTATAAATCACCCCAACATGTGTTTGCTGGTGCAATCCTTATTGTATGATGATAGATGCATATCTCAACTATCATCTATCACTTGACATTCATATGATAATAAATATAAAGAAATGACATATATATATACACACAGATATGATCAATTTATGTATATATCCAGTTACATTCACAAATAAATCTTGATGTTTTTTGCTGAAATCCCCATGGAAATCGCTTCTCAGGACGAGGTGCAGCAGCTGCTGGTCATCACCTTCTCAGCGCAGGGCGCGCCCGTGGCGCAGGGGCAGGCAGAGGTGCGTGCACTGCGCGATGCCATGCTGAAGGCCCCGGTTCAGCGGCGGTTGGGTTCGGTGGGGAGTCCGAAGCCTTAAGCATATGTTATATCCCCATAGCAGTAGCATAGGTATATTTATTGTATATATATATATATATTTATTATGTGTTATTTGACATGGTTTGGAAATATTATATGTTATAGGATATAGTTTTTTTGTTTTTTAATGTGTATATATATATTCTATGATGTACACTATTTGTAAGAAGTATGTAGTTGTTGAACTATATGGTGTATACTACCCATAACATGGTTATCTTGGGTATTGTTTTATTATTGGTTTTAGCACATTATACATTATATTGTCAGTGAGTAATCAGTGAGTAAGAACTATATGGTATGACAAACAAAAACATGCATATTTGGAATATGTCGGGGATGAGAATGGTACTAATCATAATTATTCGGATCATAATCATAGCTTGGTAATTATGTTTAAGTAGCTGTTCATTATTTGACAAATAATCAGATTAAACCTTCTTTAAGCGGATCATGGTAATTTGAGCATATTTATGTGATTGAGAATGGTCATAATTTATTGTCTGTTTGTGTGGTCATGGGAAGTCATTTCAAATAACATGTTGATGTGTAATATATATATATATGGTAGTTAGCATAATATGTCTAATTATGAAGGGTATGATGTGTGACGGTCGTAAATTCCTGGATTTTGATAGGGATATAGCAGGATGCTTTATAAAACATTACCATATATATATGCATGTTATTTCTGTATATCAGTATGATTATCTTCCCTCATATTACATCACCAGAATATATATTATATATATATATATATCATGGGGATGTGCAATGGAATATGTAATGGGATTTTGCTATCCAGTTTTTTAATGCAACAATAATACATGTGGAATTTACTAGACACATGAGATAACCAAAGCGAACAACTGAATGTCGATAACTTACACATTGTAAAACACGTTGGGATTTACTGGAATATAGTGGGATTAGTATTGATAATCTATGATAATATTTCAGAATGGTTTACTGACACTATTCACTATTGCATGTATTATAATATTTCCTGAAAACAAATCATCGATCACATAATATCTATTCACACAGGAAACATACTGGTACTAAATGTTCTAAGCGATCCAACAAGAACAATCTATTGATTTCAGTTTCTTGATTTTGCTGTTATCCCAGTTCTTTTGGGTTTTGGTCTTGGTCTTATATGTTGGCTACTTGTATGATTTGTGCAACAATATCACGAGTAGTCATTACAGTTCTGATGAGTGTATTTTTTCACAGGATCATTATTATTGAGTTGTCTTACCATCAGTATGTGTTCCCTACTCTTATGTTTACAAAACCTCTTTAAGTAGTAGTAAAAGTAGTAGTAGCAGTAGTAGTAGCAGTAGCAGTAGTATCCGGCCGCTGGGATTGGGAGGGGCGACTCTGCAACTCCGGCAAGACCAAAACTGTGACGACTCGGCCACGACTAGACTTCACCTGCCATGCCCCATGTCATCACAGGTGGATGCCTTGTACGTCTGCGACCCAGCGAATGCCTGGTTCTTGCAGGATCCCACCTTCCACTGGAAGGGTCTAGAGTAACCAAGCGATACCAAGAACCCGGGAGGTCGTGAATTGGGTGAAGGTTGATATTGTTCAGCCATGCGGAAGGGGAAATTTTTGGGGAAAATTATATCAATGAAGATCTACTTTTTGAAAGTGATATCAGTGATATCCACATCAGTATCCACGATTATCCATGGGATGTTCATTTCTTTTGACTGACTGCACAGTGTATAATGGGACTGAGCACAAATGGATGATGGGACTTCAACAGTTCCATTTGATTGCTTCATGGCGGCTCACTCTTTAGGAGCTATCCGCAACGCGGCGGCTTTGCAACGTCCCATCCCAGAATTGGCTGACGGGGAAATCTCATTTGGAAACCAGCGATATGTTGGTGATTTGATGGCAAAATCCATGGTTTCCTTGTCTCAATAAAATGATCATAAATCTAACTGAATGGTGACAATGGTGAAGAAAACGAGGTTTCGAGTGAATTTCCCTGAAACCCAACCCTATCAACCCTCGATCTCAGGTATTTTGAGCAGAAAATCTCCAGCATCACTGCGAAGTACCGTCGCGTTTTTGCGTGGGGCGGCTCCATGGGAGGCCAGCAGGGTGGAGTTCATACGATTTTGGTATCCAAAATGCTGATTTTATGGAATAGCCATGGGAATATCATGGGGATATAATGGAATATCACTTACTTGTGTGTGCAGTTTGGGGTAATTAATGGGTAGAACTTTGGGATTCAAAACTCTGGAATAGTTGGGATATATAGTCCCTACAGCTACGGTTATATAATGCCATACAACCCATTTATTAGTGGAACTGCACCCCCAAGCCTCAGATGGCTGCATCTAGGTCTGGGGTCTATGTCCCAAACTTTAGGGGAATATACCACAACATATCTTAACATGCCATAACCAAATATCTTTCTACAATGTAATTCTCTACAGTTACAAGTTGATTTCTCTTCAGCCCTCAACACAAATCCAAGCCAGTTAAGCTGCCAGCAACTTACCAATATTGGGGACACCGCACTTTTCGCACGTGGCACATGTCGCACGTGTCGCACGTCGAGGTTCCGCCTCGTTGCTCTTTGCCCATCTGGTGGATCGAGTTCATGCCTTCAGTCCCCAAGTGGATCTGGTGCCATGGTCATCAATCCATGTTTTTTTTGTCGATAAAACCCAGGATTTACCAATGGATGACCGTGTGAACCAGAAATTCATGCTAAGTGTTCTCGCGGAAGCTGGCAGATCTGACGAATCAAAAGTAAGAAAAGCTTCGCAAGAAAACCATATTAGTGCATGTCTGAGCAGTTACTGGAGAAAAAACACAGACATTCATGAGTTAGCTATTGAAAACATCCCATTTATAGTTGATTTACCTATTCAAAATGGTGATTTTCTATAGCAAGCTGTTCGTTTACCAGAGGGTAATGAATTTCTTCAACAGTTCCATTTTTTGGCCATTTCAGCCCCTGAGGCCTTTACCTGGCCCACCTTTGGCACACAGGAAGTGCGACAACAGTTCCGGAGACAGGTTCAGGACGTGTTTAACGGTTGGGGCGGGTGAGTTTCTAGGATTTTTGTCCAGGGAACACTGTGTTTTCAAAACAAACAAAGCGGAAAGTGTGTTTAGGGAAAGATTGGAAAAGATACATCCAGGATACCATGAATTTAAGCCCTATATGGCTTTCTTGTTTAAATCCTTCATATCAACCATCATTATATATAACCATATATTAACCATATATCAAATTAACCATATATTAACCATCATTAACCATATATTAACCATATATTAACCATATATCAACCATGTATTAACCATATTATTAACATTGCCTTGGAATTCGAATGCCGCCTGCGAAGCAGGCGGCTTGATCATCCCTCATCATCCTGCAGAACGCAACGGAACTCCTGTCCTGTGGATGGGCCGTTGCGAAATCCTGCACCAATTCAGAATGGTTGAAATATAAACCAGCTATCAACAACCATGGAAAAACTAATATTTGGAATAGATATAAATAACCATTATTCACAATAAATAGATATATATAATGGAATAAAGCATCTATCAACTGGTGCAGGATTTCGCTGGCCCATCCACAGTAGCAGTTTATAGCAGTTTCTTTTCCTATAATTAATTCCCCAAGCATAATCTATAGTTAATAGACCAATCTATCCGACCCATCAACTATGATAGGGAATTCATCTCGCCATTTACCAGTTTCTAACTCTATCCAACAATCAAAGGTAGTGAATCATATCATTCAACCCGAAAGAACCAGAATATTATATATATATATGATTATATATACTCTAGAATGCATATATATATATATTATAGAATATTATAGAAGATTACAGAATATATATATATAATATTATTCACATTATATAGATGATCATCATCAATTTCCATGTTTTTCCCAACCAATCCACCCAACTATCCCCAACTGGTTGTTCCACCTGTCTCCCCGAGGACTCCGTTGCTCGCTGTCGCGGCAAAGGCGGCGTGGTGCACATCCACGTTGGGGCGGAGAATCACACAGACAATCGCCATGCGGCAGCTGGGCCGAAAAGGTCTTTTTGTGTGTGGTGGTGACTGGAACATGGCTTTTTAATGGGATAATGATGGTTAATGATGGTTAATCATGGTTAATTATGGTGACTAAGATTGTATAGTCATTGTATAGTGTTACTACTGGTAGACTACAATATATTATTGTACAATGTGATGCCCCCCTAGTTATAAATTGGTTTATAAACCCCATTAACTATAGATACTATAGATATATCACCTATAAACCATAGTTATTGGAGTTATAAACCAACTTAGCTATCTTGGGGGCCTCACATTGTATAGATATTGTATACGAATATGATTATAGTATATTATATTACACTACCATATCGGGTTAGCTTTTTTTGTATAGTGTTACTACTGGTAGTGGTATTACTGGTTACTAAGGTATATAAAATTAGATCATATTAGAATATAGATTCAGATATAATGTTACCACTGGTATTCTGCTGATAATACTGGTTGGTGGTTTGGAACATGTTTTATGACTTTCCATATATTGGGAATAATTAATCCCAACTGACGAACTCCATCATTTTTCAGAGGGCTGGCTCAACCACCAACCAGTTTTTTTGTTTGGTTGATATGTACCCTACCAGACTACCAAGGAGGTTGGTCGACTCTTCCTAATTGATCTGCAACAGGCAGCAAGGACAGACGTTTCATGCCACGAAATCGAAAAAATCATATGTACCCTCTGGTATTTTTTCAGATAGCTATGGGAAATGACCATTTTTAATGGGTCAATCAACTATTTCAATGGGCCAGGTTGATATGAATTTTCTATTATTAATATGAAACTATAACCATCATGGGATATGATAATCTTTTATTGATATGATAATGTGGGGGTTCATATATTGGGTTTGGTCAAAAGCTATTATTACCATATTTTATCATAGTTTATCTGTACCAATTTGATAGGTCAACTCGTGGAGATGAATTTGGGGGTCAAAAGCTATTTATGGGGGAATGATGGGGAATGAACATCCACTTAACCAGCTATTTTAGGGTAGTGTCCCAGAGTTTTGACTCATAGCCATAGCCATATATATATATAGTAATCCCCAAAAAGATAGGTAAAATCCTCCTCAGATAATCACACTAATAATACACAATAATACACTTTTCAATTTTTATGGTGGAAATTACTATATAAATATATGAATATATGTATAATTGTATATATCTGTCTTTTAACCAGGAATGTAGCCAGAAAATGATCCCATCCCCCATCATCCCCCAAATCTTAAAACACCTTCCAGAAACCATGGTTTAGTAGGAGGATGTACACATATTTGGACCATACCGAGGGGATCAATTAGTCCCCTCCAGCAGCGTTCACCGGATTTCAGGCAGCGTTGGCTCCGGCGGTGGTGCATTTGCACGAGACGGCCAATCACAACACCATGAAACATGTGAAACAGCGCCTGGTTGCAGCCAGCTGCGGACATTTGATGGATCGAAATATGTAATAGTTGATTGGATTGGAATATGTGGTTATGTGGGGTTCTGAAGAATCATTCAACTTCAGTTTTGGAGTAAAAAAAAACTGTGGCTCAACGAACATACAGGATGACATCGGCTGTCGGAGATGATATCCACATTCCAATTTGGTTTCTTAGGCTTTGAAAGCGATATCTTTCCCACCCAAAAGAAGATTGTGGTTACCATAGGATTATTGGTTCTAAGTTATAATAGGATGTGATCTTCACAGGATTGTGGTTACATAGGATTGTGGTTGCAATGTGTGGTATAAAATTATAAAACATTGGTTATCATCGGATATGATGATATGATCATCATATGATCTACAAATAGTGGATGTTACGTATCTAGTTAATTATAGTCGCAGTGATTCTGTGGTGTTGGTCACTCATCGTCGGATGCTTATTGGTTCATGTCTGAAAACATATGGTTCTATAGTTCTTTCATATTTTCTCATATTGTTGGCTATCTCCTGCAACCTACAACGGTATGTCTGGATGTTATGTCAATTTATGTAATTTTATTTTACCAATTTACCAAAAACTACGGTTGTCGATGATTCTGTTTTAGGCGTAGGGCATGTCCTGCTGCCATGTTCTTTTTTGACGTATAATCAATTTGTTGTTGGCTAAGTCTTTATCCAAGCAAAGAAACATGATGGGAATATCATGGAATGCTTCAAAACCTATCAAAGAAATATGTAGAACTCAACCATTTCTGATTATCCCCTGACCTCTCGGGCAGGAGAGGCAAACTGCTGCCGCTGCTCAAATTTGAGGCCGCTGTGAGTTTGTTGGGGGCCGAAGCTTTTCAGCCTTTTGGAGGCTCACCATATGGGTTAAGTAAAAACTAAATGATGCCTTTATCCAGACCTTTTTTTTAATGTTTTTGTTTTAGGGCTTGGGATCTGAAACCACAATGACAATAACATAAATTATGATAAATACTGGTAGTGGGATTACTAACTAATGAGATGATTTTGATAAGCCACAACAGAACCAAACATGATTGATATCTTCTCATTGGTCGTTTATACGGTATATCCTTTGTGCGTTCTTTTTTCCAAATGTTCATGGCTAAAGATGGGAAGATGATCCCAGCTGGAAGGTGATACCCAAGGATTCCACCAGCTGGAGGTACCTGGATCCTCAAACGGGCACGATTTTTTTGAAGATCCAGGTATCTACCAATTTATCACTTGGGCTATTTTTTCTGCATTAACCATTCCAAACCCATCTAAACTATAATTCATCTATAGCCATAGATGCCATAGATGCCATAGTTGAACTAGTCGCAAAGCATCAGTCAACCAGCCATAACCAGGTCATGGATTTGTTGATCCCGTGAGAAGCGAAAGCGTAAGCCGCGGTGCGTCTGTGTCCAGGCTGCGGGCGGGGGATTGGCTGTCCGAATAGGAAGACCGATGTGGGACCACAGATGTGAATGTCTAGTGTAGTATTAACCATCCAATTATTGGGGTACCTAATTTTGACCCATACCCACATGGAATCCATAGTTTGCTCAGAACATTGTTTATAACTGCGGAATTGCAAATTGCAATGTGTGTGTGTGAATTTGCTGCAGGGTCTATTTTGCGTTGTATCATGCAAAATGGAATTTATGTTGTTTGTTTTGATTCATGAAAATGATCGTCAGTGTGTGTTAAGTCTTGTCTCAAGACTGGATAGTATATCATACTGTTTGTCTAAAGGTGAAATGCATGACAATGTGCATTCACTTTTGTTGAATTCACTAATAAGATACCTGGAGTTCCTTGTTGAAAAACGTATCAGAACAATGCGTATCAGCACAATGATTACCAATAAATCATGCATTTGCTTACATTCAAACAGAGCGGATGAGTGGTTTTGTCTTCTGGTTCCTCTTTCACGCGGTCACTCAAAGGATCTATGATCCTTTTTCCTTCTGTAAAATGGAGGGGGACAAGGCTCACCATAAACCATTTTCTTCCTTCCAGCCAGGTGATTTTATAGAAAACAATTGTTTATATGGCAAGAACCATCCCAAACCTACCTGGTGACGTCGCTTGGATCAGATCACGAAGCTTTTTCGCGATGAACTCCTTGAGTCGTGGACGGCATGATGCTCGAGCTTGGAGCCCGCGATACCCAGGCGCTGGCCTCAGGTGTGAAGCAAAAGATGTTTCAAAGGCCTAGTGAACCGCATCTTCTGGTCATTCACCCAACTGTTTGCAGAACGCAGTAGTACTTTGTAGAACCAGGTATAACCTCAAAGCATCTCAAAGAAACGTCGAACATATTTTGGTTTTCTGATCCTCAGGCGTTGATGCGGAGGCTGGTGCTACGTCCTCGGTGAATTCCAACATCTGCCAACGCTGGCGGAGAATGAAGCGCGCCGCTAAGCCGCTAAGCTGTACGGCTGATCCGCACGAGTGATGGCGCTGGAAAGCGAGAACATGTTTCCATGGGTCCTGAAAAGATGGAGTAATTAAGGATGATTAAGGTGATTTCCAGTGATGAGATATTTTGATATACGTATATGGCTGTCATTGGCTGTTCTTTTGAAGGAAGGTCTGGTTTCCTGAAGATGGAGATACATTCCATTCGATGTATGTCATCAAGTGTTTCTGCGTGTGACCGCGCGTGAAAAAAATGATCAAACATCAGCGATACTTCCTTCATCGGATGAATCTTGCAAGACAGCCCGCAAAGCATGCCAAAAAGCAAGCTGTACCGGCATACTTGGCAGTCTCATGTCAAGATTGGACGTGCGTATGTCAAGATAGACGTGGGTAATCGTGGGTATACATACAGTGAAAACTGTCCTTTCTCCAAAATTGGTTCATTTGATTTTGAATGACCGCCGCAGGGTGTGGCTGACAACGCCTCTGCTTATACCATAATGTCACAAAGACCAAACCTGTAGAAAAAAATATCAACACTTGATGTTTAAGACCTATGATCTGTGCAACTCTTGTGCATATGTGAACCGCATCTGGGCATGTTTGATTTGGTTGCATGTTGTCATCGTTGAGTCAACGAAACTTCCCAGCGACGCGCTTCCGTTGCTGTCGTGATGACCGTGGGGAGCGAACCCAATTGTCAGCAGGCAGGACTTGGTTGATGATGGTGGATCATGGGAACATGATGACATCAATTGAGATGACGGAAATATGCTATGTTTTTCTTGTTTAAAACACCACCTGTGTCTTGGTGCTTTCAAATATGTGCTTTTATTTTCAAGCGAATTTGGTGATGATCCCAACTGATATATATATATATATTAGAGGGGTTAAGCCACCAAGCAGAGTTCTGATGTCGTTGGATTTCTTTGGGGTGTTCTACTTCAAGAACAATGTTTGACTGTTTGGGGGGCCAACCCCCCTCTGATTCATCAGGCTTTACGAACTAGGGATGACATAAATATGCCTTGAATCTGTATCAAATATTCACCATAAAATGAGGGATATACTTCAATGTTCGTACTGAACAGATGACAGAAACATGTCCTTGGATGAGTTTATCAGAAGGAGGATAGTAGGATCCTGTCTTAGAGATTCGGGATTCCCACTCACTTTGAGAAACTATGATTTTGAATGGAAATCCCCAACCATTTCTTTTCTGAAATGATTGAAGTGTTCACCGGATTTAGGATCCCGGACGGCCACCTCCTGCACCGTGTTCACCATCGCACCCCTAGCAAACTTCCAGAATGTTGTGCCCTCAAGTTACGTCGGTGAAATAAATCCCCATACCACAAGTATATTCCGCTTAAATCAAGCCTAGATTTCACCTTAAGTTATTAAGCATCAACTTAGCTATCGTAAAGGGGGGCCCTGTCAGATGGGTGAAGTAATTTCAGCGAGATTTCGTGTTTCAAGTGGGACGATTTGATGCTCTACCAGTGGATTTGGTCCTGGTTGGTCCCACCTGTCAGGATCCAGAGAGTGTCTTTTATGTGCACGCAGGCGGCGGTCGCGCGGTCTTGGGATCACTGCCCAGGAAAAATGATGTTTTGCCATGTCGGGAAAGAAGGTCTGCCTGTCGGGAAAGAGTGCCCAAAGGATCCGATCATGATCCGATAGGCTTGAAATGGTTTGTATACTTTTAATGTGGTTATGGCGCCTCAGTGAGTATGACAAGAAAACAACAGTTTTGGATCTACCTAGACCCTCTTGAGTACCTCAACAGGTATATCACCACATTAAGTGGGATATACCACCAGTATCCAGTACCTCTTGGTACATTTTTTTTAGGACTTTTACCCATCCTCAGTTAGGTCCTTTGAGGGTCCATAGCTGGGTATCTCCGTTGAGCCTCCGCGCCAGGAACAGGTTGGGGTTCTTTTCCCGAAGTTTGGGCCTCGGTGAACGCACTGGTGCCGCTAGAGGTCATGAAGAACGTCGTCATGAGCGAGTTGCTTCCATAGCAATTGCTTGGTCTTTGAGAATGATTTCGACTTTTTTTCGGGAACACAACTAATTGTTGGTTGAAACTTGAAACATGTTCAAAACAGATCCATGATGTTTCGCTTTGTGAGAGCTTCCTTTGTATTGCATAGAGATAGCTAGATAGGCAGCCACATAGATAGATAATTACATAATTCTATAGATAGAAACATGGATTGATAGATGGATTGATAGGTAGATTCACAGATTGGTTGATACAGAAACACAAGTAGACTACTAGATGTATTTCACTTGATAGACATCCTAGTGATTGATAGATGGATGTTCCTAGACCCTTTAGGTACCCATGATTTCAAATGGGTAAAAGTCCCAAGTCATAAAGACAGTCATAATGGGTATACCACATTTTCCAAGGCAGGTAGAGGGTCTATGTTCATCGAACAAAGTATGTAGATGTATGTAGTATATAACTGTATATATATATATACATGTTACAGTATTACAGATAATTAATCATCCCTGGTGCTCCAAATATTAGCAGTTCGAAGGTTTAGACCCTGAAAACCAACTCAAAATCTACCAGTATCAGAAGCTCTTTGGAGTTTGTTTGGGCATATATATATATATATATACGTATATATAGTGTTACTATTTACTATTGATTGATTACACATTAGTAATTCATGTATTCCTTTTTTTACTATAAGTCATTGTATAGTGTTACTACTGGTAATGACTATAGTAAATCCATGCCACAAAATATGCACATTATGCGAATGACCCAGGAATTTGACTACGTTTGTATCAACCTCACATTTTGAGATCGTTTGATGGTAGCCCATTGATGGCCATCAAATGACTGCAAAGTGAAGAGTCATTTGATGGGGTACTCTTCAAAGGATTCCAGTTTCAAAGCTTGACAAACCGTGACAAACCGTGACAGACTGGTGACTAAGATTGTATAGTCATTGTATAGTGTTACTACTGGTAGTGGTACTACTGGTTACTAAGGTATATCTAATTAGATAATATTAGAATATAGATATAGTGTTACCACTGGTATTCTACTGATAGTACTATAGTCATTCTCAAAAATCTCGACTATTAATATACTGGTTGGTGGTTTGGAACATTTTTTATTTGTCCATAATTTGGGAATAATAATCCCAACTGACTAATATATTTGTTCAGAAGGGTAGGTATACCACCAACCAGTATCTCAGTATATCATTGATCAATAACATTCTCATACTATAAAGAAAATATTATAACTATCATTGATGAATATTATTGATCATATAACATTTCATTGATTATTTAAAAAAAGATCATACCCCATGACGGATCCATGGTGCTGGTATATATACTAACATAAAGGGGGTAAATTCAAGGGATCCATGTTACCATATATAGCAGCACCATGGATCCTATGGGATAGTGAATATCCCAATGATTTCACTATAGATTCCTATTGTTGGGGGGGGAAACACCATTCATTGATTATAAACAATATCATACTCATTGATTCTAACATATCTTCATCTTAAATACCTCAAAAAATCGACATGACACCGATGTCCAGGTGGCACCTCCATCCGCCCCCGCTGCGAAGCCGGGGAGCTCGGATGTGGGTTTTCCATGGTGGATGCCCAAATGGATCGTTTATTTTCAATGGAAAATCCCAAGCTAATAGCTGGATGATTTATATAGGTGTACCCCCAGGACTTAGGAAACCTCCTAATATGAAGTTTTTTGAAGTATATCTGATAAGGTTTAAACAAAAAAGGGCTTTTGACTATGCAAGAATCATGAGAACCATCGTGGATATATCAGCAATCATAAGTTTGTTTCATCGGGAATATAGGGAAGTTAATGAATCGATCAAGACTTCTATGAAATTCTGGGCTGATTTAAGGGCAAAAAACATATTCCCTACAATCAACAATTGTAAGGGTCTAAACAATGGGGAATTCTACGATCAAACTGGGGTAATTATACAAATATTTAACACATGTCGCCATCCATAGATTGGTTTAAACATTTGGTGCTCATCAGTTGCACTAGCCAGGTATCATCAATTATCCATGAACCGTACTCGTATATTCAACTGTATAAAATGGATAGTTTGGGGATATACATCATATATATAATATAAACTATTCCCTACCAAAAAAGAACCTTTACCCCCAAAGCTGATCCTACATGGAGGATATGGCGTTCTGGTTGACGGCTTCAACCTATCCCAAATATTGTTGAAGACAAGAAAACGCGTTTGACATCAGCCAGCTTATGGTCCTGGTATCCTCACTATAGACGATGGTACAGTCCTCATTAGATTCCCTATTTTTTGCTGGTAAAACCAATGATGAAAAGAGGATTTCTCCTCATACAATCAATGTCCCTAGAGTTAGTGAGATCATGTTTGACGTCCCAGAATTGATTTAAGCAGCAACTCACAGGATACACAAACACAACTGGTTTCTAGTGAGTTCTGCCCTCGGCCTTATAGATACTCAAAATTGCCTTGCTTGGAGCATACATTGCTGGGGGTGAAAGCTATTGACCACCAAACTTAGATGGCTCGATACTAATCCCGACCGAAACCGTGGGCACATACTGTACGTACCCAATTTGGAGCCATAGCCTTTCGCCAAATAAGATATGATAAAGATACCAAGGTTCAACATAACAAAATAGCTATATAAACGGAACCATATCCTCATAGGATCCATGTATGCTATATATGGTAACATTTACCATCAATATACCCCAGTCATGTTAGCATATATACCAGCACCATGGATCCTATGGGATCTAACGTGTTGGCAAAACAGTCAAATCACGGAACTGAAAAATTCCCAACCTCTCCGCGCGGAGGATTTACGTGGGTTCCTTCCGTGAGAAGGATGGGACTGCAGAGACCCAGGTGGTGATGTGAATTCGATATATCATAACATCACTTGGCAGGTAGAGGGTCTATGTTCATCAAACAAAGTATGTAGTATATAATTATATACATATCTAATAACAATTTATATCATATATATATATATCATTATATATCTGGGTAGATTACATCACGACCTCACTGTTCTCCCTCACTGGAAATCATGGTTTATTTGATGGGAATCATCCCCTTTTATGGCCGCAAGATTCAGGTTAGTGAAATATGATAATTTACCCAGATCATATACCATGTGGGGCCCTCTAGATAGCTAAGTTGGTCTATAATTCCAATAAGTATGGTTTATTATACTTATAATCACTATAGTTCATGGGGTTTATAAACCAACTTATAACTGAGGGGCCGCATTGTATCATCATAATGTCATAATGTACCATGATAATGACCATATATCATAATCCATAACATACCATCGTAAGCCATCATATATCATCATTACGTTTACACATGTATTTACTTTTACTAGTATATCATACATAACTTTAACTAGTATGATGATGAAATCATATGATGACAATCATGATAACGGGACCAATGACATTAAATGGGGAAATGATACGGGGAAATGACGTTTTTTTTTTGTAATCATGATGACTTTTGGGCTACATGTCATATGTTCAAATGTCGGAAACACGTTGTTTGTTCATATCCAACGTAGAATTTACCATCTGGTTATTTAACATAGCCATGGAACATGGCCCATAGAAATAGATGGTTTACCTATTAAAAATGGTGGATCTTTCCATGGCAAACTGTTAGTCATAACCAGATGCTATGTGTTTATTTGTGGTGCAACAGGTCCCCCACGTGGATGATCCCTTTGAAAATGGGCCGATTTTTTTGGTGGGGATTTCGTTGTGGGATCTAACTCACCAACGGCTGATGTTGTGTGAAAAATGTGGCTGTGTTTTTGAGGTCTAAATTCTGTGCAAATGTTGGATCAATTGATATATGAGCTGGTTGAAACATGTTGAAACGACCTACCAGAAGACCCAGATCCTACTTCCAGTGATCAGATACCACTGATCCGTGACATGTGAAGGAGACAGATGGCTACTCACGTGGTGGTTCTGATCCAGCCTGGGTTCGTGTAGAGGCTCGGGACAAGATGGCGGAGTCTGGAAACGACTTGATGGATGATGACCCAAAAAATAGTTGGCATGCCACCAAAGAAGAGTAGGAAAACAAATGTTTCCAGCTGCCCATAGCTGCCTATGCGCATCGTTGGGGCTTGGCAAATCCACTGTTCTCACTGTATTTCCTGTATGTTTTCAGTTTCCCAATCTTCCGCAACTTCTTCAGCTCGCTGGCTTCCCCACAGTACCGGCTCTAGGAAATCATGTAATCCGTGTTTTTTTTTCCCAGAAGAAATGTCGCCAAGCCACAGCCAAACCACATGCGTTCCCAGCCTGGCGCCCATCCAGGTGGCCAAGGAACTGTTGAAGGGCGATCCGCTGACCCTGGGAAATTTCGATCAAGTCTGGGGCGCGCTGGTCAGGCGTGGCTGCGGCGGCTTGTGGTTGGCCAAGATGGGGTATATGGCTATGGCGCGAAAAGGAGGTTCCATATGACACGCAAAATGGTTCATTCTTACAGCATTTGATGTGTAAAATGTATAATATATATATATATATATACATACATAATAATATATCATATATGCAATAATATATACATATCATATATATATACCCATTATGCTTAGATTCCCATTACGGGATGGACGACCATGCCACATGAATCCCACGTAACTCGACCATGGCGCATTTACGGAACCAACGAGCTCCGTGGCGGGAGCCATCCATGAAACCAGCGAAGTGGGATCAAGACCCGCAGTAGATAAGGCAACCAAATCAGCCACAACTAGGTGGTTTATCCCATTATTTATAGGGTTTATCCCAGTATTTATAGGGTTTATCATGGTTTATCAAACCTGAGAGTAGAGAAAGTATTCGTCGATGACCTTGCAATAAAGGGCTTTGTCGTTGCCAGGTGTTTTTTTGCAGAGAAAGATCCTATCTAACAAGGCCATAATGTCTTATTCGGTGGAGAATCTACCACCTAACCAGTATCACCTCTATCTCTATGTTGGTTGCATGGGGCTCATTTGCCACCATTTGCCACCATAGGTATATATCAACCCCATTTACAAAGGGAGTATGACTGCATGTTGATTGTATGGATCCTTATTCAAAATAATCCTCTGAAATCACCATGATTGCGGCCAAAATAACATAATATTTTCACTACTCCTCATATGTTTGTTTTTTTCTGATAAGTTCCCATGAAATGTCCCATGAAGTGTTAAGACATAGCCAAACATTTTGATAACAAACATGTTGATGATACTTAGGTCAAGACATGTCAAGACACTGACCATATGTGAACATGTATATATATATATGTATGTGTATATATATATATATGTATGTGTATATATATATATACACATAACTATGATTTTCGTTTTTATTTCCATGAATACCCATGAAAGATATGAGCAACCAATCTGAACTTATATTCACATATATATTTGGTATGAGATAAGTCATGGTGAATCGTTTCATCACTGAAAGAAACTCAAAGTATATATATATGTATATATATATATATGTATATATATATATGTATATATATATATATACATATATTTATAGCCACATATAAAATCAAATATAATAATATTGTATTGTATACCGTATATACCTATTGAGATAAAACTGACGAAAACACGTGTTGGTGTAGTCATCATTGTCGCAGAGGACGGGACGTCGGGCTCCGCCCCGCGCCCCGCGCTTTGGGTCGCCTTGGCCCTGCGAAGAAGAGGTCGCCAGGGCTAGAAATGAAGCGAATGGGGGACTTCAACAGCAGCATGGGTATGGGTCAAAATTAGGTACCTCAATCATTGGATGGTTAATAAGTTAATACTAAACTAGACTAACATCTGTGGTCCCCTAGGTCTTCCAGTTTGACCCACATCCACATGTGGATCTTACTTGATGATACTTGATGTTATTACTTAATTTTGGTGGTGTGCTAGCCAAGCAGTATGAACACACAATTGGATTGTACAAAACTGAAAAACATGGTTCGTGGTTTCAGTATGTCTGGTGCTCTTTCATATTTTGTTGATGGAAACAGCAGTGATTGTCACTGGTTGTGAAACTTCCAATATGGGTCGATTGTTGTTTTCTCATTGTCATTGGAAATTCAACTGGACATGCCGGAATGGATATCATCGCCAGTGGACATAGCCAGGAAGGATGTAGACACCACCAATGGATAGAACAAACAAGTGAAAAGTGCGAAATATCATTCAGAAGATAAGGGTATGTACAAGCATCAATCATGAATGGTTTGACAAACAAACATATACTATATTCTAGAATGGGTCTTCGAAATTGTCATATTACCATATATCGCAGTGATCAGTAAGCACATGTTGGGAACACATTGTATGTCGTAGGCAGCAAGTATGCAGATACGAACCAACCAACATGCATGTGGACCGAACTTGCCTATGCATTTGGTGTTTGGGTCTGTCAGTTTTTGACTCATGGACTGGCCCAACAATTAATGACTATCTCCATGTCCAGAAATGTTGACCATCAATGTAAAGATTGTAGACTGGACATCGAAGTTGGGGTTACCTGTGTTCCATCCCTTCAACGGTACTTCAGCCATCAGCCCTGCCAACATCGGAGCTGAACTGGCCATTCTAAAAGAATCGAAAAGGGTTGGATAATCTATCCTCAAGTGTCAGATTGCTCGCTTGGTGACTCCCAGAAAAACGGACTTGCATTACACTCTGGTAAAGGAACACAAGGAAAGAACCATTACCCGATTGTAGATCATGACTCCATCTTATCAATTATAAATAAGGATTGCCGAACTCGACTTCTATTGTGTATATGTTTTTATCATTGTCTATTGCTTGTATGTAGATGTTAATTCATCAAATTTCTCGGTTTGAAACAGAAAACGGGAAATCAAGAGGTGTAGTTGGAAGCATGCCCCAGCCGTTGGTTGGGGGGTGACGTAGATGAGGTAAGCCCCCGGCAATGGCTTGAACGTGCTGGATTTGCGGTGTGGGGGCTTGGGGGTTCGGGCGAAGGTTGCCACCTCCGAAATGGTTTGTTGGATTCTCGAATAGGAAACGGGTATGAGGAACCAAAAGAATGGATTAGAAGTAAGAAATTGGTTTGTTTTAATCAGCAACATCGAAACAAATGTGTATGAATCAGAGATGATGAGAGCGAGGAGAGGTGCAATCTGGATTTAGCAGCACAAATGGACTACTTGGAGACTCTTCAGTTTGCTGACGGCGTAGGGACGGGTGTAACTGGGCCCCCCTTGTTGGGTATGTGGCCTGAAAAAACGTGACCCATCCTCATGTTTGGAATGGCTAGCCCTAGCTTCCGACAGGCATGGCACTGCAAAATCCATATGAATAGGTTACATCTATCATATATAGATATTGATAGATGTTTTTAATTGTTTTTAAACAAATAAAACAAATATGTTACCATGGAAAGATGTGTGTTTCTAAGGTCTCAATCCCTGCACAGCGGTGTTTCTCCGCTTTTCAAAGCCTTGAGGTCTTCCTCCGCGCCGTGGGCGCGGCGGAACGTGGCGTCGCAGTGCCGGGAACACCTGAGGTGACATGTCGTGACCCGCAGTTGGCGACAGCGTTTTTTTTTTTATTTTGCCTGGTAGGAGCAACGGTAACATAAGGTGATATCAGGGTGATATGGGTATGGATCAATACCTATGAAAATACCATTTGTTAGGGGGATGAACATCCATAAATCCCAGCTGTTTTGATGTGAACAAAAGGGGTACAAGGTTTTGACACACTGCCATATCAGGGTGATATCAGGGTAACATAATGATATTCTGATGGTGATATGTTTCTTTTAAATGAATGCGTTCAATACATAGTAGAATGCATAACTTAATGGTATATTATCATGTAAAAATACGGTAATTACATTTAAATATGTGGAGGGCGGGCGAGACCGCGACGCCCCGGAGGTAGTATGAAACACCAGTTCTATCCGTATATTCAAATGTATGTGCAAACAAATTGGATTCCGTATGTTGAAATGGCCGGGCGGGCCAGGAAAACCTTCCCGGCAGTAGTCTAAAATACCAGTTCGTATATTTTGAAATCCGTATATTTGAATGTATAATTGAATACAATGCATACCCTAGTGCTCCAAATACCATTAGGTCGAAGGTGTCTAGACTCTGAAATTCAGCTCCAAATTATCGGGTCTCAGAACGTGCTTGGAGAAGTAGGGATTACAAAACTGTTTACAACATCATGGGATATATGTAGATGTATCCATACACATATTGAATATAACTAGTCAACCCTAGATATGTTTTTCTGTTTTTTATCTGTCCGATCCAATGACAATTTGTTCATCTTCATCGGCTTTGGAGATACCCTATTTAACCAGACACAGCCATGTGGTTAGGGGTAAACATATAGTTTGGTTATTCATGGTTTTTCAACAATGTATGCCCTCTGGTAATTTCTACCATAGCTATTAAAAATAGCCATTTATAGTTGATTTACCCATGAATAGCATGGTGATTTTCAATAGATATGTTGGTTTACCAGAGGGTGTACTGGAGAAAACTTAGATGGATCATTTTTCATATGTTGATACGTTGCTATAATTCGTGAATAGGTTCTAACTACGTATTTGAGATTGGCCATGTTTGGGTTTGTCAGAATATAGCGTTATGATCATGTTTTGCACCCCCATAATCTGCATTTGTCATGGTGGAGTTGAACACCCAGCGATCTGGCAGCTGTTTTGATGTAAACATAGCAACAGTGTTTCGATTCAATCAATTCATATCAATTCGGGGAGCTTACCTATCCTCATCTATCCTCCATGTGGGTAGTTTTAGCAGGATTTAACACGTCTTTATCACGCAGCATAGCTACAGGCCCAGGGCCCCAGGGTCACGCCTCGCAGGAGTTGCGTCGACGGTGTGGAGTGGTCGCAGTTGAGGACTTGCGCAGTACCCATATCACACACACCATGTAAACAATGGTACTTTTTTTTCCTATGGATATTATTAATGTTGATATTATTGATATTATTAATGATTAACCAGATGGTACCTTTTTTTTCCTATTGATATTATTATATTATATTATTAATCAAGTTCATAAAATCAAGTTCCTGGGGAAATACCTACAATCTCACGACGTGACTCCTGATTTCGCGAGTTGCAAGTGTGACTCAATTTCCTCTTGCTCGTAAAAGCTGTCTCCCCATGTCTCATCGTAAGTGTACCTCAGAATTCATCTAAGATTGGATATGCAATTTTCATGATTTCTTCACACAACACCTTTTGTCATGTTGGAAGATCGATGGTACTCGTAGCGGCTTAGGGTGATCAACAAAGTAACCTGGTCGGTCGTAAATCAGCAATAGTCGCGAATGAGAATGCCCCAGTTATGGTTGCCATCAGCACATCACTCAGCAACGGCACGGCAGGACGATGGTTTCTGCGGTTTTTGGTCCTGGCACTCAGAAGCGGATGGATCGGAGAAATCAGATGCGGATCATCAAGTTGTTCCTTCAAAAATCTAGTTGGTGGTTTCAATTATGTTAATAACTAGTTAACGTTCACCGTTCAAACATATACTGGGATGATGATCTCCAATGACAAGCATATTTGTTGCCAGAAGATGTTGAGATCGAGTGGTTTCCTAGTCGTACAAGGAGACGCCCCCAAGTTATGTTGAAGTTATGCATGTTATAAATTAAGTTAAGGAAGTTATGTTGAAGTTATGTTAAGTTAAGTTAAGGGTGGATATAAGTAAGTTATAACTTTGCTATCTTTTTTGTATCTTTTTAGTTTTGCATTTTTTTCATTTCGAGGAAAAACGTTTTTTTTTTGTTTTTTTTCGTGGAGTTGTTAAATTGCAGCGTTTTCACCTCTTTTTTCCGCTTGGCCAGCACGGCAACGGTCAAAGTTGCTAATTGGATGCACTCATGGCAAACATTGCACTTGCATATGAATTTCCCTCCACCAGCTTGGCACACACGGTGCCAGAAGATTTGACCACTTGATCATTTTCTTGTGACCAGTGGCCTGAAAGCTTCGCAAGGCTGCGCTTCGATTTTTCAGCTCAAACATGGTGACGTATATGTACAGCTCATTGTTTTTGGACAGGAAGAAATGGCAACGACCAGCATTGTATGCGTGGTTCCAAAGAAGGAGATCTCCATCTTTGAGCTCCAGCATGGCAACGCGGCACTGCGAAGACATCTCGCAGTGTGCCATTCCAACCACGCGCAATACTTCTTCCGAAGTAAATTGCTTCAGAAGCAAAAACCCATGTGGTGCAATCGGGTTTTGATTCAGCATTTCCACATGGCGGTTGAGCAGTCTTGGCATCAGGCTTTCGCCAAATGCAGCTCCTCCTCTTGTTTGCGTGAGCCGGTGCTGCAGGATGCGAGCAAACGTGTCCTTATATTCTCTGTGCTTGCTTTCTGTTCCCCAACAGTTGGGGAAGCAGTCCGTCTCCGCGTACTGCATTCCAAGGTGCAGCGCGTGGTGATGCTTCGGACGGAAAAAATCCGGCCAAGCACGTTGAAATGCTTCCATGTGATCTCTTTGAGCGGCAGCCAGCTCATCAAACGCACGGGTCTGAGAGATGCTTTTCAGCACATCGAGACACACGCAGAGCTTCAAGAAGGACTCTGCGGCCACGCGCAGTTGGGGCTGGTGAACCCAAACTCCTTCTGCAAGCCAGCGCAGCAAGCTGATAAGTGCCTGCGTTTGCTTAGCAGATCCCTTGTACATAGAGGCGCTAAAAAAGCTTGGAGTGAACAGTCTTTTCGTCCACCATTTATTTTGGGCACCCCGCTTTGCCATCCCGGACCGCTGCCAGCCACTCTCTTGAACGGCTGCAAGCATGTCCGATACATCTTTATTCGTTTCCTTTTTCACAGCAGCAACAAGCAAGCAAAGTTCTAAAGATGCTACTCCGTTGCTGAAGTACACATGCATGGAGTCATTGATGCATTTATGCAGTGGCACCATAGCGCAGCACGCTTCAGATTGCCACATGCCATCTCCTGTCACTCTGTAGCCCAAGCATTTCGAAACGGTGTCTTGTTCTTTCGCGGTCATAGTTGGCCATTTCTGTCAAGCTGACCGCATCCAAGCCTGTAGGCCCCTTTGTGTGTGCTGCTTAAATTTTCTGATGTCTTTCTCTGCAATGGACTGCAAAGCGTCGGTCTGGCTAGCCGCATCACTGTACGCGCTGACGCAATTCATGCAGAAGGCACAAGGTCGCAGTCCTGCGGACCCCTTCGCTTCCAGCGCGGCGCGCTGTGCGTCCATGTCAGCGCAAAATGCGGCTATTTCCAACATGACCTGGACGCCGGGAGCAACTTCGAATCTTTGGCCTAAGTTTTGCTGATGCCAATCTTCGAAAAATAGGCTGTGTACTTTCGACAATCCACCGTGTATTCGAGACACTTGCTCATGCGAGCAGACCCCCAGTGGAATCCACGCCCTTGGCGACTCATGGATCGATTGCAGTCCTACAAATGTGAGGTAGAAAATTGTTGCTTTCTGCCTCGGGTCTGTTGCCAAGACGTTTCCGCCCGTGGTCTCATCGTGCGAGAGCACAACCCGCAGCGGCAGATGGCCCTGGGAACTCGATAGAAAGGTTTGGAAGCAAGGGCATTCATGCGCGACATACTGTAGCAGTCGCTTCACATCCGCCACGCAGAACTGCTGCGGCGGGTGGTCAGCAGTCTTTGCCGGCGCCACGAGCAGTTTGAAGCAAGCCCTGGCTGGCGCCAGTGTCCGCGCCATAGCGCGGACCGCCGCGCCACTTGGTCTTCTGTCTGCTTTTGTTCCCTTCAGCACGCTTTGCATGCCATGGATGCTTCGGCCACTCCATCGGGCTAAGGCCGATAGAATCTTTTGCCGTTTGGCCGGTGGATAGCCTGCAGGTTCCATGTTGCATTGCGAATTAAGTTTGAGCCTATATATATTCATAGACATGAGACGGACATGTAACATGTATACTCGCACGCTATCGGGAATATGGACGTATTTCCGTCGAGAAAGTGATTGTCAATCTATAGGTCCTATATATACACTACATATATATATATATATTCATATTCTATATACACTCTATATATACTCTATATTATATCAACATATTACATATATATATATATATGGGTCTATATATAATAGTTCCTGCGTGTAAAGCTGACAAAGGATTCAAACCAAAGAGGGCATAATCGAGCATCAAGAGCACCGCTTTGTACTTCGGTCGCTGCAATCCATCTCTCTAGACGGCAGGCCGCTGCACATGAGCGAGCTGCATATACAGCAGCGGCAATAGATGCGAGCAGCGGCGTCAGGCTGCATCCGCCACCGCGTCGCACTTTGCCTTTGACATCTTTTCTTTTTCCAGCCGTTCCATATTCAAGCGCACAATTTGACGACAGCGCACATAGTTCCAGCAGCGATGCGCCACGCTGTTGTAGTCTTTGCTGCAGCAGCCCAATGCCATGAGATCGCTCCCTTCGAGGAGGGTGTCTTGCAACGCCATGTCCAAAACATCCCGTTGAGGGATAGATTTAGTTACCCAGCCCGACATTTTCCAGGCAAAGGTGGCTGAAGTGGAGCCAAAGCTACAAATAGAGCGATTTCCATTTGCCAAAAATTAAGCGGGGAGTTTTGTGATGTGACACATATGAATTATATGTATACACCAAACATATATATATGCTTTTCATTTCTTTATTGATTTATTTCTTTCTTTCTTTTATTTCTGTTTTTATTTATTTGTTTTTATTTTTGGTATATATGAATGTATTCAATCTATATACATTTTAACACTGTATTATATACATATATATATTTTTCCATGAAACAAGTGTTGCTCGTTTGACCCGAAGAAAGAGAAAGCGCATTTTTCCTCAGGGGTGCTAACGGATCACAGCCAACTGCCAGTGACCATATATATGAGAACGAATTATGGCAGCAAACTAATTGCGGATAGAGCGTCATAACGCTCCAACGGCACGGATCGCACGCATGCGACCTATCTCACTTCTTGCTGCGACCCTTGGGCTTCGCGCTTTGGCAGCGCGCGAAGTCCACCAGAGCTTTGTGCGCTGCGTGGCCGTCCTTCATGCGACTCTGCAGATCTTTTTCTTTCTTCCAGTCCACATCGACTGCGTCGCCAGCCTTGCCGGTGGCAGCGGCGTTGAGCAGCTTGGTAGCTCCGGCAATGGTTTCCGTCAGCAATTCCACCGCATTCACTGCTTGCTCCAGTGTAGCTGGTGGTAATGTGTCATGATCGAGGCCGCCCAGCTTCGTCTCCAATTTCTCCAGGCACGTCTTCAGAGAGGGCAGCAGCTTGGCAGCTGCTGCTGTGGCAACCTTGCGTTCTGTTTCGCGCTGTTTTGCCAGCGTCTTAAGACGCTTCCTCTCTTGCTTCTCTTCTTCCGTGAGCGGTCCCTTGCGCTTGCCCTTCGAAGCTGCAGCAGGCGCCTCCATAGCCTCCTCGAGCTCCAAGGCAGGCACGCCCGGCGCAGATGCTGCCGCCAGCCGGCGTTGCTGTGCATCAGACTCCATCTGCGTGATGCGCTGCTCAGCCTGCGCGTGCAGCGTCTCATCTGACTCAGTGTGGATGGACACCTTGTAAGTCTCTCCCAAAGCACTGTGTTCTTCCATGGGACAGGTTGCCTTGATGCGCTCAGTATCATAGCCTTTCAATTCCCAGTACGTCAAAGGTTGCCATTCACCTGCATATCCGCCACGCTTCTCGCGGCGCACCTCCTGCACCATGCATTTCTTCAGCATCGCGCGCGCGCGCGCGAACAACAGCCTGCCATCCTCCGCGTTCTTCTTCTCCAACGCACATTCTGAGAAGAATGCAACCATTGACTCTTCGCTCAGAAGCTCCGTCAGCTGCACGCCTTTTCGCTGGAATTGCGTCGCGACAGCATTGCAAGGACGGCAAATGTGCCTCAGCTCGACGCGAAAACTCGGTCGCGAAATCATCTCATCGACCTTGCCTTCTGTCTTGCACTTTGCACATGTGGCAGTGTCATGCGCAGGATTATCCACAGCGGCGTCAGCTGGCGTTGCCGCCGCCGCGTCCGCTGGAGGTTCCAGAGCGGATGCTGCTTTGGCCTCCTCCACGTGCCTGTCCATGTCAGCTTCGATCTCTCTCGCAAGAGTATCTTCAGCAGGAGTAGCCATATCTTCAGCAGGAGTCATATATATGATTCAAAACAAGGAGGGCAAAAGTGACAGCAAAGAGCCGTTTGACTGCGCACCCACAACTCTGTCTTGAGAGTGCAACAGTTGCGGAGAATCTTCTTCATTTTTCTATAGTTTTCTGTGTTTTGTGGAAAAATACATTCGTATATTTGCTTCCGGGGCTGTCAAAGTACAATATACAAACGCGTTTCCTTACCTCTAAAGGAATATACATACGCGTTTTTGGGTTTTCTTTTGCTTGGAAAGCAACATACATACGCGTTTTTTTTTGCTGTTATCCCGTGTGAAAAAAATACAAAAAATACAAAAAAATACATCCCCGACATAGCATATCAATCAACAAAAATACGAGGACACATGTGAAAATACATACGCGTTTTTTGTTTCTTCTTAGAAAACACATACGTATATTGGATATTTCCTTGATTTTTCTAAAATATACATAGGCGTTTTCCCCTTTTTATGTTGGTACTTTGTTCCCTTCAGCTAGGAAGCGGTCTTTTTGGCTGGACTGTGCAGGTATTGTACGGCATTTGGTTCCAGCGAGCCGGTGGGTGAGACAAAAGCTACCTGAGAGCCGCGTGGCCGGCACGGATCGCTGTCTCGAAAAGGCGATTCACAAATTCTATGGTGCGTTCTGCATCTGGCTGCGTCACCTGCGTAGGCGCAGGCATCCCACCAGGCGCGGCACCGATAGTGGACTGCTCAGGGGCCTGCGGCTTTGCAGTTGCAGGCTTGTTTTTTGCAACTGTCGGCGCAGACGCCTCTGTTGCTGGCGCTAACGCCTCCTTTTTCTTTGATGGCGCTTCGGATTTTGCTGGCGCTAACGCCTCTTGTTTCTTTGATGGCGCGTGCGCCTCGTTTGCAGACGCGGATGGCTTGCCTGCAGCTTCTTGCTCTTCAGAACTGCTACTGTAATAGTACGACGAGCTGCTCTCTTTTGCTCCCTTCGTGGCCTCCGGCGCATCTTCTGCGCGAACACTTTTTTTTTCGTTTTGCGGTTCCGATCGAGCCTGCTTGTTTTCCATCTGTTCCTCGTCAGCGCGCAAGCGCGCTCCATGCTTCTTGCGCGCTTCTCCGTCGCGCCGCTCCGCGTCTTCCCCCGCGCGCGCACGCGCTTCACGCTCTTGACGCTTCTCCTTCTCAGCCGCTCGCAAGCGTGCTTCCTTCTCTTCGCGTTTATGGCGCTCACGCCTCCTTTCTTCTTCTTCAGCCTCTGCTTCGGCATCCCTGCGGCGTGCTTCCTTCTCTTCCCGTCTGCGGCTCTGACGCCTCCTTTCTTCTTCTTCTTCAGCCTCAGCTTCAGCGTCCCTGCGGCGCCTGCGCCTGCTATCTCGCGTTGCTGATCTGCGTCTCCGGCCAGAGCTCCGGGCGCGAGCAGATCTCGACCGCCCGTACCTTGCGTGGTTCTCTTCCCATGGCCGCCCATACATGCCGCGGGTTGGTCCGCGCAAGATCTGCTCTTCCCAGCCCACGTCCGAACGCGGCTCGCGCACCCCCGGCGAGCGCAAGCGCACGCGCGATGGGGCCCCCTTCTCTGCCGGCGGACAGGGCGGTGGGGCCTCCTTCTCCGCGGGCGGACGTCCCATTGGACTCTTTGGCCGCGTCAACTTGAATTGCTCTTGCAAAGCCATTTTCTCTGCCTGAACTTTGTCATATCCTTCATTTCGAAACTTCCAAGTCAAACAGTATAATCCGCTCCGGTGCTGCGCGAGACTGTGCGCTCCCTCAGAGACAGGCCGCCAGCAGATGTCACAGTCCACACGCGTCTTGTGGCTGTTGTGCCGCCATCCACCACGGCGATTCCTTCCGTTGCCATCGCCTGGTTTCTCCTCTGCCTCCGTCCCTGTCTGCTTTGGCGCCTCCGGCGGATCCGCTCGGGGCCCCTCGGAAGCCACCTCCTCCACTGCGCCCTCTGGGTGCGGCGCTGCTTCGCCACTGTCCCCTGCCTTCGGTGACTCTGGACCACGCGGTCGATGGTCCGACTCGTCTGAGGACGCCATGGCCTGCAGGCAAAGTAAATTGAGAACGGGGGGGAACAATATCATGCAAAAGCATGTGTTTCTATAAGATTAGACGAAAGGGTTAAATATCCTATAGATAGATATATATAATATATATATATATATATCAAACTCGATGCAGTATCAGCCGTTGGTCTTTGTGCGTAGGCCGCCGAAAGGCATGCAGAAGTTTCCCAGCTGCGCGAACGCAAGCTCGACCCAGTACCCGGCTGCGCGCACGCAAGCTTCTTAGAAGATCTGGTTGTTGCTAATGTGTTAGCTTTTTTGTGAGTGGCTTAGTAAAGGTATGTTAAATGCATGTTAGTATCATGCTAGCATGCAGCTAACATAGTATAGTTTTTCTATTTTCCCTACTATGTTAGCAAAGCTCTAGTTAAAAGTTAGGTAACTATGTTAAAAAACATAATTAAGTTAACTCAAGTTAATTTCCCTAACTCTTTTTCAGCTAACTTTCCTAACTAAGTTAACCTTTTAGCCCCAGAGTTAGAAAAGTTAGCTAGTATGATATTTTTTGTGTTTTTCCCTTAGTTTTTAGTTTAACATATAACTTGGCTATGTACAACATACATACAGCAAAGGACTATGAAAAACTGTCTGGTACACAAGTTGATGGGTTTTGTCTTTTTTACAAACCAAAAAAGAACAGCAGAAGTTGCGGCACACAGAACAAGGAAGGAAAGAAACAATATATTTTTCCTTGCTGAACTCGGTTTTTCTTTATTTTTTAATCTATAGAAAATGTTTTTTTGTTTTCCAAAAATGTGATGTTTGTTTGCAAGTTCTGCGCCAAAGGTGTTTCACTTATGAACAGACTGCTGCATGACCCTTGTTTGCAAAAAGTATGTAGCCATTGCAGGCTGGCCTTGCACAAGAAAGCCATCACAGGCTCAAAGAAATAGCCTTTCCAGGCTCAACAGTTTAGCTTTCCCAGGCTATAGACCCATGGTGCTTGAGCAAGCAATTTGGCAATCTGCCACACCAGTGTTCTACAGCTTGGCTTAGTGTAGAATGTTGGAACCAAACGCATGGCGAGAGAAACTATGGATAGCCAGGTGCACAGCAACAACAGCAGCAGCAACAACAACAACACCAACACATGACACAAGCAGGTTTGTTGACAATTCCACAAGCAAAGAAGTGCTACCTCTGGCTTGTCAACCATAGAAGCCATGGCATGCACCAACTGGAAACAGGAAGTGGAAAGGGTGATGGAGGTGGATTCCCCAATCACCACAAAAGCTGAAGGAGTTCTCAAAGTCTTGGAGGAGCACAAGATGTTGTACAAGTTGAAGTTGGTGCCATCCCAGCTCCTTGTCCATCCCCAGAACAGATCTGGTGGTTTGCTGAATGTGGCAGACATGCATGCAAAAGGAGCTGCAATGCATTCCATTGGCTTTTCCTTCAAGAAGCTATCAGAATCCATTGCCTTTGAGATTCCTATCTCTAAAAAAGATTTGGTGTTCAAGGCAAACCAGTCCTTGAGTGATTTGAACAGCAATATGGTGGCCAGGCCTTCTGGTACCGAAAGGTATGCTTCAATTTCAACAAGCCATACCACTGCATTCCTGAAGTCAGTGCAGCAAGGTTGCAGAACTCCTGAAGAAGAGCTTTCTCACAATGGCTTCTTGAATTTTGAGTCCATGTGCGGCAAGGGTGGTGATTTGAGGAAAATGGTGGAAGAAGGCTGGACATGGTCAATTATTTCTCCAGAAGTGGAGGAGAAATTGTCAGGCTTGCCTGGCTTTCTGCAACAAGCACTCAATAGCCACTCAGCTTGAATGGTGTTTTGCATTGGCCACCATGTCACCTGATTTTGTTCTTTTGCTGGCACTAAGGTGAGCACAGTGTCAAATCTGGTGCTAATGAATTGGAAGTAGCAGCCACAATAGCTGCTGCCTTTGAGCAACAAGAAAGTTCAAGCAAGGATTTGAAGAAAGCCCAGGCCACCGCTTTGGCAAGCAGGCCATCTTGCTCTGATTACATCAACAGTGTAACACAGTTTGTGAAACAGTTCTCAGGAGGAGAAAAGTTTCCATTGCTGAAGCTCTTGCAAAGCATCAGCCCCTCAGTTGCATTTTGGCTTCTATAGCTTAGCCTTTACAGGCTTTGTGGCAACCCAAACACAAAGCCATAACAGGCTGGCTGAGACAAAATGGGTTGGTATGTTTTTCTTTTCACCCTGCAGGCAAGCAATTTGCTGGCACTGCTCTTCTTGGGCAAGAATTCATGGAGCTTCTGGCTTTCACTGATTTCAAGAACAAGCAGAGCACCATGCCTTGGATTCGAATGTCTTTGGCTACTTGCCAAATGTGCTCACCAAAGGCTTACATCAAGGATGGTGTCAGCAGATTCATCACACCTTCTGACTTTACCAAGTTGAAACAGAAAGCCATGCTGGACAAGGTCAAGCAGGCTGAGGAGTTGCTGGGGAAAGGCTATGAGCTTTTGCAAGCATCTCCACTGACATTGGACCAGCAGGCACACCCCATGGCCAGGTACCTCACCAGACTTGGCTTGTTTCTCTTGAACAAAGAAAGCAAAGGGCAGGAAGGGAAAGAATATACAAGCTTGGCCAACATCACTGATGCTTTCACTGCTGAATGCTTTGAAATGAAGCAACATGGACATTTGAATGCAAGGCAAGCAGAGCTTGCTGAGGAAAGTGATGACAAGGAAATGCCAGAAGCCCTGGAAAGTTGCCAAGATCCTATCCAAATTGCTTGCAAGATGTTCAAATTGAAGGTGGGGAGCCATTACACCCACAATGGCCAAGTCATGAAGCTCACCAAGGTTGAAAAGGATTCAGCCACCTTGGTCTACAACCCCTTCTTTGGCTCTGCAGTGGACCACACCCTGACCCATGATGATTTGAAAGGCATCAAGCCTTTCACAAGGCCAGTACCTCATCTGCACTCTGCTGCAGATATTGCTGCTCTCTACCCCAGTAATGCAATGGTCAAGGAGATTGCCAGGGCCAAGGCCCAGCATTTGCTCTATGAAAAATACCTGCAGTGCCTTGGCTGCCATTCAGTGTCTTGTTGCCCAACCTTTTTTTTTGGGTGGTGCATTGGTTGCACACCCAGCACACTACTGCAGGACTGGAGAATTTGATGTGGTTGTGTCCAGCATGGGGCATTTGTTTGCCAATGCAGATTTCAAGAAGGGTGAGCTGACTTTGCTGCCCTTTGGGAACGTGGCTGTGGTGGCCAAGGAGAAAGTGGCCAAGACTTCAGTGGTCCTGTTTTTGGCTGGGTGGCGACAAGAAGATCAGCTTGTGGTGAGCCATACCAAGTGCAATTTTGAGAAGGCCACTGGCTGCTGGTCACCTTTCTTCTGGTGCAAGGAGAGCAAGGATGACAAAGAGGAAAAGCCCAACATGACAAAGGCAACTGTGAAGTATGATGAGCTGACCATGCCTTGCATCAAGAACAAAGAAAAGCTGACCAAAGGGACAGCTTTGTTTTTGGAGCCCACAGAGGAATCCAAGAAAGCAAGGAAGAAATGACACTTCAGCATGAAGCAGTGGGAAAAAAGATCAAGCCATCACAGGCTTTTCACTTTGGCCTCAACAAACCCTTGGAAAGCTGAAGCTGCAGGGTGTCCTACTGAATTCAAAAGACTTGCACACATGCTTTGCTGCCATTTGAGCTCTAAGTAGCTGTGCACACACTGTTTCCACCAGAATGACAACCATTCTGAAAAGGGTTTCTTTGCAACGGGCTGGCATGGACCCAAGCCTGGTGCCTACCAACTTGTTGGTGAAAGATTCTGGTGGGCAGGAATATTTGAAGGTGCAGCCATCACACCCAATGATTGTCAAGCTGGTATGCAAAGATGAGGAAGAAATTTTCCAGAAGACCAAGAATGCCAGCCTGTCTGGTTCTGAACAGCTGAAAAAGCTGAAGGCACAACTGCAGTCTGTCATCCATAAGGAACTGGACAGCTATGAAGCAAATCAGGACCAGCCTTTGTTTGGAGATGGCCAACAACCTGCCAACAAATCAAAGGGCAAATTCATCATGGCAAAGGCATCCCAATGCTTTGAGACTGTAGTCCTGGATGTGGAGGGCACTAATGTGGTCTGCCTGGTTCCACCCAATGACAAGTTCCAGGAAATCATGATTCAGTTAAATGAAGACATGCTGGAAGCTGTTTTCAACTTTTTGGCCAAGGACTGCAAAAGCACCTTGGAGAACATGGCCAAGAGAGGTTATAAGAGGAAGCAGGTGGGTGGTGAAGACTAGCTGGCTGGTTTGAATTTCTAAACCAAAGATTGCAATGGCAGGTGCTGCTGGAAAAAAAACTTTTGTACTTGTAGCCCTACCAGGCTCCTGTGTCCAATAGCCTTTGGAGGCTCAAAGTTTGTCCCATGTTGTGAAGCTATTCTAGGCTATCAAAAAGTAGCTAGGCCATTACAGGCAAACATAGGAAACTAGCCTACACTAGCTGAAAAAAGCCATTACAGGCTATAGAAATCAACAGCCATTCCAGGCTATGAAAACAATTTCTGCCACTGCAGGCTATAGAATGTAGAGACTAGCCAACCTAGGCTGCACCAAGCTTTCACAGGCTCATGTCTTTGTGTTTGTGGGTTTGGCCAGTGTTTTTTTAAAGGTTTCTTGCACAACAGCATGGTGGGCTCCAGCATGTCACCCAGCTTGTAGATAAGCAACATGCTGCCATGTAGAAGCAAGTTCATAAAGTAGGAAACAAACCTAAATCTTTCATATTCAACAGTGATGTAGCAACAAGTTTTAATAGGTCATGCCAAAATGAAAATGCATTTTCATTTTAAAGTGTTTCAATTCCAGCCCTGGTAGCCTTAGCCATGCCCAAGAAAGATAGGAAAAAGTCAAGGAAGGAGGCAAAGTCAGAGAGTGAGACGCGCTCATCTAGTGTGGACTTTGAGGAGTGGGCTCAGGACTTGACTGTCCAATGGGAGGAGCATTTGAAGAAGGAGAAGGACAGGTACAAGAAAGTGTTTTTTGTTGTTTGTTTTTGACTTTTGAAGTATCAGGTGTATATATATATATATATATATGTATAGATATAGATATTACTCTAAATGATACTGTGTCAAATGCTGATATGTATTTAACTAATACCCCTATCCATTGTCATATCATGATGACTTTGTTTGAAAGAAAGGAAATTTGAAAACACCACTGCATGCCAGGAAAAAGGTTTGCCCATACCTGCTGAAGTTCCAGCTGATGCCACTGGAGCCCTGTTTGAAGTAGCTGCTGCTATGGCTATGGCAGAACCCGTTGGAGTAGTGCCTGCAGACCCAGCTGAGCCCCCTGCAATCAAAGCTGCAACCCCAAAGGCAAAGACATCTGTGAAGAGGAAAGAAGAAAATGAAGAGTTTGTTTGGGTGGTGGAGGACTGAATATCTATCCCCTTTTGTTGTTGAAAATCATGTTCAATGTGTTCTTGAAATTAAATGATAACTTCAACAAGTTTGTTGCATAGGAGCCCCCACCAAAGAAGAAGGCAAAGCTTCCTATGGGCCCTTGGAGCAAGCAAAAAACAGTGGAAGTCAAGGTGGAGACAAAGGAGGAGGATGATCCCGATCTGAATGAGAAGCTAGCTCAGGCTCTCAGGAACCATGTGCCTTTGCATAAGTTCTATCATAATTTTCCTTTGCATTTTGGGGTATGGTTTCTTTAAAGTAAGGGTTTTGTTTTTTGCTGGGTTTGCAAGACTGTTTCCAGTTGAAACCAACACAGCCTCTTCAACATATTTGGCATGGTAACCTTGTTAAACTTTTAAGCCAATACAGGCTGCTCAATATATTCTAGTTGTATGATATGCCAGGCAGCAGCAGCTGCAGCACCTACAAGTTCCAGCCACACTGGCGATTCATCTGGCAGGCATGATGTCTTTGGGATGTCCTATGCAGCATGTGTGCCTTGGAATGAAGTATGTCTGTTTTTGTGTTACCCTAATCTTGTTAAAAAGTTGGATCCCCTGTGGGTGTATATACATTTTAGTTGACTCTGGTGTGACATATTCATTCTCAGGCTGGTGCTGGTGATCATGGAGATATTCCAGAGAGAAAGCCTGCAGTTCCAGAACCTGCAAACCCTCCCAGGCATGCAGCTGCATCCAAAACAACCCCTACATGGAATGATGAGTGGCAAAGCTGGTATGAGCAAACCCAGTCCCAAGCAGCCCATCAGTTTCAAAGGCAGCTGGAACACCAGGACAAGTACTACTGGTGGGATGCACAAGGGAAGGTACATGTCTGGAGGAAAGTTACCTGGTAATTTCATCCATATTTTCACATGGGTTCTTGTGTAACATACCACCTAAAATATCTATGTAGTTATATTTACTTTTGATTTGCTGTGAACTGAGGCTCAGAAAGGAAGAACCGGAAATATGAACAAGCTGGTGGTAATCTTGGCTTTGTATTTGACTGGCAACTGGTCCTTTCTCAACCAGGAGTTAGATCAGTATTCATCCCTTCATGCCCTACAAGTTCCATTGCAGACCTTGATGAGTGTTATTTTGGCCAAAGGCCCTGCAAGAGCCCTGGAGGAATTCAAAAGAAATCCCGACCAGTTCCACTAGAATACAAGAGTGTGTGGAAAAAAGAATAGTTTCAGCCAATACAGGCTTTATTAGAAACATTAGCCTTTGAAGGCTAGGTGATATGAATCAAAATAAAATTCTGTAAGCAAACAGCCTTTGAAGGCTCAATATCCACAGCCTTTGAAGGCTCATCATCCAAAGCCTTTTAAGGCTACCAAGTAAAGCTTTTGAACACTAATTATACTATGGACTTGAAAATTAATTTAAAAAGAAGGCCTAAACCTCAATCTAGCCAAAAAAAGGATACGATTCCACTTCCCAAATTTGAATTTAGCCAATAAATTCAAAATTCAAATTCCCAAATTTGAATTTAGCCACTAAATTCAAAATTCAAATTCCCAAATTTGAATTTAGCCACTAAATTCAAAATTCAATTTCCCAAATTTGAATTTAGCCAATAAATTCAAAATTCAAATTCCCAAATTTGAATTTAGCCAATAAATTCAAAATTCAAATCCCCAAATTTGCATTTAGCTATTAAATTCAAAATTCAAATCCCAAAAATTGAATTTAGCAACTAAAGTCAAAAAAATCAACCCAAAGCAAATCTCAAAGCAAAATGATCAAAATTATTTTTTTTGAAATATTTTTCTTGGACTTATTTTACATAGGTAGGAAAAACAAAAATACTATTTGTGTGAAGAAAATGTTTATCTCATTTACTTCTAATTCATTTTGGCTCATTTTATTCATACAAACTTGGAATTTCATTTTTTGTTGAAATGTATTTCAATGGGTAGCCATTTCAGTTCAAATATCAACCAAAAAGAAAATATGGCCAATTAAGCAAAACATGTATATCTGTATATAGATATATACCTGCATACAAAAGTTGAATGTATTTTTATTTGAAGAGTGAGAAATATATGTGTTTTCAACCAGCAATTTGGGCTCAATCATGAGCGACACTATTGTGGAGATTGAGGACACTTGGGGATGGAGAATCCTGATATGGAAATCTGGTTGGAGAACCTGGCTACTTGGTTTATATTGATCAGTCTTTTCCTGGTAAACAATTTTGTTCAAAATGCATGGTATGTCATTGTCAAGATTGCATCTAAGGTTGCAGGCTACTTTGCTTAACCAGGATGTTAAGATGACTGACTGGATCTTTGAAGATGGGAAGGAGGTCAGGTGGGTAACAATGATGAATGGTGAGGAGCACTTGTACCTTGACTGTCATGATTGGATATGTGTTTTCAAAAAATGTTTCCATCAGGATTTGTTTTCATACTCCTATTTGTTTTTCCTTTTCAATGGTCACTTCAATGATCTACTTCAGGTGGCCCAGGGATGACCTGGAAGAAATGCAGAGAAACCGCAGTGCTATTCCACTTGTGTACTACACAGCCTTTGGATAGGAATGAGCCTAAAAGGCAACTACCCACTATAGTGGAATGAGAAGCGATGAGTTTGTGAGTACAAAAAGTGCTAGAATAACCTTGACAGGTTTGTTTTGCTCGTGTAGTAGCCAATACAGGCTGTGGAACTCAACCTAGGCAAAGTAGGCTTTGGAACAATAAAAGCCAAAAAAGGCTTTGACAATTAACCTGATGCAAATGAATGTACAAATATATATATATATACACACACATCCATGTATCACAACATAAAAACCTATATAATACTCATTCTACTATTATTCTTTGCTGGTTAAATATTCAGTATTAGCCATTATAGGCAAGCTGCCAAAAAGATCAATTCATCTGAGGCTCCTATGCTTTAGCCACCACAGGCTCTGGTTCCTTAGCCATTGAAAGCTACAAGACACAGTGCATTAGCTTTTTCAGGCTATTGTGTACTAGCCTTCCTAGGCTGCTACTGACAAAGCAAGCCCTTAAGTTTCTCATATGGCATGTGTCCAACATATACCTTCCCTAAGGCAACCACATGTTTTAACTTCTGCTTGACATTGGTTTATGCGTATGTTTGGTGGCAAACATACTAGGAAGATATCTTCCACAGTAATGAAACCTTCCATATACTTAAAGTGTTCAAACTTTTGGAGTGTGAATCCTAATCCAGTACAACAATGCTGATTTTTTGTTTTTCTTCAGCAACCCTGGGAGCTCAAAAATATTGAGAAAAGAACATATTCAACCTCAACAAAGACATGCTTGTCTCAAAGAGTAGAAGACAAATGATATTGCTGCTGACATTGTGCCATGGAATTTCACACCTCTTTTACTTTTCTCTGCGATTGCTGCCTGCAGCCATGGCTGCCAAATGGCATGTGTCTGACTTGGTGCAAGAAAGCACCAGCATGGCCTCTTTGGTTAGTGCAAGGAATGACTGCCCCAGGATGGCTGCCAGCTTGGTGAAGCAGTGGTTGCTAAAGCTCAAGGGTGCCACTTTGTCAGCCACAGACTTGGTCACTTTGACCCAGCACTTGGAGCAGCTTACTTTGCCTGAAGGTAGCAAACAGTCTATGCTGGAGGCTGTGGATGAGCTGGTGATCTCTGGGGGCAACCTACAGTCTTCAATGAAGTTGACACAAATGCCTCAAAAGCATGACTTCATCCACAACTACCTCACCCAGAATGATTGGAACACCTTGCATACCCAGGGGTTGTGGGCAGGAGTGAAAACCTTGGTTGCTCGCCTGAGAAAGATTGGGGTGAATTCTTGCAAAGAAGGAATCAAGAGGCAAGTGCTGGCAATTCTGGTGATGATAGAATGTCAGCAAAGGAAGATGCCACCATATGAGGAAATCTATGAGCTTGGTGACCATTTCTCTCAAGCTTTCAATGCCAGTTCATATCGATGTGCCCAAGGAGTACCATCTTTGGCTGAATACCCAGAAAATCCTGAGCAGGTTGGACCCAACTTTGTGTCCTTGGCTTACCCAGCTGGTGAACCACCTGTGGCCAAGCACCTCGAGGACATCAACTACATTGCCTGGAACCATATTCCTTTGAGAGATACTTCAAAGCTGCTCAAAAAGAACCAGAAGAAGAATGGCACAAGGAGAAGGTACAAGGATGAGTCTGATGATGATGATGATTGTCAGAGAGCCCACATCCTGCTCAAGAAGGCAAAGGAATTGATGAACAGTGATGATGGTGATTTGGCTTTGGCTTTGAAAGCTGAGAAATTCAAGCCCAAGAGATTCAAAGCCTTGCCTTCCCAGTCTTCTTTCAGTTCTGGCAGTGGGGCAGCTGGAAGTGCACAAGCAAGTCCTACCCCAAGCCAAGTGCCCATGCAGCCACTCCCCCCAAGACAGGCACAATTGCCTCTTGCTTTGCCTGCACCTGCACCTACAGATCAACCCACAGCCCAGCCAGAAGCATCCTCTTCTAGCAGACAAGAAAAGACTGCTGAAGGATTGGAAGAGGAAGCCTTTGCAAACCTTTCCAAAAAGCCAGCCCCAAAGGGAAACCCAAAGGCAAAAGCAAAAGGAAAGGCTGCTGGCAAAGGAGTCCTGAAGAGACCTGCTGCCAGGGCACCTCCTCCCAGGCAAGTCTCAGCAGGTTCTGCAGCAGTAGTGAGGCCAGGGTGCATGAGGTGTCGAGGAAACACAAATGGCTGTGATGTTTGCTTGAGAGAGAGCTTCCAGGGTGCTCGATGCCATGGCAGAGAAGCTTGGAAGGCAGAACTTGCCAAAAGAGGCAGAAGCTGGAAGTAGAAACAAGCTTTGGCATGGGGTGCTGGAAAGTTCAGGGTGAGAGACTTTCCCCACAACATCCTGATTGGCTGGTGCTTTCCCACAGCAAAGGGTAGCCAGCTGTTTGTCCAGATCTGCAAACCAAGCTCTTGGGTCTCCAAAAAAGCTTGCACTTCAAACCTTATCAGGTTAGTGATTTAGCTTTGCCAGGCTGCAGCTGAACATTCCTAGTGACCAGTGACCTTAGAAGGTTGTGCATACTTGTGTTTTTGCTTTTTCTTTTTGACTTAGCCTTGCCAGGCTGCAGCCCAACATTGCTACTAGCCTTAACAGGCTTTTGTGCATGCCTAAGCCTTTGCAGGCTACCTTCCTTGGCCATTCTTCCATAGCCAGTGCAGGCTACACTCCCCAACCCTGCATGTTGTGGAGCTGATGGGCATGCACCCATGCCAAAGAACATACTTTGAATCAGTATGTGTCTGCAATTTGTACATGTTTAGCTTCAAAGTATACAGAGGGCACCCTGCTGCAAACACAAGCAAAAGCAAAACCAAAATAACTTTGAATGGTGTGTGTATTTCAAACTGGAAGGCCACTGCTATTACCAAACCATTGCAAGCATAAACTGTGTTGGCATGTTCAAAAGATTGCTTCCAAAACAACCTTGTTGCAACCCAAGAATGCACATCCAGCCATGGAAGAGACCAAAGTCAAATTCAGAAAGCTGGAGGATTTGAGAAGGTCTACCCCCTACTGTTCACAAACTTCCTTGTCTGCAATCATTGCACACATCAAAGAACATGGGCTTCCAGAAGTTTCTTCAAGGTCCAGTATGTCCAGGGCTTGTTCTGCTGCTTTGGAAGGTGACTTTCATTATGGCCCTCTACAGCTGGACATTGAATTGGAGTTGAAGACTGGTGGCAAAACCACAGTGCCCTGCAACAATTTGCTATCTTATTTGGATGTGCTATACAGTAGAACTTCATCCTTCAAAGGTTTGCTGGACCAAAGGCATTCCACTGCTCCAAGCAGTGTTGACCACCCTTGGGGTTTAGTGATTTACACTGATGAGCTGGTTCCAGGCAACCCTTTGGGTCCTGGCTTGAGAAAAACTTGGTGCATTTATGGCACATTCGTGCAATTCTCTTTGGATGATTTGAGCAATGAGCTCAGCTGGCTTTCTTTACTTCATGTCAGATCCAGCATTATCGACAAAGTCAAAGGTGGGATTAGCCAACTTTTGAAGCAGTTGCTCAAGACCATATTCTTGTGGCCATGTGACCCCAGGTTTGGCTTGCTTCTTCCAGGTCCAGATGGAAGCAGTTTGAAGCTTTTTTTTGATTTGCAAGTCTTGCTGCAGGATGGTGGGAGCCACAAATATACTTGGAGCAACAAAGGGGATGCTGGCTTGAAACCATGCTTGCTTTGCAATGTACAAGCTGAGCCCAAAGGAGGTGATGAAACCCTGGCTGAAGGAGAGGCAATGGAATCCAGATTGGGTAATTGCAGCACTCTTTCAGCTTTGAAAGTTTTCAGCAATGAGGAGATCTTGGGTTCATATGACAGGTTGCAATCAAGACAGCAGTCAATGAAGAAGAAAGATTTTGGGTTGTGGCAAAAAGCAGTGGGCTTGACTTGGCAACCTTGTTTGCTACCTTTGGATGCAGAATTGAGGGCTGCTGATTTGGTCAGGCCAGCTTCTCAATATGGGCATGACTGGATGCATGCCTTTTGTTCAGGAGGTTGCATGAATGTTGCCATGTTTTATTTCCTTGAAGCCTTGCCCAAGGAAGTTTCTTGGATTTTTTTTGCAACCTATGTGCAGAAATGGAACATGCCCAAGCATTTGAATGCTACAAGCTTGCATTTGCTATTTGCAGACAAAAAAGTCAAAGGCTACAGAGAGAAAAACAAATTTACTTGCCAGGCTTCTGAAGTTTTGACATTGCTGCCTGTGATGGTTCACTTTTGCAAATCTGTTGTTCAGCCAGCAAATTGTGCACCAGATGCTTGCAAAGCTTTTCTGGCAGTGGCTACAGTGGTGTTCTTGTTGTCAGAGGGGCAGCAAGCTGGCATCACAACCCCTGGCCTTTTGCAAGAAGCAGTTGAGGCTTGCTTGGCAGCTTGTTTTGCAGCTGGCTGGGATTTGATACCAAAATACCATTGGCCTTTGCATATGCCTTCTCAACTTCAAAGATGGGGCAAGTTGTTGAGCTGCTTCACTTGTGAGAGAAAAAACAAAATTGTCAAAAAGTGGGGAAACCCCATGCACAACACCAGCAACTTTGAAAGTGCTGTCAGGAAAGAAATCTTGGCAGAAGAAATTGCTAGGTTGCAAATGCCAGGTGTTTTCCAAGAAGGGCCTTGCCTTCTCAATCCACACCCAGCCACCAAGCAGCTCACTGACTTTATATGTGAAAGGATTGGCCAGCATGCCAATGTTTCCACAGGCTTGGTGTGCAAACTGCAGAATTGCAATCGATGCAGCAAGGGTGATATTGTGCTGCTACAGGGCGACATGGTTCAAGCAGCTCAAGTTTTTGCCTTTGTTACAGTGCCTGGGCATGTCCTCTGCTTGCTGCAATACTTGGATGTGGAAAATTGCAATTTGGAAACAGCTTCAGCCAATTGCACCTTGTCACCAACAAAGGATTTGGTGAGTGTTGAGTACTTGGAAGCTTCTGTTGCTTTTACAGAAGGCAAAGGCAATTCCTTCAAACTCTTGTTGCCTTGGCAGTGGGTGCAAAAGATGGAAATAGCTGTAAAAGGCTTGGGCTTTTGGTGATGCAGCTTTTCCAGGCTAGCAGCTGATATGCCTTGAAATGACAACAAAGCACTAGCCTGTCCAGGCTACCATTTGTGAATGGCCTGCAAAACAAGCCCTATAGGCTTTCCAGGTTGTCAAGTTTAGTGTCTCCAAATCATGATCATTTCAAAAATCTTGAAATCCACAGCAACATTTTTTTCCAAGCTATATACTTTTATTTTTTGCCCCAAACACAAAAACCATGCAGGATTTTTTGAAAATCACAAATGCTCGATTTTTTTGCTCAAAATGAAGACGTAATATCTTTTAACACCTCACTGTACAACACCAAAATACAATCATATTTTCCAAAAAACTATACATGTTTTTTTGTGGCTAACTCTTGCTAACTATTTAGCTAACTCTTTAGCTAACCCTTTAGCTAACCCTTTATCCTAACTCATCATAATTCAAGTTAACTCATGTTAACTTTTCTGCTAACTCTTCATAATTTATCTTAACTAACATAACACATGTTAAATCGTTAGCAACAACCAGATCTTCTAAGTTCACCCAGCACCCAGCCGCGCGAAACGCAGGCTTCACCCAGCTGCGCGCACGCAAGCTATTTTCCCGCGAGTCGCAGGCTTCTAACAACCAGCTGCGCGAACGCAAGCTGCGCCCGGCCGCGCGCACGCGGACACCCTTCCAGCTGCGCGAACGCAAGCTTTGCCCAGCCGCGCGCACGCAGGCTGCCCTCTGGTTTCTCTATTGTTTGATAAATAAAATATACATATTATATATATTATACATATAATATATTCTTTATATTATATCCATTTCCCAGAAAGAACCGGCCTGAGCAAGCCAGCGCAGGCCAGGGCACCCTTAACCGTGTGATTCCTTGAACCAAACGGCTGCAGAACATAACAAGATCAAGTTCCGCCATCTTTCCCACACACACCATGGACCACAGCTTTCCGCCAGTTTAGCGATGAAACAAAATAGCCCGACGATATTTTTTCTCCCTTCAAAATATGTCGAAGTTCAGCCCTGGAGAGCCGCTGAGACCCTCGTCACAGCCATCTTAATTTGCATCAAATCGCATGCACTTAGGCTTGCATCCAAAATATCCAAAGCTACCTCCTCTAGCAACTGAATGTGCTCACTGCGGTGCTCTGCGGACATCGATCTGCCCTGCTCACCCCGCAAGTCCTCCAAAGTAGCAAATATCATTTCTGCTACAACTTGCTGCTCTTTCGACAGTGGCAATTGCTCAACCGGCGTCGTGCGCCGCTGCTTCGGGGAGTCAGAAGTCACACTCAAGACTTCAAGCTTCTCATTCTTGCTTTCCCGCCAAAGCGCAGGCAAAGTTTTCATAATCATGCGACCAGTCCCCATGCCGCGCTGCTGCCACTGCACTTGCACAAAATCACCGGTCTCATCTCGCCTCCAATCAAATGGCTGCCACATGATTGCGCAGAGCGAGAGAATACTGTTGTACAAATATATGTTGCTTTGAGCAAAATTGATCGGAAGCAAACCCATAAACACACATCAAACGTATACTGCAAGAAAATATATGCAAACCAAGACAGAGAGAGAGAGAGAGACAAATGTAATATATATGTGTATATATATATATATTATATATATATATGCATATATCAATCGATTATTATATATATACTATCCATCTCCAATGAAATATCTCAAAGAAATGATGCAACACCAAAATCAAAAACTGTTTTCCAACCAAGCGGCTATAGTGGCAATGCCTCAAAATTTCAGTCCACAAGGATCATACCTTTCTTCTTCCAACAGCTGGGGCAACAACCGCGCTGATGGCGACAGCGAGCGCAGCCCGTTGGCCTCAGCTCGTAAGCCTTAGCCCGAGTAATCTTCTTCTCCTGATCTGTCTTTGCCGCTGGCTTTTTTTTGGGTCCAATTGACGAAGATGCAGCCGCAGGCTTCTGGTAAATCCTTTTCTCGGGAGATGAAGCCAGCATTGCTGCAGCAGCAGGCCTCTTCATAATCTTCTTCACGCTCACAGCGGACTTACCTGCAGGCCGCTTGCATGCGCTCGCCTCCTCGGGCGGCGACAAAACTGAAGGCAGCGTCTCATTGTAATGAGCATTGGCCAAGATAGCCAAACTTGCTTCCACCTGCGCGGCCTCCGCGGCCTCCATCGCAGCTGACCCCTCCGGCTGCGAATCCACCGCTGGCTGCACCGCAGACTGTGCTGCAGGCGTCGCAACAGCGGCAACGCTTTGCGACGGCTCGCCATTGGTCAGGGCCAACTGCTGAGACATTGAGGCAGGAGCCGCCGGCACGCTGGAAGAACTAGCAGCTGCAGGAGCTGCATTGGCTTCTTCCAACATCAACCTCAAAGACTCATCTCTTCGACTGACAGGCATCTCACGGTTCCCAGGCTGAAATTGCTGGAATCCAGGCAGCTGCACTTCAGAACAGCGCCCTACTGCGCCCGGGTTCACCAAAGCAAACAAAGCCTGAGCCGTCGTGACCGCTGCTTGCTGAGCAATCGCAGCAGCATACCCAGACTGAGAAGAGATCAAGTCAGTGTGGCCACCTTGCAATTGCCTGGAACGATGAGTGCTGCGCATTGGCCACGCATTCCCAGATCGCCATGCAATGTTCAAGTCAATCGGCGGCTGCACCAATCCAGTCGGAAAAAAGCGCTCGCGCATTTCTCCTGGTAGCTGCTCCCAGGTCACAGGCAATTCCTGCAAGTAACCTCCCCCAATCGGAGTGCCAAGCTGACGAGCTCGGATGATATGGGTCTTCATCACACTCTTCACAGTTGACAAAAGAGCAACTTGCTTTGCAGTGTCTGGATCCTCCATATTTTGGCCATCGCATTGAGCAATCACAGCAGCCACGGTTGCCATGGTCCGCTCCGAAGGGTTTCGTAAGCCCAACCTTACAAGATGCGAAGTGACGCATTCCACTTTCCGAAGCTGTCTCTCGGAGCTCCCTTGCAAGATGTTCCAAACGTCTTGAGTCAAATACAGCGGAAAGCGTGCCCACTGTTGCATTTGAGCCCGAGCCTGCTCAGTAGCAGCTATTTGAGCCTGAGGCTGCTCAGAAGCAGCTGGAAGCAGACCCGCCCCTTGCATGGCAAAAAGGCCCAAAAAAACCGAAGAGCTCGCCAAAACTGAGAAGAAACGCTAAATTTGAACCACACGCAGCAAAAGATCACAAAATGAAGCAAAAATGGCAAACCGAGCTAACTTTCAAAAGTTGAAAATAAAAAAGTTAACTTTGCTAACTTTTTTGTATCTTTTTAGTATCTTTCCACTTAAAAGATACAAGTTACCTTATAAGTTCATAACTAAGATGTAAGTCTAACATAAGTTATGGAATTTATAACATGAGATAACCCTAGTTATAACATATGTTAACCCTGGTTATAAGTCAAGTTATAAGTAGGGGGTTCTCCTTGTATGACATATGTCAGGTCGAAAAAAGGTCGAAAAGGTGCGACATGCTCGCTTGTGGAGAAAAAAACACATTTTTAGAATTGATATCTTACATAGCTTGGCAAAAAAAAGCTGTCCACATCAACGCCGGATGATGGGGCCATAGATCGCATTAGAGTAGCCAAGTAACATCAAGTACCCTCTGGTAAACTAACTTAACTATGGAAAATCACCATTTTCAATGGGAAATTCCACTATAAATGGCCATTTTCAATAGCCATGTTAGTTTACCAGAGGGTAACATCAAGTAACATCAAGTGACCAACTCTTCACCTCACTGGCACCAAGTAACTCTTCCCAATCAGTAAATCTTCAGCACTTTTCCGCCGAAACGTTGAGGTGTTTGGCGTATCTTCTTGGAGTCGATCTGCCAAAAGCCTTGGAAAAAGTCGGATCACCTGGTGACTGGGGATCCCCCATTTACCCCCCATTAAAATATAGTGTACATAAGTTTAGATTGGTCTTATGTATGTATGTGTATGTATGTGTATGTGTGTCATGTATGTATGTATGTATGTATATATATATAGATTATGATATTGTATGTATATGTATATTGTATAATTATATATTCATCTAGTAAGGAGAGGCAAACATGTTACATGATACACGTGCATGTGCACATAAAACATTTTTCACATTTGAACACATTAGATAGTATTGAAAGCCAGAGCACATGCATTTTTGGGGGACACATCTAGAATATACCTTCATGTACATCTATATTTGATTGTTAAATCCTCAATGTTAATCCATACTTGATGGTTAATACTTGATGGTTACTTACTTAAACCATGAAATACACCTTCAAAATTATAGATGCACTTGTTTTCACCATGTTGAATGTGCCTTGTATCGCGTTGTGTTCCTGCCCAGGTTGGGTGGCTGTGCAATGCCATGTGTTTTTCTTTTTCAGGTAGTTCCATGACACCTCAAATTGTTGTTACCCTTAACAAACATGTAATGCGTTGGAGTTTAACGATGGCCTTGGGAATTTAACTGACATTGTCCAATACATCGAGTTCACCATTGTTCATCAAAATGATAACACCTTGGAGAATGACATGTTTGTTATCGCTGACTTAACCGTTGTCAGGTTGACCACTTGAGTTTGCCTCGGGCAATCAATCGTGACTTGCTGGAAATTCCATCCATTTACAGAAGATTGTCCCAGCTAGAAACCTCCATCCAAAGATGATTTTCATAGATTTTCCCAACTAGAAACCTCCATTCAGAGTGGATTTTCCCATCGCATTTCCCATCTACAAAGCTCCGCCTCCGAGGTCACCATAGAACTCGAGTCCTTGCGGCACAACGCCCAGGAAACCCGCCTGGCAGGGCGCCATCCTTCCGCGGAGGACGGTTGGGCGGACCTGGAAAATGCTGGGAAAAAACCAAACTTCATTTATGTGTTTTTGTTCAAGGTTGTTTTTTTTTCCCATTAAATGCTTGATTTATCTTCATTTACAGTGGATGCCACTACAACCTTCATTTATAGTTCCTGGATGTTCCCTTCAAAGCTCTTCGCTGTCCGGGATCTGGGAGCACGGCCAGGACCGAGCGTGGGAACGGCTTTGGAACATCGCAGACGCCAAGCTGCGCTGCCTCAGGTGGGGTTTTCATGGGGCAACAAGACACTAAGGGAAAATCATAGGTTTGAATGGGGCAACAAAAATATCTATAAATATCTATAAATATCTATAAATATCTATAAATATCTATAAATATCAAATAGCATCTATAAATGCTGTTTTGAATGGGAAACAGGATTGAACTAAATGGTGGATTTTCCAGGCCACGTGGCTGATTACCAGAGGGTAATTGAATGCTCCATCGACGGTATATTTCACTGCATTTGGGTCGTAGGGAAAAAGTTGGAAACATTCCATACATTGAGCGTTTGGCATGTTTAATTGGGATGTAGCCCATCTGCAACTGGATTAAAGAATAATATGTTTGAATATGGTCATTAAATAACATGAATGAATATGGTCATTACCCACTTTGACATCCAAGTAGAGTGTTACGTAAAGGTTTGAGGCTCGTGCGGGGCGCCAGACCTGTAGGAATACAAGGGCTACAAGAGTGTTTGTTTTTTTTAACGACAGGTATGACCTCAGATGATACTATACAAATTCGCATTTTAATTGATACCATCCCTTAAGCGGGGCTTGCAAGCTGCTTTCTTGGATGTGCACCCAGTTCGATAGGTGCTTCAGAATCTTGATATATATATATATGATAATTATCCCATTCACCAATTTTTACATTGCCAAGAAAATGGTGGCATAGGTCAATGTCAATGGCATGAATCGTATAGTAAATGGGATAAACCCCAATTGGTTGGTGGTTTGGAACATTTTTTATGACTTTCCATATATTGGGAATGTCATCATCGCAACTGACGAAGTCATATTTTTCAGAGGGGTAGGTTGAAACCACCAACCACTTATCTATAAAGGGTATTATAGGTATTATAACCACTATTATGATATAATCCCATTATTGATGATTATCCCATTATAATCCCATTAATATATGATATTATTAAGCATCATTAACCATATAATAACCGTTAATTTTGCCTATCAACAGTATATTAACACTTAACCATCATTACAATAGTGTTAATCATTAACAGTATATTAACACGTTCGCCTATCATTTTGCACACCACCAACCAGCCTTTGTCCCGTAGATGTCACGACAGGTACCGAGGATCTCACGTCGACCTGGTCTCTTGCGAACTTCAGCGGAGGGGTATTCAGGACGTCGGCGTTTTCTTTGACGCTGAGCTAAACATCCTTGGTTGACTAGTGATTAGTGATGTTTACCCTCTGGTAATTTAACATAGCTATTGAAAATCACAATGTTTAATGGGAAAATCCACTATTAATGGCCATTTTCAATAGCTATGTTAAATTACCAGAGGGTAATGATGGTGAATAAAGGGAAATCATCTCCAAATGAAACGAAGATTAACCATTATTTACCATTGCTTCAATATATCGTTGATGAAACAATGGTTTTACTATGGTAAATAATGGTTAATCTATGGTTAATCTATGGTTAATAATGGTTAATACTTGGAATAATAATATATTTGGTCGGTGGTAACTGGAACCATGGAATTTTATGACGTTCAATTCAGTTGGGAATGTCGTCATCCCAACTGACGAAGTTATATTTTTCAGAAGGGTAGGTATACCACCAACCAGATATCATCTCCATTCATCTCCATTCATCTCCACATGTTCCATTTTTTTGTTGTGATTCCACGAAAAAAATGGAACATCTGTGGTCTGTTCGTTTTTTTCGATGCCCGCAAGACGTGCCAGAAACATGCGCAGTGCAGCGACCATGGCTTCCAGGACACCAATTGCTTTCTGACGCATTCGGAGTTGTCTTTGCTTTGCGCCCGACTTTGTGGCAAGTGGACTCCAGTCGTTGAGGCTGGAAATACCATGAAATACCCTGGATTAAACCCTTGGGCTGTTTTATTTGGGCGATAGGATTTTGAGTCGCAGGAACAGATTGTCACTGAGGGTACCCCTCCCAACAGTCAGGGTGTGCAATCCTGTTGGATGACCATTCTGGATGACCATAAAAACAGTAGTTTCAATGGCGAATCAACCGTCACCGGAAGATTTTATATAGGAGTTTTAACCATGGGGGTTTCCAGCATTTTCAGACAAATCCATTCAGATCAGGTTGTTAATAACTTATGTCCCATGGTATGATGGAAATGGTACTCCCCTAATATGAATTTGAGGTGAAGTGGTCAAGATATGGTGCAGCACCTCATTGCCTCGCAATGAAACAACACGAGGCAACACGAGGCTTCCCACTGGAAAAATGGTGACACCTTCTGTGACAGTTCTGTAGTGTTCGTGGGGATTGAACCAACCCAAACAATAGATGGTTAATAGATGTTAATAAGCCCTTGCTAGTGACTTGGTGGTCAATAAGCCCTGGATAGGCCCTTTTGGTGGTGGAATCCCTAATTGTCGTGTTTTTTGTTCAGTCCTTATGAACAGTATCCAGGTTGTACATCGGATGAATGTTGTCTGTATAGAAACAGTAATGTGGTGCAGTCCCATGAGCTCCATGCAACGGCTTTTCCTACTGACTGTTTCAGCTAAAAGAATACCAGAATGTAAAACATGGTAAAACCAATACTTGCACATGACCATTTGATACCATTTGTATGTTCCATGATCATGTGGTCGAAGTTCAAGACCCACAGAACCACTGATTTTGGTCCGGACTCGACCCATGTCCAAATATCCTATGATATCATGCTGTTAGTTATATCTTGTTATATCTCATGATATTCCCATTCAATCACCATGTACAGTATTTTAGAAAAATGAGATTCTCCCAAAAAAAAATCCAATGAAAATCCCATGTGCTTTCCAAGGTTTGATGAATTTCTCGTGGTTTTCTCGGTTCACTCCCTAAGAATCCCCTATGTTTTCTGCCTTGAAAGCCGCAGGTGACCCCAGATTTCCACGCCTCCGAGGAGACAGGAGTTGGGCCCTCAGCAGTTTCTATATTAATGTTATCTATCTATGGAGTGTTTCAAAAAATGTGTTTCTAAGATTCTAAATAATTATAAATGGCTTGTTATATATATATATAGTATATTATAGTATGATTATTGTATTGAAGATCATAGAGCTGTTGGATTTGGGGCCGCTGGACCTGGGGTGCAAATTTCTACAACATGAAAATCAGGGAAGCCGAAGTATGTAAGGGACAACATGTATTTCGTTAGTTCACCATTTTCACATGTGGACATGTTTCACGTGTTTTCTTCGCCTCAAACCCAAAGATGTCATGATTCGGATGGTTGACCTGTTTGAAATTACTATCGCCCATGTCTTGAATTGAGCAAGCGCACAAACTTCCCAAAGAAATTGCTTTGCAGGTCCATTTCTGAAGAATTCACCAAGAATCGCGCTGACTTGCTACTCGATTTCCACCAGCATCGCGGTGTTTTTGTCTATTTCTCTGTTTTATACCACCTTATATAGCAATCCGCTCAAACATTGTGAAAACAAGCAGTTGATTGTACCATTTCGATCGAAAACGACAATATCTGTCGTTTTGGTTACAAAAAGAATTCCAAATATATTCCCAATATATATATATACACATTATCCATATATACCAATGAATATTCCCATGATATCCTCATGGCTTCAACGTACCAAGGATCATAGCATGTTGGCCTTGGCTGCCGAAGGGGTTCCATCCCTTGAGGCAGGGGCTTTGATGGTGATTTAATGAGGATTTAATGTGGCTTACTATAAAGGTGATTAATAGGATTCAATTAAATTAGGATTAATAGGGTTTAATGGTGATAACTCATCTATCTAAATCTAATAAGTGATTAATGGTGATTCAATTAGGATCTAATAGGGTTTATTTACCATGATTTTTTTGTTAGCTAAGTTGGTTTATAACTCCAATAACTCGGACTTATGGTAGATATATCATGATCTATCTATAGTTTTTAAGGCTTATAATCCAATTTATAAGTGGGGCGGGGCACCACATTGTACCATGTGGATGATATAGGAATATGGGATATATTCATACGTAGGGGATGGTATCCCATTTCATAGGGATACACTAAGACAATTGTATGGGACTTCATATATATATATACATTCACGTGGGATCTCCCTATATACCTTCTCATTATTGGATACAATATTGGATAAGAATACTGGATAATAATGCCAGAAACGGGTTTGTCAGAGAATTTAGGTGAAAACCATGAAAACATGATTATCATCATTATCCCAAATGGGTTTGGAAGATTCAGCAGGATATGACTATTTTGTTTATTGTTTCTTTTAATCAAGCAAGCATGGTGGCACAGGAAAAATCGAGGATGTAGCGTACAAGATCCATTTGTGTCTTGATGTTTCGTTGCTACCCTGCGGGGAGCAGACTTTGGAGGGAACTATCCTGATAACGTGCAGTAGTGAAAACCGGTTTTGGTTCACTTTCAGACACCATCCGATTTGGTCAACTTGTCCTCAGAGGCTTGTGATCCGAAATAGCAAATAGCACCTTTTCCATACTTGCGCAACGATCCCAATTGAGCGATGTGCAACGATCCCAAGTAAGCACCATGATAAACCTACCATTTGGCTTGGTAGCAACATGCTGGTTTCCCATGGAGTTTCTTGTCGGATTGGTTTAAGGGACAATTTACAGGAAACCCCCAGATTCAATAGTAAATTTTAGATAATTTTAGTAAATACATGTAAATACCATGGATGATGGTTTCCTGTACGATGTCCCTTAAACCAATCCAATGATTGTTGGGAAACTGCTCTGAAATACCTGTTTTTGGTCAGGCAGTGTTTCCGGACAATCAGGACGAGTCGGTCAAGGGCCCCAACGGGAACGGCGTTTGGCGGGCCTAAGGGGTTGATCGAACTTGGCTTTGTTGTTGAACCAAATGGGAAAACAACCATCTGATTCTGCAAGAAATATATATATATATATAGAAATATCATATTATATATAAATATCATATTATAAATATACGTATCTATATATATATATATATATATGTTATCTTCTTTTTTTGGGGGGCCTCTGAAGCAAGTCCGAGCGACAGCAAGAAACTTTTGGTATGTATGAAATACCATTGATTTGAAGCAGAATAGGATACTATTGGAGTGTGCAGGAGTATCTTTAATATTGGAATATTGGCCAACGGTATACTCGAAGATACGATTGGAATATAGCAGTTAATATTTATGATGGGGCCATGTAGTGGTATGGATCTGTTCGCTCACTTTAAAGAGCATGTTGCGGACTCTGGTCATGGAACATGACTCATGAAAGTAGATGATGTACCTATTATTTCAATGAACATGTTCCATGGCAAACTGTTGGATTGCCAGATAGATTGATAAGACTTCTCCATTCAAGCGTCCATGTTTTCAATTATACCCATGATCATATACGGCATATGGATGCATATGGATGAATATGGTTGCCTACCCCTACAGGTTTGTTCCCAAAGGGAGAACACCCCAATTTTCACGGCTTGTCATTTTCTACCTTGAAATTAAACACACATTTCCATTTTGGTATTTTGGTGTGGGTGTATTTGTTCTTTGGGACCTAAATATCATGTTGGTTCGCTTATATTAATTTATATTATATATACATATAGTTGTATCATACCTACAGATTCTGATTGTCAGGATATCTGGGCAATTTTGTCTCGTGCAAGGCCGAAGCTTTGCGTGACGCCGGCTGGAGACTACATGAGTCGCTGGACCCTGGAAATTTGAACCAAAATACTGCGTAGCAAAATGGGAAGAGTTGAACCATCCAAAACGGTGATTTGTGATGTATAATGTGGTTAAAACAATGTCATAAACTACCCACTTGGGAATGGTAAACATAGCACCTATCTATGGTGATGACTGGGGGATGGTTTATTATCGTTTTAACCACATTATATACATACAATGGAATACTATGGAAACCATATAAATGGTGTTTGGAAGATGATTGAAGCCAGACCTGGATATCTGCATATGTCCATAAATGTAACATGGATGGCACCCTTTTGTCTATCAGGGGATGTTCAGGATTTGGATATGGCCGTGAATATGTATATATATATATACATAATATAATATAATTTTCCATGTCAGATTTTGTGGATAAAACTAATGAATTCGGCCTTTGACAAACTAAATACTGTTTTTTGCTTCAGCAGCATTAGCCAATAAGCAATTGATGACTTCACCACCAAACAAGTTGTCCCCTCAATGTCAATCACATTCAGCCAGCAAAACGAGAAATCCAGCAGGACAAAGTGGGTTTTCGACTAACACAAAAAACAGTGACGTTATCGCCAAACATGGGGGAAATAGAGAGTTAACCAGGAAACATTTAGGATTGCGTTCTTTATCTAGCCTGGCCATTGAAAGTAGTTACTTTCTTACTATCGAGTGCAGTTGGAACATCGAAACATAAATTTACTCTCATATCCCTCATGGATGTTGTGGTTCGATTTCATTGTCAAAACGCTTGGCATGAATAGTGAAGATCCATGATCCCCTCAAAAAAGGCGTACACTGAAAGCCATGCTTACCTCCAAGTGGCTTCACTGGTCAAAATTGTGGTACCTTTCCGCTCCAAAATGCTTCGCCAGCGGATGTTCATGCCCAACATCTGGCAATATTTGGATATGTTTTGACACATCCCCAAACGAAGCCAAGTTTTTTCATGGGTCCAGTACACCATGTTAGACTCATTACCCTCTGGTAAACTAACATAGCTATGGAAAATCACCATGTTTAATGGGAAAATCCACTATAAATGGTCATTCTCAATAGCTATGTTAGTCATTACCAGAGGGTACTCCATGTTGCTCACTAACTCCTAACTTCACATCATCGCAGCCTGGCCCTCTAAGGGAGGGATACCGTCTGATCACTGCAGCCTGGGGTCTCGGAAGAGGTGGTCCTAGCTCGGCATCCGTAGAACAGTTGGGAATTGTTTTACCCTCTGGTAATGACTAACGTGACTAACATAGCTATTGAGAATGGCCATTTATAGTGGATTTAAACCCATTAAAAATTGTGATTTTCCATATATTATGTTAGTTTACCAGAGGGTGACATGTACACTTTGACCTGGGAATAATAACTGGCTATTCACCAGATATTAACTGGGTAATAATAACTGGAATAATAACTGGATATTCATCTCAGTAGAATTTATCTGGATAATAACTTCACGGGAATAGAACTGTGAACATTGCTGGGAATATTCTTGGAATATGCTGCGTCACAAAAGATGTATCCGAGCATATCTCACCTGCATTTACCATGGATATTTGCACGTCAGAAATGAATAAGGCTTGGTGGCTCTCAAACATCGATGGGTCACTCACTTGATGCTTGGGATTGTCTCCATATCGGTCCCATCACCATATTACTTCATATGACCTTCCGGATCCTTCCGGTAAACTCACATCGACCCCTTGAAAATCATCTTCCAGTGAAAAGTCATCTTCATCACATTCTCCAACCTATACTTGAAACTTCTCCAAGTCATCTTCCAAGTCATCTTCCAAGTCATCTTCCAAGGCGCTTCACCAAGCAATATCCAATGGCCGGGTGTTGACGCCACGGCGCCACGACGGCCGAGGAACCCGTCTCTGAGGGACGACCTTCCAACCGAGCAGCACCGGACTTCGAAGATCTGCGACAGATGCGGCCGTTGATCATCCACCTAGGCCGGAGCGCCACGCCGGTGTTGCGCCAGGATATCATGGATCAAGAGCTCGCCCGGCAGAGGGATATATATATAATTCTTGAAAAAAGTAAACATAAGTCATGAAAAAATATGAAAATTAGAAGATTCAGAATTGTTCTTATCACTGGTTTGTTGAGTGTTTTACATCCCTCCTGATGTTTTTTAGGGCTGTCTGAGAATGGGTCAACAGTGGATATGATATCCTCCCATCATCATGTGCCAGGGATAGCTATGCACCCGGGGGAATGACGTCATATCTTCATGATGCTCCATGCCATAAACCAACTCAGCTATCATAAACTGTACATCCAGCTGGTTATAAGTTTAGTTTTCTTTTAAATAAACTGAGCTATCATAACCAAATGGCTATCAGAAACCACCCCATCCCATAAGCCAACTTTAGTTTGCTTTTAGCCAACTTATGGCAATGTTGGTAGTTTGCTTTTTGTTTTTTTGTTCTGGCTTGAATATCGTGAGTCCCCATTTAACGGTTGATTTTTTTGGTGGATTTTGGTGGTCAAACACTTCACAACGAAACGAGACGCCACGGCAGGGACGCATTATTTCCTCCTGGACTCTACCGAAGACGTGCCGGAACCCTTGAGCATGGAAGAGGTCCGGTGTCGGGCCGCGGCCTGGTGATTCGTGATATGTGTTTGATATGGTTTCACTAGGGACAATGGTGGTTAATGGTGGTAAATCACCAACAAACATGGTCATGAGTGGTGTTCAAAGATGTTGACAATGGGATATGTTTGTATATAATATAACGGGATTAATTGGCAAATCATCTAATTCAATGGAGGTATCAAATCAAACATGGCTAGCTGGGAAATCCCCGGCCCGAACTAAATGGGCCTGGCATTGGTGGGAAAATTGTCGAAGGCGGATGTTCCATTGCTATGTTTGATTACTAGGTGGGTAGGTGGTAAACCTAAGACAACCATATCAGGCCCCATACATATAAAATTGGTATTTATTCTGGGTTTAGTTGCTGCATTTCAAGCGGATGAATTATAGTAACCAGACAAAGACCTTACCACTGGCAATATTTGGAAACCAAGACAAAGGATGATATGGTTACCCTCTGGTTATGTCAAAATAGCTATTGAAAATGGCCATAGAAATAGTGGATTTTCCCATTAAAACTGGTGATTTTCCATAGCTATGTTAGTTTACCAGAGGGTATATAATGTTACAGTATATATGTTATTCTATCAGTAAACACACACCATCTAGATCCAACAAAACTCTGCGGGGTGTTGCTACGATCTCATCAAAGGTGCAGAATTTCAATGCCATAGCATGCTAGCCGTGGACGTCGAAGGTCAATTATGGAGCCAACAGAGGCCGAAGGATGGTGAGTCACCTGGAGTACCTAAGTATCCCCAAAAAAACGAGGCAAAGATGTAGAGAGATGGAGAATTCTGGGGTAAAGCGACCTGTAAACTCATCATGTTTCTACAAAAGGGATGGTAACCTGGTATGTCTAGGTACAATTTGTACAAGGATAGCAAAGTGATAACATGTAATGTACAGCCATTGGTGGCTTCCATGAAACTTGAGGAGATTTTTCCGGGCAAGAAAATGTGACATTCTGTGACTGATGAGTGATGCAACAAGATTGGAACATATTGGAACTCCATTTCATATAATATGCCAATATTTCACACACTGCTAAGATTTCACACCCTGCTAAGATTGGAACCTTTTTTTGGAACTCCGTTTCATGTTGCAACATTTCACATATTGTCACACCCTGCTAAGGCCCAGAAAAGACCTGCGTCTCCATTCAGGAAGATTTTCCCCCTGTGTTGGTCGTGTTGTGTTTGCTGCTTCCACCTGTTGCAACCTTACTGGCGGTTAAGCGGGAATAAGGGAATACAAAAACTATGCCCCATGGCAAGTTCCAAGTGCTTGATGATGTGGTTCAATGTTTACACCAGTGTCTCTGGTTAAAAATATCCATTTGTGATGATGAGTTGGTTGGAGAATGGAATTGTACTATTTAATTATGACATGATCAAAATAAAAAAATGAAAGGCCAGTTGCCTCAGTTAAATAAGATCTAGACCAAATGTATTTAAATGTGGGCTAATTAGTAATATTAATAGATCAATTGTATCAAATTATTGCCCTTAAAATTAATGGATCATGTTGCATTGCCCCATGCTGAAGAAGCATCATCAATCACATGCATTGCCCCATGCTGCAGAAGCATAACATGCATTTTCCCATGCTGAAGAAGCATCATCACATGCATTGCCCCATGCTGCAGAAGCATAACATGCATTTTCCCATGCTGAAGAAGCATCACATGCACTGAAAATTGCCCAAATCAGATGCCAGTGAAGCATCCATGCTAAAGAAACAACCATTCTTGGAAACATCCATGCTGTTTTTTTTTGGAATCTTTAATGATATTTTGGCCAGGATCAAAATTCATGGCAATTCGAACAGCCAAGATCAGTGTGCTAAGGTGGCACTGACGCATCTGTTCAGAATGAGGAAGATTGCAAAAAGCGGCCAGCTAGCTGGCCACATGCCAGCTTGCTGGCAACTGAAACAACCCCAAAACGGCTAAGAGGCCAGCTAGCTGGCAAGAGTAAGACATAATATGAAACAAAATATGAAACAACAAACTGGCCAAACACCGTAAGGGTCTTTTGGCCAGTTTGTTGTCTATATTTTGCATTTAATTTATTACAAGACATTGACTGGCCAGCTCACTTGCCAAAGGCCCTTTCTTTACATGCATGGCGACGGGTGATGCCCACAGTGAGTGTCAGTGCGCTGCTTCTTGGGCTCAATTTGATTTGCGTCAATTTCAATCGGAGCTCGAAGGGAGCCCCGACCATCGGCGAATGATCTTCCGCATGGCCTCTTCCAAGTCTATGCTTGAGAGCCACTTCTGAGTTGAGGCTGAAAAGAAGCGAAAATAGTTTGAAAAACGTCGGTCAAACAAAATCAAACCTCAGTCAGTGAACAGCAATAACATCCAAGCCGCGGAGTTGTTCCTCAAATAGTTGTACTTCGCCTTGAGAAGCTCCAGCGGCATCCTGTGCAAGAGGCGTTTTTGAACCATCATCGGGCATGGCGCTGGCTTCTCCTTGGCTCGCGTCCATTGTCCCATTTTGCTGGCTTGGATGGTTTTCGCAGTCACAGAAGGGGGCGGTGGTCGCATCATTCCCATGGATACAAATGAGGCTCTTGACAATGGACGACGTTTGGCCTGGGAAATTTTGCGGCAGTCAAGTGTAAGTTTCAGTCAAGCCAGCTGGCAGCGCACATTTATGATCAGCCAGCAATCTGGCCATGCAAAAAAACACTTTATCAGTCGCGGTGCTTCGCCATTGGAAGAACAAATTTGAAGGACCAGCAAGCTGGCCATTTCAACACCAGCAAGCTGGCCATTTCAGGACCAGCAAGCTAGCCAATTCAGGTTATCATTTCAAAATTTCAAAGGGTGACAATCATTTTCACCATTTGATTCCAGGCACTGGTAGTCAGTCCATTCCTGACCAGCAGTGGTCTTACCACTGGTCGTTGCTAAAGAGGGTTGTGTTTCCAGACCTTCAAGTCTGTCTGGAAAAGGCCAAGCATGCACCACCCATAGATGTCGTCCGCAGATGCATACAGGACTGCCGTGAGCAACACGGATCTGCCGGCGGAGTCCCACACCTCAACTCATCGATGATATTGTTTCGCAAGTTGACCTGGATAAAAACCAAAGCTCATTGTGTACATAGAGTGGACATTTGATGATATCAGTTACTATTTTTTAAGTTTGAAGGCAAGAAACGCCACGGAAAAAAACCTTCTCCAACGTAGGCAACATCTCGAAGATCATGGATGTGCACAGTGCCACCCGCTTGTACTGCCTCAGATCAACCCAGAAAAAATGTTCAAAATCAATGGCAAAAAACTGCCTGGGCACGGAACCATGTTCTAAATGCAAACTGATAGTACCGTCATCAACCAGCAAGCTGAAACAACCAAACAGTTTCAACCAGCAAGCTGGTCCAATCATCAACCAGCAAGCTGGTCCAATCAACTAGCAAGCTGGTTCAATCATCAACCAGCAAGCTGGTCCAATAATCAACTAAGCTGGTTCAATCATCAACCAGCAAGCTGGCTGGGTCAATCATCAACCAGCAAGCTCGTCCAATCATCAACCAGCAAGCTGGTCCAATCATCAACTAAGCTGGTTCAATCATCAACCAGCAAGCTCGCTGGGTCAATCATCAACCAGCAAGCTGGTCCAATCATCAACCAGCAGCTGGTCCAATCATCAACCAGCAAGCTGGTTCAAAGCTGGACTACTTTACTTGAATCGAACAAGTTGCAACAGCACATCTTCCGATTCACCATTGGTGATGGCATCCTTCAGGGCGAACAAGTAGGTATGCTCTGGCTCTTCAGGGGCGACTCGGCGCAGGTTGCCCTTCGACACCGAGAGGTCTTCCGCAACAGCAATGACAGTCGGGCGGTCAAAGAGAGCCGGTCCGTCTTTGAAGATCTTGGACTGCAGCCTTTTGACGGAATCCCTGTTGATTGGCACCTTTGGCGCTGCGCTCCACTAAGACCTCAAAATGAAGATATTTTTACTTTAGGCACTTAATGAAGATATTAGTAGTTATATGAACTTATCATAGAAGTGATTTTTACCTATTTTCACTGATTTTCACTTATTTTGCTTACTTTTTTATGTTTTTTTGTAATGAGACTAGCATTGATTATAGACGAGAGTTTTTTCGTCATATACTTTTTGAAAAGAGTTTTTTGCGTCAAATACATCTTTTTTTTCTTCATGGTGATTATTGTTCTTTTTAGGGTTCATCCTGTTCAGGAGTTATCCTTTTCAGGAATTATCCTTTTCAGGAACTACTCTATTCAGAATGAATCCTTTTCAGGAACTATCCCTTTCAGGAATTTTCCCTCTCACTGCGGCACAGAAGAAGCATAATCTGGTTGCCATCATTGAGGCGCAGAAGAAGGAAAAACAATCTGAAGGATGCTTCTTGAACAGAACTTTTACGAGTTTGGAAAGTAATTGCACCAAAAAAATAGTTCAAAGCGACCGACTACAAAATTCCTAGCAGCAAAAAACTTTTGATGCTCGAGAGTTCGATCAATCTAAACTTATAAATGTTGTATATTTCTCCATGTATTTTTATTTCAAAGACGTTTTTATTTTTTCGGATTATCAGACTAGACAGTGAAATTTCAGGAAGCACATATTTTATGACATTTCCATCTCTTTGCAAATTTTAAGTTTTTAAAAATATAGATAACATATTTCATTTTTTAAATTATGTTGGAACTTAATATAGTTCACTTCCTGCAATTCCTTCCCTTTGTATGGAAAAAAGTAATTCATATTTCCTTTGAAAAGGACCGCTTGTTTTTCTATAGCTGACCTTGTTGATCTTTTTGTCTTTTCTTTACATTATATATATATATATTTAAATATATATAATGAAAATATGGGGATGTCTCAAAATGAGGTGTCCGTTTTTTCCCTTAAAGTAACCATTTTGGAACCAAAAACGGACACCTCATTTTGAGACATATCCATATTTGTTTTGAATTTAAGCATATATCTATAGAGAAAAAGGATCAAAAATTATCAATTAATCATAAATTTTCTTAGGTGTCTAAGTTGCTCAAACTTTAAATATTTTCAAATTTTTTTAAATTTTCTTAACTTTCTGATTTTCTATTTTTTGGAATTTTCTGAATTTTCTGATTTTTCTAAATTTTCTGAATTTTTGAAATTTTCTGAATTTTCTGAATTATATATATATTTCTGAATTTTCTGACTTTTCTGAATTTGAATTTGTTTTGACATTTTTGGTTGTTTGTACATTTCTTAGATATATAAATTCCCACAATTTTCCTGCTTGATATAGTGAACATTTTCTTACAGGAACCTTTTTTTTAAATATAAACTGGCATCTTGAAATCTATATTTTTCCAGGAAGGAACCTTTTTTTACAGTGAGTATCTCTTACAGGAACTGACACCTAGCAAATGGTTTGTTCTCATTTTTTTTTCAAACTGTTTCTTCCCAGTAAGTGTCCTTCACACGAACTGATCCCTACCAAAAGGTTTCTTCACAGTCATTATCCTTCACAAACTCTTTCTTCCCAGTCAGTATCCTGCAGAGAACTATTCCCTACAATTTTTTTCCTTTCAAGGAAGCATCCTGCAGAGAACTATTCCCTACAATCTTTTTCCTTTCCAGGAAGTATCCTGCAGAGAACTATTCCCTACATTTTTTTTCCTTTCCAGGAAGTATCCTGCAGAGAACTATTCCCTACAAATTTTTCCTTTCCAGGAAGTATCCTGCAGAGAACTATTCCCTACAATTTTTTTCCTTTCCAGGAAGTATCCTGCAGAGAACTATTCCCTACATTTTTTTTCCTTTCCAGGAAGTATCCTGCAGAGAACTATTCCCTAAAAAAAAATCCTTTCCAGGAAGTATCCTGCAGAAAACTATTCCCTACAAAAATGTTCCTTTCCAGAAAGTATCCTTCAGAGAAATATTCCCTACACAATTTTTCCTTTCCAGGAAGTATTCTTCAGAGAACTATTCCCTACATTTTTTTCCTTTCAAGGAAGCATCCTGCAGAGAACTATTCCCTACAATCTTTTTCCTTTCCAGGAAGTATCCTGCAGAGAACTATTCCCTACTTTTTCCTTTCCAGGAAGTATCCTGCAGAGAACTATTCCCTACATTTTTTTTCCTTTCCAGGAAGTATCCTGCAGAGAACTATTCCCTACAAAATCTTTTCTTTCCAGGAAGTATCCTGCAGAGAACTATTCCCTACACAATTTTTCCTTTCCAGGAAGTATCCTGCAGAGAACTATTCCCTACAAAATTTTTCCTTTCCAGGAAGTATCCTGCAGAGAACTATTCCCTACAATTTTTTTCCTTTCCAGGAAGTATCCTGCAGAGAAACATTCCCTTAAAAAAATCCTGTGGATGTATCAAGCACACAGAAAAATCAAATTTCACTTCTTATCGCTTCTTTTCGCTTATTTTGGCTTATTTTGACTAATATTCTACTATATTTGCTTAGATCTTCCTCATTATGTTTTAAGTTCACCTAAAAAATTAGTGGAACTTATAACAAAACATTTTTGAAAAAGCAATTTGAACAAGATATTAGAAGGATAATAGTAACTTATCATATACTTATAAATTAATTAAGTGCCTAAAGTAAAAACATCTTCATTTTGAGGTCTCAGTGGCGAGCCATCTTGCCGGCCACAAGGCCGGTATTGGAAATGCATTTTTTAAGTTAGTTTCTATATTCCCTGAAGGTTTCTGTATTCCCTTAGTTTTCTCAGTTGAAAACCTTCGGACTGTTGAGAGACATGGGTGGATCCACCCCAGTGCTCTCAACAGCGCCGAGCGCTCGGCACTGTTGAGAGGAGCTTTTTCAGCAAGAAGGAAACTGTTGAGAGACATGGGTGGATCCACCCCATGTCTCTCAACAGTTTCCTTGTTGCTGAAAAAGCTCCTCTCAACAGTGCCGAGCGCTCGGCGCTGTTGAGAGCACTGGGGTGGATCCACCCATGTCTCTCAACAGCAGGAGGTTTTGTGGCAGTACTCTTTGCATTCTGTTTCCCTTAACTGTTCACCCGGGTCAGGCAGTGTTCGTCGACACTGTCTTCAAAGCTGCGATGCAGACCGCTGGGACCTATGATGCCGCTGGCAACCTGTTCTGGATCAACTTCAAGTGCTGAGACCTCAAAATGAAGATGTTTTTACTTTAGGCACTTAATGAATTTATAAGTATATGATAAGTTACTATTATCCTTCTAATATCTTGTTCAAATTGCTTTTTCAAAAATGTTTTGTTATAAGTTCCACTAAATTTTTAGGTGAACTTATAACATAATAAGGAAGATCTAAGCAAATATAGTAGAATATTAGTCAAACATAAGCCAAAATAAGCGAAAAGAAGCAATAAGAAGTGAAATTTGATTTTTTTGTGTGTTTGATAGATCCAAAGGATTTTTTTTAGGGAATATTTCTCTGCAGGATACTTCCTGGAAAGGAAAAAAAAATAGGGAATATTTCTCTGCAGGATACTTCCAGGGAAAGGACAAATTTTGTAGGGAATAGTTCTCTGCAGGATACTTCCTGGAAAGGAAAAAAATTGTAGGGAATAGTTCTCTGCAGGATACTTCCTGGAAAGGAAAAGATTTTGTAGGGAATAGTTCTCTGAAAAATACTTCCTGGAAAGGAAAAATTGTGTAGGGAATAGTTCTCTGCAGGATACTTCCTGGAAAGAAAAGATTTTGTAGGGAATAGTTCTCTGCAGGATGCTTCCTTGAAAGGAAAAAAAATGTTGGGAATAGTTCTCTGCAGGATACTTCCTGGAAAGGACAAATTTTGTAGGGAATAGTTCTCTGAAGGATACTTCCTGGAAAGGAAAAAATTGTAGGGAATAGTTCTCTGCAGGATACTTCCTGGAAAGGAAAAAGATTGTAGGGAATAGTTCTCTGCAGGATACTTCCTGGAAAGGAAAAAAATTGTAGGGAATAGTTCTCTGCAGGATACTTCCTGGAAAGGAAAAAAAATTGTAGGGAATAGTTCTCTGCAGGGTGCTTCTTTGAAAGGGAAAAAAATGTAGGGAATAGTTCTCTGCAGGATACTGACTGGGAAGAAAGAGTTTGTGAAGGATAATGACTGTGAAGAAACCTTTTGGTAGGGATCAGTTCGTGTGAAGGACACTTACTGGGAAGAAACAGATTGAAACAAAAGATGAGAACAAACCATTTGCTAGGTGTCAGTTCCTGTAAGAGATACTCACTGTAAAAAAAGGTTCCTTCCTGGAAAAATATAGATTTCAAGATGCCAGTTTATATTAAAAAAAAGGTTCCTGTAAGAAAATGTTCACTATATCAAGCAGGCAAATTGTGGGAATTTATATATCTAAGAAATGTACAAACAACGAAAAATGTCAAAAAAAAATCAGAAAATTGAGAAAATTCAGAAAATTCAGAAACTTCAGAAAATTCAGAAAATATAATTCAGAAAATTTAGAAAATTCAGAAATATATATATATATATATAATTCAGAAAATTCAGAAAATTCAGAAGATTCAGAAAATTTCAAAAATTCAGAAAATTTAGAAAAATTAAGACAATTCAGAAAATTCAGAAAATTCAAAAAAAATACAAAAAATAGAAAAATCAGAACATTAAGAAAATTTATAAATTTTGAGAATATTTAAAGTTTGAGCAACTTAGACACCTCAGAAAATTTATGATTAATTGATAATTTTTGATCCTTTTTCTCTATAGATATATGCTTAAATTCAAAACAAATATGGATATGTCTCAAAATGAGGTGTCCGTTTTTGGTTCCAAAATGGTTACTTTAAGGGAAAAAACGGACACCTCATTTTGAGACATCCCCATATTTTCATTATATATATTTAAATATATATATATATAATGTAAAGAAAAGACAAAAAGATCAACAAGGTCAGCTATAGAAAAACAAGCGGTCCTTTTCAAAGGAAATATGAATTACTTTTTTTCCATACAAAGGGAAGGAATTGCAGGAAGTGAACTATATTAAGTTCCAACATAATTTAAAAAATGAAATATGTTATCTATATTTTTAAAAACTTAAAATTTGCAAAGAGATGGAAATGTCATTAAAAAAATATGTGTTTCCTGAAATTTCACTGTCTAAGCTGATAATCCGAAAAAATAAAAACGTCTTTGAAATAAAAATACATGGAGAAATATACAACATTTATAAGTTTAGATTGATCGAACTCTCGAGCATCAAAAGTTTTTTGCTGCTAGGAATTTTGTAGTCGGTCGCTTTGAACTATTTTTTTGGTGCAATTACTTTCCAAACTCGTAAAAGTTCTGTTCAAGAAGCATCCTTCAGATTGTTTTTCCTTCTTCTGCGCCTCAATGATGGCAACCAGATTATGCTTCTTCTGTGCCGCAGTGAGAGGGAAAATTCCTGAAAGGGATAGTTCCTGAAAAGGATTCATTCTGAATAGAGTAGTTCCTGAAAAGGATAATTCCTGAACAGGATGAACCCTAAAAAGAACAATAATCACCATGAAGAAAAAAAAGATGTATTTGACGCAAAAAACTCTTTTCAAAAAGTATATGACGAAAAAACTCTCGTCTATAATCAATGCTAGTCTCATTACAAAAAAACATAAAAAAGTAAGCAAAATAAGTGAAAATCAGTGAGAATAGGTAAAAATCACTTCTATGATAAGTTCATATAACTACTAATATCTTCATTAAGTGCCTAAAGTAAAAATATCTTCATTTTGAGGTCTTAGTGGAGCGCAGCGCCAAAGGTGCCAATCAACAGGGATTCCGTCAAAAGGCTGCAGTCCAAGATCTTCAAAGACAGACCGGCTCCCTTTGACCGCCCGACTGTCATTGCTGTTGCGGAAGACCTCTCGGTGTCGAAGGGCAACCTGCGCCGAGTCTCCCCTGAAGAGCCAGAGCATGCCTACTTGTTCGCCCTGAAGGATGCAATCACCAATGGTGAATCGGAAGATGTGCTGTTGCAACTTGTTCGATTTAAGTAAAGTAGTCCAGCTTTGAACCAGCTTGCTGGTTGATGATTGGACCAGCTTGCTGGTTGATGATTGGACCAGCTTGTTGGTTGATGATTGACCCAGCCAGCTTGCTGGTTGATGATTGAACCAGCTTAGTTGATGATTGGACCAGCTTGCTGGTTGATGATTGGACCAGCTTGCTGGTTGATGATTGGACCAGCTTGCTGGTTGATGATTGACCCAGCCAGCTTGCTGGTTGATGATTGAACCAGCTTAGTTGATGATTGGACCAGCTTGCTGGTTGATGATTGGACCAGCTTGCTGGTTGATGATTGAACCAGCTTGCTAGTTGATTGGACCGGCTTGCTGGTTGATGATTGGACCAGCTTGCTGGTTGAAACTGTTTGGTTGTTTCAGCTTGCTGGTTGATGATGGTACTATCAGTTTGCATTTAGAACATGGTTCCGTGCCCAGGCAGTTTTTTGCCATTGATTTTGAGCATTTTTTCTGAGGCAGTACAAGCGGGTGGCACTGTGCACATCCATGATCTTCGAGATGTTGCCTACGTTGAAGAAGGTTTTTTCCGTGGCGTTTCTTGCCTTCAAACTTAAAAAATAGTAACTGATATCATCAAATGTCCACTCTATGTACACAATGAGCTTTGGTTTTTATCCAGGTCAACTTGCGAAACAATATCATCGATGAGTTGAGGTGTGGGACTCCGCCGGCAGATCCGTGTTGCTCACGGCAGTCCTGTATGCATCTGCGGACGACATCTATGGGTGGTGCATGCTTGGCCTTTTCCAGACAGACTTGAAGGTCTGGAAACACAACCCTCTTTAGCAACGACCAGTGGTAAGACCACTGCTGGTCAGGAATGGACTGACTACCAGTGCCTGGAATCAAATGGTGAAAATGATTGTCACCGATTGAAATTTTGAAATGATAACCTGAATTGGCTAGCTTGCTGGTCCTGAAATGGCCAGCTTGCTGGTGTTGAAATGGCCAGCTTGCTGGTCCTTCAAATTTGTTCTTCCAATGGCGAAGCACCGCGACTGATAAAGTGTTTGTTTGCATGGCCAGATTGCTGGCTGATCATAAATGTGCGCTGCCAGCTGGCTTGACTGAAACTTACACTTGACTGCCGCAAAATTTCCCAGGCCAAATGTCGTCCATTGTCAAGAGCCTCATTTGTATCCATGGGAATGATGCGACCACCGCCCCCTTCTGTGACTGCGAAAACCATCCAAGCCAGCAAAATGGGACAATGGACGCGAGCCAAGGAGAAGCCAGCGCCATGCCCGATGATGGTTCAAAAACGCCTCTTGCACAGGATGCCGCTGGAGCTTCTCAAGGCGAAGTACAACTATTTGAGGAACAACTCCGCGGCTTGGATGTTATTGCTGTTCACTGACTGAGGTTTGATTTTGTTTGACTAACGTTTTTCAAACTATTTTCGCTTCTTTTCAGCCTCAACTCAGAAGTGGCTCTCAAGCATAGACTTGGAAGAGGCCATGCGGAAGATCATTCGCCGATGGTCGGGGCTCCCTTCGAGCTCCGATTGAAATTGACGCAAATCAAATTGAGCCCAAGAAGCAGTGTACTGACACTCACTGTGGGCATCACCCGTCGCCATGCATGTAAAGAAAGGGCCTTTGGCAAGTGAGCTGGCCAGTCAATGTCTTGTAATAAATTAAATGTAAAATATAGACAACAAACTGGCCAAAAGACCCTTACGGTGTTTGGCCAGTTTGTTGTTTCATATTTTGTTTCATATTATGTCTTACTCTTGCCAACTAGCTGGCCTCTTAGCCGTTTTGGGGTTGTTTCAGTTGCCAGCAAGCTGGCATGTGGCCAGCTAGCTGGCCGCTTTTTGCAATCTTCCTCATTCTGAACAGATGCGTCAGTGCCACCTTAGCACACTGATCTTGGCTGTTCGAATTCCATGAATTTTGATCCTGGCCAAAATATCATTAAAGATTCCAAAAAAAACAGCATGGATGTTTCCAAGAATGGTTGTTTCTTTAGCATGGATGCTTCACTGGCATCTGATTTGGGCAATTTTCAGTGCATGTGATGCTTCTTCAGCATGGGAAAATGCATGTTATGCTTCTGCAGCATGGGGCAATGCATGTGATGATGCTTCTTCAGCATGGGAAAATGCATGTTATGCTTCTGCAGCATGGGGCAATGCATGTGATGATGCTTCTTCAGCATGGGGCAATGCAACATGATCCATTAATTTTAAGGGCAATAATGTGATACAATTGATCTATTAATATTATTAATTAGCCCATATTTAAATACATTTGGTCTAGACCTTATTTAACTGAGGCAACTGGCCTTTCATTTTTTATTTTGATCATGTCATAATTATAATAGTACAATTCCATTCTCCAACCAACTCATCATCACAAATGGATATTTTTAACCGGAGACACTGGTGTAAACATTGAACCACATCATCAAGCACTTGGAACTTGCCATGGGGCATAGTTTTTGTATTCCCTTATTCCCGCTTAACCGCCAGTAAGATTGAAGTCAACTCTCCTATGCTCACGGACATGCCAAAATACCCTACCGTTCTTGGTTTCACAGCTGTCCTCTCCTAAAACAGCATGGTGCTCCCCAACCACCCTTTTTCTGTGTCAAATCGCAATTTTCCGTGTTGATATCCCTGTTGTCATCCTTTGTCTGCACCTCCTATGTTTGTCGCTCAAACTCCTGATTTTCTGAGTAAAATCATCTGGGCCATCAAAAATAACCCTATCCCATCCCAGAGATTCCCAGAGTACTTAATCCAAAATTATGGGTTAGTTCATAATCTCCGGTCAATCAGGTTTTGCTAATCCTGTATAGTAACGAATCAAGAGGGTTATTTTGTTCATGGCTCATTTGAGCAGCGGCTAAAGCCTGCCAATCGTTGCAAACTGGTTCTACTGGTTTGTTTATAGTTGTTCCAATAACGGATTGTTGGCTGATCCCCTTTCGACAAGTCAGTAGAACCCCAACTATGTGACAAACCGAATGCCATAAACCATCCCAGTAACCAACCACAGCAAGGGGACACTTTAAATCCTCCCAAACAATCCCAAACAGGGAGGAAAATCCAGTGCAATGAACCCCAATGGAGGACGGCTTGATTAGCAATAGACCAATGTTTTTCCCGAAGGCGTCTGAGCGCAGGGTTCTTCCAATAGTGGGGGTCTGTATCTCATCTTCTCATCTTCACACCTTCTCATCTTCACACCTTCTCTCACACCTTCTCATCTTCACATCTTCTCTCTCTCTCACTCTCTCTCCTCTTTCCTCTCTCCTTTCTCTCTCTCCTTTCTCTCTCTCCTTTCTCTCTCCCTTTTCTCTCTCTCGCCTTCTTTATCTTTCTCTCTTTAGGCCGAGGGTGGTGCCGGCGGGGAGTCACGAAACATGAACCCTTTCGCACGAAATGAGGGTCGATCGTCAAAAACTGAAGAAAAATTGCGAGTTTACTTGTCCCCGAGCAACCCTTTCGCACGAAATGAGGGTCGATCGGCAAAAACTGAGGTAAAATTGCGATTTTAATCGATTTTACTTGTCCTGGAGAAACTCTTTCGCACGAAACGAGGGTCGATCGTCAAAAACTGAAGAAAAATTGCGAGTTTACTTGTCCCCGAGCAACCCTTTCGCACGAAATGAGGGTCGATCGGCAAAAACTGAGGTAAAATTGCGATTTTAATCGATTTTACTTGTCCTGGAGAAACTCTTTCGCACGAAACGAGGGTCGATCGTCAAAAACTGAAGAAAAATTGCGAGTTTACTTGCCCCCGAGCAACCCTTTCGCACGAAATGAGGGTCGATCGGCAAAAACTGAGGTAAAGTTGCGATTTTACTTGTCCTGGAGAAACTCTTTCGCACGCAACGAGGGTCGATCGGCAAAAACTGAGGTAAAATTGCGATTTTACGTGTCTGTGTGTAAAAGCGTCCGTGTGTAAACGTGTTAGTGTGTAAAAGCGTCTGTGTGTAAAAGCTTTTGTGTGTAAAAGAGTGTGTGTGTGTGTAAACGCGTCTGTGTGTGTAAAAGCGTCTGTGTGTAAAAGTGTCTGTGTGTAAAACGTCTGTGTGTGTAAAAGCGTCTGTGTGTAAAAGTGATTGTGTGTAAAAGCCTCTGTGTGTAAAAGCGTTAGTGTGTAAAAGCGTCTGTGTGTAAAAGCTTTTGTGTGTAACTGCGTGTAAAAGCGTCTGTGTGTAAAAGGGTCTGTGTGTAAAAGCGTCTGTGTGTAAAAGTGTTAGTGTGTAAAAGCGTCTGTGTGTAAAAGCGTCTGTGTGTAAAAGCGTCTGTGTGCAAAAGTGTCTGTGTGTAAAAGTGATTGTGTGTAAAAGCGTCTGTGTGTAAAAGCTTTTGTGTGTAAAAGCGTCTGTGTGTAAAAGCTTCTGTGTGTAAAAGCGTCTGCGTGTAAAAGCTTCTGCGTGTAAAAGCGTCTATGTGTAAAAGTGTTTGTGTGTAAAAGTGTTTGTATGTACAAGTGTTTGTGTGTAAAAGTGTCAAAGCGTCTATGTGTAAAAGCTTCTGTGTGACTGTGTGTAAAAGTGTTTGTGTAAATGCGTCTGCGTGTAAATGCTTCTGTGTGTAAAAGCTCCTGTGTGTAAAAGGCTCTTTGTTAAAAGTGTCTGTGTGTAAAAGTGTCTGTGTGTAAAAGTGTCTGTGTGTAAAAGTGTCTGTGTGTAAAAGCATCTGTGTAAAAGCGTATGTTTGTAAAAGCTTCTGTATGTAAAAGCTTCTGTGGGTAAAAGGTTTGTGTGTAAAAGTGTCAGTGTAAAAGTGTCTGTGTGTAAAAGCATCTGTGTGAAAGCGTATGTGTGTAAAAGCTTCTGTATGTAAAAGCTTCTGTGGGTAAAAGCTTTGTGTGTAAAAGGGTCTGTGCGTAAAAGGGTCTGTATGTAAAAGCGTCTGTGTGTAAAAGCTTGTGTGTAAAAGTGTTTGCGATGCAAACTATTGTCTTGCACTTCTGCTATTTTGTCTTAATACTCCTCTTCTCGACTGCATATAACACATCTTTAATATATTGTTTCTAATATGGCGTCTCCATACTAACAAGAGAAGACCCTGCTCCTCTACGCTCTCGGGCCATCCGTCGTCTAGTTTTTGGGGGTTTTTGACGCTGCTCATCTATCTTTACTGTCTTTACTGCAGATGTTTAGTGCATCCTCGGCGTCCCCACGATCAGCTTTCCGCAGCATGGCCAGCTCCTCTCGGTTGGCCTGGAGAAATCTAGGCCGGGTCCCACAAATTGGGGTCCCGAAAAACGGCTGTGGATGATTAGGATGGGATGATATGGGATGTCTTCCATGTGTTCAAGGTTAAGGTTCGGTCAAGCACCAGTTGTCACCGATTTTTTCAATTGGTCTGTCCAAATATGCCGAAATATATTTGGGTGTTTCCTAAAATGGGGATACCCCCGGATCATCCATTTTAGTATGATTTTCGATGAAATCAACCATCAATTTTGAGGTGCCACCATTTAGGAAACCACCATTTCGCTTTAACGAACTGGTAAGCCTAGTATGAAAACGCCCCCGTCTCATCCGTCGTCAGCCAGGTGGTCACTGGTGGCGGTCCTTCATTTGGCAAGAAGTATATAGTGTATTGTTCTCGCATGGCACACATGTGTATAAACACCATAATATGTATATAAAGACATACATCAGGTTTATATGCATATATACATATGTATATATATACACACATGTATACTAGGAATGTGTATGTGTACACGTATTATAAATAAACATATTCAAAATATTACATCTGTGCATGATCCATGCCTGCAACTGGCTTAGCTCCAGCGCTAGGTCCTTCTGCTTCGCGAGGTTCCCTGGGATGATCCAGTTAGGATTGATGATATCTTTAAAACATAAAAAGTAGAAAATTATGTAGTTATCATTAACTGATCACATGGCGGTTGATCTAAATTCCTTCATCTGCAAACGGCCATTCTTCGCGAATACAAGTCTTTCCTTTCTTTCGCGAATCTTTCGCGAACTCCATGTTTATCTTTCGCAGAACCCATGTTGAGCAACAACTCCTTTTATGAAGATTCGTTCATCACCTGCTAAATCACACCAAATTATCACGGATAACTTCTTCATAGCCTTGTAAACATGCAGCTAGCATCCCAGAATCCCCTTCTCAGGACAGGTTGTTGCTGATTAGGCATTTTTTTTGCAAGGCTTACTGGACCACTCCTTTCAATATGTCACAAAAAGATGTATGGTCAATGATAGTTATGTAGTTCAAGGATGTTCTAGGTATCTCTTGTTATGTATATTATACCTATAACATCCTATAACTAGAAAAGAAATGATGAGTACATATGAGCAATTAAAAATACCCCGTTGTCCCATCTCATTATACCGGTTGGTTGATAGGTGTCCCAATCCTATGGCTTATCATTGTTACAATAATACCAGGTAGTAGATACTATAATCCCCTATAGCAATCAATTACCCTCTGGTAAACTAACATAGCTATGGAAAGATCCACCATTTTTAATGGGAAAATCCACTATTTCAATGGCCATTTTCAATCTATGTAACAAACTACCAGAGGGTAACCAGGGTGTTTTGTTCATGGCTTGAGTACACAAAGGTTAAGGATCATCCCTATGGGATGATAACTTAGCTGGTTCATGATAGTTAATGGTACTTATACCCATAGTGAACCCGTTTTTTAAAAATTCCCAACTCACCGAAAAAAAAGGGGGGACCCAGTTATAGTTTCAGCCAAGATCCAAGGGGTTCCAAGAATAACATCTCGTCACCATAGGTGTCAATACTAAAATAGCAGGATGATTTGGATGATTTGGGAGTGTGTCAAAACCTTGTACCCCTGGTGAACATCAAAATAGCTGGTAAATGGATGTTCATTCCCCTAAAAATGCTATTAATAGGTATTGATCCATACCCATTTGGGAGTATATACCTAAATTTTCGGACACCTCCAAATGATTGACTCAAATCTTCCAATGCATCCAAGGGAACAATTGCAACTGTAATAGTGTCAACTCAGGAGGAATAACCAGCTGGGCTGTTGAATTTTCGGGGTACCATTTTACGAGCAGATTCTCGAAAAAAATGGGTGGCTACCCCCGTAATGAAATCTATTCAATTCATCACCCATGGTTTCAAGTCCGATCCTTGCGACAAGTCATCTGCAGGTGATACCTATTCTTGGAAGTGCAGTTCCAGTGAACTAAGTGGATAGATTTCACCATAGTTACAGGGGTTATTTCCCAACCCACATGGCAGTTGAAATTCCATGGTTATGCCAATTGTTTAACATCTTCATGGTTACCCTCTGGTAATTTAACATAGCTATGGAAAATCACCATGTTTAATAGGTAAATCATCTATCAACAGGCCATGGCTTCCAGTTCGCGAACTGTAACAAATTACCAGAGGCTATTAACCTTCCTATTCCGTTCCTATTCCATTCATATTCCATCAATATCCCATGTCCAATGATCCAATCAAACATCCTCAACTGCACCGCCATACCCATGCAACATCCCGTCATCCGGCAAGTAGCGCAAGGTGTTGTTCGTTCTCACCTGATCATCCAGTGCCTGCCGCACCTTCTCCTGAAATGAGGACGCGGAGCCGGAAGCGATGGCCTTTCCGAAATGTGCGAAGTGATATAAATATATAGTAGACCATAACTATGAACTACTATTAATATCTATTAATAACTCTGAACTACTTAGTAGTTCATAGATATTAATAGTGAAATAGTAGTTCATAGTGATTAACGATTACTATGAACTATATGAATTAATTACTACTAACCATGAATCAGTAATCCACTATATGGAGGTGTCCGCTTTGTCATGGGGGGTTCACCAAATCATCTAGCATTAGACCATGACTTAGTATAGGTTAACCCATGGTGACGACTGGAGATCCCCTCTGACTTAAGAAAGCAAAAAGAATTATGAAGCAGCAAGATCCAGCAATTCTGGTGATTCGTGTAAGTCTGAAAATGGGCTGTACCTTTGGTTTTCCAATTTAGAGCCAATTTCAAATTGGAACATGACGACCAACCATTCGGATTTTGTGGATATCCTAAGCCATGACAGACCGCGAAGCTGCCGACCCTCTGCCATCAACCATCAATCAACCTATCAGTAAACTAACATGACATACCATAGCTATGGAACTATGGAACTATGGAACAAAAATGACCCATCAAACACGGTTTTAAAAAAACGCAATGAACGCACCCTACGTTGACGGGACCCGGCTACCTACCCGGGTACCCCCGACAGGCCCGGCAGGTCCTGTTGGCCCTTAATGAAGTCCTTCATCTCATCCGGGTGCACTTCAGAGAAACTAGGAAAGTCGTGCGCCGAGGCGGCCTCGATATCCTCTTTCCTGTGGAAACGAAGATGTTCGGCCGAAAGAACCGGTCGAAAATGCCTGGATGAAAAGTTGGAGTTGACCGATTTTTGTAGTTGGCTGCCAAAAAAAAAGGTCGGATACCTAGGGCATCACAGCTTCAGGAGCTCAACCTCTACAGTGTTTGAGGCTTCAGAGGCTTCACTCTCCAAGTAATTGTGCGATTAGTGGATTCGTTGGTCCCAAAATGTTCCATTTTGGAATGACCAAACATATTGAAAAATGTATACAACTGTGAGGTTTTTGGCGCTATAGGTCAAATGTTCTGGGCTTAGGCAGCCTCACAGCCCATCGGGCCTCTGTTCCTTGCGCTTTTGCTCACCCATAGCCATCTGATGCTTCAGGAAGTGCAGATTCAGGTGATTTCTGGCTGCGCAGCATGCCAGGATGCGACTGGACTTTTCCCATATGGCTATTTGAAATGAGCATATTTTTAGTAGGTAAACAGTTCGGTAAACATCCAGCACCGTCGATGGGACATGGATTTCATTACGGTTCGTTGGACGATGCTCCGCTCCTCTCTTTCCTGGCTTGGATCTCATCCCGTTCTTGGAGCAAGCACTCCTTGGCGCCAGCGACGTCATAAGGTGTGATGCGCCAGGGGGGAAGTGTCAGCTGGGTGATTTCTACATGAGCCATCCTAAGGCAACCAAATTCAGGTCTAGCCAGAGATGTTTGGAAGTGGGATACAGATACCCCGCATCCTTTTTTGAATTAGGGCACTAAATTGTGCATATGTCTCTATGGTTTTTCTCTGAAAATCGGGTATCTCCAAATTTGATACTTGATCAGTTTGGCACCAACCTCCCCTTTTGGGATATGATCAACTATCACCTGATGTTTCACAGTTGATGGTTGATAATTGATCATCATTTGATCAATGTTGATGATCAGATGATAATTAGTTGATCATTCTCCCCGTTTGAAAAGTCATAAACTGGGTTATTCCCCATTTTCAGACACAGCCCTTTTAGTGTCACCAATCGGCGAGAGCGAGTTTTCTGATAAGTCCTGACAAATGATCTTAATTTTTCCAAAAGCCAGCCGTGTACAGGCCATGTAAAATGACCGTTTTCATGAGTTTGCGGAACACACACACACACCAAAAAAATATAATAGGTCTGCAATCACAAGAACGGTTTTATCTAAGAAATTTAATAGTAATAGATGATAATAGGTAAAATAGCTATTGATCATGGATAATGATAACAATGATAAAAAATAGAAGGACATGAACAGAATGACGTTGGATGCTTCACAAACCAATACCTTTCAAATGGTGGTTCATCATGTCTAAGCAGTTGGATCTCCACTATTGTTGCTGCTGTTTAGAGGCCTGGATTTTGCTATGGGCGTGGAGTCCAAATCCCGGTGCAACTCATTCCGTTGCTGTGCTCATCTGCTCATCTGCCCATAGGTAAGTTCTCCATTGTCAGAAGCCTAAGAAGTTGTGCCCAATAGATGGTTTGGTAGTAAGTTTTAGCCTCTGGCAAATTAACAGCTCGAGCCTAAAAATCACCCAATCATTTAGTGGAAACTCATATGAATCAACCCCTATCTGCCAGGGTCGAACTGTTAATTTACTGGAGGCTAAGATGCTTCAACATATTTTCAGATCGCCTAGCTCTTCCCCACAGCTTGATCTCAGATTGCTAAATTGGATCAGTTCGACCAGTGCAAAACGACACATGTCTCAATTCGTGACATCCAGACAGTCCTTGGTGAATACCTCCATTCTTAAATAGTTGGCGATATCAATAATTAGTTTTAATTTATATTGTTGATTATTCATAATGAATTGGGGATCCACTATAAACCATCCAGGTATCGGGGTAACCCCATTTAAGGAAACCCCCATATATGCTTGTGAACCATTATTAGCCATGATTAATCACTATTAATGACTACTAACCCCTATTAACCCCTATTAACCAATGGGTTATCCAAGCGGATTATGAACTACGAAGGCCCAAACTATAATTATACCCCCAGTCATCATCCCAAATCATTGCACTTATATAAGTTTGTTCATTATAAACATACTGTAAACCATCCAGCTATTGGGGTAATCCCATTTAAGGAAACCCCCATGTGTATTGCTAGCCATCATAAACCATCATTAGCCATTATTAATAACTATTAATTACTATTAATGACCATTAATTAATCACAAAACAGCACTATTAACCAGTAGTAATGGATTATTGGTTATTGGTCAGATCAATCATAGTAATCAAATTGCTGGTTATATAATGACTATTAATCATATTATTATCTGACCAGATGACAATTAACATGATAATTAAATCCATTGGTTAATCTGATTGTCTGGTTAACTATTAATCTATCCTTACTGACTATGAATCACGTTTTAACCACGTGTTTAAACCACTATGCACCATTACTGTAATAGATTATTGGTTAAATAACAGTGAACAGTAACCAGATTAATCCTCAACTGGCAATCTCCGTCGCGGGACCACGACTCTAAGGGCGACGAGGATGGTTACCACCAGGTAACTTTCGGCAGGAATCATGATCCAAGGTAGGATTGACCATGTATAGATATGTGATATGTATGTGCATATATATATATATATATGATTAAATTGTATGTGTATATATATATAATGTATATATATATATATGATTATATATGTATAATTCTATGTCTATATATATATATGTGATTATATATGTATAATTCTACATACACTTTTTGAAACCATATCACTTTAAAAACCGAAAAAAAAATAAAAAAAATACCCTCCCCAGGTCCAAGCATCGTTCACATGGCAGTCCCAGGCATCTTTTTCGGCCACTGCCTCGGCTGCATGCGCCTCCATGGCAGCGATATGTCGATCCATGGCTTCTTTGAAGGCCAACTCGCGCCTCAAAAAATTTCAGCGGCTGAACGTTGCAGCGCAAGGTAGGCTGGAACCATGGAACCATGGGGATAAATAAATATATACTATATATATATAGGTTTCCCATTGATACTAACCAATTTTGGATATTAATACAAATACATATATATATATATGTATGCTACGGGTACCCCAAACCATTGGTTTTCGCACTGATCATATTCGGATGATTTGGGAGTAACCGTAACCGTATTTTAGGAAACCTATAATATATATATATAATTATTTATATTATATATATATACAGTAAATGAGAGAAGATATATAGTAAACATGAGAATATAATATGGAATGTACCCGGTTAAAAAATGGGAATGTGCTATATAACATGGGAATATAATATACGTACCAAAAATGGGAATGATCATAGTATATGACAATGACAAGAATCTGTGCATAACCATGGATATATAATTAGATTGGTAATAGTTCACTTCTCCCCAATCTTCTACTTCCATTTGTTTCAAAGAAACACATCAACATCTGAGACGTTTCTTTCTCCACAAGCTGATGAAAAAATCCAGTCTACCCAGTCGCCGCGTCCCGCTTCCCCGGCGACTCCGCGATACGAACGGCGCACAAAAAACGCCAAGAGACTTGAATTGCAAAGCTGTGAGCCCTGGCGCTGATGCAGATTTCGGCAGCTCTTCGCCTTGGATCTGCCAAAACGGTGGGGCGGGATTCACCATGAAGGTCACCATCCCCCAAAAAATGATGGTTTTATGATTGGGTATCCAATAAATGATGGTTTGATGATTGGGTAGACTCTCCAAATAGCCCAAAAAAGAAATGGTCAAAGTACTAGTTCGCAAAATTGGGTAAAACAGCTTTTTTGAAGGTACTTGGAGGGTCTAGGTACCCTCTGTGACTGGGATGTCTATTATGACCTCCTGTCTTAGTTTGTGAAATGGATGGTGACAATGGCATTGGGTTTACCATATTATACCATATTACTGAGCTGCAGCGCTTCAGGAATGTTGCCCGAGTTAGTGTTAACGGCAATGTTTCACATTGGCAAGGCTAATTTTATCTAATTTCTAAGTAATGTGTTTAGCCAAAACTAGGGAAACATGGATGAGGTTTGGTCTTTAGGCGGGACTGGTGAGATATCCTCCAGGTCAGTAAATCTTGCACTATGTTGAGAATCCGTGAGATTGCAGTACAGTGATGGTGTTCAAGCCTTCCTGTGAAGAGACTTCCCGGATCAGCTTGGAGAATGTTTAGAGGTCAATATCCCAAAAGCCAGCACGTTTGCTGTGCCTGTGGATTTTTTAAAGCCATAACATGTTGGGCATGGTTTCAACTGTTTCAACGTCTAACCGTTAGCGAATAAAACACTGGTCCCTTGAGTTCTGCTAATCAATGGCGAGTCAGAGTGGAGGCATCCATGAAAAATCATTTAGTTGCAGGGATGGTATATATATATATCAAATTATATCATTAAGATAACATAAGATCATTATTTCCTGCTCCCTATAGATTCCTTCAACGCCGGATCTGGCCCGAAACCACCGTCCAAGTGGCCCATTGGCCGTTGCACGCCGCCATCGAATCCTTTCACATCCTCCGCGTGCCTCGTCCAATGGCTGGAGTTCGCTCCGAAAAAAAATTGGGTACCCTCTGGTAAACCAACAGTTTGCGAGCTGGAAAATCATCATCTTTTAGTGCGGTAAGTCAACAAACTTTTTATGATCAATGGGCCATTTTCAAGTTCGCAAACTGCAACAAATTACCAGAGGGTCCAAAAATTAGAGATTGTGAAAATACTGACAAGTCTAAAGTCTGTCCCATGGACCCCATGGATGGCATGACATAAAAAAATGATCACCCAAATGACCGTTTGAGATTGTTTCGGGAAAATGGTGATGAAATTGCGATCAAATTCAAATGATCTCAATGTGGGATGGTGAGGTACAAGAGATAACCAAAATCAGCCCCGTGTGTTCCTCATATTGCAGGGCCTCACGCATCAAGGCAGCGTTCATAGACGCAAAAATGTGATGCCGATCATATCCTAAACCTTACAGTATCTTGCTTGAATAAAATATTGCCTAAACCTTACAGCCTTACAGTATCTTGAATATGTTTTTTCAATGCCAATCCATACTTCACCCTTCCCCTACAGCCAACTCCCTATCTAGGCAATTGATGACAATTCATGGTCCCTAAACTGGAAATGTGCATCATATTTTGGATGATTCCACGATCCTAATTGCCATGTCGGCAGTGGGGTCACATTGATATTTGGGATTGTCTCAAGAAAAACTGGAACCTCATTCCATGCCACTAGACATATTGATTCACCGAAACTGTCCCTCTTACCTAGTATTTGATGCCGATAGAATTGTGGCTAAATCCCCTAAGATGCTGAGAAGACATTCGGGCTGAACATGGCCATAAATTGGCAAATCCTCCTGTTTCCGGGCAAATCCACTACGTTTTTCACATTAGGCCAAAGCCCTCTGTTGTACTTGTCATAGACTCACAATCTCTAGTCAAATTTTCTGATTGGATTCCCTTCACCAACCGGAAAACAGCTCGTTTTTTTTAATCAAACAGTTCCCCCTCAACAAGACATCATGTGTGTCGTGTCACCAGGTCGTAGAAATTGATCCTATTTATGGATACATACCTCCATTCAATCCCATTTTGTTGGTTATATCCCACCAAATCCACATTTAATGTCGTATTAAATCTCATGAAATCACCATGATATGCCATGCAAGTCTTCCTTTCTATCCCAATTATGTCATGTCCAACCCCAGTTGTATAAGCATTCTGGAAATCGAGTTATTTTATCCCCAGTACATCCCCATGAAATCATACGTTGCTTGTTATATCCCGTTAAATCCCCATTTCAATTCCATAAAATCCCTCTTAAATTCCATGAAATCCCCCAAAAAAAAACACCCAAAAAGCCACAAAAATCCCTCAGAAATCCCAATTTTTCCCCAAAATCCACCGCGCCAACGTCCCTTCCCCTGGGCTCTCCCAGCGCGGGGACGCTGTCCATGCGGATGGTGCCGGCCTCTTTGGCAACAGCTAAACCTGGAGAAGCGGAACAAAAAAGTCGTCATATCTTAAGACGATGGATGTGTATGTATTATATTAGTCCATTATATGGATGTATATATATATACATATGGATGTGATTATATTATAATTAATCTATTATATGTATAAAATGATTATATATATATATGTAATTTCATATATATATATATATATATATGTGTGTGTATGAAATTATATAACACCATTATCTATTATATCTATTAAATATGGATGTGTATATATATATAAATATGTATTCATATCTACTATCATCCATTAGCTATTACAATCGATTGTATTATCTAATAGCTTTTACCTATTGAACCTATGTTCTATATATATATATATGCAAAAGTATATGTAGATATACCCAGGTCTATGTTTATATCTATAGCCTATAGCTATTTCTATACTCTATATCTATTCCTGTACCGTATCTATGCATGCTTCCAAATCTGTATCTATATCTATCTCTATCTATGTCTGTCTCTGTACATGCATCTATACATATAAAGATATGTATCTATATCTACATGTATAAGTACATATGTAAATGTATATTATATATGTATATACCCATATCTATGTATGTATTGATATCTATAACTGCATCTATACGCATCAATATCTATCAATGTATCTATATCTAAATATATGTATATCTATACATGTTTTCATATACAGGGAGACAATATATATATACATATATATATATTACGTATACGTATGTATCAATTACAATAGACTCGGACTGGTTTTTCCCTTTTGGCTTGGCGCATTTAGCGGTACCTAGTACTAATCTCAAGAACAGGTATCAATGTCTGAAAGCGTGCACATGTCACCACTTTTCACTTGCTTTCTTGAACTCTAGCACGAGTTCGGGGAGAGTGTTTTTTGTAGTACAAATATGTACAAATGGCAATCCAGGTTCGCTTGTACAGACGCATCTATCATCCATCTATCTATCTATCTATCTATCCATCGATCTATCTATCTGTCCATCCATCGATCTATCTATTTATCTATCAATCATCTATCATCGATCTATCTATCGATCCGTCGATCCATCGATCCATCCATCCATCTAACCTAATGATTCGATTTCCAGCCAAATCCAGACACGATCGAGTCAAGTTGTCAGGTGGAAATTCAATGATGTTTTCTCCATTTAGGTTTCCAACATGTTCCAACGTTTCTATATTTTTGGTTTGGATTTGTGAGATTAACTATCGAATTTCATAATTACTAATAGGTTATATATATATATCATATATGATATATATATATATTTATAATTATATATATCCACGGAAAATCAGCAGTTTTCACCCCGCCTTTGGTCGTTGCCTGACTCGGCTGCCCCCGCGCTTTCTCCGGCGCTTTCTCTGGCGCCGCTGGCGCTTTCTCTAGCGCCGAGCCGCTGGCGTCACGCGGCGTCAAGGCCTCCTGGCGGTTGTGTATGGGTTATACGCTGATAAAAGTACTTTATACACCTTACAATGGTTATCAATTATATATATATGGTGTATATAGATATATACATAATTGTAGATTTATATATATATAAAGGTCATATATGGGGTATATATGTATGTGTGTGTTATGTCTATATAGATGGCTTGTATATAGCTGATACAGTAAATGATAGATTTGAAATAGAATTAGATTAGGTTGGATTGGATTGGAATAGATAGATGTTTTATGTATATAGCTCGTACTGTAAATGATATATATTAAAAACATATGGCCTATATAGGCTTAAAAATGAGATATGGGTTATGCATGGGGTATAGGATATATACATATATATTATATATAATTATGTATGTATGTATGTAATGTAATGTAATGTAATGTAAATGTAAATGTAAATGTAAATGTAAAGTAATGTAATGTAATGTAAATGTAATGTAAATGTAATGTAATGTAATGTAAATGTAATGTAAATGTAATGTAAATGTTATGTTATGTTATGTTATGTCATGTCATGTTATGTTATGTTATGTATGTGTGTGTATGTATGTGTGTGTATGTGTGTGTATGTGTGTGTATGTGTATGTATGTGTGTATGTATGTATGTACGTATGTATGTACGTATGTATGTATGTGTGTATGTATGTGTGTATGTATGTGTGTATGTATGTATGTATGTATGTATGTATGTATGTATGTATGTATGTATGTATGTATGTATGTATGTATGTATGTATGTGTGCATGTATGTATGTATGTATGTATGTATGCATGCATGCATGCATGCATGTATGCATGCATGCATGCATGCATGCATGTATGTATGTATGTAAATGAGTATATTGATGTATGGACTACATAATGTGACATATGAAGAAGAAGCCAGGGGTAGCTTGTCATGTTGTAATCCCCTGCTTAAAAAGGGAGAAAGGATACTACAAGGTTCCCCCGTTTCCGATGGCAAACTTGGTACACCTAAGTTGATGCATTCTATGGTTTATGGTAGATGTAACTACCAACAATGTCTTTGGTAAAAATAGAGGGGCCGGTTTGGTATACCATCTATCATCATTTACCTATTGTTAAAGGGGTAAACAGACCCCTCTATTGATCAACCAACCAATGGGAAAAGGACATCTGATGTAACTATGATTAATGGGGCTTGTAAACCAAGTTCTAAGTGAATGGCCCACCTTGCCCACCTTTAAAGGGGATATCTATTGGGATATATGGACTAATCCCATCCCCCTAATATCAAACACCCCAATTGCATGGTCCCAATGATGTGGAAATTCCCTACTAAACCATGGTTTCTAAGGGGATGTTTAATATTAGGATGGGACTATAAACCACTGAAGCTATGGGTCCTGCACATCCACCCACAGCCCTGGCTGCCCTGGCTACAAAAAAAATAGAATTACGTGTAATTAATTGGTAAGTTGTCTTTGAAAATATGCTATGGCACCGGCACCTAAAATCCTATGCTTTGTCATATGTTCCATTGCCATGGCAAGTTCATGGTAACTTCTTGGAAGTTTCACCTGGGATCATCATAAGCGATGAAAACCCTTGGCCAGGCTGAAAAAAATGCATCAATTTAGCAGTTGTTACTATGTTGTACTTAGCAATTGACCAGCGACTAATTTCTACATCCATCTCGGGCAACAAGAATGGTTGAGATGTCTATGACCCTAACACGACCATTCTATACCAGCCCTACACCTTGTGAAGGTTGATAGGGTGTAATAACTGTGTAAATCCTTCCCCCCAATATCAAACATCCCCTTAGAAGCCATGGTTTAGGAGGGAATTTCCACATCATTGGGACCATGCAATTGGGGTGTTTAATATTAGGGGGATGGGATCAATAGATTCTGTTCCCAATGGAGGCTTGGAATCAGAAATAGCATGCAGCGTCTGCCAGCGTCTGAAGCAAACAACCAACGCTTTTTGCTTGGTAATCAGGACACACTTAGCTAGCAACGGATAAAAGTCCGTTTTTCCATGGGGTACAGAATCTACTAACCGTTACTAAGCTCCAAAAAAAACCGTGAGATCAGTGGAAGCAAGTCGTTGAGATGAAAGCCTCGTCCCTTGGATGGCGAATGTCCTGGATCTTCTGATTCGGAAGCAATTTTGGGTGCTATTTCCTATGACAATTGAGATTTTCCTATGATAATTATGATATATTGATTGATATTGATTGATATTGGATGTTGCCGCACTGTATACGAATCCGGTGTGTTTCTTTGGTGGGATCTGCCCCAAGTTGACCCAGCTCCTGCTTGTGAAACTCCTGTGCGAAAATGAATCGCGGTTCTCGGTCACTTCTGCAGACAAACCTCACAGCTCAGGTTTGAGGTGACCATTGGAGCCATGGGGAGCCAAAATTCGAACTGGGGAGCTCAAAGTTCCAAAACCATTGATATCTGTTGAATTCTGTGTTCAAGAGATTTCGTGGTGGTCTCCCATGCTCATGATTGTGTATACTTCTGTGATCAGGAGGCCATGAACTTAAGTTTTCAGGTCATCACTTAAATGTTTAGAATTCAGAATGTCAGTTGGATATCCCGCTGAAGATATTTGAAGAAAGTTCGACCAATCAAGCTCCCACCATAGGATAGACATGCTAGTTTTTCTTTCTAGCTACTACAAGAGTGCCAAAATAGTTTGCCAAGTCGCTTTACAACTAGATTAACCATGGTTCACCATATGGTTCATGGCTTGGAATGGGAATGATAACTATCGATATCACCGTCTAGCTATGTCTAATCCAGCTACGGTTCACCAACTCAAACTAACAACCATCTCTCCAAAAAACTAGTTGCACCCCAATATCATGGTCAATCTTTGAGTGTCCAAAAGAAATATGGAGCCCTCCAGTTATAAGTTTGTTTATAACCCCATCAAAATATAGTTATAAGTACCATCATACAAAATGGTTATTATAGTTATAAACCAACTTAGCTAACTATGGGGCCCCATCCTGTATGGTTACTGTCCATTTATAGCACAAAACTAAGGGATTAGTTTCTACCCAACCAAGGTTGGGGATGAAAATGCATCAAACTTCATCTATCGGGCCGACCTTATTCGAATCCATTGCAATGGTTTACTTTAAGCTCCGCAACATATATATGTATACACACCTAATACATATATACAAAACAATTACTTTACTTCGAGTGATCCCCACCATGACATTTATACATGTTGTTACTGGCATATCTTCTGGCATTCTACCTGGCATATCTTCTGGCATATGTTCTGGCATATTTTCTGGCATTCCATCTGGCATTCTATCTGGCATATCTTCTGGCATATTATCTGGCAAATCTTCTGGCATTCTATCTGGCAAACATTCGGGCACTTTATCTGGCATATCTTCTGGCATTCTATCTGACATTTTATCTGGCATTCTATCTGGCATATCTTCTGGCATTCTATCTGGCATATATTCTAACATTCTATCTGGCATATCTTCTGGCACTCTATCTGGCATATCTTCTGGCAGATGTTCTGGCATATCTTCTGGCATTCCATCTGGCATTCTATCTGGCATATCTTCTGGCATATCTTCTGGCACATGTTCTGGCTTATCTTCTGGCATGCCATCTGGCATTCTATCTGGCATATCTTCTGGCATATTATCTGGCATATCTTCTGGCACTCTATCTGGCATATCCTATGGCATTTTATCTGGCATATCTTCTGGCATTCTATCTGACATTCTATCTGGCATATCTTCTGGCATTCTATCTGGCCGGTGAGGTCCAGCGGTGCGCACTGAGCTGGGAAGGTCACAGGTTGAGGTCCAGCGGTGCGCACTGAGCTCGGAAGGTCCCAGGTTGAGGTCCAGCGGTGCGCACTGAGCTGGGAAGGTCCCAGGTTGAGGTCCAGCGGTGCGCACTGAGCTGGGAAGGTCCCAGGTTGAGGTCCAGCGGTGCGCACTGAGCTGGGAAGGTCCCAGGGTGAGGTCCAGCAGTGCGCACTGAGCTGGGAAGTTGGCGAAGAGCTTGGCGAAGAGTTGGCAAGGCGGAAGTGGAGGTGGAAGTTGATGCAGACATGGTCGAGGAGAAACTGGAGGATGAGGCGGAGGAGGAGGAGGAGGACAACAGCTCTGATAAAATCTAACAACCCTCACCTGTCAGGTGGGGAAAAACATATATATATATATACATACCTAATATAGATATATAATAGCTATATATACCTATATATACCTAGTATATATATATATTACCAGCCATATTTTACAGCCATACGGTCCATAGCGTTGCCGTCCAAGTGACTTGCCCACATCACTGAGGCCGATCTCCATCTCCCTGGTGTCAGCTTTGCTCGCGAATGTGGTGGCCAAATAACATACGCTAAACTTGGCATCTATCATGATCTCCTTATCATATATCAATATACCAAGGACACCCAAGGACATTATTGATATATATATACATACCATATGTCAAGTATATTAGATATGTGTGGTGATTTGGTAATATCTTGTAGTATGTGTATATATATATATTATCAATAATGGCAGCTATGTATATATTGGTATAGATATGTATATATATATAATTGTATATATATATACTGTATATATATATATATCTGGGTAAATGATAATAATTCACTAACCTGAATTAAGGCTATCTTGTGGATGATTTCCCTTATTAACCATGATATTAACCATGATTCCAGTGAGGGAGAACAGTGAGGTCGTTATAATTTACCCAGATTGTATATATTGTAGTATATACATATATACATATATGTATATATATGGCAAATATAGGTTATATCTACCAAACTATAAACGTATATAAACCATACAGAGATGATTGAACATATTGTAGTGAAATGTGTATATATATATATGGTAACCATAGGTTTATGGAATGGTTCTAAGAACCATACTTATGTATATGGTTAGCTATAGTTGTATATATATATATAAATGAATATGGTAACCATAGGTCAATATAGATGAACATAGTTAATATAATATATATATATACACACGAATATGGAAACTATAGGTTGTACCTACTATAGCATAAATGGTTGTAAACTTTACAACTGTGTATATATATACATATGTATATGTATATGGTTAACTATAGATACTATGGTTAGATATCGAACTAGATTCCAAGTTGCTTATGGTAGATATAACGAACTAGTAAACCTAGTTGATATATTGTTTCTTATATATTATATAACTAGAAAACTGTGGCTGACTACCCCCAACGAACAAACTAGTATTCATGGGGGGTTCAAAACCAACCCACATAACTGGGGGGGAGCAAGGCTTGTAGGCTTAAAATTGTGGATAGATATGATATATTCATAATTCATGAGTTGTTTTTATTTCTAGACCCAAAACATATAGCTACAATAGTTAGATGAGTTTATGATATGATAAGACCGACTTACAAAACTGTTCTTGGGGACACCTTGTAGATACTCTCAATTTCTGGATATAAGAAATGGGACCATGATGACGGCATCCATGGAATGAAATGGGACACACCATTTCACACAAACCCATATTTAAGTATCAGACAAGTTTAAGAGTTTTATTTAGCAAACAAAGAATGGCAGTTTAACCACTGAACAACAGGTGTAAACATTGGTATGAGGTCAATCTTCAGACTCTAATAGGACTATACACAATCATACTTGGGAGCGAAGCCGCCAACAATGGAGACAACGACCAGTGAGAGAAAGAAAGAAAGATCAATGAAAGATCAATGAAAATGGGGGCACTCATACAGCCTTCACTGGGAAATGCTTATTTCATCCATTGGATATAGGGGCATCCTATTTTCAGACAATCCCTTTTTTATCATCTGAGCCATTCCAAATACCCCGCTTTTCCATCTCATGAAATACATGCGTTGGTTGAAAACGCTTTCCCAATCCGAGGGGTCAGTCCAGAAGCCCCCAGTAGGTAGTATAAGTCCCTACACGATGGGGCCCCAGTTCGTTAGCTAAGTTGGTGCAAATAACTATAATAACCATAGTGTATGGTACTTATAATTAAATATAATTAACTATTAACTATAATTTGATGGGCGCCTTAACCAACATTCACATAACTGGAAGCCCCCATCCTGTAGTTATAATACCCTCTGGTAAACTAACATAACTATAGAAAATCACCATTTTAAATAGGTAAATCAACTATAAATGGGATATGTTCAATAGCTATGTAACAAATTACCAGAGCTAGTTTGTTACCAATCAGGGTAGAAATTCCTGGTGGTTCAGACTCCGACTCCGGGACGAAAAAGCAGATTCCCCACCTGCCATCCGCAATGCTGTCTCCAATCCTCTGGACCAGGGCTCTCAACATCGTAAAGACCTGAACCATGCCATGGTCATCCATGGTTGGGCGTTGTGGTTTTAGCCGAGGATTTTGTTCTCAAATTGGGATATTAAATGATATGAAGATGGTTTTTTTTTCAGGCTATCCATAATTGGGTGGAACATCCCTATTCCAGTAATTGGGATATTCATTATGGGGATATTAATTGGGATAGCCTTTGGTTTTCCGCTTCAACGAAACCTGATTTCCGGGATTGGTCTGAAAAAAGGATGAAACATCCGGGATTTTTCGACTGGACACAAGCAAACTATCGTGAAAAACCGAGAGCTTTCACCGATCCTAATATGAATCAGTTGTGAATATATTAGTTACGGATTATAGACTATTATAGATGCATGGTCATAGTCATCCATTAGTCATTCATTAGTCAGTGTTATCATCCGTCCCCGTGAGGAACGGAACATGATGGTGACCGGATTTTTTGTTCAATCCAAAGTCAACCAGATAGGAGCAGATAGGACCCTGTTCCAAGCTGCATGTTTCTCGTGTTGCTGTTTTTTTCTGGTTTTGCGAGATTCCCCCACACTGGATACCCTCCAGTGTCTTCAAGCTAGCCACGGAGGTTGAGTTCGCTGCGAAAACAATCGCACTAAATATACTAAATGAAGCTGATTGCCGAAGGGTGTAAAAAACAGAGCGTTCTGACCAGGACCAGACCCAAATTAGATAACACAGAGAGGATAGGCTGTGACTCTGAAGCCAGAACGCCATCGAAGAAGGGAGCTCTGAACAGCTTTGGAGGTAGCAGCTTTGGATGCAGAACGTAAACGTGCGACTGATACCCGATACAAATAAAGTACACCAAGCGTTTTTTAATGTGTTTTTCTTTCTAACCATTCTGCTTCATTCGTTCAGACAAATTCGCTGTGTCTGCCTTTTTCAGAGATGTTTTCCAAGCATTTTCCCAGCCTGGGATGGTCCTGTCAGCAATCCATGGATTGGTGTTGTTGGTTTTCGATTAAAAAGCCCTATAATTCCTATAGTTGGAGTTTAAAACACATGGGTTTTCCGGATGTTTCCGGTTAAGATGTTGCTTTGACCACCTTTCACCAATCCATTGCATAGAACATCCCAAAAGAGTCAACTACAGTGTGCCTAGCATCTCACTATCTTAGGTAAACATATGTATGTCACAAGATATTACTGGATATGGAAGGCCACATGTCACATATGGAGGTTTCCTAAAATGGGGGTACCCCCCAATCATCCAAATGATAAACCAGTTAGTATTGAAACCCAATGTGACTTGGGGATCCCCATGACTTAAGAAACCCCCATATTGAGATCCATGGTACAGCTGCAATACCTTGGTATCTCTCGGTTTCTTGCCGCGCCCTGAGCCCGGGAACCTGATCCTTCGTCAACTGCTTGGAGAATTTCAAGGCAGCCTGGCAGTAACGCTGTTGGAACGGTCCTGGGGTTGGGATAGAAAATATAAAAAAAAATCTAAGCAACAAGCAGCTACATTCACGAAAATTGAGATATATATATATATGCATTTATACATTGATATTCATATATCTACATATTTATACTTATACTTGTATTTATGTTTATATTTATTTTTATTTTTTAGATTTATATTTAGACTTAGATAGTATACTATACTCTAAATATTTATAACTATGGTAGTGAATTGTAACCAGTCAGAATTGGGATAATGTCCTGGCTCAAGTAGGAGCCACAGGCTCCGGCTTTCCTGCGAGATATTGGAATAGTTGGTGGTCCAACTACTATTTTGGATGTGCATCCCACTTATCGAATCCGTGGTTTGTTCTTATCATTTATGATATCCACAAAATATATATATAAATGAAAAAAAACACATAATCCCATATATATATATATATATATATATATTAAAAATACATAAAAATACATGTATTAGTATAAGTGGGGATATATTTTTTTTTATACAGTAAATAGGGGCCCACCAGCCTCCAGAGACGATCCCCGGAAACTCCCATCAAAACATGGCTGGAGCCCCAGATAGTTACCATGGGGAAATCATCAATGGCTCAGAAGTCATATTTCTGTACTATAAATGGTTGATGTTCCATGATGTTCCATTGTCATGTTTGATTCTTGGGAGGGTTTTCCACTAAAGTTTTCAGAATCTTGGACCAAGAGTCGAAAGAGGTCATCTTGGCTGTGAAAACAGACCATCCCATCCCATACCAACATCCCAACATGTTGGTTTAAACATTGATCCATTTCTGGTGGTTTCAACCTACCCCTCTGACAAATGGACTGAAAGATACTGAAAGTCAGTTGGGATGTACAGTAGATAGTATTATTCCCAACTCAATGGAAAGTCATAAAAAATCTTCAAACCACCAACCAGATTTGTTGGTCCACGAAGCCAGAGACGTGAGTCTCCCCGTTTGTTGCATGGGGCAATTGTTCCCCCCTGATGTTATCGATCCTTCGAGAGTATGTCCATCCCAGATGATAGTGGTATCCAGTATGTACCAGTATTTCCATGTATTTCCAGCATCAAACTGGGGATTTTGTAAGATGAAACCACAGAAAGAGCGCCCCCAATAAGACCTGACATAATGTCAACCCCGGATTAATAAACCATGGTCTATGAAAATTAGGGGGGTTACTCCTCCAATAGTCGTAATCTGATACTTCTATGGTACCCTCCCAATTAAACAGCCGTTTGGGGTTTATGAATCCAGGGTTGACATTACTGAAATCACACACATGTCAACCCTGAATTATGAGCCATGACTGATTCATGAGATACAAAGTGTTGCTGGGCAAAATGGCTGCTCTAGTTGTTGATCGGGTTGAAAACTGAGATGTTAAAAAGTTTACCATATATTTGTTGATATGGCATTCTACGGTATACTCATGTTAAAGGATGGTTTATCAGAATCCTTATTATATGTATATATATATATGTATATATATATATATATATACATGTGTATATATATATATATACATGTGTATATATATATATATACATGTGTGTATATATATATATATCCTGGTCAGTCTTAGATCTTCACCGCAAAACACCTGATTTTGGTTTGTCTGTATACATTCCCATGTGTGGCAACAGACAAAAAAATCCGGGTTTATCAAATAAAAAACTGCCAGATAGCCTCTGGTAACCAGGTTCTGGAAAATCATCCAGAAATAGCTCGGTGATATTCCCATAGGGATTTACCCGCAAGCCATGACTGATTGCTGAAGGGTATCGCTTATAATATGCCAAATGATATACCCTCTGGTAATTTAACATAGCTATTGAAAATGACCATTTATAGTGGATTTTCCATAGTTATGTTAGTTTACCAGAGGGTTTCCCTCATATATCCTTCCAATGTCTCCTTCCAATGTCCCTTATTATAAACCCCCATCTTTGATGCTAACCCTCCAGTAAATTCACAAAAAAACCTGTCAGATAGGGCTTTGTTCGTCGTTCGGTTTCCGCTAAAAATTGGTGATTTTTCGGGGTCAAACTGTTCTTGCCATGATTGATAAATATAGGGGGGTTCCTGTAAATGTTCCCGTAAACCAACCCATTGGTCTTATAACTCCCATTGACTTAACTGCCATGTTTCAACCGGAAAATCTCTGGGATTCTCCTGGGTTTTGGAGATGAAAATTCCACCCGGCTGGCCTTGCTGAAGTTGAAGTCCTCAAAGCTACAGAGGTCTCCTGCCTGAGTGGATATGTGGCGTGTGGATATTCTACTGTTGTATCTATATTTATTAATATGTATATATATATATAAATCTATCTATCCATCTATCTATCATGATATACTGTTGTATCTATATATATGGATATTTATATGATAGATATTTATATATATATAGGTCTGTCTATATCTATCTATCTATCTATCTATCTATCTACGTATCTATCTATCTATCTATCTATCTATCTATCTATCTATCTATCTATCTATCTATCTATCTATCTATCTATCTATCTATCTATCTATCTATCTCTCTGTCTGTCTGTCTGTCTGTCTGTCTGTCTGTCTGTCTGTCTATCGATGGATCAACTGAGCCCAACTTGGCTCAATTTCTGCCTTGGCAGAGCCCATCTTGGCGAAAAAAAAAACATCTTGAGACATATACCATCTGGTTATGACTAACATAGCCATGGAAAATCACCATTTTTAATAGGTAAACCATCTATAAATGGGCCATTTTCCATGGCTGCGTTAAATAACCAGAGGGTATCTGCAATGTTTATCCCCATTCTATCCTCACTCTGCCATAAATGTTGTGATGTTTAGCCCATATATCAACAGTTTCTGAATGATGGAATTATCTATGATCACTGGAACATACTGGAACTGTTGATATATCGACATATATCAACATATATCAACATGTATCAACATGTATCAACATATATCAACATAAATCAACATAAATCAACATATACCAGCATATACCAGCATATACCAACATATATCAACATTGCACAATATTCCATAAATATTCCATAGTGTCCCTATTATATCAACATATATCAATACCATATCAACGTTACATTAACGTTAATCATTCCATATTATCCATATCAACATGATGATTCCATAGTGTTTCATATTATCTCCATAGTGTTCCATATTATCCATGTTATTCATGTATATATTATAATCATATTATCCACCATATACTATCCATACATCAGCATCACTGGAACATACTCCAAAGCTCAACTTGTTCCAAGGCACTACACTGGCTGCATGTTTTCGCGCTGCCTCGGGCAGGTAGGACCGAATGAACCTGGGCCGCAACTTGGGACATCTACGTAGGACGGTCAAGCTGATACCAGAGGATAAATTCACCATTCACTGGGAATTTCATGGGATTTAATAGTATTTTTGGGGGGAGGGGGAAGGATTTTAATGGATTTTATTGTTGATCTCGGCGAAACGTTGAGATGTGCAAAACCCCATGGGTTTTTGCGTTCGGAAAATCATCTATAAATGGTGGTTTACAAGATGGTAAGCCTCCAGAAAATGGAGCAAATTTGAGTGGAAACTAATATCAATAAAGCCCATAGTGGCAGGGTCTATGTTACTTCAGGGGATGGTATCTTTTTTTCAGAGTGTTCACTAATCCGTATTACATGGAAATTCATGAGAGATCATGAGAGTCTAATCTCTTTTGATGATTGCCAAATTGCCAGGAATCAGTGTGACCGAAATGCGGTTTCATGTTTCACCGTTTAGCCCACAGCACTTTGGTTGCTTTCTGCTTCCATGTGCTTTTTCGTATTCATGAATATTAAGTATATAATCACATATCTTATACGGATACTGACCTTCATCCTCCATTATCCTTCCCGTCAACATAGACATAGACGAGATGCGAGTCTGAGAAGTGGAAATATGGCCGGTAGGCGGTCTTGCCTGAGACAGGGCTACAGCTGGAGACCAAACACCGTGTAACGACATATGTTTTGAAGAAAACAAACTGTCACTGTTGGGATGTTTTTGGATGTTTTTGGCCATGTCTTTGGATGTTTTGGGGCTTTCATACTTCCAGCCGGTCTTCCAAACTTCGGACCCCGTTTTGGATGGCTTTTGTACCCCCGACGTGTTCCCCGCAAGACACCCCCGGCCTAGTTTCTTCTGGATGGTCCAGCCGATCTTGCAAAAGCTATTCAGCTGCAGTCCCCGCCTGGGCCCCGCAGGATGGCGTTGCGTTGACCGGTCGGTTGATGTCACTTGTCTAATGTGAAGGCTACAGCCCTGATTCACCAATTCACCAATTAATCTAAATGTCAGTTATATCAGAGCCATAATGTTTAATTTCTAAGTTTTTTGAATGAAGTAATTTGATATTTGACAATGTCTGATAATGAAATCTCAACAGAGCCATAATGCCGGATCCGGCTTCAAGCTTTTTGAAAGGTGGCTTGTCAATACTTTCCATGCCAGCATCGAATCAACAGCACACCAAACAAGTTACTAATTGTGACTCCCAAAGTTTTTCGGTAATATCCGAATTCACCCAGACACCTTTCGTAAAAGATTACTCACCTTCCTTCATGTTGTTTGGTGTTTTTGTTCAACCCTGTTCTAGTTGGCAAAAACACCCCATTCACATCCCCACCTCTGTTCCAAACAAGACCTCACATAGCTTCCAAAGGTTGACCACACCTGGCTTGGCCGGAAATAGCCCGTTTGACAGTTCAGAGAGGACCATTGGAGAGCTTAGGACCATAGCAAGAGTTCTTCATAATTCATAATATTCAAGCTTGAATCTGTTGACATAAAACCCAGGCAAAGAAGATCCAAACTGTGATCTATGTCGCCAAGTTAATCCCTTCCTCCTAATACTAGACGTCCCCCCCTCCCCCTATTAATAAACACGGCAGGTAGCTTTTAGTATTAGGGGAATATTTATTTTTAGGGAACCTTATTAATAAAATTAAACCCTTAATAATAAAAACTATTTTTTCTGATCTCAAAATCAATTATATAAATTTCTTTATATAACGCAATTAAAATATTGCCAAAAATTGGAGTTCGAAGCTTCCCCCTAATATTGAATTAAAACCCTTAATAATAAAAACTGTTTTTCCCGATCTCAAAATCAATTAAATGTCTTTATATAACGCAATTAAAATATTATAAATATTGCCAAAAATTGGATTTCGAAGCATCCCACTAATATTAAATTAAAGCCCTTAATAATAAAAACTGTTTTTTACGATCTCAAAATCAATTATATAGATTTCTTTATATAACGCAATTAAAATATTGCCAACACTTTGATTTCGAAGCTTCCCCCTAATACTAAATTAAAAGCCCTAATATAAAAAACTTAAAAAAAATCGGACGGACCCTAATAATAAACACCCCGGGGTTGACTAGTTTTTAGTATTACGGGGGAAAAACCACAAATGGTAGCTTGATTTTTAAATTGTTTTCTAAAGGGGATCAATTAAAGTCAAATTGGCCAATCTGAAATTTTCTGAAACTGGAGATGGACGCCTGTTTTTAGTATTTGGGGGACGTTTAGTATTAGGAGGAAGGGATTACACCAAATGTTTGCCACCATAGCCACCATGGCTTGGACATTCTCTGTGTCGTTGCGATTTTGATAAACCCCTGATGGATTGTGACAATTCCCCAACATCAAAAATGGTGAGTAGAATCCCCAACATCATCGACCAACGGAGGGAAAAATGTCTCGCCACTGCTCAAACGATTGCTACCCTGAAAAAGTGCCTCTTGGTAGTCTTGTGCCGAATCAGCTCCTTCCTGGGGCAAGGGGATGTAGGGATTTGGGGGGATTTTGGGGTATGTACCATCAATAATTATGGTGACCTCTTTTGATCTTTAGTGAAAACCAGAGATACCATATATGGTGACCTCTATTGATCTTTATTGTTGCAGAAATCAATAAAGATGACCAACTTTTTGCGGCTTCTAACTGGACAAAAATCCCTTTCTGAAGGGGTTGCGAAATGTTCAGATTGTTCAGATCAGTTTGGGTCATGATTCCGCGTGGTCACGAAGATGAGAGAAAAACTGGTGGCAATTTTCCTGGAACCTGAAGCTCCCATCGGTCTCCCTTGCACTGCCCCGTGTTTGACAGTCTCATCCAGGCCCAGAATTCCTCGCCCTGCAAGGATCATATCCAACAACCGCTTAAGCCATGTGTAGATAATGTAGATCCCTAAGATTCATCAAGATTCTACATTTAAGCTATGTTTCTTGGCTCTGACCCATTGCTTCATCCAATGTCCATGAAATCCTCATATTCTTCATCAGTTTTTACCCTTTTTCTCTTTGCATAGTTTCAATGGCCATTTCAGGAACCTAAACTTATCTACTGTATATAAGGCCTATATAAGGTTTTAATTTCAGGGAATATCCCCTCAAAATATGGTCTTATATGGTACAGTACCTCCGTTTTAGGATCCTTTTTTATTCCCATTCATAGTTCCCTCCTGTTTTGTTTCCCCATCTTCCAGCTCCTTGCTGCCAAGCTTTCCTCTCCTTTGGATGATGTCTTGGACCAGCCCCTCAAATGTGAGCATTCCCTGCCATAGGCTGCACAGTTTCCCTCCAAACCACTGGATTTTCGGCTTCCTAAGTCACAGGGATACCCCTGTTCATCATCCATTTATAGATGGATATTCCATCACAAACCATCCATTTCGGAGTACCCCCATTTTTTCGGAAGCCACCATGTGACTTTCTTCAGACCGTATCAGGAACGAAGCAAGAAATCGTATAGTATAATGTGTGTTTCTGGAGCAGGTGGAGTCTGACCACTCAGCAACTGGTACCCTCCGGTGATCAAACATGGCGGGAAAAACATCAAACGATTCATGTTGGATTTTCCAGCCACGTTTCATGGCCAGGGCCATGGGAAAGGAAGTCAAGCTGACTCATCCCCTGGTCTCCTAAGCTACACGAGATGAGTACAACAAATGGGGCCCAATGTCGAATGATATCCGTGTCATGTCCATGACATCCACGACCGAAGAGAGACCGTAGCTGAGTCCTTTCTTCGAACATGTTTTGACTGAAAGAAAGCTATAGCAGCTACTGGGCACCTCAAAAATCACATTACAAGATTGAATCATATATAATATATAATCTATGTCTATCATTATATATATATATAATATTATATATATATGTGTGTGTATCTATTTATTTATTTATTTAACTCTGCATGAAAAATCCCCCATGATACATATAGGTACCCCACCAGGAGCAGTGTGTCCACCTCTGTGGGGCGTGGCGTTTTGGGGGGCGCCCTCCAAATTGGCGCATCCGGCTGAGCCGAAAAGTCGCCGCATCCGCTGATCCACTTAGCTGTTCCAAAAAAAGAGGGGATGGTTTCTGAAGCTTCATCCAAAATTCTTTAGCTGATTCGGATTGATTTGCCTTCCGGCCATAATGATCCATAATTGCCCATAATGTTTGGCCACATCTAGTAGCTGCAGATCCACTTTGGGGATCTGTGGGGCATTGTCTTTTTGCGCCATTGCCATGTGTAGGGGTCTATGGATGGATGCGAAATGTGCGCTGGTTGGCAGGATACGGGAAGAAAGTAAAAATCAATGCGAAGATATACATGTGTCTTCCAGTCAAACATATTGTAGCAACAACATGAAATACCATGAAACCAGCAACCCTTTGGAAAGGCTTGGAACACCACAGTGATTCCCTGCCCACTGTTTCATTCCATTGGTTGTTGATGTTCAGTGATTGGGCTTTATGTATCCCGGTCCAATACCTGTCCCAAGCATGTTTGACATGCTACTTGCTGAAATAATTATTACATATTATTACCATGTTTACCTTCAGCAGGTCATCAAGCATGATGTTTTACCAGAACATCTACTTCTTGACCAATTCGGTAGTAGGACCGTAGGAGGCCCGAAATTTGCGGTGACAATCAGCCTGACGCTGCAAATTGACCGTTGTGTTGAGGAATTCTAAGATTCAGGCTCCAAATGGCATTTCATGAGTAGACATGGAATTTGACGAGTAAAGGTTGTATTTCACATCTACCTTAGGAATTTGTTCCGCTAACTCCTTCCAGGTATCTTGCGAAATAGCGCCTTACTAAATCACATCAAATCCCCTACAGGAGTTCATGGTTCATGGTTTCCATCGATGTTTGGCCGAGCAAAAGGTACTTGACAGATGTGGCCGATAAAAATTGAAGCCCCATAATGTCATAATCAGCGGTCCCAATATGAGGTATTGTCGCATATATGGTTCTACCCCATAATCCATATGGTCTCTCCCATCTTGGAGAGATGAAGAAAAAACACCCCAGTTTCTCCAGAAACAATGGTCTCCAAGAATTCCAAGAATGCGTTCAAGTTTATTAAATGAGAACACCAGTTTCCCCCCACAGTTTGTCCTATGTTTGACCATTTTGGGTGGCCATCCGCCCATTTCTGGAGAAGTGGGCGAAAAACACTCTAGGTTTCCCTGGCTCAAGGGCATGCGAGGGCGCCAATTACGCCACCCAGGGTCCAACTTCAGCAAATGGCCCTGAAATTGGATCAGACCGGATTCGAGGTGCAAAATGGATGCAATAAGATATTAAAAGATATCATCATTCATCGGAAATGATGTAGGCTCTACTGTAGTATAAAGTGCTATATGATGTATCTGTCACTGAGGCTCTTGGGTAGGAATTGACTCATTTTAATCACTCTGGTTGTCGGTGTTTCTGACCCTGACCGTTTCCCATCAGACAGCATCTACCTTTGATAAGCCACTTCCAGCTAATACACCTCCAGAACACAAATATTTTCCGCTTGCGGCGTTTTTGGTTGGTGGTATTCTGGGAAATGTACCAGACATCTGGGGAATGTGTTGGAGATATTTTTTTTCGGAGTGGCATCACGATTTCTTGAAGAACCATTTTTCAACCCATGGAATGTCGGGAAAAGGCCCAAAGATACCCCAACCAACGTCTGTTACAACTCGTATATACCATCTTGTTATTCAACAGTTCACCATGGAAAATCACAATTTTTAATACGTAAACCATCTATAAATGGGCCATTTCCCATGGCTATGCGGCTATGTTAAATAGCCAGAGGGTACATGCAATTTCCATGCTATTCCTCACATCTTTTGGGACAACTCCGCCATGAAAACCATCCCAGTGGTCAGGCTCGGAGAGCGGTCAGTATCTAAAGCGACATGCTTTCACGGTGATCTTCCTGGAAAAAACAAGGCCAACTATAGCTAAAGATATGGTAAATCCTAGGTCATGGTAAATTTAATGGTAAATCATGGCAAATCCGGAATGAATAATGGTAAATCATAGTATTAAAAAAAACAGAACATGCACTTTCTCAAACAGAAAAAACATAAGCCCTGACACTCTTTTGTCTTCGAGTCATTCGTCAAGGGGCGCCTCTGGAGGCTCCAAGGTGTGGATGGCTTTCTGAGACCAGAAGTAGGGCAAGTGCACCATAGGCCTCAGACATCGGGAATTTGATACCAGGTTGTGCCCCCCCAGTTATAAATGGCTAATAATCCCATTAACTAGTTCGATATATCATCTATAAACCATAGTTACAGTTATTGGACTTATAAACCGACTTGGCTAACGAACTGGGGCACCACCCTGTAGGAACAAAAGGGGCCTTGTTTCACAACATGTCTAAAATCCATGTTGTTGTTGTTTTTTCGGAGTCGTGGTGTGGGATCATCATCCGAATGTTGCAGGAAAAGTATGGAAAATCAAACATATATATATATATGATATATGATAATATATATATATATAATCCAGAATATATAATATATGATATATTATATATGATATATGATATATATAGTATATAATAGAATATTACAATATATATGATATATGATATAGAATATAAAATGTATTATATCTTATATAGTATTTACGTATATATAAAGAGAAATCTCTGCAGAACCTTGAAGCCTAGATTCTTGGGCATCCTGTTTGGAAACATCATCTTCTTGCAATGAGATCTGAACACGGCCTGCCTCTCTGCTGTTCTCTTGGGATTTGTTGAGTTTTTTTGCCCTATTTGAAACAGCCAATCTCCACAGATTTGTGGTACCATACGCCATTTACAACTACGTATAATATATATATATATATTTATATTATAATATAATATATATATATATACTGTATATACTAATATAATTCTATATATATATATACATTGTTTTTGTCTCAGAGCTGTGGTAAACCGTGCGGAAGCCTTTGTCTTGACCTGTTGGGATCCAAAGGGAGGCCGTAGGGAATCTGTAAAGAAAAACATGGTGGGCAAAATATGGGAGGGTTCTGATTGGAATGATATGTTGACTAAGAATCAGGAAACCTCCCATCAGAATTGCAATAATTTTGGAATTTCTGACTAAGAATGATAATTTGCAGTTATGTTCAGGAATTGTGGTTCCAAAGACCAAGCAGAAGTAGTAGTGATGGGAAAACAAGTTCGAAAAGGACAATGTTGTGAGGTCGGAGGGGGCTATGATTCTTGTGAATCTGGTGTCCAAGACAGGTAGAACTTTTCAATGAAGATGTGGTGTTCTTTTTGGAACCTACAGTTTCCGCATCAAAGGAGCAAACCAGCCAGATTTATATGTTTGGGACCCAAAACTAAAAACGCCGCAAGACGACCAACAAAAGTGTGAGAAACTGTGACCTGCCATCATGGTGCATGGCCGCGGATCAGCATTTTGGTTTGGGAAAATGGCACGTGAAAAAAAAAACGTTGCCGTGATCAGCTTGCTCAAAGGCTTATCTGGTTGGTAGTTGAGCCACCCCTCTGAAAAATGTTAGATATATTAGTCAGTTGGGATCATTATTCCCAATATATGGAAAAATAAAAAATGTTCCAAACCACCAACCAGTATATATACGCCGAAGCTTACACATGCTGCCCACCAGTGTTCTGCTTCTATACACTTCCTTATTGCCTCTCGCCTGCATCAGAAACGGGGCTTCCAGCGTGGCCGGAAAATCGTGGTTCATATGGGATTCAACGAAGACCCAAAAAGGGTTCCTAAAATAGGGGCGGTTCCCGGTTCAATCATCCATATTGTTTCATAGGTTTTTCCATGATTTTCCATGAAACCATCCAGCTATTCGGGTACCCCTAACGACTTCGGAAACCTCCATATGGATTATTAGCCATCATGAACCATTATTGGCTATTATTAGCCATTATTAATCACTATTAATCACTATTAATCACTATTAATCACTATTAATCACTATTAATCACAATTAATCAGTATTAATCCCTATTAATCACTATTAATCACTATTAATCACTATTAATCTCTATGAAATGCACCTTGGAGACATCTGGGATGCCCACCATTTTTGCTCATCCTCCTGGATGTGCACACAGCACCTCGCGGCATCTCGAAATTTTTAACGCGTTGGATCGAGGCGGAATCCACATGGTTTCGGGGCCTCCGATTTTTTCTGGGTGAACCATAGTGATTATATATACCAAGGTGCATTTAATAGTGATTATCACTATGAACTATGAACTATACCATCAAGTTGTCCATTGGAAGTTATATATAATAGTCTATTAAAAATGTGTTTGGATAATCATGATGTCATCATGCTCTTTCTTCATGGCCATTTGGGTAAATCAGGATGGAAATCCGCCACAGATGTGATGCAACGTGTGACAATCTGGGGAAAAACATGGGAAAAACATGGGAACACGTGCAAGGTAGTGCCCTCCCAGTTATAAGTTGGTTTATAGACCATAGTAACTAGTTAGATATATCTACCATAGACCCTAGATATTGGAGTTATGTTCACCAACTTAGGGATTCCGAACTGGGTAACTGGGGCACCACCTTGTGATGTCATAAGAATTGCAAGCCTTCAAGTCTACCCTCAGGTCATCAAACGTTTAGTTCGATGTTCCCAGCCAACTAATCTCTATGACGCCACGGGGATTTCCCAGCCATATTTGATGACCAGAGGGTACACGTTGACCATGAATACTTGGATTACCATGTTGGAGTCTCAAGTGATGGCTCTGAAAATTCACCACAACCAATGATGCTTCGAGATGGGGTGAACTGGCTCTTATTCTACCCAATTTTTGCGTTTTTGTTGCTTGCTAAAAAATGACATTAGCAAGTATTTGAGCACCTAAAGTACACAATCTTCGTGTAGTTTCTTTATGGTACCCATCATTTGAGCACTTCCCGATATATTTCATCATCCCTTCCGATGTGTTTGTTTGATACGGATTCCCAGTTCATTCATCATCCCCATAAAACCAGTTGCTCTAGACAACCATCAGTTTTGCTTCAGATCCCAGGTGTTTTCCATTTTTTTAGTGAATAGCCTCCGGTGTCATCAAACATTGGCTAAATGGCTTAGGCTGGAAACACCTTCTGGCTACGATGATGATGATGATGATGATGATGGTTTTCCATGCATTATGCACTCATTATATATTAACTGTCATTCAATAATGAATGGATTGTCCCTGGATTCTTGAGGATCATCACAAACTGCTTGGTGGTGCAATAACCATGTTGAAACATATGAGTTCGTCAATGGGAAGGATGACATCCCTTTTTTATTGTGGAAAATAATCCAGCCATGTTTGAAACCACCAAGCAGCAAATTAATATCCCTATCATAGCCATGTTTGATGACAGCTCGCTTTGGCCCCAGCCAACTTGAACAGGAGCGATGTCTCCGTGGGATCTCCTAGCGGTTTTGTTGGTGGTTGGTTTACAGAGATTAATGTGGCCTTTTTTGCACCAAAAAAATGGCATCAACTGACTGGAGATATTCGAAGTCCAAGTGATTTAACTGAGATTTCTGGAGTGATGACTCTTGTAATAATTGGTATAATGATTTAAGTATTGAAAATAATGTAACTATTTCTCTGACTGAAACGAATTCAGAAACGATTTCTGGAGAGACGAAAACTGGCCATTTAACTGGTCATCCCCCGTCTGAGTGACTTCGAAATGGATTGGTTTATGGCTGCGATTGGTTGACCATGGCAAAAATCCATGGTAATTGGTTTAGTCGGGAAAATCCAGAGGAAACCATAACCATAGCATTTTTACGAGTACCATCAAATTAATAGGGTTTTCCATGGTTTTCCTGTAGATTTTCCCATCATCCAATTCTATGAAAAAAGGCTGGAGGCTTTTTTTAGCAGGCTTTTGCTCAGGGGGCACAAGATCGACTCAGCAAAGATGACAGCAAAGATCGACCCAACTGTTTGGCGGACTGATTTCCAACCACATTTAAAGCCTGTCAACCGCATACCCGGAGAATGTTGTTTTTTTACTTTTTTATGCAAGACAGGCTTTCACGTATTCCCTTAAAGTTTGTTTATCTGGGTAAATGATCATATTTCACTAACCTGAATCTTGCGGCCAGCTATGGGGATGATTCCCCATATATAAACCCCGCGATTCCAGGGTTCGGTCGCGACGTGAGGTCAAACCAATGGGAGTATCCTGACGTAAATCGCTGGGGTTAACATCCTGATCATATGTGGTTTCCTCTTTGGATTGCTTTGTTTAAAGGAAAACCTTACATAAACATAAGTTTATATATATATATACATATGTACATATATATATATATGTATATATATATATATGTATATACATATATATATATATACATATATATATATGTACATATATATATATACATATGTGTTCTTGTGAATCATGCATCTTTCAAGGTTTCAAACTCGTTCATCATCCTCGTTGACCCATTTGCCCATGATCCCATTCCGGGATCGGATGTTTTTTTGCGCCCAGTTATCGCTACACTCCTCACACCGTTCGCGGTAATTGATATATGATATATATGTTTAGAGTTATATAATCATATAAACTACAGTGTATATGTGTATATATATATACATATATATATATATGACGCTTTGCCAAAATGTATTTTCCTGGTTTTGTTGATAAATCGTAATTCCTTGCGTGCCGCTTCTTGTTGTGCCTTTAAAACCATAACTGACCTAAATAGTCTGAAACCCTGCATTTTATCTTTCATGTTTGAAGCCGTAGATAAAACCTGCAGTAAATGCTAACGCGCGTCTATCTGAAGTGGAGGCCGCTGCTAGTTGTTAGTGGTGGAGCTGGAATATCTGCAGAGCTGGTCGTTGCCTTTGCTGTCACTGTTGCTTTGTCAAACAGACAGGATAAACTATAATAAGTTCTCTGGTGGCGACTGGGTCACGGGTCAACCAAAGCCGTTTTGAAACTTTTGCTAGCGCATTGCTAGCGGGGATCTAGCAGGTAAAATTACGCACAATTCGCAAACTTGAGCCGCAACCTCAAAAATATAGGAAAATTGTTGAGTAGCACAGAAATTCACTGAGACATCCTTGGGTTTAAGGAGCTAAGTGTTACATCTTGACTTTTCTTCATGTTGAAATATCAAGCAGACAGGAGCACAAAAAAATATCCGTGAACATGGGTGTGAAAAAAAATCTAGCGCAAACCTAGCGGGTTTGCTAGCGCTGCCTTGCAGAATTGGTGAATTTAGTTGCGTGCCGCCTCATAACAAGAGGAAAAACAACTAGGTCCACACTAATTATCAACAACTAGTACAAAACTTCTGTCAACTATTTTTGGCAAATGGTCATATATATATATATATAACTAGATAGTTATATTAATGCAATTCTAGCAGTCATCATGGTTGCAATCATACATAATCAATATATATATATATATATATATATTCATGTATTATTATCTATAGAATTCATTGTGACCTTGACAGTTGATGTACGAATCATGGACCCAGGACAGCTTCTCTCGCCTTGGAATCACTGAGTTCACCTGGGCAAAATGTACGAGGAGAACTTGGACGAACTGGGATGCAGAGGGGTACCCTCTGGTTATTATTTAATGGGTACATAATGGGTAAATAATTTGGAATATAGTGGAATATAGTCGAGATATAATGGAGATATAACCAACCCACCAGCAGCTTCTCGAAGCAATCTAGCAGAAGTACACTGGAGCAGCAGTGGAGCGGCAGTTGGGAAGAAGCCTAGTTGTCTAGCAGCAAGCTAGCAGCAGATTGGCAGGACTGGAAGTAGGAGTGAAGCAGCAGTTGGGAAGCAGTCTAGCAGCAGTTTGGCAGCAACTGGGCAACAGTTTGGCATCCCAATCTACAGTAGCAGCAGCCTAGACGGCGTTCAGCAGCTCTTGAGCAGCAGATCAACAGCAAGCCAGTAGCAGCACTGCAGCAGCAGAAGCGGCAGCAGATCGGCTGAGAGAAAGAGAGACAAAGGCGGAGAGCATGCTGCGGTAGAAACAAGCATACAAGACATCATCTGTACAACAAGAGTCGGCAAAGCACCCACGAATTGCACCTAATTGAATAGATGAATCGATGTGACCCTTCCCAAATACGTTTCCTAAAGGTACGGAGACATTTGAAGGAAATCGATGCGACTAACATGTTCAACTGTAGTTCTGTTTTTGAACGCAGAACTCCATGGGACACCGGTTTCGCAACGACTTCCCCAAAATGCAAAGCAGCAAGTTACAAAGCCAAAATATTGAACACGCAACGACTTTCACACTTGGGAGTACATGTGCTGTGCATTGACGTAGCACGTGCCTCACGTGAAGCGCACTGATTTTACATGTGGCAGTGACCATGCACTAGTTCACAGGCGTGATGTCTCCTTTGATGATGGAGTGTGCATGAAATGAGACTTTCGTTCCACAGAAGTCAGAACACGTTGATGTTTTTCTTGGTTTTGCTCAATTGCATGCTGAAAAAACCCATGAATTACCGGAGTGACCATCGTCGTCGCCGAAGACTCCGATAACATCACCATGCTGAGGCTCTTACTCTCAAAGCCTTCGGGCATGCAAAGCCTTGGTTGAAACTGCTTTGCACCACCACCATCCACCACCATCCACCACCATCATCCAATTCATGCGGCAAACGCAGGTTCGAATCCAATCTTGAAGTGTAACGAAGAGTGGTCGGAAGCTGGAAAGATTGGAAGATTTGGAAAGCAGCCAGCAGCTTTGGGGGCTGGAAGCATCAGGCAACATCATTCAAGTCAGGATCAGGCAAGGTCGCGCTTTCCCCCCTACCATTGCCACAAAACAAACAGAGGGCCCAAGCATCAAAACTACACCCAGTCAAAGGGATGGAAAAAACAAAAACATTTTAGAAAAAAAACAATATAGGATGCAGGATGCAGTTATGTTCAGTGATCATTTTTTCAACATGAAAGAACATCATCTCCGTCTCAACATGCGTGGCTGAGGTGATGCAGTAAAGATGCGAAGTGACATCGATCCAGAGAAATTGAACGAACTAACGAACAAACAATCAATGACATACAAATCAGACAATGACAATGTTCCTGAACTCTAATCATGTTGTGCGTGCTGGATGGCAAAGCCATTGCTTCTTCATCACCTTCTAGGGGTTTCATCCAATCTTTTTGATCCACCATGTCTTGTGAAAAATAACGATTTTTTCGCTTTAATCAAAACATATCTGGAAAAAAAATCCAGGACCTCCATTTTCATCATTTTTCATCGCTCCGGACATTGCTGGGAAATTGTGACATGGTCCGATCCCTCTAAGGTCCCCATCAATTTGAAGTCCAACAGGAACTCGGGAAAGTAGCGCCCCTCTGCCTCCACAGCTTCAGGAAGTCAGGATCAATGATTAGCGGCATGCCACCGCATATAGTATAGTATGATATAGTATGATTTTTTGTGGTGTATAATCTCGTAAATCCAATACATAACAAATCTACCATGACTGGGGATGGTTTATACTAGTTTATACTGCCCATTTGTGGTGATATTGGGGCTGGTTTATAATTGAATTTACCACATTACTGCATACACTTCATATTCAGCAAAGAAATCCAGTGCATCTTGCAGTTATTTTTCGCAGATGTCATGGGATATAGTGCCACACCTCCATCGTTGCAACGGTAGTTGGTTGGCCAATCTGGGGGCATGGTGTTTATGTATATGTACATGTTATGCAAATATATATTATATATACAGATACATATAATTATCTTAGTTATATTCAATTATCACACGTACATAATTATACCTAATTATGTTATATAATATATATATATAATTAAATATATCTGTGCATAATGATGTGTACATGTATATGCTAGCGGGGTGAAAACCGCGCGTGCGCGTGTAGTTGTGTACATTTTATGAAGACAGCTAAAGTTGTGGGGTGGGGGGGTGGGCTAATAACGTTCTTCCGGACTACAACACATACGCCATGCTACGCTGCTGTACGTTCTCATGGACTTCTACACATGCGCCATGCTACGCTGCTGTACGTTCTCACGCACTCCTACACATATGTTCTTATGGACTTCTGCACATACGCCATGCTACACTGCTGCACGTTCTCATGGACTTCTGCACATACGCCATGCTACACTGCTGCACGTTCTCATTGACTTCTGCACATACGTCATGCTACGCTGCTGTACGTTCTCATGCACTTCTACAAATACGCCATGCTACGCTGCTGTACGTTCTCATGCGCTTCTACACATACGCCATGCTACGCTGCTGTACGTTTTTATGGACTTCTGCACATACGTCATGCTACGCTGCTGTACGTTCTCATGCACTTCTACACATACGCCATGCTACGCTGCTGTACGTTCTCATTGACTTCTGAAAATGCGCCATGCTTCACTGCTGTACGTTCTCATGCACTTCTACAGATACGCCATGCTACGCTGCAGTGATAAAAAAGACTTGATGTCAGTCACTGGCCACGTTGCACAAGCGATTGCAGAAATGAGGAGGAAAACGACGTCGCGCCTTGAAGAAGCTGTGCCCTGTTAAAAACAATAGGATGTTAAAATGTGTCTTCAAAATCCCCGGGATTTTCAAGGTGCAATTGTAACATGAAATGATGACGGCGCTATGGCGCCAAGCACATTTGATTCCAAAACTTGAACAACTGCTAGCGCGGTTGTCACCCCGCCGGGATGTATATGTATTATACATATATATGTATATATATAGTGTGTGTGTGGGTGTGTGCAGCTATATGGGTTTTAAGTACCTCATCCCTTGAAAAAACTTCCAATCCACCTGACAGCGTTTGATGAGGCTGGCAGACTTTTCTTCCAGCAGCAACTCGGCCTTGAGCGCCGATGAAAAATTCGGGGGTTCTGATGTCCAAATGGCAGTTTAATGGGATTATGGGATGTTTCATAGGATTCTATGGTGATGTAGTGAGAGTTGCCCAAGAAAAAATTGTATATTTTAATCGGAATTAGCCTCCGATGTTTTCACATCACCCAACTATTAACTATTGGTGTATAATCATTTCAATCAACTGTGATTCTTGAATCCTATATAATCATCACACATCTAATATATGTCCTATATCATCTCCATCAGATTTTTTCACGTGATGTGATGTGAAACAAATCTCCATTCAAAAGGGCATTTACCAACCCCTGAACTACTGTATAAATAATTTGGGCAAACCCAACAACATAAAAAATAAGCGTCCATGGCGTGTGCCAATCATTTTGTGGAATTAGTTCAACCGCATCATGACTAAAATGATGGCACTGTCTGATTTTCGTTTGCCTTTTGGCTGAAACTCTTCATCGTGCCAAATAATTATGTCTTGAGCTATGTATAAAACTTGTAGAAATCAATGCGGTTGTCAAACAATTAACTCAACCCCTTTCGCATGAGTGTTGGTTGCGCCAATTATGTTCACAAATCATGTCATGACCAACGGTGACAAACATGATTTACAATTGCACTGTTTGATTCTGAGTGTGTTCTTGGCTGAAACTATTCACACATGTTTTGTGTTTGTATGTGTTCTTTTTTCACCGTTGGTTCCACTCATTGTTCCTCTACTTTCCTCAATGTTGTAGTTCTGCCAAAACTGATATGTTATGATATGTTCAAAAGCATACGATTGTAAAACCCCCCATGAGCCACCCATAATGACAAGCACTGGTCTATATATATATATACACACAGTTGCAATTAACTTAAAACATCAATAATTCAGACCTGTATACCGTAAATAATATGCAACACCTTTGGCAATTAAACATGTGGAAAATGTCACCACTTTGGAGGCAAATCCGTGAGCTGGACCATGGCCGGGTAAATCCCTAACATTCCATGAATAGACCATAAATATTTCACTATATCCCCATGAAATACCATATGTATGGAGGTTTCCTAAGTCATGGTGGTGCCCCTTTATCGCTGGATTGTTGATTTCACGGAACATCCCAATCGAAAATGGATGATGAACAGGGGTACCCCTATGACAAAACGGAAACCTCCAAATAGCTAAATATAGAGAACCATTCTTCCAAGGCATAAAAACAAACAAAAGATCCTTGGATTTCCTAAGTATAACCACTCATAAACCATTTTTGGATATTCTACCTATACTGGTTGGTGGTATACCTACCCCTCTGAAAAATATGAGTTCGTCAGTTGGGATGATGGCATTCCCAACTGAATGGAAAGTCATAAAAGCCATGTTCCAAACCACCAACCAGATTACTTAGGACATCTTAGGACCATAGGAAGAGTTCTTCATAATTCAAAATTAATAAACCATTAATAAACCATTAATAAACCATTAATAAACCATTAATAAACCATTAATAAACCATTAATCAACCATTAGTAAACCATTAATCAACCATTAATCAACCATTAATCAACCATTAATCAACCATTAATCAACCATTAATCAACCATTGATCAACCATTAATAAACCATTAATCAACCATTAACAAACCATTAATCAACCATTAATCAACCATTAATCAACCATTAATAAACCATTAATAAACCATTAATAAACCATTAATAAACCATCAATAAACCATTAATCAACCATTAATCAACCATTAATAAACCATTAATCAACCATTAATAAACCATTAATCAACCATTAATCAACCATTAATCAACCATTAATCAACCATTAATCAACCATTAATAAACCATTAATCAACCATTAACAAACCATTAATCAACCATTAATCAACCATTAATAAACCATTAATCAACCATTAATAAACCATTAATAAACCATTAATAAACCATTAATAAACCATTAATAAACCATTAATCAACCATTAAGAAACCATTAATAAACCATTAATCAACCATTAATCAACCATTAATAAACCATTAATAAACCATTGATAAACCATTAATCAACCATTAATCAACCATTGATAAACCATTAATCAACCATTAATCAACCATTAATCAACCATTAATCAACCATTAATCAACCATTAATCAACCATTAATCAACCATTAATCAACCATTAATCAACCATTAATCAACCATTAATCAACCATTAATCAACCATTAATAAACCATTAATCAACCATTAATAAACCATTAATAAACCATTAATAAACCATTAATAAACCATTAATAAACCATTAATAAACCATTAATCAACCATTAATCAACCATTAGTAAACCATTAATCAACCATTAATCAACCATTAATCAACCATTAATCAACCATTAATCAACCATTAATAAACCATTAATAAACCATTAATCAACCATTAATCAACCATTAATAAACCATTAATCAACCATTAATCAACCATTAATAAACCATTAATCAACCATTAATCAACCATTAATAAACCATTAATCAACCATTAATCAACCATTAATCAACCATTAATCAACCATTAATCAACCATTAATCAACCATTAATCAACCATTAATCAACCATTAATCAACCATTAATCAACCATTAATCAACCATTAATCAACCATTAATAAACCATTAATCAACCATTAATAAACCATTAATCAACCATTAATCAACCATTAATCAACCATTAATCAACCATTGATAAACCATTAATCAACCATTGATAAACCAGTAATAAACCATTAATAAACCATTAATCAACCATTAATAAACCATTAATAAACCATTAATAAACCATTAATAAACCAAACCATTAATCAACCATTAATAAACCATTAATCAACCATTAATAAACCATTAATAAACCATTAATAAACCATTAATAAACCATTAATAAACCATTAATCAACCATTAAGAAACCATTAATAAACCATTAATCAACCATTAATCAACCATTAATAAACCATTAATAAACCATTAATAAACCATTAATCAACCATTAATAATAAACCATTAATCAACCATTAAGAAACCATTAATAAACCATTAATCAACCATTAATCAACCATTAATAAACCATTAATAAACCATTTTTTTGATAACCCCAGTAATCAACCATTAATCACCAGTGAGTAAACCTGTAATAAACCAGAATCAACCAGGAAGCAAACAGGAAGCACCAGGAAGCCAACCAGGAATCAACACAGTGAAGTCAACCAGGAAGACAAACCATGAAGCAAACAAGGAATCAAAAATTAATCAACCATTAATCAAAAATTAATAAACCATTAATCAACAATTATCAACAATTTAATCAACCATCATAAAACCAAATTATCAACCATTAATAAACCATAAAAAAAATAATCAAACCCTAATCACACATTAATAAACAATTATCAAACCAATTAATCAACCATTAATAAACCATTAATAAACCATTAATAAACCATTAATCAACCATTAATCAACCATTAATAAACCATTAATCAACCATTAATCAACCATTAATCAACCATTAATAAACCATTAATCAACCATTAATCAACCATTAATCAACCATTAATCAACCATTAATCAACCATTAATCAACCATTAATCAACCATTAATCAACCATTAATAAACCATTAATCAACCATCAATAAACCATTAATCAACCATTAATCAACCATTAATCAACCATTAATCAACCATTAATAAACCATTAATAAACCATTAATAAACCATTAATCAACCATTAATCAACCATTAATAAACCATTAATCAACCATCAATAAACCATTAATCAACCATTAATAAACCAGCAATAAACCATTAATCAACCATTAATAAACCATTAATCAACCATTAATCAACCATTAATAAACCAGTAATCAACCATTAATCAACCATTAATCAACCATTAATCAACCATTAATCAACCATTAATCAACCATTAATAAACCATTAATCAACCATTAATAAACCATTAACAAACCATTAATAAACCATTAATAAACCATTAATAAACCATTAATCAACCATTAATAAACCATTAATAAACCATTAATCAACCATTAATAAACCATTAATCAACCATTAATCAACCATTAATCAACCATTAATCAACCATTAATCAACCATTGATAAACCATTAATCAACCATTGATAAACCAGTAATAAACCATTAATAAAAAAGTAATAAAAAATGAAGAGAAAAAAGGAATAAAAAAAGTTAAAGTAAAACAAGGAATAAAAAGTAATAAAAAATTCAGAAAAAAATACAATAAAACAATTAAGAAAAAAGGAAGAAAAACAGTAATAAAAAAGTAAAGCAAACATGTATAAAAAATTGGAAATAAAACAGTAAAAAAAAAATTAAGCAAAAAGGGAAGGAAAAAAAGGAATAAACAATTAAGGTAAAACATTAATAAAAAAATAATCAACCAATAATCAAACCATTAAGCATAACATCAATAAACCATGTAATGTTAAAAAATTAATAAACAGTAAAAAAAAAATGTTGATAAAAAAGTAATCAAACATTAAACAACCATTAATTTAAACAATGAATCAACAATTATTCAACAAAATTTTGTAAAGTAAACAATTAATCAACCATTAATCAACCATTAATAAACCATTAATCAACCATTAATCAACCATTAATCAACCATTAATCAACCATTAATCAACCATTAATCAACCATTAATCAACCATTAATCAACCATTAATCAACCATTAATCAACCATCAATAAACCATTAATCAACCATTAATCAACCATTAATAAACCATTAATCAACCATTAATAAACCATTAATCAACCATTAATCAACCATTAATCAACCATTAATAAACCATTAATCAACCATTAATCAACCATTAATCAACCATTAATAAACCATTAATCAACCATTAATCAACCATTAATAAACCATTAATCAACCATTAATCAACCATTAATAAACCATGAATCAACCATTAATAACTATAACCATAACTATAACCTATATGTAACCCTTGGGACACTGAGTTCGGGGTAGCCCCGACTTCGGATCTCCGGGCACCCAGGCTCGATGCTTTTGCTCCTGATCATCCCCATGGCAATGGTGAGGATAGGATATGGTTTCTATTCAGGATACGGTTAATATCTATTAAGGATATAATATCAATTGAGGAATATGTCCTATAATTATCTATAATTAATTTATGTTTTAACATGTTTTATATAACTACTAATTAATGAATGGTTATGACTCGACTTTTGTTCATTTTTTTGTCTGGGTAATCCACATCCTATGGCAACAACAAAAAGTGGCCCAGTTCTTATGACTACAAACATATCCTATGTTTCTAGAACAGTACACCGAGTCACAGATTGGGATGGAAAGTAAGAAATGATTGAGAAGATCAAACCGTTCGCCGGGTCTCAAAAAAAAAGCCACAAACACCTGATCTAGAAAAGTCCAACCAGTTTCCAATTCTCTAGATGGTATTGTTCACCACGGCAGAACAGCAGCTGATGATTGCCAAGTTCGGATCTGAGACGAGCGATGGTTTCCCCGAAAAATCACCATCTGTAGGTGGTATAAACCATCCCCAGTCATGGTAGGTTTATTGGCTTTCCCACGTCAAAAAGAGGCTGTATGATGCACCGATCTTGCTAGGCTTGATGGGTTGCCTTGGCCATGATTTCCCTATCCTATCCATCCCTGCTCAATATCTGTATATCCAGAATGATCATGAATTCTCCACATATATTCTGGTTGATGGGTTTAACCATCTTGAAAAATCTTGAAAAAGATGAGTTCGTCAATGGGATTGATGACATCCCTTTTTTATAAAATGGAAAATAAAAAATGTTCCAAACCACCAACCAGTTTCAACCTGTCAAACTGACCTGACCAATACCTGACCTATGCGTTCAATCTTCCAAAGGCCTGCCATGACAAGCATTGCCTGCGAAACATCGGTCAACATCGGTCCTCTTCCGGCAATCCAGATAGGGCCTGAGCATCTTTGACCATCCAGGAATCATCCATTTTTCAGGAGGTCATCGGTCCATTTCTTGGTGTTTTATCCATGTTAAATATTTGTGCGTTTTCCAGTCCCTCTCCCAATCTGGTCCCATCCCCTATGAAATAGCCCTTAAGGGATGGTCCTCAGGGATTAAGCGTTGAACTTTTGGATTTCCTGGCGAACTTTTTTCCATCGTGGATTCGACCAAAACTGGTGAAGCGACATCCAGGCCGGGTGAACATCTCAACCAAGTGATCCCGTGAAAATGATCGTAAAATGACCTTGCAGGAAGATGAAAATGCATAACTGGTTGGTGGTTAAAAACCATCTTGAAAAATATGAGTTCGTCAATGGGAAGGATGACATCCCATATATGATGGAAAATAAAAAATGTTCCAAACCACCAACCAGATGACCTTGTCAGCTTCTAGCGGAATCGGACTCCAGGTGGCTGAATCAGAAATCCTTCAGGCGCAGTTCCGAGAACCATAGCTCTACCTGCCACATCCGGCGCCGCATCCCGGCCTCCCATTTGATGAGCTGCTGCTCCACACGCAACCACATGGGGCATCTTAGCTCGGTGCCTTCGAGGTGTCATTCTGAAGTCATGGCTTCAGATGAAAAATGGTGGTGTTATAGTGGTGCTTAAGCATGTGTAAGCCACAAATCTGGGACTTAGCCTTCAGTAAACCAACAGTTTGCGTAGTCATTTCACATCATTTTTTGTGGGCAGATAATGGAGATATCATATATCACATCTTATATGCAAAAACAATGGGAGTGCCCCTCCGGTCATTTGTTACATGGCCATTTGTCAAGTCACCATGTTTTCCCGGTATCAGAGGCTATGTCCCAGAGGATCACCAAAGCTCTGTCACGGAACCATCCCTGGGATGCTTGAAGCGGCCTCTCCAACTCCTCCTGTCAAAACATACCGAAGCTGCATGGAACTGAAATAGACATTCATGAATAGATATGACAGCAACACAACATTGTATCAAACACTGTATATATATACTATTAGACTTTGTTGGAATATGCATCGCAAGCCTATATGAAGGCGATATAGTTTCAGCCAGTCATTCTCAAGGCTTGAGAATTCATGCCCTGTTTGACTTGGTGAAAGCGCCATGTGTTTCTTCGGGAAATATCTGTTGCAATCACTGGTTTCTTTTCGATGTTGGATGGACGTTGCCTGCGACAACGATGGGTTCCTGCTTGTACACAAAAACTATGAAGAAATGTATCCCTCCAGGTCAAAGACCTCGTAAAACTTGGCCTTTTAACTTTGCTGAAAGGGACCTACTATTACTTGATGAGGACCTACTATTACTTGGACCTTTTGGGTCCAAAGTTAAGATGATGGCCATGGATGTCCAACAGTAATATATAAGATGCATAAACCCATAATTGTTGACCTAAATTTCAGGATAGCCACATCCCTTCACCGACCAAATATCCAATTTGCGGTTTATCATAGGGTACCCCACACTATTTTATCATTGGGAGTCCAGGGCTGGAACCACCACAAACCTATGGTTTTTGAATTATCAGGGGCCCAGAATCGCTAGCGTGAACCGAGCGTGAACCGAGCGTGAACCGGACCAACTATGACCGGCAAAAGACCAACTATGACTGGCAAAAGACCAACTATGACCGTGAACCGAGCGTGAAACCCTAGGAACAATTTTTTCAGCGTGGAAATTTCTGCCAAACATATAATTTCTTGAGGGGAAACGCCACGAATTTGCTTTGCATATGCTCCGGAATGTCAGCCTTAGTGGCTGTTCATTGCAACTTGGAAAGGCCCATTCGGGGCTATGATCCGTAGGTGATTGAATGCTTCCCAATCATGCATCAACAGCTTCAAATGGGGTTCAAGTCAAATTCAGCATTGATGGGAAAAAGGGCTGAGCTCTATAAAACCAAGTAAACCAGAGGACCTCGTAAAACTTGGTCTTTTGCAAAAGACCTCGTAAAACTTGACCTTCCGACTTGCAGGGTATATATATATTTGCTATGTATATTATATATATATATATATACGTACACAAAACTATACATTATACCTGCTACGTTTCTGAAACATTCATGGCTTAACCATTTTGCAAGTCCAAAGTATCATAATGCTGGAATTCATGCATATTCCTACTTCAGCTGGAATCAGCCAAATTTCCACGTCACGCTGACAGTCAAATAACTTATTTTACCCACCATCATAGCCGTAGTTTTTTAGTGATAATCCACAATTAGCCTAAAAAAGGTAACCTACAGCCTAGGGCTAAAATGATTTCTGGGTCATCTACCCTCTTGTAATCAACCATGGCAATGGAAAAATGTTTGACTTCCGTCAAGGTAGGTTTCTCTAAATTAGAACTTGGATTTGCTTTAACCCCCCAAAAAAATATAGATCTTCCCTTGATCGATTCCCAATTTGTTTGTCGGATGTCCCGTTTGCCAAAGTGCACCCACCTGGCGGGATAGTAGCCGCTGCGTGCTGCTGACCCCAAGATCAGCCTGACACGACGGAACTCGGGATGACAAGTCGCGAATGTTGATCGCGGCAGTTGGTCAACGGGTGGTATGGTACGGCAGTTGTAAAGGTGACTCTTTTCTTTATGACTGTGACCATGGTTTTAAAAAAAGTTGGGATAAAACCCCTATAACGATGATAACCATTGTTAAAAAAACCAAAGTTGGGATAAAACCATATAAAAACCCTATAACTATCGTTCTGTATCCACAACTGGAACTATCTGGAACTGCGTTTCCTGGGTTAACGGCATCAGCATCAAGAGTATCACCATCTCCCCACGATCATCCTCCTCTCAGGGTGATCTACATCAAATTCCGTTCCATCTTTTTTCGAGGAAAAACTGATTTTCAGCATCTGATTTTCAGCATCCATTTTTTATCATCCATTTTCATAGATTGGTCATCCATTTTTTCGATTCAAAAAAAAACAAAAAAACTCGCAGCAAAGTCAGTCATCCCATCCCAAAATTTCGGTCAGTCATCGCTCAGGCTTCGGCCCAACGCCCAGGGGGGTGAAGTAGTTGTGTGAGAGGTGAAAGCCATGCCTTCGGCCCCGTTTGCCCCGGAGACGCTACGAACATTGATGTATTGGACCACATGGGTTGTGTCTTAAAATGGGATGTAAAAAAAAAAAACGTCAAAATGTATTATTGAAATATTGGAATGTTTTTGGGTTTGAATTATTGATGTATTATTGGAATATGATTGATGTATTGCTGGAATATTGTGACTCTGAAAATCTGTTTGAAGCAATCGATTGAAGGTACTCAATATTACTCCAATCATTGAATCAAAGTCAGTCATCCAAGTTAGTCATCCAATTAGATAATATGGTTGGTGGCTTCAACCCCTCTCAAAAATATTTGTCAGTTGGGATTATTCTTCCCATATATGGAGAAAAAAAATGTTCCAAACCACCACTCTTTCACTCTTTCTGATGCGCGCAGCATTGTCGAGAATGCTACCCGTCTTGGGTACTTCAAGGACCGATAGTGGTCACGTACGTAGGTGGAAACATAGAGGACCGTGCTGCGAAGGGCAGGCTGTCAATAACCTTGGTTTGCCTTTTCAATGTTGAACCGCAATGAGCCAGCATCCAATGGTCAACCTGCTCAAGCCTGTCACGGGGCCAAGGGAGGCCAAGGCAGCCAGTGAACATCTGAATAATGTGGGAGCAAGGGCGCCCATACGTTGCTTCCAATGTGACTCCAGCATGTTTCAATGACTGTTTGAGCACTTTGGCAAACCATCGGGATCGTTGACGGAATGCGAACCCTCGAAGTTGCACAAAGGGCAGTTCTGAGCCATCGCACCATTTCTGCAGGTGAAACGGTCCAGGGTGTCCCGTAGAACACATAAAATCAATATACAATTGAAAATGTGAAACCCAGCATAGAGGAACTGAACTGCCATCCACAACTTGCCAGAACCAACTCAAAAGGAGTCTGACAAGGCTGTCGCCATACCATCGTACAGCCCCTGAAGGGATATGTAATGCCGGCAGTGGGCGCCATGGTGAACTTGGCGGCGCCAGCTCCAAGGGGTCAGCAGCAACCTCAATGAATGCCGGTTCATCATTCCGGACAACCTCTTTGCTAACTGCCAGAAGAAAATTCTGAACTTCACGGTTATACCAAGCCACGGTGTCAACTGCAAGCGCATGTCGGTGATACAACTGCCAAAACTGCGGTGGCCTGGTCAGGTTAGCCTGCACTGCCTGGCGGTCTGCCAGGGCATTATGCCGAAAACACCATTCGTCAAATACAGAACTACCCTGGTGTTCTGATTGATGCGCAGCCACCCTTGTGATCTGGGTGTCACCTCTTCGGGCTAGCAAACTGTTCTGGACCTCTTGCCACAAGTCAGAGTGAGACGAATTGGGTTTGACACGATTGCCTTGCAACATCCGTCGAACGCGGCGAACAACCGCGTCACAATCAGACCACAACATGACAAGGCCCGGGTGGTCCTGAGCAATCTGTATCGCTTTCAACACTGCATAGATTTCAGCACGTATAGCACTTTGCAAAAGACCTGGTAAAACCCCAGCAGCAGCGATGTGGCTATGGGCACAATCATGTACAGAGTGAGCTGAGGCGAAAACAACCGCCCATCCCGCAAACCTAAGCTTAGCATTATGTTGGCCATGACAACTACCATCCGTAAACAAATGAACCACTCCAGTAAAATGGCACTGTGAAACGGGTATATCAGGCAGTTGGGCAAAGTACTGGTTCCAGTCATGCAAGGTGGTGGGAGCCATAGACCAGCCTGAGCAAATCAAGGCATTGGGGAGCTCAAGTGCAGCATCCAAAACAGCTGGCGGCAGTTTGTTGCGCAAGTGGGAGAACCTCTCACACTGCCAGAACCTGTGAAAACGACTATCACTGCAAAGGCAAAAGGGACAAACATCTGTATCTACTTCCTGGCAGTAGTGTTTGCCGTCTTGCGTTATGTGGGTGCCGTTCAACAACTTCCTGAAGAGGGCACGGTCAGCAACAGACAACTGCTGGAGCCAATGTCGCGTGTCCTCCGGGTCAGTCATGCCTAGGCCCTGAAAACAGCTACGGTGAACGGTTGCATCTTGCACCACACATAGCCATTGCATCCCAACACGATATTGGAGTTCTGCAGATGACACCTGAAACAGTGAAAACGGGCCGAGCATGTCAACAAGGCGGCCCTCACAATCAATATTCCACCCAAGTGTTTGGATACGCTTCAACAAAGTGTTGGTAATGCTATTGGAAGGGAGTTCAATCTGGTCAGCCACCAACTCTGCAAGCACTTGTTGAACTCGAGCTTGGGTACCGCAATCCCTCACTAGCCGAAACGTCTGTGTTAAGGCCCAAACTTGTGGATCCACTGTGGGTGCCTCAATCAAACCTAAATGAACCATGGAGTTTGCACCTGCGCTGTCGGCCCGCAACCCTTTCATGGCATTGGCACGCAAACTAGTGAAAGTAGCATTGCTAACAGTGGTTGCAGCCACAGCATGCAGACATCTAGGCCATGCGGCCGTTTTGAGGGCCCGAATTTTCTGGGTGTAGGCGCAGGTCGACAACCTGAGCTTCTGCCAAAGGGGTCCCGCTGCCGTCACCCGGTCAAGCAAATGTCGATTGGTATGTTGCCGTGAAAACTGGACATGGGCTCCTAAGTTACGATCAAAAGACACAAGGACAAGACCCTGGGCACGAAGGCATTTCCTTCCCTCAGCTGAAATGGACCAAGTGTGGGTTTTCTTTACAAGGAGATCCAGGGCACGGGTAAACTCTTCCAGACAGTTGAAGACAGGTTGCAGTCGCTGGGGGTCAGTAACTAAAACCTGCCAGTCATCCACGTAGGACACAGGCTGACACATGGGAAAGAAGTGGGTCATCCATTTGTGAAACAAAATGTCGATAACCATCATCCCCAAACAGCTCAACGCGCACCCCTCAGGGAGGCCACATGTGCTATAGGCAGGGGCACTGAGGCTGCCGTTGATTTGGAACCTACGGGGCATGGCGGCAAGGGCACCTGACCAACCCCTCAAGACATCAAAGGGAATACCGAGAAGGGCGCAGGATTCCATGACAACAGCACGAGGCAAGAAATTGAATGCCTTTTGTATGTCAGCAATGACACCGCAAAGGGGGGTTCCCTGTTCATATGCTAATTCAATGGCAAACAACAACTGGCTCCAAACCTGCCCTGCATAGCAATTGGGTCGGCTACCAAAGAGCCCAACCGGCAGAACTGATTCAATGGCTCGAATTGCATGACGAGCCTGAAACGTGCTCCAGCGGCGATACAATAGGCCAATGACCGTAATCGGCCGGAAATCGAGGGCCCCCTCCGGCGACTCCTTTTTGGGAATACAGGTCACTCTACCGGCAAGCATTTGCTGGGGCCAGCACCCGGTTCTTTCAGCAAAAAGGAAAAGGTCAACGAAATTGGAAAGAGCATTCCTGGGCAATGCTCGAAGGTCTGCAAGAGTGACACCATCAAGGCCAGCAGTGGTGGCATTGTGCTTTTGGGCAATACACCCCTGGAGGGCATGGACATCAATGGCAGGCCACGCTAACGGCTGAAACTGCAAATGTGCCCGAGCAAACTGCAGGATGGTATCCCAACGGGATGGGGGAACTTGCTGGTGTCGTCCCCACATCTGTCGCCAAGCATCAATAAAGAGCGTAAAAAGCTCGTCATCAGTGCCCCGGCATTGGATTTGTGAAACATTGGAGCCAACACAGACAGGTTCAGGGGGTTCAACCCAAATTGCATCAGCCTCGGCATGGATGAGGTCTGTAGAGACCCCATCAATATTCACCGGCAGGTGAGCACCAAAGGAAACTGGCTTATCCAACACTAACATGCACTCCTCAGGCCGGAGTTCAATGACCTTGGCAGTGACTGGCTTAACCAATGCTTCAACCCCTTTTGCATGAGCAGCTCGGAGGTCCCGAAAGATGGCATTTGGATTTTGCTCCCGGCTCTGTCTGGCATACTGACGTGAGGCACTTTGCAGCTCCTGCTCAAAAGATCGAAAGGCCAGGGCAAATGATTCGAAAACCAAAAGGGCTAAACCAGCTTCCGGCGGGACAACAGGCAGGATCTCAGGAGCACCATGCATGCGGAATGGGCATTGGTCCCACCAAACCTGAAAAGAGGGTAAAAACCCTGTGGCCCTCAAGATCGCACCCCAAACTTGTTTGGCATGGGGAGTGTGTGGGTCTTGTGCACTGACATGACGGACATAAGCTTGGAGACGTCTCAACTGCCTAAGCCATTGCGCATGTCGAAACGTTGCACACACATAATGCGGTTTGACATCATTGGTTCTGCCCTTTTTGGGGGGTGAGATCTTGCCGTCTGTCACCCGTCGAACTTCAGTGGTGGCGGCTCGGCCTGTAGCATTCTTAGCAACTGGAAAAGGCAAGGCGGAGCATGCTTGTTGTTCAATATGTTGCCAAAGAAGCCGGTACCTTTCGTCACAGTCAATGGTCTTGTTATTCCAAAACTGATGATCAACTTCCCAATGCTTGGGCCATGGGAATGCACTCGGAGAAATCCAAACTTGGCGTGGCAGTACCTGACTAAGGGGTCGGAACTCACCCCAAATCACGGCATGATCAGGGAAAACATCTTGCTGAATGACCACCTTATGAAGCAAAAATTGGAGTTCTCGTGAAACGTAGCAAAAATCCTTCCTAGTGGCATTCTTACAGGTGTTAATTATGGGTTGGCCCCAAAGATCACAGGCAAGGTCTTGAAGATCGCGAAAACCTGCATTCTCAAGGATGTCAAAGGCGGGGGTGGAATTCTGCAGAATATTCCAATCCCCAGCCACATAGCGCGGCCCCTTGGACAAATGGCAAACATGGCCTGCAACATGGTGGAGCAAACTTTCATTATTCTGCTTGGCCTGAGGGTATGAACTGCTCTCGGGCTCACCATAGACTGTCCCACCTGTCACCCAACAGTCATGTACCAACGTGGTTGTGATCAGCAACCTGGAGGAGGCACAAAGTTCAGCAGGGATTTGTGTGGGCACTTCACGCGTGGGAAACTTAGAGAGCACCCCCACTCCACGCCATGCAGCATGAAAAACACGGTTGTTCTGAGCGGGAACAGGGTGTCCACCTACAAAGTACCTGAAAGGGCTCTGGGCAAAATGCAAAGCAGAGCGGAAGGTCGACAGAGACTGGCTACACAGATGGGTCTCCGTGACAGCCCAAATATCCCCTTGGGCAAGTTGTGAAACAATGTAAGGGGCCTTACCTTTAAGGCCTGATGGGTTGAACGCGCCCAAAACAAAATTGGAATCCTCAGGGCCAGGGTTAGAAGCCTCATCAATGCGAAACAAAACGGCGACAGCAATCAACTTTGGCCACATGGAAAAGGACAGGCATCTGGCAGATGTCTGGCGGCACACAGCCGCACCCCAGCAAACTAGAAATAAAAGGCCCAGGACTCGCAGAAAGAGCCAACCCCAAATGTGTGAAACAACAAGGCTCAGCAAAAGGACAGCGAGTCCCTGGCCCATTTGTCATTCAAGCCCTTCTTCCCGGGGCCGCTTTGCAAGCAATCCTCTGATCTGTTGCATCTGTTGCTCAAAGAGCGATTGCATGGTCTGGTTTTGGTTCTCCAGGTGCCCATGCAACTGTTGTGCCTGTGCAGTCACTTGGCCCTGGAGGGCATTGATCTGTTGGGAATGGTGCCCACCAAACTCCTGAAATTGGTTCTCCAGCCCATGTTGCTTGGAGAGGAGTTGGTGAACCTGGTCTTCCAGGGCGTGAACTCTGTCAGGCAGATCATGCTCCATTGGCGGTTGCATTTTGGCGAGGACAGCTGTTTGTATTCGCTCCTCAATTTGAATCATGCCTTCAGTAGGACCGGTCGCAGGGGCAATCCCCTGGGCAGGCTGGTATTTCCTCCATGGATCATGAACAGCCCACGGATCGGGGTCCGGACCGGCAGCACCTTGGGAGGCCCCACATAAAGCCAGAGTGGCAGCAGACCCAACGGTGGTGGGCTGCTGGGTAGGTGAAACTGCATCTTGTTTTTGCCTGGTTACCACAATCTCCCCGGAGGTGGTGGAGATGATCGTTTGCTCAGGGTCTTCGATGGCTTGAACTAACCACATGGAACCACGGCCGGGGCAGGGCACTGAGGGCTGAAGCGGCCTGCATTCCCAGCCCGCCTTGTGCAAGATCTTTCCCACTGCCTGTCTGTCAGCTCCATAAGGAAACGGACCGACCAGAAAGTTGATCTTAGGTCCATTTGGCAGGAACACCGACTCCGGTCGAACCAACTTATGAATGGCCTTAGCTTGGCTGGTATGGACTCTAAGCCCTTTTCGATCACCTAACCTGGCAAGGCCGTGCACTGCTGGATTGGTCTGCATAATGTGTTGCAGCTCCTGCACAGAATGCTTTGTGGACCAAACTACTGTGTAATCAGGGAGGATGTCTTTTCCGTCGGCAGTTCTTGGTTCACAATAGGCACCGGATGTGCCGCTGGCTGCAAGCATGGCATCAAGAAGGCAAGCAGGGACCCTGACACACACCGAGAAAAACTCAGCATGGGCTGAGGGGCATGGTTTGAACCCCTGCCGAAGGAACTGGCGGCGCCAGACATCCAAAATGGGGTCACGCAACGGCAATTGCTCAGTGTTGTGCCAAGCTTGACATTTGCAATCATCGACAAAACAGCGTTTCAACTTAGGCAAGAGTGAAACAAGGCATCTGATCGGGGCAGCAGTGAAGTCGGCCCAATCAATTTTCAGCTCATCTTTGTAGACCATGATCTTGATGGTGACAACGTCAGGGGTGTCAACTGAGACCAGTGCTGTGCCATTGGTTTTCTCAACAAGCCCACTACCAACCTGAACAAGCACTGCATCAACCAAAATGGGTTCATTGTTCAGCGTACATCTGCATGGGATGGTCAATGGAGTGTGCGGCAATGACGTCTGGACATCAACGCCAGGCTTGTGCAACACCAACAATGCAAGCGGTTCACGTGAGACAGTTGTTCCAGACCTAAGGTAGGGTTCGGCATCATGGTGAGACATGAGAATGAAACCACTACTCACGGGTCCAATCTGCTGCATGGACAGCTGAACCAAATTGGTGCCTTGTGAGTGGAAGATGCCCTCAAGCACCTGCAGTTTGGAGGGATCAAGTTCAGTGGGCTTTGGCGCAGACTTGGAGCCTTTGCCTTTCGCTTTTCCCCCCACAACTTTTCCTTTGTTAGCCTCAACGGCTTGAGACAGTTCACTTGGCATGACCCACTGAAACTTGGAGTTATTCCCCAACATCTTCAGCTGTTTCCAGGGGTTGCGATGGGCCAATGCTGCGATCAGTTGCTCGCTTCCCAAGGTTTTGATGGCAGCAGTGGCACGGTCCTCCTCAACGCTATCAGGGATACCATGCTTCAAAAGTTCGGAAACAAGGTTCTTCATGAGTTGTCCATGAGGGCCAAAACCCCATTGGAGCGGCAGGTCATCAAAGGCAGGCTGTCCACGAGAAACAAACCATTGGCGGAGCATGGAATGCATGTCTTGGTCAGTCCACAATGTGATGGGTAGGCGCAAAACACCTGCCAGAGTGCGAAAGGCGCCTGCACCACAGAACTCATCAATTCGGGGCAAATGGTGGAGTTTGGCTTGCAGCCCACACTTTTGAAGGGCATCGGCAATGTGATCATGCTCAGCTAGGATCATGCAAACTTCAACCTTCGGGACAACAATGACTGGAGACCAATGACCACCATGTAGGTAAGCAATACCTAGGACGAATCCACCTCGTGGGCACGTGTCAATCAGGCAAGCCAAGTCTTTGGGGCCAATCACAACTTGAAACCGCACCTTAGTGGGGGCAAAGTCATTGAGCTTGGACAGGTAGAATTGCATCTCCTGGTGAGACATACCAGTAAACGATGAACCTGCTTCATCGGGGGCAAACCTACAAAGTTCATCCAGGACATGTATGTTGGGCAGGCAGCACGGTTGAAAGCTTTCAGTCATGATGGCCACGAAGGGACCATCCACGGGCATTAAAGGGAGTAGCCCGCATTCCCCTGAACGTCCCCAACCCCACAACGAAGGAAGGGTGGCCCCACCTCGTTGAATGGCTTCCGCAAACAGGGTTTTCATATCCCAGCATCGCGAACGTAACTGGTGAACATCATCAGGCAGGCGGGTGCGAAGCATGATGTGAGCAAAGAAACTGATGGCCATGGTGCCACACAACCGTGAAACTTCAAGCCCATGTGGGACCCGGTGGATCACCAGATCTGCATAACCCAATTCGAGGGCCAAGGCACGGAGTACCCTTTCAGCCTCACCGTCATCGACTGCAAAGTCAGCGAACGTATGGCAGTGAACTGCATGGTCAGCTTGGACAATCCAGACAGGGACCCAGTGTTGTTGCAAAAGCAGAACGATCACCAGCTGAGTGTCTGGCGTGGCATTAGTCCATGTTTCTCTCTTCCAGTCAAGAAAATCATCACACTGTCCAGTCATCCAATCAGCCAGGATTCGAGGTGGGATCGTGACAAAATGACGGTTGGGGCCGACTTGTCTTGGTCCATGCTGGTGGCAATCGATCAAATGGGAAATGTGAAAATCGATTTCGTCATCACCCATTGCATAACTATGGGATGCAATCATCTGGATTCTTTGTGCACGAATGCGACGGAGTTCAGACTCCTCATCATCGTCATCGGGCAATCTAGGGAGTGGCCCGGATTCCCATGGTGTGCCATTACCCCAGATAACAGGCTTTGGGGTATACTCCAATTGGTACAGGTGAGCCACAAAGGAGGCCCGCATGTTAGTGTGGACGGTGCGGAGTTCCGAAACACTTTCAGGCAGTGGCATCTGCATGATAATATGCGCAATGAATGCCATGGCATGAGCCCCACACATAGAATGCTCAGGCAAACCCGAAGGGACACTGTGAAGGGCAAAATGTTCAAATCCCAGCTTCGTTGCGATGAATTGGCAAACAGTTTCAATCTGGCCAATATCGACCTCAGCATGAAATGTGTGAACCTGCAGTGTGTTTCCAGATGGAACCATCCAGATAGGCATCCAATGATTTTCCAGTGCGACTGCGGTGACAACATTCTGTTCCTTGGAACGAATTTGTGGGTTTCGGGTACACCATTGCGAGGCAATCACTTGACCAATAGAGTCCCAACAATTAAAAATAAGGGGCTCCATAGCAATGAAATGCTGATCCGGAACAGGCAAATTGGACCCTGGTTGATGTGAAACCAACTGCATCACATGAAATCGAATTTCATCATCGGCCATGGCAAGACCCTTTGCGTTGATCAGGTCAATGCGCTGGTCACGTGTGATATTGATCGCAAGCTGCAAATCAGAATTGACACTCTGTGCAGCTGAACTGGAGCTGGCAGGATCACCCGCGCCCCAGACCCATGGCCGCCGGGCAATCTGGCACCTCTGAACCTCAGAGAAGTACATTTCCTTCAAGCGGGCATGAATGACTGTGGCTTCAGTGCAGTCAGATGGCAATTGGGATCCCAGCATCGCATATCTAAGGAAGGCAATTGCAAGGGTACCACAAAGGTCAGAGGTGAAAAACAGTCTGTGTTCCCTACGAACCATGGCATTGGTGAAACCGAGGGAAACAGCCAAATGTTGAACAAGCTCTTCCAACCCTTCATGCGAGGCTTTCATTCCATCCCATGTGTGCACATGCAGAACTCCATGCAGCGGGGTCATGAACATAGGAACCCAATGATGGTCAATCAGGGCAACCGTAGCAATGGGGATCCCTTGTCGCAAAATTTCAGGGTGATCACGAGCCCAAAGTGAGCAATCAAATCCCTTGCCTTGGATCCATGCCGAAATGATCAGAGGGTCAAGGACACAAACTTCCTGCGGGACCTGGCCATTCTTAATCTGGGTTTCCCTATTCAATTGCACAAGAGCATGCAGGTGAAACCGGATTTCATCATCTGCCCAAAATTGGTCCTGTTGGTTCAAAATAGCCAGGCGATCTTGGGACCTAAGGTACTGGTGGCGCAAGGACCACAATTGCTGGGTATTCTGAATACTCGGAAGCGAAAGTTTGAGAAATTGGGATCCAGACAAACCCTGCAACGGTGTGGCATCAAGCCAAGTCTGGTCATCTGGCAAAGCTTCAGTAGGGACTTGACAAGCCCCGACATCAAACACGGAAACCTTTCTGGGTGGAGTGACTGGCTGAATCGGGTCCTCTACTGGTTGTGTCCATGGGGCTGTTGGTGAGACTTCAATGGAATCGGTTGCAACATTTGGGGTTTGGCGCAGCTTGACAATGATCAATTGGCCTACCTCAAGGACATGTGACAACGGAATGACTCTGCCATTCAACAGAACTTCGTCAACCTCAAAAGAACCCACAAGTTGCGCATGTGCAAAAAGAAACTGTTCAAGAGTCGAGCCACATTTCGGAAGAAATCTGAGCGGAAATTCAGAAGGCCCCTCAAACAGTACTGTGCATGAATCAGCACACATGCATGAGGCAGTGGAAGGATCATCCACAACACAAGGAGCATCAAAAACAGGAATTTCTTCCTCATCCAGGATGGCGGAAGGCTCAATCACAGGTGGCATCTTTGCAGCCTGAACACGGATCAAGTGGTCCAGGATAGAAGCAATCGAAACAGGGCCCTCAATTAACCCATCCCATCGAATAGGAAAAACCAGTTCCGCAAGAGACAACTCTTTGAATGCATCCCAAAAGCCCATCATTGCAAGCAATTTGGAATCCTGAATTGGGTCAGTTTCTACCGTCCATACTTGGCGACACCTCATCAAAAGCCACGATCTGTATGCCTGAATCTGGGACTCAGGGGCAAAGGTTGGCACATGCAGCAGGGTGTCAATCCTCTCACCTACGGCAGCAAGGACCCAAAGGGCCTGGATCGGGCATGCAAGTTGGCCGACTGCAGACAGGGTGAGACGTACATCAGTACCAAAGTCAATCACCGGGTCAAAAGTGTTTAGGGCCATTGCTTCGTTTGGGTGCAGATGGCGAATGATCATGGTGCCATCAGGGAGAGGGGCACTACGCACCAGACATCCATGAAGTCCTTTCGTTTCAAGCCTGGCAGCTGAGAAACCCGACTTCCTACATCCACATGGGCAGGCTCTGGTTTGTGAGCCCCAGGCATGCAGGGCACATGGAGCTTTCGATTTGGCATTCAAAAGGTACCTGGCATGGAGATCATCGTTCACACCAAAGGCCTGGAGTTCAGTCAGGTCAAGTGCAAGCTTCATCTCATCGTCCACATGCCAGGGCCGGATTTCAGGAATGACATGCTGGACCATGTTGACACAGGACAATTGGACCCAATCATGCAAGTGGACAGGACCGACTTCAGGAGAAGACAAAACCCACCACGACCTGTGACGCCTAGTGGACCACACTTGATCAAGCTTAAGGTCAGTATGGCTACAATGGTACCCAGTGTGCTTCATGAAGTGTTGCAACTCGGATTTGACAAAATCATCCTGGGCGGCAGGTGAAACACATTCTAGGATGATGACCTGGGCTTGCAAGTAATAGGCAGTCCTAAGCGTCTTGGTGAGACAATTGGAACGGTCGTCACCCTTGCTTTTGCAGTCTCCCAATTGGGAAAATGGCTGGCAGCTGAACCCGGAAGTGAGGGTGGAGGCACCACCTGAATGGCGCCAAATTTCACAAATCACATCTCTATCCCCTATATCTCCACAGATTCGATGTGCGTTGCAAGCTTTGGCATGCAATTCCAACATCTTCGGATTCTGATCCACAGAGACTTGGACATTGAAACCAGCAGCATGTGCACCCTGTGCTAACCCTCCAAAACCGGCACACAGATCCACGACAGCCTTGAGTGAATCACGGGAGGGCTTTCTGTGACCCAAAACCTTAGTCTCCTTGGTGGGTGAGACAACTGGGATAGGAAACTGCTGCTTCAACAACCCGGAGAAAATGGTGTAGGAATGGTATCCCTCATCCAGAAATCCAGTGTACAAAAAGGTGAGACCATCAACCCCAGTCAGCAAATGGGCACAATGCTCATTGTCGAACACCTTCAGATTGCAAACCAGGTGAAGCATAGAACCATTGGGGGTATCACCGATTTCCATGGGGTAGTGTTCCATGGACATGGCAACAGTTGGGAGCAAACACGCCCACGTTCGGCTGCGATCAGCCGGACTACTGGAAAGCTTGGGCAGCACGGCTGTTCCAAACCACCAACCAGCAATTAATTGAACCAACAATACTTACTGTATCACATTGGTAAGCTGAGACTGGCAATCTGAGCTCTGTGGATGGAACATAGCGACGGTAGCTGGTAAGCATATGAACGTTTCCTAAGTCATAGGGAGACCCCTGTTCATCATCCATTTCCTAAATTGGGATACCCCCAGTTCTCATCCATTTTAGATTGGGATTTCCCATGTAAACCATCCAGCGAGCGACTGGGGCTTGGGGTACCCCCCATGAAAACCCCCGATGGATCATCTATTTCGTCCGTACCTTTGATCTAACAATCAACTGCTGATGAAGACTCTGGTAATTTCTTACATAACGATGGAAAATGACCAGTGTTCAATAGGTAAATCAACTATTTCTATGGTCATTACATGTCATTACAACAGCAAACTGTTAGTTTATGTTAGTTTACCAAAGGGTATGGCAATAAATCACTGATCCATGGGAATTGCAGTTTCAAGCTGACACTCCTTTGTCTCAGCGATTTGCACCGGGGGATATCATGGTGTTAAATCCATCATTTATTGCCCAATTTTTGGATAATATATCCAACAGTATCCAACGTGTTCTGAATGATGAGAAATCATGATGATACGGATGCCTATGAAATACAATCTGGTGAACTAGCATAGCTATTGAAAATGACCCTATATAATTAGTTGATTTGCCGATTGAAAATGGTGATGTTCCATGATTTTCCATAGTTATGTAACAGTTCACCAGAGGCGAATGATGAGAAAAAGTCTCAACTGGTCTCGAATTTAAGGCTAGCCTCTAGGCTGAAAAAAAAAATCGAGGCTCCCAACACACCGGGCGAGGGGGAGTGTTCCAGCAGCACTGAGAGTGCCTCGATCCGCGAGGCCACGCGAGGCGAGTTGGGTACTGGAAAGCTACCGACAGCTGGGTTGTAATCACCCATATAATACCATATAATCCAATGGGGATATTCCATAATATATATATATATATATATAATGGGGGTACAAGCCATTTACTCAGTGGGATGTATGTACCCCCAAATAAGCTGTCAAATTCTGTTTCTCACAGCGAATCAATTGGGTTCTGAACTAATGGGGTGAACTAACTACTTGTCAGATTCTATTTCTAAATCATTTTGACCACAGCAAATAGTAGTCAGTTCACCCCGTTTACAACCGGTTGGGGCCATCCTTGCAGCTCTCCATGGGTTTGTAGGATGATCTCAAAAGAAGTCGTGCCTTGGACTAGCCATGCTTTTGGCACCAAACGCATGTCCCACATGTCACAATCTTCGAGCGCCAGCTGCTTGGTCAAAACATCATTTTTTCATGGGAATTCGATCATCGAAAGTAATCCAATCACCCATTCATCCCCAACAGTCCCAGTGGTTTCATCATGTTTCATCTATTGGTCACAGTAATCCACCCATTGAATCATCACCACTGGGAACAGTCCAAACATCCAATCACCAGTCCCAGTCATCTGTGGTTTCATCCCTACATCCAGCGTGGTAAACCGTTTTGGGGTAAGGACTCATTTTGGGTGGATACCGAAGGGAAGCCGCCAAAGGACTTGAGCAGAGACGTCACTCAAGCGGTTCTTGTACAACTCGATCTGGGCGCGGCTGATTTTTTTTCGAATGGGAAAACCTTGAAACGTTTCCATAGATGTTTAAAAGCCATGGTTTCCCATTCATAAACACATATGTATGTATACATTATATGGATACATAAATAAATGTATTATATATATATACATATCCTGTATATACATATACATGTGTGTATATATATATATAGTATTAATACATACGCACACTATGCTCCCGTTCGGAGCTCATTTGGAAGCCTATCGCATCCGCTTTTGTTCAATCGCTGGGAATGCATCAGGGATCGCATCATCTACCATCGATGCATAGCTACTTGGGGGAACAGTTTCAAATGACTATAACCTTGGTTATAAACCCCCATACGTTGGAATATACTGATATACCAACTATAACTATGATCTTAATGTGTACATTTGTATTTATATACACAGTATATATATATACTTTTTCCACATCTAGCTGGAACTGCACTTCCAAGTATGGAAGCCATGGCCCAACAATAGTTCGATGATTTACCAGACAGTACCTGGATCTGACTGGATAGCCCATGGTGATACCTGGAAGCCACTTGGTGTAATCCACCTGACTTGTCAGCTGCCAAGGAAAGAAACCCACTCTTCACAGAAATGGCTAGTTCAACTTATTTTTTTCCTTCCCCCAACTCTTCCACCCCAAGTTATCCCAATCTGATGCTTGTCTGATCGAAATGTAACGCCACGGATTGGTGGCTAACTCCTGGGTTTTCAGACATTGGCCCAAAGATTTGTTGGTTGTGTATCCCATTAGGTCCCTATATGATATCTCTAGTATATCCCTATTACATTCCATCATCTCCTATTCTATTCATCAAAACATATCGTATCCCCCAGGATACCACCATGTTTCATGGTGAATGCTTAAATCCAAAAGAAATTGCCATTTCTCCTTAGGATACAGGATACAGGATACTTGTTGAAGGGTACACCATAGGATACAGGATATTTGTTGGTATGTTGCAATCCTTTCCCCCGTTCATCAGGATGTGTTCAATACAAATAGGGGAGTGGGACTATCCAGCATAGCAACCCCCAAAAAAGGTAGACAAATAAAGTCCAGCCAAAATAATGGTACATTGCATTTATGTTTCTTTTCAGGTTGCTTTATAAAATATAGAAATATTATATATATATAGTTATGTATACATATATACATGTATAAATACTATATATATACTAGATATATATTATATATACTATAAATATTATATTATACTATATTATATTATACTATATTATATTGTAGAATATTATCTTATATTATATTAAATTATATCATATTATATAATATCTTATTATATTACATTATATTTTACTATTTCATATTCTATAATATTACTATTTTATATTATATATTATTATATTATATTGTATTATATTATATGATATTACATTATATATATATATATTACTATATCATGTATCATACTATATTATATTATATACTATATTATATATTATATCATATATTATATATCATATAACATTATATATTATATTATATATTATATTATATATTATATTATATATTAAATTATATATTAGATTATATATTATATTGTCTATATATTCTATTATATATTATATTATATATTATAATATATCATTATATGTTATGTTATATGTAAATATATATATATATTGTACAAATCATTATCCCATTTCTGGCCTCGTTTATGAAACTTTCACATGTTGGATCTCCCCGATGCCTCCGTTACATCTGGGGCACCCCAACCACCTGAACCAGCGTGGAGCCTGCGAGGAGTGCCTGCCGCGGCACGGCCGAATTGAAATGCCAGGCCGAATTATCTTGCTATTTTATATCTGGGTCCACAAAAATAATCACACATGTATGTATATATAATGATAATATAATATATATATATATGTTATAATTATATATAATTATATAGAATACACAGATATTATATATATATAATATATATAAATATATATAAATACATATTTGTAATATTATTTATGTAGTGTTGAAACTCCCTCTTTCTCTTTCTTCTTTGCGATTTCACTACGGTTTCTGTTACCCCTTCATCATCCCAGTGAGGTCACAGTGCGCATTTTTATCCCTTGCGATGGTAGGCTGACATCTGCACGGAGCATCACTTTGGGCAGGCGTTCCAGTGCGGTTCCTGTGTGGACACAAAACAACTTGGCGAATCATTCTGCAATTCCCGTCAAACTGGAGAATTAAAGTTCAGGGTGGTTTGTAATATTTGCAGGAATTTACTGTGCCTTTCAAATAGAATGCAGAAAATGAGTCATTTCGGGCGCCCATGTGTCCGAAAACACAGCAGCAGCGCTTTTTGCCGGTGACTTTCAGATCCGGGAGACCTCTTTTTTTAACATGGCACATCCTACAACATTTGATTCCGATCGCATCCGATGGCCATTGCAATGAGCAAACATATTTCCTTTTTACGACCCATTCAAAGTATCTTGGTCTTTTTTGCTTGGCAAAACTGAGAGGGTAAAGTTGTTTAACATTCCCCAGCATCGATCGTCCCACTCTGAAAGCATCATGCAGTGTGAGCAAGTTGAAGCGTACCATCAGATCCATGTCGGGGCGTTGCAACAATTGATCGACATTGAGTGAATGCGATTTAGCCCCAAATCATGGGGGTTCTTGAGCGATGCGATGCAGCGTCCTTCGTGAAGTACATCATGTGGGAAGAGCAACACCCTCCCGCGCCTGACGCAAGTTTTGCAGCTCGTGCCAGGTGGAGCCGAGATTTATATGATGAAAGCAGCTAGAGAACTCATAGGGCCATAGGCCATAGGGCTTTTTGTAAATGAAGATGTGGTATCCCATGGTATCCCTAAAATTCAGTGGTTTATCATCATTTTCCGGAAGAAAAAAATAGTTAGAGGTATATCCTCCCCATTTGTCAGGCATATGTGAGAATCCCGCCTCAAGGATTCACACATCGCGCTAAATCCGTCCCCAGAATGTGATGGGAGCCCAAAGAACTTATGGAAACCAGAAGGTTCTAAATAATTTTCGGCATGGATTGTCTCATTGGATAGTTTACCCAAACATCATTACCCAAAACACAAAAAATGACTTAATCGTCATTGTTCCTATTAGAAAGACCATGTGGATGGGTATCAATACCCCATCTATTAAAACACACCCGTCAACCATGTCTCACCGAGTTCCGGAATGTGTAACTAATTAGTAGCGTCGACATATCTGCTAATATTGTAATACGTTGATGTACATGTAGATCTATGTGAATCCGTAATATTAATAATCCGGGTGATTCCATATATATCCATATATACATATAGAATTTAAAATCATATAAATATTATATCAATACAAACAAATTCAGATGTGTGCATATAGAGTACGGTACTCTCTATATCTATATCTATACATATATAGTATCTATGTGTGGCAGCACTGGCTATGTCCTGACATCATCAGAGCCTGGAACTGACGCTAGCCACAACCCGCGCCGATGTTCCTGGTGCGCTGGCAGGTGTGAAACACGGCATCTCTTATTCTCGAAACAACCAGCGCTGAGAAAAACCAAAACAAAAAAGAAGTATAGATAACTCCAGATTTTGATGTATGCTAATTGGCAAAAAAAACACCAAAGCGCCGCGGGGTATGGTTCATATGTTTCATGATAACCTCCAAATGTCAAAAAGTGCATGGTTCGTTGCCTGCTTTTGCCAGGGTTTTTAAATGTGTATTGGTATGGGAAGAGTGGGATATCTCCATGTTTCTCAACGGAATTGGTATCTACACACAACTATTTGAGCCATCTGAGCCTTGACTTTCCAGCAATTGCGTCTCTCCTGCGTCGTGGATGTGCGTCTGGAGATGAATATTTGGAGATGTAACACATTCTAAGATGTCGGAAATTACCCTCTGGTAAACGTTTACGTAGCTATGGAAAATCACCATTATTCATGGGTAAATCCACTATTTTGACTGGGCCATTTTCAATAGCTATGTTAGTTTACCAGAGGGTACACAACTCAACCCAAACTCCAAACATTACCATTTTCAATAGGAAAACGATCTTCCAAAGACGTCTTTTAGATTTCCATGCTGAACGTTTGGAGGGTACTTACATGTACAGATCATTTTTTGTGTGAACCACTGTAATACGACTTGAGACCGGACTCCATATGTTTATATATATACATATTGTTATACTATATAGATATGTTATATCATATATATATATACACGATTGTATATGTACGTTATATGATTATATAAGCATACATCAGCTATCCAAAGACTGATATATGGTTTCTGGTCCAAGGACAAAAGACTAAAACATACTAAAACCAAGAAGATTCGAAAGTAGCCGCGGGAAGATTCCAAGATGATCCAAGATGTTCCGTAAATCTCGCTGAATTCAGAATCCTCCAGCATGGCAATCAGTCAGGTAGAGAAGCAAGCTATGCGAAGTGACCTGCGCCGCAATTTTTTTCAGCCAATGAGTTTTGAATATGACAACTCAATGTTTAGATGGCAGTGTGTCAAAACCTTGTACCCCTGGTGAACATCAAAATAGCTGGTAAATGGATGTTCATCCCCCTAAAAATGGTATTAATAGGTATTGATCCATACCCAGATCTTCAAACACCCGGTAAACGTGGCCGTGAACTCCGAGCCGTTAAACTGGAGGTTTACTTCGCTATGGAAAATCCTTTTTGTGGTGGGATGTCCTCCGGGCGGATCCACCAAGGCACACGACCAGGCGGTGAATAGCCAGGAAACTCCGCTGAGATGTAACCTCGAAGTCATGTCTTTCGGAAACGCCGGTCATGGCCGGAAAATCTACTATGACTTCGATGATGTTCCCACAAGTTGGTTTATAAACCAACTTGTAACCCCCATTAACTATAGACTATAGTTATACCTGCCATAAACCATAGTTTTTTCGCCATTTATAAGGCAACTTAGCTATCTTGTTCATGAATTGTCCACATTTTTTTCCATCATGCCTATGGCGGACATGGAAGGCGCTGTTTGAGGACGTGTTTGATGACCTGAGGGTAATCCAAATGTTGATCGAAAAAACCAAGCATCATCAGTCATGTTCAACACCCTCATTGTAAAACATTTGGTTTTTGGGCGCTGTTTTATATTAGGGGGAAGGCATTATATATGTGTATATCTAAAAATATAAATATATTATATTATATTATATCATATTATATTATATTATATCATATCATATTATATTATATTATATCATATTATATAATATTATCTTATATCATAAAATATTATATCGTATAATATTATATGATTTTAATATTTATATCTATATTTATATTATTTAATATTATATTATATTATATTATATACATATACATATATTTATATTAAAATATTATATTATATCATATTATATAATATTAATATTATATTGTCTTGTATGATAATATATTATATTGTATTATATCGTATTATATCACATGCTATACATTATATTATGTTATATTAAATCATATTATCTTGTATTATATCATGTTATGTTTAACATATTATCATATCATATGATATCATATCATATCATATTATTATACTATTTAATATTGTATTATATTATATTATATTATATCGTATTATATTATATTATATTATATTATATTGCATTATATTATATTATATTATATTATATCGTATTATATTATATTATATTGCATTATATTATATTATATTATATTATATCGTATTATATTATATTATATTATATTGCATTATATTATATTATATTATATTATATTATATTGCATTATATTATATTATATTATATTGCATTATATTATATTATATTATATCGTATTATATTATATTATATTATATTATATCGTATTATATTATATTATATTATATTGCATTATATTATATTATATTATATTGCATTATATTATATTATATTATATTGCATTATATTATATTATATTATATTATATCGTATTATATTATATTATATTGCATTATATTATATTATATTATATCGTATTATATTATATTATATTATATCGTATTATATTATATTATATTATATTGCATTATATTATATTACATTATATTGCATTATATTATATTATATTATATTATATTATATCGTATTATATTATATTATATTATATTGCATTATATTATATTATATTATATCGTATTATATTATATTATATTATATTGCATTGTATTATATTATATTATATTATATCGTATTATATTATATTATATTATATTGCATTATATTATATTATATTATATCGTATTATATTATATTATATTGCATTATATTATATTATATTATATTATATCGTATTATATTATATTATATTGCATTATATTATATTATATTATATCGTATTATATTATATTATATTATATTATATTATATCGTATTATATTATATTATATTATATCATATTATATTATATTATATTGCATTATATTATATTATATTATATTGCATTATATTATATTATATTATATCGTATTATATTATATTATATTATATTGCATTATATTATATTGCATTATATTATATTATATTATATCGTAATATATTTGATTATATTATATTATATTATATTGCATTATATTATATTATATTATATCGTATTATATTATATTATATTATATTATATTGCATTATATTATATTATATTATATCGTATTATATTATATTATATTATATTGCATTATATTATATTATATTATATTATATCGTATTATATTATATTATATTATATTATATTGCATTATATTATATTATATTATATTATATTGCATTATATTATATTATATTATATTATATTATATCGTATATATTGTATGTATATATATATATATTACTTGGGGGTTGGTTTTTCATTAGACTCACATCCTCAGCCAGCACCGGCTGTCCCCTAAGTCTACGCCGAGTGACCTGGGAGCCACTGATAATCCACATGTGGAGCCAGAGGCATTCCAGGGTTCCTGTCTACTGTGAAAGATACCCTCTGGTAATTTAACATAGCTATGGAAAATCACAATTTGTTAATGGGAAAATCCACTATAAATGGCCATTTTCGATAGCTATGTTAGTTTACCAGAGGGTAGTGCTGATGGGTGAAGTGATTGTCACCAATCTCTGGAAATCTTGGGCGTAGACTGACAGGTGGCGTGGCGTAGACTTTGGTCATATTTGAATCTTTACATTTATTCTGCAAGTCCGGACTCTGGATTCGATAGATTTTCTCCTCTTTCTGGGCAATGCCAAAGTGGAGAATCTTCAAACTTCCCAACGTTCCATGTGGGCCCCTTTCAGCTACCAAGCCACTGACACACGAAACTGTCAAGACCTTTTCCCCCGATGCTTGGATTGGACTTGTGAAGACCAGCCAATCCGTAAAAAATTGTTCAACCAAACCGTGATGATTTTTTTCCATGGTATGATGAATTCAGGGATCATCTAAAGTGCCGTATCCTATTTCACCTGGTCATTCCAAGAATCGGCTGGGGTAATCGGCTCACCCTGATGCTTGCCCTTTGGAGGTGGGATGGTAGCCTCATTTCCCATTTGCATCAGTCCTACCTTTGAAAGAAAAGCCGTGCTTGAACACACTTGAACATTTCCTAGATTTCTTAGTATGGCAGTGTGTCAAAACCTTGTACCCCTGGTGAACATCAAAATAGCTGGTAAATGGATGTTCATCCCCTAAAAATGGTATTAATAGGTATTGATCCATAGCCATATGAGTATGGCTTTGAAAATCTGGTGCCCCCATTCCATCCCATGGTTTTTCTCATCCTTTTCCTAGCAATGCGCCAAGTGGGTAACCTGTCGCCAAGATGCCGATATCTCAGAAAGCGGAGCCATGGGGATACCCAAACCTCACATATCTCACAGCCAGGAAGGTAGCAAGGAATATAGCCAGGAAGTTAGATCATGTTACCATCTGGTTATGACTAACATAGCCATGGTATAGATGGCCCTAATCGAAATAGATGGTTTACCTATTAATAGCATGGTGGATCTTTCCATGGCGAACTGTTAAATAACCAGATGGTAGATAGCTGACTGCTGCTTTTTGGGAGACCTGCAGTGAGGGAACATCCTAAGGATCTCCCATTCACAGGAAAATGCTCCAACCATGGCTCCTTCCAGTCCCATGATGCTTGCAGATTCCCGGGGGAGCCCTCCACGTCCGAGCCTCTCCGGGGAAGTGTTTTTCCAGCAACTCCATCAAGGCTCTTCTCACATCGTTTCGGCAGAAGAACAGCCGCTCCGCTGCGCGGCGACCAATCTGGCGTAACAATTCAGAACGCTCGGCGGCCACGACGAAACCCGAAGTGTTTGAAGCCCACAATGTTGACATAGTCGCCGGATTTACATGAATCATTCTATATCATATAACAGGTGTATATTATATAAATTATATATATATTATATATAACATCAAATATCAGCAAATATATGTATTTATATATATATATGTGATATAACATCAAATATCAGCAAATATCACGTGAAATCATCTAAGGAGTATGGAGTTTCGTTTCTTGTGTTCATCCACCTGCACTTAAAACAACCTCAATTTTTCTAAAACCGGCCACTGTCCCGGGGGTCGTTTTGGAAACTCCCTCAATGGCCTGGAGCTTCAACAACCCATCCAATCTGGGATGAGCCTCTCAAGTTTTTGTGATTTAAACATGTTAAAAAAATGGAACATTGAACTTTTCTATACTTTTCTCCGAAGTTCAAACTGGACACAGTTTAACATAGTTTAACCATGTCAAGAAATCTCCAAATATCAAGCCCCGAAGCTCCGGAAGGTCCCTCCACGTCCAGACTCCAAGACCTCCATCTCCGGAACAGGCAGCTTTTCCGCCAGCGCGTCCAAGGACAAAAGGAAGCGTTCCGAAAAACTGGCCGGGAAGAGCCAACCTGAGGAGATCTTTGGGCCCTGACCATGGCTGGTTTGTCAGCATTTGTCTGGCAACGTTAAGAGGGAAAAAATACTAATGTGGGTAAAACGGTAAAACGATGTCATGTTTACCATCCTTGAGTCATCACCATTTGTATAGGTGGCTTGTTTACCATTCCCATTTTTGGGTGGTTTATGGCATTGTACCATATTGTACCCACATTACTGCATACTATTGACATGCATTTTATAACCACTGGATCTGGAGGGTTTGATCCATCGGAAGTTCCCGGCCAGAAAATGGAGAGAAGTTTCAGATCGACAATTCATTGGGCTGGCAATAAGATGGTCTATTGCCTATTGCTCTTCGACATCGATTTATTTTGGCGTCGATGGAATGGAATGACAAGAGGTCATCCAACTCTGGAAGAAGCAATGCCCCGTTCCTTCAATTGAGTGGCTGTTGACTGGCAATAGAAGAGCTTCTGCCCCCTCGACCACGTGTGATTCACGTGGTAACGGTTGTTGACCCTGGACCCCCAGCAGCTTGAGCACCTGGCTCCGAAAGCGAACATGGCGGTGGTTTTTTTACCCACCAAACAATGGATGCGAAAATGGTAGATTGTGGTTGTTACGTGTTGGACACATTTAGAAACACAGGGCGTCTGTGACCTTCTCACATTGAAGCCTTGCGAAAAACGGCTTACTTCACCCAAACTATCCCAAACCAAGTTCGATGAAAATCCTTCAGTTTCTATCATTTACCCTCTGGTAAACTACCGTAACAGTTTGCTATTGAAAATGGCACCTAGAAATAGTTGATTTACCCATCTAAAAATGGTGATTTTCCAGTTTGTTTTTTGTATGTTTACCAGAGGGTACTTCAGTTTCTACTGTGGATGGTTGCGAAATCCTGCACCAGTTGATAGATTGTTTATCCGTTTATCCCATTATTTATAGGGTTTCAACCATCCACAGTATCATTATTGTTTTACCCACATTAATCAGATTTAATCCTGGTCGGTAAAACCATCTGGAACTATTGAAGCCCCAAACTAATCATCAACCAGCCATACCAATTTCCATTCCCACAATCCAGTTTCTATATGTTTCCATCATTTACCATGGTAAGAATGGCAAGAATCTGGTAAAAATCCCAGTCCTATTACCATGGCTTTTCCATGATAAAAATCTATCATTATTGTATCCTGCACCAGTTGCGAAATAAATACCATGGCTTTTCCATGATAAAAATCCATGGTTGCGAAATCCTGGACCAGTTGATAGATGCTTTTCATCAAAATGGGAACCATCCAGATTATAAACCGCCATAGAATTCAGCCACAGCCATATATCCCAACTGAACAAAAATCGTTCGTTTCCGGGGGCCCCATTCCTATTAATGTCAACCCTGGATTAATAAACCCCAAACGGCTGTTTAATTGGGGGGTACCATTTATGTACCATCTAAAATATCTAAAGTGACTATTTGGAGGGTACCCCCTAATTTTCATAAACCAATATAACATGAATAAACCATGGCTTTTTCCACAAAATCCGGTGACAAAAATCCATGGCTTTTCCACACTCCAATCCCAGTTGGATTCGGTCGACCTCCTGGTGCCCTTCCTGCACTGCGACCTCCACGCAGCTGGTGCCCGCCGCATCCACGCCGCGCGAGGCGCCGAGGCCTAGAAGCTGTCGCACCACTGCGGCGTGGCCGAACCTGGGATGAAACGCCGCAGATGGCGATGGTTTGTGGTGAAGTGGTGAGGTGATTTTAAGAGGATTTCATGGGATTTAGGTGATTTTACTGGGATTTCATAGGATTCAATGGGATCTTATGGTGAGTAATAGGGATTTTACACAAAAAACGGGGCATATCAATGGGATTTCCCCTCTGGTGTCATCAAACATGGCAATAGAACATCCTCCATAGATGGAATAAATGGAGGTCTGGTTCGCTGGGAAATTGATCGAACTATAGCTGGGAGATTTTCCAGCAAGCCGTATGTTATCCATGTTCTTTCATGCTAAAATTATCGCAAAAATCATATGGTAATTAAATACTAGATCATATGGTTGAATACTTTTGACACATCCATTTTTTTGCTGAAATGTGGTGAAAGGCCTGAATTTCACGGACCTGACTGGCGGAATGTGTTTGAACCGAATTTAATTTCAGTATGATACAAAAATGGATGAGGTACTGATGTTTAATGACGTAAATATGACATAGTATAACATCAGATTTAGCATTGTCGCAAGGTCTCCCGAATGGCACAGGTGCTTCAATAGCCGAATGACTAAGCAGCTGATTGATCGAGTCAAAGCATGACTGAATGAATAACAAAATCAAAAAATGAACGGATGAATGAACCAACGAACGAATGCATGAATGATGAACAAACCAAGAAACGAAGGAACTTTTTGAGCCTCGACAGAACTCTGGGTTCCCGTGCCATGAAGCAATAAAAAGAGCCTGGAGAAGGGTGAAAAGAGATATTGTTATATATACATATGTTATATTAGTGTGTATCCATATATATATATATATCCATGTATGATATAACTGTTTAACATACTATGGTTATTGATCGGTTCGCCACTCCAACCAAAACACATCTGACTCACTTGGCCCCTCTCCATCTTTCCGTGTCACCCATTTCACTCACCTGTCTTGTTGGCTTCTTGTTTGCTCAATTCTGTCTCCAAACAAAGAGCATAGCGGGCAATAGGGAATATTAACATATATCAACATCCATCACCTAGTTATAAGATGTTATAAGTTGCTTTAGAAACCCCATGGAAAACTATAGTTGTATCTATAAGCCATAGAATAAAAAGCCACAGGATGCCATCTCAACTGAACGCGATTTCGCTCGTCTCCAAGAAGCTGTTTGTCCAAAGAGATTTCGAGCATCGAGATCCACACCAGCCTCCACAAGGAGCTCAAGCCTGGGGAAATTGGCAAGTGATGACCATGATGACCATGATGACAGATGTGTATATAGTGTATATATATGTATATATATACATTTATATACTATGATATGCTCCACTCTTTCACTATGGCATGATTTTCCACGAAGAATGACCTCGATTTCTGCCATAGGAACCAGGATCTATCGCCAAGTGCTGCAGCATTCTCCAACCTCAAGACACCCAGTTGCGGCGGGTGTAATGGGATGGTGACTATGGCATGGGGTGGATCTCACGTTTTCCATTTTTTTCCAATTATATTAGAGTAATATTATATAGTATATAATTATAAGTAGAATAATAATACTTGTAATATTTTCCAATCTCATACTTTAATATTAATATTGTCCAATGCACTGACAGTTTCAGAATTTAAATCTGTTTCAGCATGAAATTCTGACTCTCGAGCTTGAAAAAAATTGAGATTAGGAACTCAATTCGTAGTTTCAACTGGCTCCCCATTTATTTTTGGGAATATGTACCCCTGCAACTCCAAATTGTTCCGCCCATTCACCAGTGGATAGATGAATATATACCAAATATATTAATATACATTAATATAGATAATATCCCTTATAAATCCCCATTCATATCCCATAAACATATTTGGTGGTTTCCTAAGATAGGGGTACCCTCAAATCATCCATTTTGGTAGGATTTGAAATAAACCATCCAGATATTGGGGGATCCCTATTCATATCCCATACCCTCCAGTAAACTAACATAGCCATGGATTGTGGCCCATTTATAGATGGTTTACGGTTTACCTATTAAAAATTGTGATTTTTCATAGCCATGTTAGTTTACCAGAGGGTATACACGCCAACTTGTCATCACCGGCAGATGGCATTAGCAAACGCCGTGCACGGCTTTGGCCCAGAGGTTTCTCCACCGTGTGCTTCGTCTTACTGACCTCACCGGTTTTAAGGGAAAATTTTCACCGGAAACGATAGTTTTTTTCTCCTGGCATACAGTGTATATATAATATAATATAATATAATATAATATAACATAATGTAACATAATGTAACATAATATAACATAATATAACATAATATAATATAATATAATATAATATAATATAATATATATAGGGGGTTCAACGGTTGTTCTATTGTTCTCTTAAACCAATGGCAATCAAGGCTTAATCAAGACTTAAGGCATTCCGAATAGCATTCCATTCCGCTGTGTTCGTTTCGTATCATCATACTTATTCAAAACATATCTGGCCATGGCTGTAGATTCATGACTTTCAGGCCATGGTATCAAGGTCAAGCTGTTCGGTTAGCCTTTGTCAGCAGAACCAGTGACTAAGCATCAAGTTTTCTGCATAGCAATGACATTTAACATAGCGAACTGGAAAAGCCATGGCCCGTGCATATAATCGTATATAGATGAGAAACATGATGATTACCTGTTGAGCTGCTATGGCACTAGGAGTCAGTTGCATCCAACTGGTGGCAATTTCTTTGCAAATGGTACCTAAAAATGGCCGTTTATAGATGATAAACATTATCTGGCTGGTGGTTTTTGAAAAATATGAAAGTCAATGGGAAGGATGACATCCCATATATTATGGAAAATAAAAAATGTTTGAAACCACCAACCAGTTATGCCTGTTAAAAAGTTGTGATTTTCCAGTTCGCTACTAAAAAATTACCTGAGGATTGACCCCACACTTGATCCCTCTCAACATGGCTGGGAAATCCCCCACAAATAGAGGTGTTTAATGGTGCGTTTATGGGAAATTCATCTACAAATGGTGGGATTTCCCATTGCCATGTTACAAATGTTTGATTACGAAACGGTAGCAATGAGATGCACACAGTTTTTTTAATTTGAGACGCAAGCAAATAATTCACCAATCCATGCAATCACACAATCGAGAGATGGGTAGGGGACATTCCACTCCTATATCTGCTGATTTCAAGTGCCCAATGTTTGGTACACGTCAAAGAGCAGTGTCTGTGTTAAGTAATACTGTTGTCTTGTCTTGTTGTGGGAAAGCAACACTGTTCGCAAACAATATGGAACGATATGAAATCATTGGGTAAATTGAACAACTATAAATGTAAAATACTAATTATAGTTACAGTAAATAAATAAATATATATATATATATTATAGTTATAAATATATATATATATGGTATCCTTCATAAAACAAAGAAATCCAGATCTGGATCCCTGCTGTGCTTCACCTTCCCAAGCCGTCCTTGAAGTAGCGCTCTGGAAGCCGCAAGAACCTCTGCAAGGACGCCGCTGCCACAGCAGAGCATGCGCTGAGTGACACACCTTGGATGCTCACCACTTTTTTTGAAGCTTTGATCCAATCTGATCCAATGAAACACCAAAATTGGGAGGTTTAAAACTGTTACAAAAACGAGGTTTCTCCGGTTTCTTCAAGGTTGATGCCAGATGTGTTTCGAAAGAAAACTGGCACCTACGGTTTTCATGTAGGTCTTGGAGAGCTGGATGGTGGGTCAACGATCCCCTTATTCAGTGACACGGGATATACTTTTCGAGATGCAACTTTCCATGGATTCTATGATTGTCTTGAGATCGGCAGTCTCATCTGGGCATGTTCTATCCACGGGACGTCCCTTCAGTCAAGTACGATCTTCGCAGAAGTTTCTGCATGGGAAAAAAACAACAACAACAAAACCTAGGACACCCACAGTCAGAAATTCTCGACACTTGAAAAGTCGGAGAAAATTATTTCACTGTGAAAAAAGATGCATGTCTGGCACAAGAACGCATGTGTAGTTCTTGATATGCGAAGCAATTCACCCGACTCCCCGGCCTAGTTCAAACTGCTGCAGAATTGGTGCAACTTCAAACGACCAGTTGGATACTTGCCGGGACTGGGATGAGACAGCGTAGAAAAACATGCACGATTGCTTCAGTTACGTAGAATATGATATATTATGAATTGTTGGGATATATTGTAAATATCTATACAGTAATGTGAATCCTGGATTAACCCCAAAGAGCTGTTTTTATCGGATATCAATTAAGTCTAGCTTCAGTTCAGTATCCCCAATTTTTTTCATGGTTCACCCTCTCGTAAACGACCAGTTTTCGGAAAATTACCATTAATTTCATTAGTTGATTGACTGTGGCTGACCTATTTTCAAATTATCAAAAAGTATGATTTTCTGATTTTCCATCCAACAATTTCTTACTTCTTAGTTTAATAATTTACTTTACCAGCTACAAACATCTCAACATCGCCCACTCAGCTTCGCCGACTCCTATGGTTCCGCCGACTTGGCCAACGCGCAGAGGCTTCAACGGCCTCGAAGGTTCGAAACTTGAAAAAAATGTCCGGTCGGAGACTCTCTCTGAGAATGAAGAATATTATAGGCTACAGGATGGGGCCCTCCAGTTGTGTTTGTTGGTTTATAACCCTCATCTAAATAATTCTAAATATAGTTATTTGCGTACGTTATTACAGTTATAAACCAACTTACCAAATTGGCTACATGATTTTCTGAATTAGCCATCAGGATATACAAAACAAAACTGGCTGATGATCATAGTTCCCCATGAGAAGAGGTAAAAATTGCCAGCTCGCTTGGGGCTATGTCATGATCTTCGAAGTCCGATGTTCAATTGGAGTACCCCTTTCGGTACATATTATTGATGCTGAAAGCACATATGGGGGTTCCTAAAACAGGGGTACCCCTAGGCATCATCCATTTATAGATGGATTTTCCATGAAATATCATGAAATCAACCATCCAGCGATAAAGGGGGTACCCCCATGAGGGCCCCCATGACTTAGGAAACCTCCAGAGAACTATAATCATAAAAAGGAACAGACCCTACAATCATTCACCCACAGTGCCACTGGGGTGTGTCAACGGCCTGAGATTTTTTCGTGTCAAAATTTCATGGATCACCCCTGATGATGCAAGGTCCGGGCAACGTGTGGCATGGTCCAAACGTTGTGTATTGTGTATTGTGTATTGACATGGCGTGGTATGATCCGCATTCCATTGAAAGAAATAGGGCTAACCCATAAGCATGGAAACTAGTTCATTCTCAGCAGAATATGATGAACTATTTCCGTTTATGGTTGTGTCTGAGAGTAGAGCACCCCTAAATTCCTTGCGTCAACAGCATGTTACCATTAAAATAGCCACAAGTTGGGTGTCATCATTTTCAGACAAAACCATATGCCATATGCACCAAACCATGTTATGATTAAAAAACATCAATAAATAACTCTATATCTATATATATATATATTTAAAACGAAAACTATATCATGTCAACAATTCAACCAATATAATATATATATATATATCCTATATATCCTATATACCATATATTGCAGTATAAACATTTAATATAACGATTATTCCCCACCTGCCAGGTGAGGGTTGTTAGATTTTATCAGAGCTGTTCTCCTCCTCCGCCTCCTCACCCGCCGCCTCCTCCTCGCAGTCCAGATCCCAGTGGGCACTGCCGGACCTCAACCGCGAGCTCCAGATCTCAGCTGCCAGACCTCAACCGCGAGCTCCAGATCTCAGTGGGCACTGCCGGACCTCAACCGTGAGCTCCAGATCTCAGTGGGCACTGCCGGACCTCAACCGCGACTTCCAGATCGCAGTGGGCACTGCCGGACCTCAACCGCGACTTCCAGATCGCAGTGGGCACTGCCGGACCTCAACGGGAAGAATGTCCAGAAAAGATGTCAGATAGAATGTCAGAAGATGTGCCAGATAGAATGCCAGAAAGAATGTCAGAAAGAATGTCGGAAGATATGCCAGACAGAATGTCAGAAGATATGCCAGAAAGAATGTCAGAAGATACGTCAGATAGAATGCCAGATAAAATGCCAGATAGAATGCCAGAAGATTTGCCAGTAACAAAATGTATAAATGCCATGGTGGGGATCATTCGAAGTGAAGTAATTATAAATGTTATTTGAAAAAAAAATATTGACCAATATATTATACCGCATACCCTCTGGTGAACTAACATAGCAATTGAAAATGGCCATTTATAGTGGATTTTCCCATTAAAAATGGTGATTTTCCATTGCTATGTTAGTTCACAAGAGGGTAATATAATGTTAAGATTAATGTAAGAAACACAACCCTTTTCTCAGCAACGATGGTTTTTTCAGCGTCGATCCAAGCGTCGAGCCCAAGAGCTCCAGGCCGCCTACAAGCGGATTCACATCATGGGGATCCTGGAAATCCCAAAAAAGGTGGCTATAAAAATAATCTACACACATATATATATAATATAATTCATATGTATAATCTATTAAATCAATGGCCATTTCACCGATTGATTGGAGGTTCCTACCATACATAAGGCCTATTTTTCAGGCCTATGTAAGGGAATATCCCAGCAAAATATGGCCTTATTTGGTACAGTACCTCCATTTTAGGATCCTGAAATTGCCATTGAATATATGTATGTATATATATATATATACATACACATATTTATATATTATTATATATATATGTGTATGTATATATATATATATACATATATGTATATATATTTGTGTATATATATGTATGTATGTATATATATATATGTATATGCGTATATATGTGTGTGTATATGTGTATATATATATATATATCCCTATATGAAAAGGGATTGATGACCATCCCACAATATGATGCTATATCAGCCAACTTTTGACCATGGCATGCGTGACATTGAATCATCGGAAAGTGAAATTCGAGAAAGGAGGGATAATGAAACCAACAGAAACCAGAAATGATTCTGATAACTGAAAGTATCATGTGTATTCATGTGTCAAAAACCACTAAATTAGGTAACCACTGCAACATTCTCTAGGCCTAAAAAACAGTGCCCGTGTCTTCAGCAATATAAGATCGTTTTCGGCATATTGTTGCCGAGTTCAACCTATCTTTGTGGCTTCCTTGAAACTTGGGAACCCAACAGCCCAGAAGACCGAGAACTCCCATTGATTTCAAAGATCATGAAATCTTCACCGAACTCATCATGTCATTCCAAAATTTCCCAATGAAACCGGTCAAATCGAATCATATAATCTTCCCCTGTAAAAAATCGAAACTCACCAAGATATGTGAGGCCAAGCCGGATAGGACTGTCCCAACAGGCCAAATCTTGAGCTCGACGGTGAGAAACTCACCACGGATGCCATAGGATTTTGGGGATAGATCCCATCTTATGGGGCTCCCCATGGAAGCATAGCATGTACATACAGCATATAGCCACATACATAATTACAAAAATCGTATATATGTATGTACATATATATATATGTGTGTGTGTGTGATTGAACATGTATGTACAATATATATATATATACCGTTCTATCCAGATACATGTATTAATATATATATATACATACATACATGTATATATATATTATAAATTATTATAATATATAATACATACACATATCAATAAGATGCATTTTACACATGTATATTGCAATGATGTAAAAAATCATGAAAAGTCCATTAAGTATCCATATGGTGTATGTATATATATATATATTAAATATATATTCTGTTAATCATTATTATACATCTATATAATATCACTGCATTCCCCTGTCTCCGCCTCGTTGCCACGCAGTCCAGCGCGTCTGGCCATGGAATGGATAGCTTCGCCATCCGGCTGTTTTTCAAGGGCGAGATGGGCATTCTGTGGTGGTTTTCATAGTGGTTTTCATAGTGATTAGCAGTGGCTAATGCTGGTTCATGATGGCTAATAATCAATACTAGGAGCTTTCCGAAGTCATGGGACCCCAAAATCATCCAGTTTTTAGACAAAATCAATGAGAAAATCCAGTGGGAAAAGGGGTAGCCATATTTCAGGAAACCTAGGAAACCTCCATTTGGATTAAAATGGATCTGGATCGTTCTAGACCTAAGTACCCTTAAGAATGGTCTTACTGCATAATCTTAAGACTTTACCATGGAGGGTCTAGGTACATGGTATAGTTGTTGTTCATTTCGGAATGTTGCAATTCCTCGAAATCATACGGGTTTCTGAACATTGGTATAGAGGGTGTCCTTGTAATTCTTGCCTGAGCCCATTTCCAAGTACATTTGATACAGTTTGGGAGGGTGTTGGGAGTAACAAGTAGAAATTGAAAGTAACAAGTCCAAACGTTGCAGATCCCTACAATCGCCCTTTTGGTCGTCATTGAGCTTACCTTCGGACAGCTGCCCTGTCATTCAACAAATGTTCCCTCGCAAACTCGCCACCCAACTAGCTCTTGCTGCATGGGCGGGAAACAGTCCTGGCTTTGGCGTTTAGAGTCTCATTCCAAGATGGAGGTACATCATGAGGTTTCCTTAATAGTCAAAAGGGGGTACTGTACCCCTTTATCGCTGGTTAGCCATCAGTGTGGGGCCAGTTTACAACTCATGAGGACATATGTGCTTGACCAGGTGTTCCCCGTCACATGGTCATTGTGGTCCTTGGATTTCATGCGAAAATCCATCTTGAAATGGATGATGATTTCGAGGGTCCCTAAGACTTTCAGCTCAACTCAACACGAGTAGACTGGATGCAGTTGGATAGGCATCCCTAACGATCCGATGTCGAGAAACAAAATCTCAGACCTCAGTGACCTTTGGTGATAGATGATAAAAGAGCATGTAGTACATGGATCTACCATGAATTCCATGCTGAAGCTGGCCATGTGAGGATAATGAGCTTGCCATCTGGGCTGTGGAGATTGCGCCGCCATTCGGCTCGGACCAAACGTGGCTGGCAGGAAAGTCCGCGAACTAAATGGAGGTTTAGTTCACAAAATTATCGAACTAAGTGGGAGATTTTCCAGCAAACCATGTCTGAATACAGGAAGGTAATGCCCATTATATAATTTATATATTATATCCTTTTTGTTGTAATCTAAAATCCTATCAAATCCCATGAAACCGCCATTTGGAACATCAGATACCCCACGGCTCCCATAGCCGCCCCATGCCGCACCCATGCCTCGACTAGAGCCTCAAAGGTCCAGCAATGGAAGCCATCCACCGTTGATTTGGTCATGAATTGGTTTTCCCATAACCAAACATCCATTTAGTTCGTGATTTCCCAGCTAGCCACGGATGTTTTTCGCGGAGGAACCGCTCAGAAAGTTGATTCCGTTGGGGGGAGATCGTGGAATTTCTAGGCGAAACCATTGTTACAACCATCGAACTGTATGAGAGGTTCCAATAAGCAATGTGGGGGTTAATCGTTTGTTCAGCCATCGAAGTAGAAATCCGATCATGGAACGGGCCAATCAGCAAACACAAACAGCATACAAACAGTTTGCAGTGAACGACCATCTATTGGCCAATCAATGCCAACACGCAGCCAAAGGTATTGCTACTATGAGTCTCATCAAAGTCACTAGTAGGTGTCCTTGTCTCTATATCTATATATATATATATACATATGATTATGTGTAATATATATATATATATATATTATATATATATATCATTATATATGTATATGCATAATCCATATACACTAGTATTAATGTACATCTATTGTAGTACCTATGGAAAAACGGAACTCCCTGGCCATAGCAACTCCCCGATGGTTTCACCAAGATGCTCTCACAGCACAATCTCCCAGCTCATGTCCAGCCAAGTTGATCTTGGCCATCCACCTGTTTCTGAAAAGGCCCCGAGAAGGCCCGTTGGGCTAGGAAAAAGGTCAGGAGGGGATGAAATGGGACAAACATCTTCCAGAAGTGCTTTATTGGAATCATCTTTAAGTGACTGTGCAAAACGATCCATTTTCCAAGTGCGGTTTCCTGGAAACTACTACTTTTGGCCCGAAAGAACTTCCAAATGGCATGGAAGTTGAGGCCAGAAATTGGACAGGTCCCCGGCAACAGCAACAGGCCACACCCGAATGGGCCGTTTGGGCCAGGCCTTCAGTTCATCCCTCATGCAACTGGGTTTCCGTGCAATGGAGCACTTGGTTCCAAGTTCAGTTGCGCCTTAGCAGGGTCATGAGCCTGAAGTTCATTGTGCAGTTCAGGTCTTCAAGACACTTGGGAAGTTGAAGATCGACGGAGATGCTGGCAGGTGATTAACAATCATCAATCTATAGATATTTAATGATATTTATATATATATATATTAATCAGGGTATTGGAGAAATAACTTTCGATGTCACGGCCTGACAGTGGACAGTGAATGTTTATGATGTGTGGTAAACTCTCCCACCTCGAACGGAAAACCATCGCTTCGATGATCTGCGCATGGGTATAAATCCACGGAATCAATTCAGGGCACCGAAATCTATGATGAGTTATGATGATCATGATGCTTGTAATATCATAGATATCCCGCCGGAAGCGTTACCGGCGTGAGAAAATGATCAAAATTACGACGCCCCCACAGCGAGCAGCCAGATTTGAGCATTCGAAACCTATCAAAAAAAACTCCGTCTACTTTTGGAATGACAACCCTTCCATCACTTCAGCCTCAAAAAGGGCAACCGCAACTTTTCTCACATTTTCTTCAACGCGTCAGCGGTGGCTTCCATCAGGTTTTTCCCTGTGCACTCCCACCGCCACTGGAAAGAGCGCATGCATTTCCATATTTGAGGATTGCGCGCCTGGCCCTTTTTCGATGGCAAACTTCCAGGGATGGTTTGCGTAGCATCGTCATGCTGTGTAGCATGTTCATGTGGCGTAGCATCTTCATGTTGCGTAGCATCGTCATGCTGCGAAGCATGTTCATGTTGAAAATTTTACGTAGAAATTCAAATAGCGTAGTATGAAGTGCGAGTGAAGATAATGAAAGTGCAAATGAAGATCATAGAGCGTAGCATCAAGTTCATGTAGAAATGCAAATGACGGTCATAGAGCGTAGCGTCAAGTTCATGTGGAAATGATGAAATGCAAATGAAGATCATGGAGCGTAGCGTCCAGTTCAAGTGGAAATGCAACTGACGTTATTACCCCACCCCACCCCACCCCACCCCACCCCACCCCAGCCCACCATCTTCATCACATGATGCGTACCTTGTCCCCGGCGGTTGCTGCGTAGAGATGTGAGATGTGTAGCATCAACAGAAACGTAGCATCAACATGAAGATCATGAAAATTTTACGTAGAAATTCAAATAGCGTAGTATGAAGTGCAAGTGAAGATCATGAAAGTGCAAATGAAGATCATAGAGCGTATCATCAAGTTCATGTGGAAATGCAACTGACGTTATTACCCCACCCCAGACTACCGGATGTGGATTTGTGAGACGGTAACGAGTCCGTTGGCATAGATATCATATAAATATGTGATATCATATCTATGGTATATGTCATACAAATATCTCACATGATATGATATAACGAATCACACTGTTAAAAAAACTGTTACCCTCCGGTGTCATCAAGCATGGCACTTAAAAATCCCGGCCCTAAGTAAATGATGGGTTGTAGTGGGGAAAATCAACGAACTAAATGGTGCATTTTCCATCAAGACCTCTTTCATTATCAGAGGGCAACTCCCATTAATTTCCTCATTTTTGTTGTGTAAATCTCATTCAAATCCCATTAAAATCCCGTTAAAATCCCGTTTAAAATCCCGTTAAAATCCCATTAAATCACATCAGATACACCAGTTTTTTTACCTGAACAGCCGAGCCCATGGGATCCATCAAAACCCCCTCAGCTTTTGACGCGAAAACGAGGGATGTCGCTCTTTAGCCTTGGGTAGTTCCATGGTTTCATTGGGGATTTACCCAGTAAATTCACAGTTCGACCCTGCAAATTCTGGGCTTGGAAGATTAGATTCAAACAAAAAGGTGATAAAATCAGGGTCGAACTGTTTACCAGAGGCTCATCTGATGGGGTTGATACTTTGATGGTTGAGACAAGACCCCATGAAATTCTGACAGAAATCATCAACCAACAGGGCCGGGATGCACTACATCTGAGGTTTAGGATTCATGGGAAACGGGGATTTATTGAGTGAACTATTGGGGATTTATAACGGGGATTTATTGGGAAGTATTGGGGAAAAATAGCCTTGTTGAGTGGTATTCTTTCTCTACTTGGATGTGCAGGCCCCACGAATCGGATCTCTGGTTTATTTCATCCATTAATATAACCCACATTTCATCCCGTATATGGGGTACAACCCTTTTACTAGGTGGGATCCATCCCCAAGCAAACAAATAGAATGAGATGATTAGAATTATTACTGAATTAGAATTAGAAAAATAGACTGTGGTATGAAAACCATGTGTACATGACATAACATAGCATAGAAACAACACAAATAGAATGAGAATTGAATAGAATATTATATGACGTTATATAACATAACATAATATAAGACAATGTATATTCATATATATATATAATGTATATAGTAACTCGAAAAAATAGCAAAGTCGAATCCAACTTAAACAGTGATGATTTACTTGTATATCTTTTTGGGGGTGCCATATATCAAAACAGGGGCAGCGAAATCGCTGAGGACAATGAATCCTGGTCACAATTTGCCATCACACTGTGAACGGAAATCAATTCATTATTATATACCTTTTTGTATATCATCGCTTTAGATTTGAGCATTCTTGTTTATCAATCTTGTATGCCATTATATGTATCATCAGTCTCATATTAATACTATTTTTTATATGCTTATGTATGTTTACATGTGATGTATGATGTACATCATATCAATACCACCTCCACAGCTGGATGCTGGTCGGCTTCTGATCCTTCAATCGGCTGGAGGGAAAATCATTCACGTGGCATGGAAAGGAAACCATAAATTCCATGATTGTAAGGGAAATTTGAATCATTTATGAATAATTTCTGAATTTTTGAAACTCTCTGAAACCAATAAATCATGAGATATTTCACCAAATCGAGGCAATTGGGCAAAAAAAGGATACAGTTCAGATGAGCCTATCTGTAGCATGTATATTAACATCATTAACAAGAGGAAAACCCCTATTGTTTCTGGTGCTATGAAAATCCCGTGAAAATCCCATGAAAATCCCATGAAAACTCCTATAAAACATGGGACCCCGGGACCCTAAAAATCGGGTGAATGACCAGCTGAGACCAGCTGCTCCGTGAACTTGCGGCACGCATTCTGATCGCTGATTTTACCTGGCGGAGTTCAGGGGATGAAGATGTTGAGTCGGGTAAGTTGGTTTATAACTAGAATGAGAGTCCCAGTTAGATGATGATCATATGGATGTACAAATATCTATGTATATATATATATATAATCATGATATTTATAATATATATATATATATATGTGATACACGTACATATTATTACTGGTTGGTGGTTGAGCTACCCCTCTGGAAAATGATGGAGTGAAAGTCAGTTGGGATGATGACATTCCCAACTGAATGGAAAGTCATAAAATTCATGTTCCAAACCACCAATCAGTTGGGTTTTATGGCTATTGTAATTATAGATAGAATAGACAAACAAACATTACTAAGGGGGCGCAACCTTGTACAAATGTTGTTTGTTTATTCAAGAAAGAAGGTTCTGGACATAGAATATGGCTGGAAGTGGATTTCAACGGCTGGGAAACAGACAAGAAAGATCTTGCTTATGAGCCCCAGGTAAAACCCATCAAAGCCATCAGCAAAGTGAGTTGCGACCGTGATTTTTGCACGCCGGAACTCGCCGGTTTTTGCGGTGGCTGATTTCAACTCACCTGGCGCACCTTGGGACAGATGTGGCTGCCAATTGATGGGTTTCCCCATGTGATTGGTTCTTTTTCGAGACAATCCAACTAGATTATCATGCATTATCGCGGCAATGCCTTGAAAAAACCAAAGTTCCAACATGTTCCAACACTAGAATCACGATATCACAGATCAAATGCTGGAGATACTACAGTCTACAGTCTTTTTACCACCAGGTCACTCCTTTTTTGGTGTCCGTCGTAAGTGGGCATTGGCAATGTTGGAAATCAATTCGAGGCTTAACTGATAACATCTGATAACCATCCTTTCTATAACTCATGGACCCAAGCTGGACGGATCTTGTCAAATCTACCTTGGATGATCATCGTCCTATAGGTCCTATAGTAGTATAGTATAGGTATAGTATAGGTATAGTATAGGTATAGTATAGGTATAGTATGGTAGGTCCTATCTGGTGAATTCATGTGAATTCGCTCCCAAATCCTGAAATCGCCTGATCTTCCGAGGTGCTTTGGCAGGTGAAGCGGTGATTTTTCGAATCACCTGCCATGGGCCATCCCAAAATGTCCAGAACAGAAGAACAGAGCAGTGCTCTTTGCTAGAGGAATTCCATATTCTCCATCCCTAATTCCATCCCAGGGTGTTCATCCAAATTTTAGAATATCCCATGTTAGAGCTAAATGATGAAAGATGATGAAAGACTTCCATCCATATGTTCATCAATATCCGTATCCATCTATTCATTTCAACCAGCTTTCTTCGAAGATTCAGTCGACCAGTACTCTTCGCCAGATGTCCCTCTCAAAGCCTTAAATACCCTCTGGTAAACTGACGGAACTATGGAAAATCACTATCTTTAATGGGTAAATCAGCTATTTCTATGACCATTTTCAATAGCTATAGCTATCTTAGTTTACCGGAGGGTAACTACTGTGATTGAACCGCATCCTACTTCAAGGATCACATGCCGGGAAGGCCGCCACATGATGGCGAGATGTGAAAAATATCCAGACGTGGATGTACTTACAATCAAAACAAATACATGTGACACATATATTATAATCTACTAAAACTAATATCTATAATACATATATATATATACATATTGTATACAATTATAATATATTGTTGTTGCATTGTCTAGATTATCTACATTATACATGTAATATGTATCTGTATATGAGCAGATTCAGGGTGACGCAATCCTGCTATGGCAGCCCCAGTAAGTTGCTAGCTGTTGGATGTCCGTGCTCAGAAACCACCAGTTCCAGTATATCTAAAAGGCGAGGTGATATAGTTGAGTAGGGATAATGCAAAACAATTGTCACTTTCTAACCATGACCAGTGAAGCTTACCCTCCGGCCCCAAACTAAATGGACAATGTTCGATTCCCAGGTTTGATGACTATATCATCAAATGGACATTTCAATAGGAAGTCTATATAATAGATAATTATGGGGTTTCCAACAAAGGAGGTACCCCAATAGCTGTTATAGAAATGGATGATTTGAGGGTACCCCTATTTTAGAAAACCTCCATAAATATTTCAATATAGGGAAATGATGATTTTCCGTGGACGGAATGGGAGATTTTTCACTGCGAAGATTATCATCAAGTAGACCGACTGAAATGAAACAATAGCCTCCTGGAAACCGGTTACCCCAAGATGTGGAAAACCGACCATAAACGCAGACCATGTTCCGAACCGGAAACGCGGGGTTTTCCACATCGTTCTGTAAACGTTTACCTTCTGGTAAACTAACGTAACTATGTAAAATCCCCATTTTTTATGGGTAAATCCACTATAAATGGGTAATTTTCCATAGCAAACTGTCAAATTACCAGAGGGTACCCCTAGGTTTAAAAAAAACGATGCCCATCCCTCCACGCCTTTGGGACTCGGCATCTGCCACACGGAACTCCTGCCATGGAAAAATGATGGGAATCTATGGGGATCTATGGGGATCTATGGAGATGTAACATGATGCAATCCCACATCCGGCATCAAACAGTGACAGAACATCCGAAAACGGTGTCGCCAAGAAATGGATCGTGTCGTTCAGTCAAATGCCCAATTCGCGACATATCAAGTTCCATGAAATTCAATTTGGCCCACCCCATGTCTAGCGGCTTGAAAAAAGAACAACGGTAGGCAAAGCAATGACACGTCGCTCTGCTACATCCAATATCTGAAAATTCCAAAATCTCTCCAATGGGTCTCAATTCTGGTTGTTTACTGATGAAAAAATACAACATAATTTCAAGAGATGTCCGTTTTCCCTTTAAGTGATGTGGATGCAATGTTTCACCCCTAGTGGGTATGTGTCAAAGTGAAACTGGGCAGACTGCGGCAGACTGCAATGGATTCAATCTCCAGATTTATTTTGGTGGTTTATCAATCTCCCCATTTCATATTGTAATATATGTGTGTGTGTGTGACTTATCTCAATATCCCAAAATGGTTTCTGAAAAACTCTCCGACGTTTACAAAACGTATACATAACGTCTAAAAAATAAATTAACTATGAAAACCTATAAAAATCTGCCAGTATTTTTGTTTAAATTCCTCAAGTTTTCCCATGGTTTTGCCCTTTAATAAAAAAAAAAAAAACTCCAAATCATACCCGTCTTCCTGGCTCTCCCAGGACGCGGGAATGGGGTCGTCTTCCAGCGACTGGCAAACGGTCACTGCTGACACTGGGATGACATGATATAAAGATATATAGATATATAGATTAGATATATAGATATATAGGTAGATAGGTAGATAGATTTATAGATATATAGATATATAGATATATAGATATATAGATATATAGATATATAGATATATAGATATATAGGTATATAGGTATATAGATTTATAGATATATAGATATATAGATTAGGTATATAGATATATAGATATATAGATATATAGATATATAGATTTATAGATATATAGATATATAGATATATAGATATATAGATATATAGAGGTATATAGATTTTTAGATATATATAGATATAGAGGTATATAGATATAGAGATATATAGATATAATATAGATATATATATATAGATATAGATATATATAGATATATAGATACATAGATATATATAGATATACAGAGATAGAGATATAGAGATATAGAGATAGAGATATAGAGATATAGAGATATGTAGATATAGATGATATAGAGATAGAGATATAGAGATATAGAGATAGAGATATGTAGATATGTAGATATAGATATAGAGATATAGATATAGAGTTTTTTACAGGGACATGGAGATATATAGATATAGTTATGGATATAGAGATGTAGAGATATAGAGATATAGAGATATAGAGATATAGAGATATAGAGATACAGATATAAAGATATAGAGATATAGAGATATAGAGATATCGATATAGAGATAAAGAGATATAGAGATATAGAGATATAGATATATAGATATATAGATATAGGTATATATATACATATAGATATAGGTATATAGATGTATAGATATATAGATATAGAGATATAATATAGAGACATAGAGGTTTAGATATAGGTGTATATATAAATATAGATATATAGATATATAGGTATAGATATAGCGATGTATATAGATATAGAGATATAGAGATATAGAGAGTTAGAGATTTAGAGATATAGAGATATAGAGATATAGATATAGGTATATAGATATAATATAGAGATATAGACATTTAGAGATATAGATATGTAGATATGTAGATATAGAGATATAGATATAGATATAGAGATATAGATATAGAGATATAGATATATTGATATTTATTTATATACAGAGAGATTTAGGGATATAGATATATAGGTATATAGATATAATATAGAGATATAGACATTTAGAGATATAGATATAGATATGTAGATATAGAGATATGGAGATATAGAGATTTCGATATATTGATATATAGGTGTATGGATATATATATAGATAGATATAGATATATAGATATATATATAGATATATAGGTATATAGATATATAGGTATATAGATGTATAGGTATATAGATATATAGGTATATAGATGTATAGATATATAGATATATGGATATATAGATTTAATGATACATAGATATTTAGATATATAGATATATAGATAATTTGTCGTCACGGACTGCGTTACGGGCGTTGGGATTTCGACTGACGCGCATATCGCGTCCAATTCTTATCTGGTGAAAATTCTGGTTATGGGTCAAACGGCAACATCAGACGGTTCCAGGGTTTTCACTTTGGACCCTGGAAGCCACATCAACCCATTCTATTCATGGCTAAATGTCCATCGTTTTTTGATAAACCTGTAGTCATCTTGGAGTAGATTGAATACGGACACGTCAAAAAAACAACACAAATATGTGGGAATATGTGAAGATCTTTGAAAATCCCCTGATCCTACTAACCCTCAGGGTGATTATCATTGCTGATGGCCCGGCCTCTTCTAGCCGACGGGCGCCCTGTGCAACGGCGATGATAGGCTTCGGTTAGGAATTTCCTGTTGGGGGTGTCTTAAGTCGTGAGGAATCCCCAAGTCACCATGGGTTTTAGTACTAAAATTCATCTAATGACTTGAATGACTTGAGGATATCCACATTTAAGGAATTCCCTGATGTGGAACTAAAAAAAGATGTTGAAGCAGCTTCAATTCTGAAAAAAAACAGCAGGCCACGCGTTTGGATAGATGCAAAGTAAGTTCCGTTCAATCATGGTTCCCATCTTTGGCTTACAGCCCTGATATAAATTTCAATTGGAACCGGACAATGGCAGGCACAATCGGAAAAGATATGGAAACTTGAAGGCACATGGGATAAATGGATATGAATGGGGAACTTGGGAATCCATCCCATGCCTTGAAAATATGTGTGCCATGGTCAAAACATGGTATATGGTTTATGGTCATTACATGTCATTGCGTCCCCTAATAGAAATCCCATGAAATCCCGAAATATATCTGTTGTATAACCATGGTTGATGATCATTCCCCCCAGGACGAGGTGACACGTTTTGACTAAGCATTGAACCTTTAGAGGCCCCCAGTGGGACGTCTTCAGGATCCGTGTCTTGACGAGTGCTTGGTGGCTTCACAATGTTTTTGGGACTTACAGATAGTGGATTGCCCATGAAGAAGATCATTGAACTCCCATATACAGCAGATCCAGAATATACCATTATACGCATATGTATATATATATACATAATTGTATACCGTATACATACATATATTTTTCTTTATATATATTATTGTGGTATATGTATAATAATGTGGATCCATTATAGATTGTATACCCCACTGAAGTATACCCACTATATATAATATTGCCCACTTATATATGCATGATATACCACAATCCACACAATCACACAGAGATCCGGAGCTCCATCAGCTCCATAGGGGATATCTCTGCCGCACCAAGCCTCACTGCCATTGATGGCACTGGCGTTAAAGCTGCCATTACCAAAGACCAAAGGAGCCTTGGGCTGTCGACTGCCATGCTGAAGTCACCGGCGCAGTTTCAAACAGCAAAAAGAAACTGGGGATGAGGCCTAAACGACCAGGCCTACCAACCCTAGCCCCAGGTCTCTTATAGCACATCAACTATGGAACTGCGTAGGTCAACTATGGAAAAAGCTAGCGGGGACGCCATGGTAAACTGATAATATCATGTAAAATCAATGAGTTTGGACAAGTAGCCAATCACGGGGTACAAGTAAATCGTGTAAAAACTGTGGCTTGCATGGCGGGCGACACTCAAGATGCACCTTCAACAAGAAGATGCGACATAAGTCCATACCCCCATGGTTTTTCTTGAACTTGGGGACCAGAATTCTGCCCCAAAGCCCGAAGTTCATGGCCCGATTTTGGAAAACCTCGGCCGACAAGGACCAAATAGACAAGGACCGAACCAGGTCTTCACATCCCAGCGGTCCCAGCACTTGATCCGTCATCCCTTAAGATCCCGGCCGTGGTGTCTGGTTTCACAACGACATAGCCGGCGTCTCCGGGTTGAAACTCCTCACCGTCTGGGAGGGATGTCCCCCATTGGAATTTATAGGACCTAATGTGGGTAAAACAATGTCATAAACTATCCCCCAGTCATCACCATTTTTATAGGTTGTATAAACCATGCCCAGTCATGGGTGGTTTATGACATTGTTTTACCCACATAGGTATTGATCTAAAGGTCCGGAACGCGATCAATTTGAAGACTAACCAAAGGTTTACCGAGTTTTGACAAATCGATACGAGGCAAACCAGTCGCAGTGTCTCCCATTCCGCGGACGACTCGCAATCTCCTCGCCAGCGATTCCATCAATGTCAAGGCAAACGCGGTAGCTTTGGTCCACCTTGGCATGTGAAGCGATAGCGGGGTCACCTAACGGGTCACCTGACTCCACGGTCAACTTGACTGAAGCCCAGTTTTTGGAATTCTAGATTAACAATGGACAAACCACCTCTTTCAATGGGTTTGGAGTACCGCTCCAATGGTTTGTGATTTTTCATACCCGCTGGGTCGGGGATTACCCAGCCATGTAGCTGATACCAGAGGCTAAGGAAATTGAGGATGAACCATGCATTTAGTCCCGCTTCATGAATTGTGATCATCCGCAATTTATGAAGGGTAGGGAAAAAAGAAACGGACTTTTCAATGAAACTCGCATATTCTACTTCAGGATGAACATATATAACTATACATAAATCCTAGCTACGTGGTTTTCCCAGTTCATGATTGATGATCATCCATGATCATCTCCCAATTTATGAGGGATCATAAAGGGTAGTGTAATGGATCATAATTGACTACCATATATATATATATTTTATATATATTATATATATATTGGTTACCATATAATAATCCATATATAATTATATAATCTTCACCGACGGCCCTTTTTTGACTGCGCACCTCCAAGTTTCGAGTGTCCACCACAATGAAGTACGCACCTCTGCCTCAACGACGACGCGACGAGGAACACTCAGCATGTCCCAGCATTTCAATGGGGGATGGCTTAGAACCTATACGGTTCCATATTTATTTGCTTGGAAAACCTATGAATTCCCAAAACAAATGATAGAAATCTTAGAAACTATACGTTTCCATATTTCTTGTTTGGAAAACCTATGAAATCCCAAAAAATGGATGAACATCCATGGCTACCAGCTATTTTGATCTATTTTGCGGTGTGGCCAAAGTCTTGACCCACAGCATCCATGTGTTCATCTGTCACCTTGTGTTGCTTTAGGAGGATGGGAAAAAGTATCCCATGTACCCAAAAATGAATCCGACATAGATTGTGCCATATAGTCAAACGGTTTATTCGGATGTTCACCGCCGATTTTTGGTAGCGGTGCCTCCCATGGTTTTTCATTCACCATGCAAAATACCCCATGTTCACCCATCGCATGACGCAGTGGCTTTCTGTAATTGCAAGTTGATTAATAATCCCCAAATAACCGGGTAGGAAAAATAATATATAACAATCTTCCATAATCCCCGATAATCCCCCAAGAAATCCCGAACCAAAAAATCCCCCATAAGTCCCCAATAAATCCCTCCTACTTCCCAGTAATCCCCCATCAATCCCCAAGAATCCACCTGGGGGTGCATCCCCCTTAGTAAATGTGAAATGTGCTGTACCCCCTGTTCGATTAATGAAATACCCCCTATTATTTATGGGATGACATATGGGTTAAATATGGATCATAAACCAGAGATCCGATTCGTTGGGCCTGCACATCCAAGTAGAGAAAGAATACCACTCAACAAGGCTATTTTTCCCCAATACTTCCCAATGGGACGGGGGTCACATTCGCCCCTAAAAGAGGGTCACATTCGCCCCTAAACCAAAAGGGGTCACATTCGCCCCTAAACAACAATAATTTAAATATGTTACTCAACCCTTTAGGGTTTAACCTGGGGACAAGGGGGCTTTTAGGGGGACTGGGGTTTAGGGGGGGACATGGGGGCATATGTTGACTTGTCTCTCTATTCCATATGTTACTCAACCCTTTAGGGTTTAACCTGGGGACAAGGGGGCATTTAGGGGGACTGGGGTTTAGGGGGGGACATGGGGGCATATGTTGACTTGTCTCTCTATTCCATATGTTACTCAACCCTTTAGGGTTTAACCTGGGGACAAGGGGACATTTAGGGATACTGGGGTTTAGGGGGGGACATGGGGGCATATGTTGACTTGTCTCTCTATTCCGTTTAGTGGGGGAAATGGGGGCATACATTGACTTGTCTCTCTATTCCATATGTTACTCAACCCTTTAGGGCTTAACCTGGGGACAAGGGGACATTTAGGGGGACTGGGGTTTAGGGGGGGACATGGGGGCATATGTTGACTTGTCTCTCTATTCCATATTTTACTCAACCCTTTAGGGTTTAACCTGGGGACAAGGGGACATTTAGGGGGACTCGGGTTTAGGGGGGGACATGGGGGCATATGTTGACTTGTCTCTCTATTCCATATGTTACTCAACCCTTTAGGGTTTAACCTGGGGACAAGGGGACATTTAGGGGGACTGGGGTTTAGGGGGGGACATGGGGGCATATGTTGACTTGTCTCTCAATTGACATATGTTACTCAACCCTTTAGGGGTTTACCAAAGGGGCATTTAGGGGGACTGGGGAACCTTTAGGGGGGGACTTGGGGGCATATGTCAACTGGCGACGAGCTACACCTGTTTGCTGCCACATGCAAGCAAGTCTGAAAACACGGGGACGTGGTTCCAATTTTTCCTTCGCCTCACTTTCCATATGCTTGCCAGTATATTGATCCACAGACTCGGCCCCCAAAAAGTACCTGGGGACAAGGGGCCTTTTAGGGGGACTGGGGAACCTTTAGGGGGGCGCTTCCATGCGCTCTTGGGTTGCTCGAACTGGATAGTACAACGTAGCATCCATAGTGTCCTAGAAGTTGATTGAAATGTCTCTTGGAAGGTAACATCCAAAGCGTCTTCGAAGTTGCTCGAGATGGATGTTACAACGTAGCAATGGAACACCGTAGCATGCATAGTGTCCTGGAAGTTGATTCAAATGGCTGTTGGAACGTAGCATCCGAGGCTTCTTCCAAGTTGCTCGAACTGGATGTTACAACGTAGCATCCATAGTGTGCTGGAAGTTGATTCAAATGGCTGTTGGAACGTAGCATCCAAAGTGTCTTCCAAGTTGCTCGAACTGGATCTTACAACCTAGCATCCATAGTGTCCTAGAGGTTGATTGAAATGTCTCTTGGAAGGTAACATCCAAAGCGTCTTGGAAGTTGCTCGAAATGGATGTTACAACGTAGCAATGGAACACCATAGCATGCATAGTGTCCTGGAAGTTGATTGAAATGGCTGTTGGAACGTAGAAAAACACGTGAATATCACTCTCTAGGGTGGAAAAAATCCTTTTGAGGCTCTGAAACTATTGCGCCTGCCACGCAAAAGCAGGGGTCACATTCGCCCCTAAACGAGGGTCACATTCGCCCCTAAACCCACTTCATCCCCCTTCATTTAGGGGCAAATGCGACCCAAGATGGTTTAGGGGCAAATGCGACCCCCGTGCCCTTCCCAATAAATCCCCGTTATAAATCCCCAATAGTTCCCTCAATAAATCCCCGTTCCCCATGAATCCTAAACCCCAGATGTAGTGCATCCCAGCCCTGTTGGTTGATGACTTCTGTCAGAATTTCATGGGGCCAAACAACGTTGATCCAAGCTAAGCACACATAGCTGGATGTGATTCAATGTAAAATAACAATATTTTTGCATGTATCAATATATGTGAATGATTACCCTCTGCTAAACCAACATAACTATGTAAAACCACCATTTTTTGATGGGTAAATCATCTATAAATGCTTAATTTTCCATAGTTGTGTTAATTACCAGCGCGTGTGAATCATCCAATTATCAACCCCTCAGCAATTGCGGGCCCCGAACCTCGCCCAGCCGTCAGAATCGAGGCATCCAAACCGCCCCGAAGTCGCGAGGGTTTCAGGTCCTCCGCTGTGAGGATGTCCCAGCCGCTGGGGGGGTGATATTTGTATAGATAGATAGATAGATAGATAGATAGATAGAGAGATAGATAGATAGATAGATAGAGAGAGAGAGATAGATAGATAGATAGATCGATAGATAGATAGATAGATAGTAAGATAAGATAAGATAAGATAGATAGATAGATAGATTAGATAGTATAGTATAGAATAGAACTGAATAGAATAGAACTGAATAGAATAGAACTGAATAGAGTAGAACTGAATAGAGTAGAACTGAATAGAATAGAACTGAATAGAATAGAACTGAATAGAGTAGAACTGAATAGAGTAGAACTGAATAGAATAGAACTGAATAGAATAGAACTGAATAGAATAGAACTGAATAGAATAGAACTGAATAGAATAGAACTGAATAGAATAGAACTGAATAGAGTAGAACTGAATAGAATAGAACTGAATAGAGTAGAACTGAATAGAATAGAACTGAATAGAATAGAACTGAATAGAATAGAACTGGATAGAATAGAAAAGATAGATAGATAGCTAGCTAGGTAGGTAGATAGATCGATTAGATCGATTAGATCGATTAGATCGATGAGATCGAATAGATCGATTCGATCGATCGATCGATAGGTAGGTAGATAGATAGACAGATAGATAGATAGATAGATTGATAGGTAGATAGATAGATAGATAGATACATAGATAGGTAGATAGATAGGTAGATAGATAGATTAGATTAGATTAGATTAGATTAGATTAGATTAGGTTACGTTAGATTAGATTAGATTAGGTAAGATAAGATAAGATAGATTGATAGATAGGTAGATAGATAGATAGACAGAAAGACAGGTAGACAGCTAGACAGATAGACAGATGAAAGAGAGAGAGAGAGAGAGATGAGAACGCACCAGACACCTCGGAAGACAAGGTGCTTGAGGTCCTGATTTGGGTCCAATTTTGGGTTCCATTTTTGGGCACCGTGTTGGATCCCTACAAGTAAAAACAAAGTAACAAGCCCCAAAATGGTGCCAAAAAACGGAGCCCAAAATTGGACCCAAATCAGGACCTCAACATGCAATCAACAAGGACGTGCAGACATGATCTTCATTCAACGGTCTTCTACCTAGCTATTGAATTTCAACTGTGCGCAACAAACCAACAACTTCAATCAAAGAAGGAAGGGAAACTTAGGCCTACAAAATTGCTTAAACAAAAAGCATTTTTTTACATTTACAAAGTCAACATGGTCAAGACATGTTTTCCTTGCAGAAGATATTCAAGTAAAGATTCACGTGTGAGAAAATCAACAGCATGCTCGCTGAAGTATATATATATACCTATATGTATATATATATATATGTAGATGATTGTATATGTTGTGTGGGTGTATATGTATAGAGAGACAGAGAGAGAGAGAGAAAAAAAAAGTATATCATATTCTTCTTGCATCATTTACAGGACTTCCATTCGAAAGTGAAGGGTTTCCGATTGTAAATTGATATTTGCTGTTAAAGAATCTATGTTAACTGATGCAAGACCATCTCAACCCCGATCCTTGGGGGGTAGCATATATCTATACATACATATGTTCATATAACATGTATATATAAATTATAAATAGATAGATAATGTGTATATGTAATGTGTGCATAGAGGGGGAGAGAGAGATGCATACATGAATGGATGGATGGATGGATGGATAGATGGATGGATAGATAGATGGATGGATGGATGGATGGATAGATAGAGAGAAGAGATAGATAATAGAGATAGATAGATAGATAGATAGATAGATATTATATCAAACATTAGCCTGTTTGTCTGTTGCCATGTCCGTATGCAAAATGTGGAGCCCAGGGGGCAGCCCATGAGCAGCCCCAAATGGAGCCCCAATGTATGTTAAAGACCCATGTTGGGTCTGAAAACAATCAATCTTGGTATGAAACAAATCTCTTGAGTCAGGTGACCCAAGTCTGTTTGGACAACATATTGGAGCGCCAGTGCCACACTTTGAGCATAGTCATCGAAGGCCATCAGCCCATAGGGTTTTGGCTTGCGCATGGTGATTTCAATGATTTCATGGAATAGGTGTTTTTTGCTTGAGACTTGGATTTTGTTACCGCATAGTGACATACTTATTGAGTTCACGAAGCATTTTTGACAACCTGATTTTGATGTTTGACCGGGGGCTATTGCCATGAAGCGCTTGCACGGCGAAGTTTTCGGCAGCAGCAGAATTCCAGCGGCAGTAGTGATGATGAACCAGCCCCAGACATCTAGTAGCAAATCATTTTTTTGCTATTTTGACACCGGGTGGCATTTTTTTGAATTTCATTGCAATGGTCATACCATACATTGCAATTGCGTTGGGCAGGGAGTTTGTGAGAGTGCTGTGCAGTGCTTGGGGCACTCTTCCCACTTCCCGTCAGCTCCTTTGATGTAAGGAAGCTGCTGCTACATCAACGTTTGCACCATCTGAAGTTGCACGCGAAGACGCGTAGCAGTTTTCAGAGACTTGTCTAGTGTGGAGGACGTGGTGTCAAGGTAGTGTTGGATGGTTTGATGTCTAGACTGGCTGAATGAAATTCCGACATGTTTTTTTAGGCAACTTGAAACCTCTTTCCTTTTCATGGGCACGGCGCCCCCCCAATGCTTGGCACTTGGAATCTGCCGTTGCTATATAGTTGGTGTGCAGCAGGAGATCTATGACAAGGACAACTTCGAATATGGTCCAATTCATCACGGTGCATTGCCGGGAATCTGGTCACCTTCCGGATTGATCCATAGCTGCAAAGAGCAGGCCAAGATTGAGCTAGGGGTAGCACGGCGGTAAAACATACTTCTGCGCATTGGCAAGAATATGCTCATTTTTCAGTGACTTTTCTTGGCTGGATACTGTGATGACAACTGACATTGATTACGTGCTGACGCCTGTTTGTGTGCTATAACGATTCTGATTTTGAGTCTGTGATTATCTCAAAATTTGCTCCTTTTCAATCATTCTCCAGCGTTGGCAGGAAATTGCCTTTGCTTCGAGTGACCTCTTCCATTGGCTGGTTGTGCGGGATGTAGCTTAGGCTGGGGCTATTGCACTGATCGTTTGGATTTGGACGATTTGCAGGCGCCAACAGTGGCGGCCAAGGCGCTTGGGCGCACCTTACATGCTGAGAACTTCTCAGAGCTGATATGGAAATTTGACCCAGTAAGGATAGTCAGGATTCTCCTTTTTGATTCTGTGACATGGGGTTGGTTCCCACTTTGGGCTGCACTTTGGGCTGCACTTCGGGCTGCACTTTGTTCCACTTTGCCACCAAAACTTCCCCCCAGGAACCAGTTCAGAACGGTTCAGAACGGTTCTGAACTATTGTGGGGGTGTTTACGCATGGTGTTTGGGCACGTTTGGACCAGCTTTTGGGAGTTTTTTGTGTGTTTATTGTTGTCTTAAATGATTTTCGCGGCTTCAATCCACCTGGGAAGGACCTGAAGAGGAAGGACTCTACAACACAAAAAAACGGCTGTGAAATCGGAGCTGGGGATTGAGCCTTTCCAAGGCTTTGTGCAGCGCAGAAATTAAATTGTGATTGTTATGTTTACTTTTATTAATATTCGACTTCTCTTTTACGACTTACACAGTGTGAGACGTTTTTCTTTGCTGCGACATTTTTTAATATAGAAACTGCCCTTCCCTTTCATTAATAACTTCACAGCTTTAAGACCACGTTTTCAACATAAAAATCATAAAATATTGATATGGAAAAAACATGTGCCAAAACACAGCCCCAAGACATCTGCCAGGAAACCGTTCTGAACCGTTCTTTGTAGAAAGTACCAAAAAACGCAAATAGTTCAGAACCGTTCTGAACCGTTACGGAAACGGAACCGTTCTGAACCGTTCTTTGAGGGGTGAAGTTTTCATCAGAGAACCGTTCTGAACCGTTCTTTGTGCATCCCAAAGTAGTGTTTTCTGTATTTATTTGAACAATATTTTTCAACTTGTTTTCTTTTACGGATATCTGATATCTTAATCATTCATCATATGATTGAAAACATCATTGCATGTTGAATCATTTCGCTTCATTTTCAACACATATCATTTAACTACTTTAGTATCATTTCATCATACCACATCTTATCACCATGTATCGCATCAAATATTTTCATCATGACAACATCAAATCACGGAGCCCTTTCTTCCACGTTTCCACGCTATGGTAATTCCACGGTATATAGACATAGGCACAGAGACACAAATCGTACCGAAATAACATACCATAACATTCCACATGGAGTCATGCAATGTCAATTTGCATCATGTCATAAGTCATAATTATAGGTCAAGTCATACCATCACATCATATGAATCATATCGCAACATATCATGTCCAAACTCAACAAGTGCCTAAACTTCAAACTTGTTTTAAAGCTTCCTATTGGACTAATCCTGCAGCGCTCTTAATTCCAACTGTGCGCAGCTGGCTTTTCAAAAAGGGCATTGCTGCTCTTGGACATTTCGGCAGTTCGGGAAGTTTCCACGAAGGTAGGGTGAAATTTTTATTGGGAAATTGAATATCAACAACAGTTTTGACATCAACCTGGGCTTGAATCAGGGCTATGTATGGTGCTATGTATGGGGCTGTGTTTTGGAGAAAGAATCTCTATACGGAAACTTTGACAGAAACAGCCATTTAAACAGGCTAACGATTGTGCACATGCACATGCACATTTAAAGACTTAAAGAAAATGGGGCATGGATAATCCTTGAAGGTAGGGTCAGGGTGTAAATTTTACTGTGAAATTGAATATCAACATCAGTTACATCAATCCGGGCTATGCATGGGGCTGTGTATGGGGCTATGTATGGGGCTGTGTTTTGGAGAAAGAGACTCTATACGTATAAATTGACAGAAACAGGCACTTAAACAGGCTAATGTTTGATAGAAGAAAGAAAGATAGATAGATAGATAGATAGCCAGCTAGGTAGATAGATACCTAGCTAGGTAGGTAGATAGAAAGATAGATTTGACGTACGTACGTACGCACATATGTACGTGTCTGCAGCATGTGTCTGTATGTGTCTGTATGTGTCTGTATGTGTCTGTATGTGTCTGTATGTGCCTGTATGCGTCTGTATGTGTCTGTATGTGTCTGTATGTGTCTGTATGTGTCTGTATGTGTCTGTATGTGTCTGTATGTGTCTGTATGTGTCTGTATGCGTCTGTATGTGTCTGTATGTGTCTGTATGTGTATGTATGTGTATGTATGTTGCGAATCGGGGATTGCTTGTCCGATTATGTCCTGATAGTTTATGTCGAAGTAATCGTTCCAGTGATGACGTTACAAGGGCATCAGCTTCCGCATTGCTGTTCTTTACTCCAGTGCTGCAGTGGGTCTTGAGCCAAAGAGGCCAGTTTGAAGAGCCCCTTTGGTGCTGGATCCTAGAGTGTCTAATTGTGATAATGTACCACTGTCCGTAGCCTACACTCTATTCGCACCCCCCACGCATGGCCAACTTTGTCGGCCACGCGCAAAGGAGTGTCCTTTAAATTGATCCACTACACTCGCAGCTGTTCATTTATTGAATTATGGAGAGCTAAAGTCCGTTCAGAACTTCAAATCTACATGGCGGCTTGCTACGATCTCTACCAAAAGATAAAGGTTCTGTTCACGTGCATGTTGACACGACGTAGTCGGTGTCAAGCATTGAGGTTCATCCGATGTGGCGTAGCCAGCATGGAGTCCCACTCAAGCATGTGAATTAAAAAGAATCAAAATACAAATATGACTATGGAACTAGAAGTTTACCTTCCCGTTCCTTCGTCGGTTGAGATGTAGACCGCTGTAGAAACTCAGCGTCTCGTGCAATGATGTTCAAAAAAATGTGTGGTTATAAATTAGCCGGCTCAGAGTCCTCTCAGAAGTCATTCGAAATGAAATAGAGGTAAATCTCGAGCAATGATTGTTCAATCAGGACCTATGCAGAGGTCATATTGATTTATCATCTATATCCCCATCCATAGTATCCCTGTTGGTTCCAGTCTCCACCACGGTGCGAATAAGATCTTCCACCTTTTCCTTTGTCTTTTCCACCTTTCTGCGGCGGGGTTACTGGAGCTTGTTTTGGCGGAGGAGCGGCTTCAACGGTTCTCCATGTTGCTGACGATGATGCTTTCGCTTTTGACACCCTGCCCAGTGCTGTTGCCGCTTTCGGGGCTGCTTTCGATTTGCCAGCGGCTTGGTTAGCACGTTCACGATCGGCAGGAGTTGGGGTATCAGCAATCGCAAGTAGGTGGGCGTCAGACATGTGGATGCCCCATCTTGGTCGTTGGTCATCCCGTTGCTTGATGTGGTTGTAGTCATCGATTGCATCATACAGCTTTTGGAGTAGAGGTCGTGGTAATTGTCGGCCATTTTGAAGGATCAGGTGTAAAAGTGATATTCTTCGAAGTGCGGGACGAAGAGCACACACAATGTCAACTGGGTTCAGTGTGATTGTGTCTTGAAAGTCGACGTTCCTGAAGAAATAAACAGCATTCACCCTGTATGCACCTGCAATGATTCTTCTGACCATGACGTCTTGTCGGTCAAGGGCTTCGCGGGCCGCTGTGGTCTTTCTCATCTCATCCATTGTTGTGTCACGTTTCGACAGCTTCTCCATCTCTTCGTCATAGAAGATGTTTTGCAAGTCATCATATGTATAACCGCATTCAAGGGTATACACGAGAAGTCGTTTGAGTACCACCGACCCATAGTATGCATTGACGAATCCCTCTTCTCCGATGTCGTCCTTTTGATTTGGTCGGCCGATCTCTTCGTAGAGCTCTTTCATCTGTTGTGCAGTTGGTTCAATGAGTTCACCATTCTCATCCTCGCCTAGGTAAGGCACTCTTGAGTCCAGGTCCATCCTGAATTTCCGGGTCTGTTGAAAATGTTTCCATGCCGTCTCGATGTCACCACAGAAGTTCCGTTGGAATAGTCTGTAGATCCTGACGATATGTAATCCAATTTGCAACAGGAGGATTTTGATGAGCTCCGGCTGAGCATCTCCAATTGTGCAAGGCTCGATTGGTAGGACCTTTGATCCAAACTCAATCCGCTTCATCCATTTGGGGTACTCAATCACTGCATCACGAGCTTCTCCAGCCTCATATTCTTCAATGTTGATCTCATCGACCGCTGTTTCTTCATCATCATTTTCATCGGTCGGTTTTCCTTCCTGGTTGAGAAACTTGTCGACCTCATCTTGTTCTCTGAAGTCTCTTTTCTCATCGTTGATGTCGCCTTTCTTCGAGGCTTGGTCATCATCTCCCTCCTCTGGTTGAGGTTCTTGTTCTGGACTCTTCATGTTGATGTCATCATCATCTGGCATCATCTCGTCGCCATCACCATCACCTGTCAAATCGATCTTCACTTCCTCCCATGCTTTCTTGACATGGTCTTTGAGATCTTCTTCTCGATGATGTGATTCGGCACTTGGTACTGTAGCCACGGTGATCTTGATTCGTTTCCTCCATCCGTGACTCACCAAAAATCCTTTGCACATCACGCAAATCGATAGTGGCGCAGGGGTCTCCATCAGACATGCGGGGCATAGTCGATGGTCCTCCTTGCTGGGATGATGAGTGACTGCTAACAATGATATTGCATCGTTCCAATCCGGATGTCCAGGGAACAATCTGTGAGCATGACTGAAGTGACCGGTCTTGATATCGACAAGCTTTCGAAGTTCGTTCAGATCGGGTGATGATTCATCAGGCACAATGTTCCCAATGAGTTTGTCAAATCGTTCAATGGTGGCCACCCTCCTTGCTCCTTGTACAGAAAGCACGAGTTGATCTTTCCCCTTCGTGATCATAAGACGGTAGTAGTCCTTTTCCTTGCAATCGTAGTACCAAACTGCATCGAATGATTCGAATGGAATTGTTTCTTGGACCAAAATGTGTCCGTCTGCTGACAATCGAGGGGAGAACTTGGCAAGGGAATCGTACGTGATGTAGATGTAGACAAGATCAGTTTGTTCGATCTTCCTGAATCTCAGCACCGACTGACTTCGTACGTCCCACGGTGCGAATGGCACGAAGAACGTGTTGATTCGGTCGCCTCCTCCTCCGGGACGTAGTCCTTCTCTGAAGATTTGAGCGATGTTGTCAAAAGTGGTGCAATGAAATCCTCCTCCAAGAGTGTATCCGACTCCAGGGTTCATTTGATAGGAAGTCTTCTTGTCTTCGATGTGTACACCTCCTTGAACTCTTGAATGAGCCATAGGGGCACGGATTGCCACCGGCCATAGCCAAATCTCTCGATCTGCTGTTCCAATTTCCAACCTCAATGTGTGTCGTTCAAGTCTCGAGGTCAATTCGTCATTGAAGTTGTTCATGATGTGTTCCAACTCACCTTTCGTGACTTTGAGTCCTAGCACTTGAGCTCGGATCCTTTTCGTCTGCTTGTACTCAGTGAAGATCACTCTCTGGAAATTGTTCCACCTCTCAACAAGTATTGGGTAGTTGACGCGGGTCGTTCCAGCCAATGTATGTTGGTCTCTCCAAATGTTGTCATACTTCAAGATCGATTCGACATTGACCCAACCTGCTTCATCGCATGGTAGTCCACGGTGGTTTCGATTGTCTTTGACGCAACCCACGGAGTGGCGTAGCGCTGCATTGAATCTCTTCGACAATTCGACTATCCATTGCGGATTGTCCCACTTGTCTCCCATCCACTCATTCTCGCCATATCGATGCACCTTACACCAGCCCATTCCCAGATATTCTTCCCCATTGATGCGAGCAAGTTGAAGTGTACCGATGTTGTGGCCATGTGTGAATGGTTGGATGTACTTGAAGTTCCAGTTGTCTCCACGTTGTTTCCTTTCTTCAGTAAGCCATTTCACATATGCATCATGATCTTTGGGGTTCCAAGCGTTCAGCTCTTCAATGGTCGGCAAAACAGGTGGGGATTCCTCAGCCGCACGTTCAATCAGCATATCAAGCTCGTGACGATTCTTCACACCTCGGCTAATTGGGTTGACTTCGACGCCATTCACTAAGTACTGTCCTCCTTCTTCACGATCACCAATGTCGTACATGTAGGCTGACTGACTGTAGAAGCATTTGGTCACTTCTTCTTTCTCAGTGAATCTGGTTCTTCCCCAACGTTTTCCTCGTGGCATGACGTTCTTTGGGAGCTTGTCTTTTCTGCCTCTGGTTGCGGCATTGGATTTCTCCGAAGATGATGGGGATTTGGACTTCTGATCCATGATCAACCTCATGCGCCATAGGGTGTCCCTCATTTTCTCATCATCTGGTGTTGTACATTCATCAATGTCATGCATTCCACCACAAATGAGACAATACTGAACACTCGATGCATCTGCAATCAGCTTCTCAAATCGATCACGGATGTCCCGCACCTCAGTTCGGCGCTTCTTCGCCTCCGAAGGTTGGCCCCCCATGTCATCTTCCTCCTCCTCAATCTCGATGTCACCGGCTCCGGCATCGGTTTCTCCTGAAGTTTGTTCTGCTCGAGTGCCCCGCGCCGTAGGCGTCGTGGTCTCGTCTTCAGGTTCGCCAACTTCATCCTCCTCCTCATCGCTTGAAGAGACCTCAATCATTTCAGGATGGTCGTCGTAGTTGGCTTCCGGGAGCACCGGCATTCTGGTAATCTTCTTCTGCATGAGTAGTTCGAAGATTCCCGCTTCTCTCAAGATTGTAATCACCATGTTGTTCTCGACCGGTGGAATGTATGCTTTCCTGGATCGGTTTCGCTTTGTGTTGATGGTGTCGGTAGGTCGACATGAACTGCTGAATAGCCAAAATGACTCTTCCAGTCCTGCGAGGCAACTGTCAAGGTTTGCCCCCCATCCAGCGAACATAGTAGGAAATTGAATACCCAGGTCAAGCATTCCAAGCCAGAATTCGAAAATGTCGCCGACATACTCAGCTGTGGCGTTTGGATTGATCATCGATGTGATCTCCTCCTTGGTCAGCACTGTCTTCATGTAGTCATGATAAGCGACGTTTCCACCATCCCAAAGCAGTCTGTAAAACCATCGCATTCGGTGCATTCCGCCTCCGCAATCCTCTGTTCGAGTTTCACGTTGTACAGTGAATTGGGGTAACAGGTCTCGTCTGCATTTCCCTTTCACCATGTAGGCGGGCATTCGGATAGCACCTCGATGTGATACCTGTTTGAGTACATCGCTTGTCGTCTTGTAACCTGAAAGCATTGCAAGTGTCGCAGTGACCAGGAATCCACGGAGGTCCTTCTCGGCTTCCATTTCTCTCCAGTCAACGCACTCATTGTAGATGTTGAGCAATCTTGCAGCTACTCTTGCATCCTGTGAAAATTCATCCATCCCAATTTCTTCAGTACCGTAGACTGCCGCTCTCGTCCAGTTGCTTGCGCAATTCAGACATCTTGTGCGGTTCTCAGTGCAGGTGTTCAATCTCAAATCATTTTTGTGAAATCCTTTGCACACTTCGCACATCAGTTCGGAATCTTCGGTTACCTCGACCCAATGCTCATCCACATCTGTCAGGGGCTCCGGGGTGAATACTCCTCGTCGGATGTCTGACCATGCTCTCCTCTGGACTGCATCCTTCATGTGCTTCATTCCTCCAATGATGTTTGCTGATCCAGCTTGAGCATCTGTGACCTCTCCAGCACGAATGCTGGGAATAATTCGTGGATGTTCTGTGCATCGTTTGATGGTTTCAATGTCAAATCCGGTGTTCTTCACATGGACGCATTCTTCATTCAGGTCATGGACTGTATCATGATCCATTGCACAATGTAAGAAGACCTTCTGTCGCATCAATGACTTTTCAAGCATAGCCCAAATGACTTCTTTGCCTTCACCTTCTTTCCAATAAAAGGGCTCACGTCCACAAGCATATATCTGTTTCCAGAATCTTTCATTGGTGGAGTGAATAATACCCTTTTCCTTCAAGATTCTTGCGAGCTCCTCGGCCATGGATACAATCGAAGATTGGGACCCAAGAAACCGGGCATCTCTCAGAATGTTGACGAAAATTGGAAGATGAGCTGCTTGGCTGATTTCAGTGATGGTCTCTGCCAATTTGGCGATGAAGTCTGCACTTGGCATCAGTATGCGAGTTTGTCCTCTGAAAAGTGCTGCGAAAGAGATCCAAATATGAACAGTGGCACTTGAGAACGCGTTGGCGTTGGATCGTAGGAATGTCAATGCATTCGTTGCCAGTTTCAAGAAGTCCTCGGGTTTCTCCAGAGATTCATAGGGAAGTTGGTATACCTTGATGGATGAAAGACCCATGTTGTCGAGCCCAGCCTCGATGTCATTGACGACTCTTGAGCTAGATCTCGTTTGGTAAGTCAAATCCGTCAAGATGAGAGCTTTGTTGTTTCTCACTTGTCCTCCCAATTCATCCCATTTGTCTAACCAAGGATCCCCAATGATGAACTGTCCAATCTTGTTTCCCAACTTCTTGAGCTTGGCTCGAATCTCGCCCTCCACCGTATCTTCAATGCCCAGTGTCAACATAGCTAGGACCTCCGTCACAGGATATCCTTTGCACCTGACAAACTCTGTGGTCGTGATGATGTAGTGATAGAGCTTCAGCCATTCGTAGTCATTCTCATTGATCATGTGGGAATCAAGTTGACCTTCTGTCAGCATGTTGAAAGACAGGGCAGCATGAAATGTTAATCTTCTCAAATACTGTTTCCAGATCAAATTGGATCCATATTTGTGAGTAGTGTGAGGTCCTTCTACGGTGGATAGCACAAAATCCTTACCGGATCGCAGGAATGCAATTCGTTGTTCCTCACGAGCATAATCCTCAGCAGCATGGAGACGTACTTCCACGGTTGAAGGTTTCTTCCTCTTCATCCAGTCTTCAGTTGGAATCCAATTCTCATCTCTTTCTGGTTCAGTACGACCTTGATATGTTGCTTCAGGTCCAGATCGGAAAGCTGCATGGGTTGACGAAGATGAGGCTCCGCCAGCTGATGATTTTGGCATCTTCTTCGGTTGAATGTTCGAACTTTGTGATTGTTGCGATGCCTTTGGTTGTGATCCCTCCGTAGGAGCGGATGTACCCTGGGCGCTAGGTCCAGTTGAAGTGTCATCATTCACCCATGAAGGCTCCTCGTTGTTCCAGAAGTCGACTTCGTCGGGTCTTCGTCCGTCCTTGAAGTTCAGGGGGATATCCCAGTTGTCGAAATTGTGCATGTTGCCACCTGTTCCAGTTTGAGTATCGGTCAATGATGTTGTAAAATCTTTGAGGGAACTATGGCAAGCATGACGTCTTTCTTTCTCGGTATATCTGGCCCCTTCATCGGCAATCGAGACATTGTATCCATGCCCAATCAGGATTCCCAGGGGAATGTCAAAGACCTTGAGGATCGAGAACTGTAGTTCGGACAATTCTGCTACTCTCGGCAAATTTCCATCTCCTCGGGCGCTGGTCTTGTGTCTCTCAAGGGTTGTGCCGAGGGCCAACAAACACAAGAAATGGTTCTGGGCTGCACTCCTCCCTTTCGGTTGGTTGGTTTCGAAAGCAACCACATCCTTCATCACATCCTGCAAGATGATCTGATCTGATGGGTTTTGCTCATTGTGATACCTCAATGCATGTCCTAGGTGCCTCATCTGGATTTCAATCATGCGCTTCATTGCCTTCAAATAGCTATCATTGTCAGATGGAGACTTCGGATTCACCTTGGTCAACTCGTCCATGACTTTGAAGTACTCGGCTGTCCTCGTCACAGCTAACCATGATGTGGCACTCGGATCTGTGTTGAATGATGGTGTTCCTCGATAAAGTTGTTTCATGCTTCGGATCTTTGCCTCAGATTCTGCTGCCGTGGCTTGATCATCAAAAGGTTCGGGAAAATGTCCTTTGGTCAATACGATCCAGAGCTCATCAAGTCTGTCATAGATCTCCTTGTCCATGAAGTGTCCCACAGTTGCATCATCATATGGGCACCTGCTGGCAAAGACCTTCACGAATCTCGACCCTTTTGACAAAAACTCCCATCCTGAACACCCTTTCTCGATGTCCTGCGCTCTCTGCAACAACTTGTATGCTACCTCCAGGGCTTGTGCAGTGGCTTCACTAGTATGTCTGGAGTTTGCAAAGTATGCTGAGTAGACAACCGCAGGCGGCATACCAAACCTAATCCACTGGTTGGCTGTGTCCTCATCTAAGATCAGTCGAAAATTCGAACCTCGGGTGTCTCGGAATGGTGGTGGAGTCTTGGCTGCAATGGATCCTTCGGACAATGCCTTCAGCACTCGTAATGCAACGGTGATTCGGCTTCCAGCAAATTGTCCTACTGAGTTCAGATCATGGGTTTCGGCCATCACGCTTTGTACAGAATAAAGTCGCACGGACCGTAGGTCTCGTGACAACCGTTCGAACAGCGGAAATAGTTGTACGAACCGTAGGTCTCGTAACAACCAGTCGGAGTCGAATTCAGAAAGCAGATGACACGAAGATGAAAAGTGCCACGAAGAAAGAACCGAAGTTGATGTCAATCTCGAAAAGCACCAGTGCAGTAGCGATCGCTCGAACGAAAGATCAATGGCGTCGAGCTCTCGAGTAGCACAAACGGATGTTGCCCCCGACTTGATTGGGTGACTGCGGACATTCTCGGAATCACGAGACATTTCAGCCTTCAGTTGTTCATCACATGCAAGCGGCTTCCAACATTTCATCACTCTGACGTTCACAAATGGACTATTCCTGATTACATGATCGTTAATTCCATTCATGATTATCTTGGCTATCCACTTAGTGTAAACTTGAGTAACGCGAGTTTCCCTACCAGCACACTCAGTATGGTCATGGCGGCGATCACATCTTCTATGAAGCTTTGGAAAAGACACCCCCCATGTGACAATCTTCCATGGTTTCTTGATTGGTTTGGGAGTCTCTTGGAATTGTGATTTCAAGCCATACATGCATCCATCAAACTTGTGCTCATGAGATACGGTTCCTTCCACAAGGTCAGTCATTCTACGGTCCTTCCAATAGTCACAACCTCTAGGCAACTCAAGCAAGGCTGGTGATCCCATGTTAATAAGTTCACTTAGCACTGATGCAAACACTTCCCACATCGCCCAGAAGATCTGCTTCTTTGCTTCGATGAGTTGTGTCGTTGCTTCGCTCACCCATCGGTTGATTCGGTTCCATGGTGAACCTCCTGTACATGGACCTGCAAAGAACACTGAATCAAGTTTGGTCCGAAGGCATCGCCTTGCTTTGCTGATTCCGTACGGAGAGAGCATGTCGTCATCTTCAGTGATTGGCACGACATGAAACTTCATTTCGTCCTTCATTTTGTTTTGCAAGAACGTAAACCAGTTTCTCTCTTCCGAGCATAACAAGACGAAGCATGGGACTGCTTGAGGAACTTCGATCAAGTTGATTGCAAGGGAAAACTTCGCATACTTTGATGTCATCAAGTCACAAGGTGATTTGGAAAATTGAAATTCCAAAGTTCTGTTTTTCTTTTCTCTCCAAAGGATTACCGACACTTTGGGATGGTCAACCTCATGTTTGCCTACTTCAATGTGATATTGATAGGGGACAAAAACATCAGTGATGGGAATAGTTTTCACGTCATTGCAATTGGTGCATAGCGTGATTACTCCCTGACTCACCTTACAGTTCTTACCTCCATCGATCACTTCAGCATTGGCGAGCACCTTAAATGTCGATTTTCCAGTCCAAAATTCATTCAACTTGTTGGTTGATTCATGATTGTCGCCCTTGAATCTCCATATGTCTTTGATCACTCGAGTATTGGTTTTGAACTTTTGTTCGGTTTCCCTCTCATCACATATGATCCTAGGGTCACAAGGACAGTCTTCGCAATCCTGTGGTACAAAGTTTTGCCTTCTTGGCGTTTTGTGAATTCGGATCAATGTCTCTTTCCCATCCCACTGCCAATGATCTTCATTTTTCTTACCTAACACTTGGGATTTTCGGGTGGATTTTACAAACGGAATGTTATCATTGATGTCCAATTCCGGATGCGTATGACATAGGCCAGGTGTTGAAGTGGACTGTGGGTGCCCCTTTTCACTGTGCGAATGCCATCCTTCACCCTCACTCCCCCCATGAACAAGGCGCATAAGCGTATTGATCACACGTGTGGCTGGCTGAAGGCACTGGTGAATGGATTTCGGGTGTTGAGACGGTGATGTCTGTGCATCTAAAAACAAGGCATCAACCGAGAACATCAGCATTGGTGAATCGGTCAGATGCTGTACACGGTCATGTGGTTTTGACGCACACGAGTCACGTAGTGAGCTCGAGTGGGCAGGCGGGGCATGCACGTGCTTTGACGACATCACCCGGTGGGTTGAAGTCGTTGAAACGGATTGTGAAACAGTGTCCGGGATCAACGGCTGCTTGTTGGGCGAATGGTACTGAAAACACGCTCGTTCAACCCACTTATCAAATCTGATAGCCTGCTCTGGTGGAGATGCACGGTGTTCGACCTTTGTCCAGGCACCATTTAGAAGAACCCATGTGGATCTTAATACATCTGGCGGCACAATCAAGCCGGGTGGCTTGGGACGGTAAAACACCGGTTGCTTGACGACAAAAATGGGATCCATACCTGGCAAGTAGTGTAGCTTCTCTTTACTAGTCAAACCCTTCCTATACACTTCTTTTGGCAAAATAGTGGTTTCCGTGTATGGGAAGTTTGGGATATCCTCAGTTTTGGATTGGAAAACTTGGCGAGTAGTCATATCGACATCGGTGCTAGGCTGCAACATGTCTAATACTTCTTTGCTCTGCAAGTCCTGAGGCTCCAACAAATTGATTAGCATACAAGCTTTCTTCCATGCCATGGGATTCTTGAACCCTTTAGTATGGATATCGGCTGCCATTTTGGCTGTAATTTCATAGATCAATACAAAATGATCCTTTTGGAAATGTTCATGCATGGAGGCAATGGAAATACCATGTGTGCGCTCCAAATGACGCATGGTTGGATTCCGTCCTGATCTGACAACACCAATCATACCTTGATTATCGTCATGAAACAGGAGTTGAGGAAAAACTTTGGCTAAGACTTTCCACAGACTTAGTGCGGGGATTCCTAGAGTCCTAAGTGCAGTATCTGCAGCCACAATTTCAGCTTCGGGGGTTGAATGACTAACACACCCTTGTCGCTTACTTCCACCAGCAAGTGGGAATCTTGTGAACTTACCTTGGACTTGTAAGTGCGATCCTGAAGTTGATCTCAAGGATTGGGCACATCCAGCGAAATCCGCATCTGCAAATAGTCCTAATGATAAATCTTCAATTTTGTCTCCGACCCATCCTATCATTTTGAGGGACAATGTGGAATTAACATAACACATTAGGTGATGAAGACGGGCGTCATCATCCTTTGTCCATTTAGTCACATTACGTGCTAATGCATTGATGGATCTCAACAGGTCAAACCGCGCAATGCGGGCTGCATAAAGCAGCTTCATAAGCACACTAGCTGCATGCGGAGCTAGATTCCCACGGCTCAGCGTCTCACTGTCTTGGCCAGGACGTGAGTTGCCAGTCTCGGAGAGAGCAGGCATATCTGGATCGAAGGAATGTGCACACCAAGGACACTCAACTTTGCGTTTTCCATCGGAAGGAGCTCGATACGGGCTGCTTTTCGTTTCCTCTGGAAGGCTTGGAGTTGATACCTTTTTCAATTTTGTGTCCTTACCAATGATGTCAAGATACTTTTCCACCGATAACTTTAACAATCCTTCCATGTTATAAGTTATGGTCTTGACTTTCTTACCATTATGCAATTGGGTCTCACCTTGGGATAAAACACATCCTAAGTAAAGTCCCAAGTCGGTTTCGGGTTCAATGCGCAGAACAGTGCGCAGCATTTCCCAACCTTTGGCCAGATTTTCGGAGGGCCCAGCAAGCTTAAGGTCATCCACATAGATTACCAACAGCAATTTGAGCTCATCATGAAAATACATTGAAGGCCATTCCTCTCCAATGGGCTTAAAACCAATTTCTTGAACTTTCTTGTCACAATGTTGTTCCCACATCGTGCCTGAATCAGGGTGTCCATACAGGGCTTTGTCGAGTCTTACGACAGGGCGACGGAACTTCCAATACTGTATCTCCGGAGGCCATGCATCAGTGGGTAACTCCACCCAACACAAAGGTCCCTTCAACTTAGCCTGGATGTAAGCCTGAATCGCATCTGCCAACTTGACGGAGTGCCCAGGAAGACATCCGTAAAAATCTGCCCATCGTGAGGCTTCGAAGGAAGCAGGGGAATTTCCCAAGTCTTGGAAGAATGCTGCCTCCCAATGCTGATTCTTCACCTGATTTCCTAGCAGAACGCCTCTTCCCTTGAATTTTCGTCCAGGATTGTCTTCTGACAGCTGGTAATTCTTTTCCACGCATATGCCATGGACCCTGGCCATATGTACTTCCTTTTTGTTCTTCTTGGCCTCTGCAACAACATCGTCGTATTCACGAACCATTGTAAAGTCGAATACTTCTTGATCACGAAGGCCTTTCCACTCCTTGAGCATTGCCTCTTTGGCCTTTGGGTTAGACTCAATCTCGGCTCTGCCCACAGGTCGTGAAACCATTGCGTTGAAAAGTTTGCTTCCAAGACCTCCTGATGGAATCTTGGTTCGGTGACTTTGGTTTGATGCAGAAGTACACGGCATAGTTGGGAAAGGGATGTATTCATCATCATCAGTGGCTATGTTCTTCACGTTCTTGACGTTGACACATTTGCCATTTTTGATCATTGTCGACTCTCCTGGCGTAGCCATGGAAAACCTCGAAATCTCACCTGACAATGTGCTCCAAACTTCACCACTCCACGATGCTTTTGGGCCACGTCCTTTCTCGACCTCCGACCATTCATCCCATTCAGTGAGATATTCCTCGTCGTCCGGGACGTCAGTAGAAGCATCGGAACATGGACTAGCATCAGCATTCCTCTTCACTTTTCGACAATCAATGTATCGTCTTCCATGTACATCGTCATCATCGACTATGTCGTACAAATCAAGATACGTACTTGTACATGTGATAGGTAAGGTAACTTTGTTCTTCACAACTTCACCAACACCTGCATCGGATTTCTTTGACTTTGAATGAGAGTCATCCTTCTTACTTTCATCACCACCTTCATCGTCCTTGGACTTTGGCTCGTCTTTGTCTTTCTTTGAATCTTTCTTCTCCTTCTTCGTTGCCTTCTTCTTCTTCTCCTCGACCAATCTTTTGGCTTTGTCATCGGCCTCTTTCTTTTCCAACTTCTTCTTCTCGGCCTTGAGGATGGTATTCCGGTCAGACTGAGAGAGTTTGCGCCATTCTTCAGGAGAATAGGTCCCTTTGGGACGCAGTGACGTTTTGAACATTCGTCTACCGTCATCTCCAATCTTGTATGGGTAACCCTTGACGTTCAACTTGACCTTCTCACCATCGTCATTGAGGTATATCTTCCCATCTCCAGCTTTGCCCTTCTTCCAATGGTCTGGTTGGGCGTCGATCAATTCCTGGAGGGTCATCTCTTCTGGATCTTTGTCTTTGTCGAAGATATCCTCGGAGTCATCAAGAGGCTTCTTTGAAACTTTTCCACCACTTGGTCCAGGTCCACCGTCGTCTCCGTCATCAAGCTCATCATCATCCTCATCTTGGTCATGTTCTCCATCATCTCCACGAGGCATTTTGGAGGGATCGCCATCGAGGATTTCTCTCTCTTTCATTCCCTCTAATGTGGTGTTCACCCTCTCATATTCTTGCTTGCATGGAAATGTCAGTGGTGTGACCATCTCGACCTTTTCAGTCAAATGAGGTTTGAGAAGACGGTGTTCAGGTTTGCTAGCATCGTCACCAAGATTCTGATGTACGAATTCACTCAGAGGCCATACTTTATATTGTCTTGACCAATGCATCCCTGGACCAATGTGATAACCAGCAAACACTCCTGGGATAGAATCAGGTCCAAACTTATGGAGTTGTCCCGCTTCTCTGGTCTTCGGAGGCTTGTAGTTCACACGAGCACCATAGGGAATGAGTTTGCCAGCAAATTCAGATCCATGGAGTTTGCACCAAGCGCTCAATTCATCATCGTTGGGTTCTACGTTGAGTAGATGACATACACAAAGGATCGCCGTTCTCCAGAAACAAGGTGGTAATCCAGCTTCCAGAAGACATGTAGAAGTAGCTGTGAGAATAAATTGGTTCGTCCTCTCGGCGATTGAATTGGTTTGAGGTCTACCAGGCAACGAATGATCAATTGGGATCTTCATCTCGTTCATAGCTTCAATGAATTGAGGAGCATGATCAGAGTAGGCCTGTCTGACCTTCTTTGCGCCGATGAACTGTTTCACTGCTCTGACTACATCGTCTTTGGTCATCCGATCAGATGGATAAGCACCAATGATTCCTGTAAAACAGTCTCTGACGACCAACACTTCCTTCTCGAGGACCAACACGTCATCATGGACTTTGGATGTGTCCACTGCATCAAAGGTAATGAGGTCGCCAAACTTCTTGAGTTCCCTTCTGTATGCACCGCGACGAGTCTTGAAGTGCCTCATCTTTGCTCGAATGCATGAATCGCAATATGGATTCTTGTACCTGTGGGTCAACTTGTGATTCAAGCTATTGGCTTCTCTCTTGAGTGTTCCTCTTTTGGCTACCCTGGACTCACCCTCGACGACATCGATCTCAATGTCATCTTCATCACCTTCAGCGGCGTCTTCGGGAGCGCCATGACCATCATCCTCGAAGTCAGTCTCGTCCCCAGGAGGATCGTCAAGCGGAGTTCCAGGATCGTACTCGCCGACCTCAGGTGGTTCTTCTTCCTCTTCTCCAGGAGTTGCCAAATGTTTCTGTCGGTTCATTGCTCTTCTCTTCTTCTTCACCTTGAGCTTCTTGACGTATCGGGAACAGTTGTGATCCTCAGTCGATGTCTCAAGACCACTTTCTCCATCGAGATGCACTCTTCGAGAGGGTTGACCAATGTCATCAATGTCGTTGAAATCATTGAATCCGACTTGAGGATGTGTCAATAGGTCATGGATCTTTGATGCATGATGGCATTCATGAGGAGTGCATTCGTATGTTCCAAGATCAACGTAGGGGATGTTGTCATGGATTGTCAGATCGATGCGTTCTCCATTCTTCGTAATCATGAAGGGCATTTGACCAGATGGCCATACAAAGGGGTATCCTTCTTCCATGCATCGTTTCCCAAGAGACATCACGGACGGAGTGTCGTCCAGCACATAAGCATGAGAGGTCACATCAAAGGTTCCCAGGTCAATCTCCGCTTCCGTTTGAGTAGCAGTTGAACCGTTGGCGGTGTGGAACATGATAGGATCACAAGTTCGTTGCTTCAGACTCATCCTTTCGGCTTTCCTTGCAGAAATCAGATCGTGTCCGCTGCCAGAATCCAGGATGAATCTACGATCTTTGGATTGTACTGGTAATGAAATGCGCATCATGTTCTTGGACTTTATGAGGGATTTTCCAACTTCGTGTTCGACAAGCTCTTCAATGAAGGTCAAGTCATCACGATCCTCGTCCAGCTTGATCAACATGTCGAACTTAGGGCCGATGATGATTCTAACTTCATCAACAAAACGATGGAGTCCGCATCTGTCCATGATGATTGCTTTGGCCCGTGCTCGGACTGAACCCAGTGTGTTGTCGGACTTGGACTGATCGTCGGTCAAATCATCGACCTTCCAGAAGACATACTGCTTGTTGGGGTCACGATACATACGTTTGGGTAGTCCCTCTGGGTAGTTCTCAATTACAATCTCGTGCACTTCAGGTTCCAGATCAAATGAGATTCTGCGAACATCAGAAGACTTCTTTGCGCTGGCTATCCTCGGTGAGGTATAATCCATAGAATCTTCATTGTCGCTGTCAAAGAAGGAGTCAATGGTAATGGGAGTCGCTTTCTTCTTTGGCGTCTTCTTGCTGGTTCTTTCTGAGGATGCTGAAGGCGATTGGTCTGCATGTAGGAATTTACATTTGCTCCCAAACGTGCAGGTACCCTTCTGCCAATTCCAACATACCTTCTTTTTGGGTCCAGCTGAAGATGAACTTCCTGTACTCTTTCCCCTTGACGAATCTCGACTTCCACTTCTGCCTTTCTTACCTTTCATCTTGGCATCATAGACCTTCTGAGAATGACTGTAAAGACATTTGTCACCTTTGTTGCATCCTCCTTTATTGAAGAAATAGTTACAGAAAATCTTCTTCTTGTCAACAGGTGAAGATGATCTTCCCTTCCCACCTTTGCCTTTCTTGTTGTTCTTGTCGGCATGAGATTTCGGAGAAGGTGTAGGAAGTACAGATGCAGCTTCACTCTTCGCTTTCGCCTTGGGCCGTTTGGGAGGATCACCTGTAGACGATGCAGCTGCTTCATTCTCCTTCTTGGTCTTGACGGGAGCGGCAGGCTTGTCTGCATCTTCTAAGGCAGGCGTCGTCTTGTTAGAGGACAATGACAGTTTCACTGCACGTTCTCTATCTTTCAACAGTCGTTCTTGCTTCCCTCTTGCTATGTATCCTTTGATCATGCCAATCAGGGATTCGTAGGTCTTTTCAGGATGCCCTTCATCGTAGGTACGGTATCGGTTGATATCAAAAGACATAAGCTTTGAGTGTTCAATCTTACGGAACAATGTGTCACGCAGGGAGTTTGCAGAAGGCAGATCATCATGTTTCATGTTATATACGATGTCAAGCCATTTGTTGTAGAATGCCTCAAGCTGGTCATCTCCATAGTAGTTGAACAGATACAAATGATGGGCATTGTAGAGAACTTCAGTGTGATCAGGTGACTTGAAGCTGATCAATATCATTGCAAATAGCTCTCGTCCCTTGATGAAGTCCCCACTTCTCCCATACAATTGGTTCTTCATGGACATTTCATACTTCACTTGCATGGACTTGTCCCCAGCATTGTCAATGACTTTCCTCAAGGCATTGGATAGCTTAGCATCAATGGATTGGAATCTCACATCAGGAGCTTTGGCCAGGACCTCCAAGTCAGGTTGATCTGCAAGACACGGAGCTAGCCACGCTTTCCAATCTTCATAGTTTCGATCTCCACTTGCAACACAAACTTCATGAATCACACTTCCCTTCCAGGATGAAAGTTCAGTGGTCTTAGGCCAGGGTTGGAGGCTGATCTTTTCTGCTTCCCTTAGAGATACGGATGACTTGGATCTATCCCTTTCAAGGTTCTCCAGCTCCTTGACATTGGTGTTGTACTCGTTCCTGAGCTTTTCGAAGGCTTCAGCTTCTGCTCGGTATTCCTGCTCTTCATCGTTAGCGCGATCTTCAGCTTGAGAGAAATTGTTCTTGTAATAATCTTTCCGATCTTCCATCTTCTTCAACTCATCTTGAAGATTTCGAACTTCATTGTTCTTCTCTTGCTTCATCTCGTCCAACTCTGCTTTCAGTTTGGCACACTTCTCTTCGCATTCATTCCGAGGCATAGCATTACTGGGGTACCCATGTAATGTAGTCGGTCTATTCTTTGATGAAGAAGAATGAGTTTGATTTTCCAACTTCAGGGCAGCAATAGTACTCGACATCTCTTCTACCTCAGCGTACCGTTCATTGGCCAATTGATGCATCTCGGTCAAGTGGCTTTCAGGAATGGAATAGTCAGTCGCACCTTTGATCACGAGTCTTCTGTCGTTCAACATCTTGATGGACTTACCTGCATCCCTGTGAGCACGCTCAAGAGAATCCTTTTGGGCTTCAAGTTCAGTATGAAGGCGAGCAATGGCTGTGTCCCTGTCACTGAGTTCATTGTGCAAACTGTCGAACAAGTTACTCGTCACATTCGGATTGTTGCTCATGTGATCGATCTTGTTCAGAGCATCTTGATATTTCTTACCAGTTTCATCGAAGTTTCGCTGGAAGACTTTGAGCAGGTCCTCAGTGTCAATGAGTTCAGCTCTGTTCTGTAAGTACAACTTGTCAACCTCAGCCTTGGATTCCTTCAAGCTGTCACGCTCACGCACGGCTTGCATATACATCTCGTATAGAGGCCCTCCATGTGGTGACCTGCTTGGTGAAGATCTTCTGGCTTGTTGACAGGAAAGTTCATGATACTGATTCTTCGATTCCGTCAGTTGTTGTTGCATTCGATCTAAAAGACTTTGTTTCATGTGTAGTTCAGAACGTAGTCCCATTATCCTCATGTCCCGCATGCCGCTTGATTCAGCTAGAGATTCTTCAGAAACCCTGTTCTCAGAAATCACTAGTCGAGATTGTAGGTTCTCATTCTGAATCATCTGCAATCGAAGTTGCGATTCTTCCAAAGCTAGATGATGTTCACATTCTGCATAACGGTCATGTTCAGATCTTATGTTACTACGGAACTCCTTCATGATTTCGTCCCTCTTCATGTCAGCAGCATCAAGCTCAGTTTCCAGTCGTCTAACGTTCATGGACATGGTGTGCTTCATTGTCTGATTTTGATTGGCAACCTCGAGCATCTCGATCTGTAAAGCACATGTTTGATCATTGGCGTAGCCGACCGCTAGAGCTTCCTGCTTGGCATTCATCTCTGCGTTTTCCAGTTCCAGTCTGAGTTGATTGATGTGAGCATTCGCATCAGCGTCCACATGTACCATAATTGCGCTCGCTTGTCCCATTTGTTCATCGAGTTCCGAACGTAGTCGTGAATATTTGAATTCCAAATGAGATGCAGCTTCATTCGACATAGTCTGATACCTTTCCAACTCTTCGATCCTGTAGGTCGCACCTTCATCTTCTTGTTGTGCAGCCTGCAATTCGAAGTTCAGCATCTGGAGTTGTTCGGTCATCGACATCATCTCTTGATGAGTGGTGCTTTCCAGGAAATTAAATTGTTGATAGGCATAAGCTGTCGTCTCAGTCAATCTTGCCTGAAGTACGGATTCTTCTTCAGTAGCCTTTTCCAATGATGTTTTGTATTCAGCTAATTCGCTCTGATAGGCAGTGAAGATGTCGCTACCACTCGATGGGGCGTTCACTTGCTGATAAGATCCTGTCCCTGATGGAGTAGCGTCCTGAATCGGTGAAGGCGGATTCGACGACGTAGTCTTCGCCTTAGTCCTTGGAGTCATCGGAGGCGACAATTGTCGTGCTGATGATCTTCTCTTTCCAGGTGTGCTGTCCCTATCTTCAATTGCTTGCATTGTCGAAATTTGTCTCCCTCTAGGAGCAACCAGAGGTCGCCTGGGTAGGCTTGTTCTCAGTTCTGAGGCATCGCTTCCACCAGTGTCGATACTCTGTGAAGAATTTGACTGCGTGCCGGCAGCTGGTGCAACGGCATGTCCAGAGAAAGAAAATGCATTATCGCTGCTATCCTGTTCAGTCATCTGTAAGGCCCGCGGCTACCCGCTCGTAGGCTCCGTAGGAGTCCTACGGCTGATAACCTGAGAATCAGGGTTTGTTTGCCCGATTATGTCCTAATAGTCAATGTCAAAGTAGTTGTTCCAATGATGACGCTACAAGGGCACCAGCTTCCGCATTGCTATTGTTTTCTCTATCGCTGCAGTGGGTCTTGAGCCAAAGAGGCCAGTTTGGAGAGCCCCTTTGGTGCTGGATCCTAGAGTGTTTAATTGTGTTAATGTACATCTGTCCGTAGCCTACACTCTATTCGCATATATATATTGTATATAATTATATATATAGTGTATAAGATATATTGTATAAGATATATTGTATAAGATATATTGTATAAGATATATTGTATAAGATATATTGTATCATAATATATCATATCCCTAGACCCTGCAAATCCTAGGAAAATATTGGTGTTTTCGGAGTTTGACCTATATCAACTGATTTTACCCAAAACATCTTGATATTACTTTGGTCTTCGATTTTAGGAATTTGGTTGCATGTTTTTGGACTTAGTGAGAAAGGCCAAAAAATCTATTGCAGCGCCTCAAACGACTAAGGGAAAAAAACGCAAAACCCCGGGGGAAAAAAAAAAAACACGCAAAAAAAACGCAAGACTCCCGCAAAACCCCGCAAACACCCGCAAATCCTGAAATCTCGCTGTTTTAGATGGTTTTCAGAAACCATTAGAGTTCCAAAATACCTCACTTTTTGTGTACGTGGGCGGTGGGCGCAGTGCCGAGATTTTCCCAGAAACATACATGTTTGGAACAAAGTGAATCATGTTTTTGGTTGTTTGACCTATCTTCTTAGAACATCTTAGAACAATCATTTTTTTCCTCGTCTCATCTCATCTTGGGTTGCCATACGTATTTGGAGGTGGCTGAAGTCCCGGTGGGAACGGCACACCTCAGTGTTTGAGACCATCTTCAGTGTGGATAATGATCCCCATCGATTCCCCAATTCTCCATGTTGGTACAGTAAAAGTCTCTGAAAATCCCTCAGATGCTTTGCCGCACTGAAACTTCTGCCTTTTCCCTTTTCGCAAACTGTTCGAAAGATTGAAACATCGTCGCCTCAGCTTTACCCTTGGCATCAAATCTGATCTTTTCTAGGACCACAAAGACCAAGGTCCCTATGAGAATATTTGCATTGCTGCCAACCCCGCCAGCAACAGGAGTCCGAACAATGCCCGTCACCTCGGCTTGTCGCAGTAAAATGATCCCTGATCCCCAGCCAATGCTCTGCCAATGGTATGCAGGTGAGTTGCGACTCTGTCCAAATGGTGTTTCCTCATCGCTTGGAGAGCCTGGAGAGCCGGGACCCCTTCAATGCATGGAGGGAGTGGAAGGTTAGTGACTTGCACGCAAGCAACTCGGAAAGAACACCAAAATCAACAAGTAAGACATCAATCCAGCATGCCAGGGTGCCAGAATCACGGCAACATCCCTCAGCACACTCTGAGCTTACAGCCTGCCAACATGCAGTTTGGAATGTCCCCGGCCTCACCCGCCATCACCCGCCAGGCGACCGGGCTGAATTACTTTTTATACACCAACTTGGGACTGGTCGGACTGCTGCTCACACCAGCATGGTCAATCTCGCTTCTGAGGCAAAGACAAGTTCATCCTCTTCTCCGAGCGACTCAAAACCTCGGAACAAAATCACTGGATCTTCCTCTGAAGGTCCGTGTTTCCCACGGCTTCATTCTGGTCGATGTCACTAGCCGAGAGCTTTGCGAAGCATCTTTGGAAGGAGTAGAGCAGCTACGCCATCTGCGTTCGAGGTGCTTGTGTCTTCCTTTCTTGAACTTGGAGCTATGGGAATCTTTGAATATAAGGGGCGAAAGGAAAGGGTATGGGTAATGTTGTGTTGGACATATCTATATATATATGTATGTGTATTATATATATATACATTATCCAAATCAGAATCAGTTTTCACCCATCGACAAATCCCCAAATCCTTCAAACCTACACTGTATCCGCCTCATCATTTGGATATGGCTCACAAATAAGCACTCAAAAATAAAACGGAACGGTACATACAAAACAGACTGGGCATTATAAAATTGTGTGACTCACAATGACTCACCTGGGTCTTTGACTTTGACCCATACACTCATGTGTAGCCTGGTCATGGCATATGGGGTATGGTCATCCAACCAATCCCATGCCATGGAAATCCCCAAGTACATAAATGGGTATAGGAACCATCTCCCAAAATAATATAAATAATGGATTGATGACCATCTCCCAAACGGGTTAATCATGGTTAATCTAATCCAACTACTGATCCCTTTGTATCCCCATTCTATCGCCATTAATGGTTGCTTCTTCATCCCATAGCATCACCACATGACGTGGTTTTTGTCCGGCCTTTGTAGTTCTCTGCGCTGTCGTCCACGGGCAAGATATCGTCCAGCGTTTGGGGAACCTGATTTGGGGAAAACTGGGGATAGGTGTAGTCTCTACAAAGATATGTATGACTTAAAATCGTATATAATACATATGTATGTGTATATATATATATACGTATATACGTACACAGAATTACACAGACATATGCACAAGTAGGAAAGACATGCGTATGACAAACTAATGGGGGAATCGACCGGGAGCCAACTTGGGATCGTCAGCAATAGAGGTTTCCTACAATGGGGGTACCCCAATAGCTGGATGGGTTGATAATGGAAAATCCGATTAAAATGTATGATTTGGGGTACCCCCCATTGTTGCTTTCATAAAGTCATTGAGATCATTGATGTGTTTGTGTATATATATATATATTATATATATTATATATATGATATGTCGCTTCTCGGCATTGAGCTCTGGACTCCAACCTGCCCCGGCGGATCCTTAGCGGTCAACTCACGCTGTGTCCTGTTTTTGTCCGGGCCATGGCCGGGCCATTTCCACTTCGACCGAGTCACATTGGGATAGGGTACTGATGATGGCCTGAGCAGAACAAGCAGTCCCAGAAGGCCCAGAAGACAACATCACTACCAGTTGACTAACAGAGCGCCTTCAGCAGTGAAGTCAGATGTCTAACTGAGGCTAACTGTTAGCAATGACGGTTGAAATCAAAAGTGTTGCTTCCACGCTATGCTGAAAGATGAACATAGTGTAACATCCCCAGGTCCAAACCCATGAAGCGAGATGGGTGAAGTTGAACCGGACAGCTCCTTGTGTCCAAAGAGATCAATCCCTCACTCAAGGTAGAGGATATAGTGAACTGGCGTGAAAATTCGATCCCAAAGGTCCTAAGCATGGAAAGTAGTGGGAAGCAATCCCTCTTGTTTGGTCGACACACAAGGTTTCGGAGAACTCCAGGTGATTTTTTGAAGTTGGCGCTTGAACAAGCTGTAAACAGAAGGCTTTGGTGATGTGTGAAGGTTCCATGCAATGCGCAGCTCCTTCAGCTTTTCAGGCGAAGTATCCAGACCTGCAGAAGCCCCCAGGGGATCGCACGATTTTCCAGGCAATAAATCGGAATTCAAAGGGCCTACACTTGATGTGGGAGGGAACCCTGCAACAATCGTATTCCTAACGAATCGCCAGTTTTTCGTCCCAAGAGGTCCTATTTGGCAGATGAAAGCAGCCATGTGTCCAAAGCTTTTTGTTATTCAAAACGGAGGAAGTTTATTGAAAACAAATACTCGAACCCAATTAACATGATCATTGGATGATTTATTGGTTTCCGCAGCGGATGACTTTGAGGCCCCGGCACAAATTGGGCAAATTCACCTTTTGGGGCTCCATCGACAAGGGCGTGAGAGCTGATTCCTTGGTGTGATGGCTGAAGCTTTGGCGAAGGCGATTTACACAGACCTTGGAGCGATCTCAAAGTCACTTCGTTCCACAGATCAGAGATGTGACTGGACATTTGGCTGCGGACCAAATTGAGACTCATCTTCGACGTTGGCGATCCCTTTTCGTGAGATCCAATCGGGGGATCTTAGAAAACCAATGAACAACCAGGAAAGAAAAGGGATGTGAGAGAAAGCTAAAGGTGTACGCAAGATGTGACTCCTCAACTGCTAAATAGCACAGATCACAGCAAGTCCACAGAGCTTCTCGCATCTTCATTTGGATGCATGTTGATGTTTATCACATGTTCATATGTATATATATATATATGTGTGTGTGTGTGTTCCAAATTCCAAACTCCATGCTCCATGGGAATTTCCATCACATCGCATAATGATATATAAGGATTCGTATCTGCTGAGGATCAGCAAGGGCAACGAACTAAATGTCAACCTATGACTCCCTCACCAAATGATCGTGCCTGAGTAGGCTGGGGCACTCCCAAGGCCTGTGGGTCATGGCCCAAGACATCTCGTTTCCGGTGTTCAGACACTGGTTTTCGTAGAATCATGGATAGGTCGGATAGGTATGACGAATACACAAAGACTACACAAAGGACATGCTACCAAAGGTTTGGTCACCAAAATGCAGCATTTACACTTCGCTTGCACCTCTGCAAGAGACAACGACACAGGTGGCATCGTTTGAACCTCGGTTAAAGGGATACTCGTTCTGCGCATCCGCACAGCGAATTCATGCGAATACTGCATCCCCAACGTAAGTCTTGCGCCAAGACTCCTCCAGATTTTCGCTTCGGCACCCCCAGTCACCCCAGTCCCAAATCCCACAGCAATCGTCTTTGAATGTGCTGCGACGGCCAGACGAGTGCACATGCCAAAGTGGATTTTTTCTCCCAGAACTTGATCTTCATTGATTCAGCCAGACCCAAAAGCCTGTGGCAGTTCATGTTGGAAGATTCCAAAATGTCATACACTGCAAAACCATGCAGTCTATATCTATATTATATATGATATATTATATATATATATATATCATATATATATATATGTTCAAGTGTATGTTTGTGTGTGTCTATATAATAGATAATTTAATGATATCAACTTTTGGCCCTCTCAGAATTTGTCAAAAATCCCTTGTACCCTCCCCTCCACCCAAGCACTGGGGAAGGACCAGAGTCACCACCACATGCGGCTCCTGGCAAGATCCAAGCATGGTCCAAACAGTCCAAACCCAAGGGAGACTTCCAGACCTATTCAGTTTCATGTCTAGAATGTCTAGAATATAAATAGATTGTAATTTGTAAAGACCAAAAAAGCATGTTGCAGCATGTGTGTATATTTCAAATTATTTCAAGGTCTCCAAGTCTGGACATGAAATGCCGACTTGTCATATCTTTTCACCGTGGTGACACCGGATGGCACCTTCTGCAGGTCTTGTTCTGGAAAAAGGCCATCAAAGTTTCTGGCCAAGCGCCTGGCTGACGAAGGCTGACTCTTTATGGTGCGACGGCGCGCGATCGAACGCCCGCGGCTTTGTGCTGCGACTTTCGGTGGCAATGCGTCACTGGTGTGAAAGCAGAGGGTTGTCCTCAGCAAGCAGTCACTGTTCAACTGCCGCGGGACAGCTTAGATGCGTCTCGAAACCCCAACCAAGAGCAAATTGGATTTCCATATGATGGGAAAATCCAGAGAAAGTTTGACTTTTATCTTGAATGTGCAGCTCAAAAAGTAAATGTCAAGAGCCTCATCTATGGTGTCCCTTGAACGAGCGCCACAGCGCAAGCGCAGCGTTCCAACGCTGGAAACTACTATGCGGTGCTGCTGAGCACGGCAACTCTTGAAAATTTACTGACTCGGAAACCAGGCCAGTAAAGTTTGGATGTGCAAAAAAAATAGTGAACCCCAAACATTCAAATCGGTGGTCCGAGTTTTTGAAGGAGAAACACCCATACATTTGGGGTTCACGAATTTTGAGACGCACCTATATCTGTGCTAGACATTTCACTTGGCTTGTTGCATCCCGCAGGAATTCTTTCCAAGCTTCTAGTGGAGCCAAGTGAAGCTTCAAATCATGCAAAAAGACGGAATCTGTACAGACCTCCATTCTGTTTGGCCTTGGATCACAAGCACCAGTTGAACTTCAGGAGCCAATTGTTCCTCTCCTGTCAAGGCAAAAATTGATTTTCCTCACTGGGGCTATGCACATTGTCTGAGCAGCTGGTTTGTGTGTTGTTTGTCTTTTCACAGTCTTTCCACATGAAAACAAAGACACACCATCATAGGTCCACATGTTGCGACCACTTCAGAAAAAAAAAACTGCTTCGAGTTTGCCAACTGCGGTGTCACGGAGTGCCTCCTGGTGGTGTGGCTCAGATAGGTCTTAGTCGTCTGAGCAGCTCCGAACCCACCATTTGCCTGGCATCAACGCATCGAGTCCGTGCTGAAAAACTGCTCCAGATGCTCCAGGCCTCTCTTCTTGGACGGATGGAGAACCCAGAATTGCAGAGTTCTCCTATGCGATGAGTGGAGTACTCAGTCGGAGTTTCATCACAAACAGAAATGACTTGCAGCATAAATCTTATCACGTGTGTCAGTGTTTGTCCTACCACTCTCTGGAATTGCTGGTGCTTTGGCATGTGTACACTCTGTGGGAAGCCAGTGCAATGTGCATGGAGCTCCAGAACAAGTCACGAAGCAAAGAACATCCAACTTTGATGATCAAAGGTTGTCATTACCTCCCACAAAGCCAGACTGAAATTCTAAATGACCTCCCAGCTGGCAGTGTATCCCCGCCATTGCTGGACACTCCTGTGTGCGTCTGATGAGATATGGCACCACTTCATCAACAGGTCCATAAGGGACGTACTTGTAGGACCTAGGAGAGATCCAAAGCGCTTCAACATTGAACATCTGCTAAAATTCATAGAAGTTGGAATTTCCGAATATGCTTCTTCGGATCGTTTTGCCTGCTACCCGTGCACAACTGGAAATATGTGCAGGCCTACATGATAATTGTAACGTATTGTAACTGTGAATAACTCTGAATCTCAATACCTCGGAACAAGAGTTGCTGAGCGCAAGAATGCTCGGGCGCAAGCCGGTAGCCATACCGCGCCAGCCTTGGTTTTGGTCAAGCCAGAGGCACAACATTCAGAGTTCAGAGTGATCAGTTTGGGGAAAGTTAGCAGAATGACAAACTCAAAATCTCTCTGAGATACTTTTCGTTGTAAGAGCAGTTTCGCAAACAAGTGGTCACCACTGGTCACCGCTGAGAGGCATGACTGAACCCTCTTTGGCAAGTCCATTTTCACACATCACTGGTAATTTTATATGTCAAGGCCGTGCCCAAGATTCTCCGCGAACAACATATGCACACAAAGATGATAGAACTGTCTGACTACACCACTGCTTCCAAGTGTCGTGTATGTCAGATGGTCTGCCATGCCCATCAATTGTCCAAAGCCCACGCGATCCTGACCCGTCAGAGTTCTCTTTGAGCATCAATTTCCAGAACTTCGAGCCAATAAACACCACAAACAAATTTCTCTTGATGTCAAAATGTCAAACCTCCCCAGGTTTTGGGCAAAAGGTGTGTCTCAACCCACAAGGGGGCCCCACATCAGCCTGTCTCACTGCCAACTCGGCCATCTTTTGGATGGTCCGTTCGATGGAGTATCGGTTGTGGGAGGCCACCAGCACCTGCCCCAGTGGCTATCCCGGAAAAGGACCAGAGAAATGTCACCCGTTTTCGGTAAGTGCAACATATGCAACTGAAAAATCTTGAAAAGACCTGGAAAAATACTGAAAAGACATGAAAAGCCTTTTAAAAAAATGAAAAGACTATACCTCCCGTAGAAAAGAACAAAAAAAGACAGAATCCAAAGCTCACCAACGATGCCCATCTCAATTCGGTTTCGGCCTCTGCAGCGGCGCCTCCACAAGCCCCCTGCAAGCCGTATCCGGTCCAGGAACCACATGAATATTACATCATGAAAGTATGGCACTTCCAAACCTGTAATTGCAAATCGTAGCATATATCTATGTTGCTATGCTGTGTATACAAATATATATATATATATCATACTGCTAAACCTTCCTTGATTTTCACGTTCTATGTAATGATATATGATTAATGATTATAATATATATATATATATATCATATGCAGCTCTGAACCAAAGCCCTCAAACCATGCCAGGCGCACCGCGCTGGGGTCTTCTCCATGTGCCAAGATCACATCAATGGCTTTGTGAAAGTTCTCCTCCGTCTTCTCGTAAGTTTCCTCACCACTGATTAACCACACACTTGTCCTTGTCTTTTGCTGCAGATTTCAACATGGTCTAAAAACCACTGTCGCCACATTTAGGTCGTATCAAGATTGGAGTTTCCAGGTGATCACACTCTTTTCTGCTCACAGCCTTTCTATCGTGGCTTAAAATCCTATGGCAATTTGTGGCCAAGAGTCACAAATCGGAGATTCGAGGCCTCGCTCCTCAGCCTTCTGTCGCTCTGACACCATGTACCTGTGACGTCACCGCGGACAAGAAACGAACGTTTGCAGTTCTACAAGAGAAACATGTCCGATCTTCATGTCATCGAGCCACAAAAATGCCTCTATGGTTTGTGTTCTTTAAATGCCAGACAGAAAAGGATCCGCCAAAAGCTCCAAATGAAATTTACCTAGAAGTATGCCAAATCACAGTTTGATTTTTTTCACAACCTCAGGTATCTCCACATACCGTCACATACCAGCGCACGCGCCGCGAACAAGCTTTGCTCCAAATCTCCAGCCTTCTCTCCTTGGAAGTCACTAGAGAGAAAGAAAGAAACCAAAAAAGAGTGAAGATGGCTTTGGATTCACTCAATATTCCTGCAGAAAAAAATCGCTGCAACTTGCGTTTCAACCACAAGACCTGCAACAAAAGCTTTTCTGCTGAGATCCGGCCTTGATCGATCAAGATCACGTTGAACTCGTGTAGGCATTCCCTGGTGCAGATAAATCACTCAATTTTCATGTCCAAAAGGTAAAAGGTTGCAGGTGGAATTCCGAAGCGCCGAACCGTTCAGCTCCACACCTTTAAGTAGGTCTGGTAGGTGTTGAAGACCTTAGGTTCAATGGATTGGTTTAAGGGAAAATTTACAGGAAACCATAGATTGTCCCATTTTTTATATGGGGCTTTCCTGTACATTTTCCCTTAATCCAATCCATTACACCAAGATGAGCTTTTTCAATTTGTGGCATCTGATGATCAACGAATCAACCAATGGCAGGCCAGTGACAATGGGCAACTCTCCCCTGTTGTAGATCCTCACTGGGAGCCCGATGGGATCACAGATTGGAATGTGTTGAGAAATTGAGTACTAACCTATAGGATCCCGAAAAATATCCCCTAGTTTGTATTAGGCTCATGGGGATCCAATACCCAGTAAACCAGGTAAGTAGATCCCCTAATCATCTGCTTGGTGGTGCAATGTTACCATCTTGAAAAATCAGGGAGTTCGGAACAATGGGTTTCGGATGACATCCCATATATGAAATGGAAAAATAAAAATGTTCCAAACCACCAACCAGATCTAACTATTGGGGTACCCAATCTTGACCTATACCCATGTCCATAAGAAACATGCCACTCCCACAACGCGCAAATATTTCCCACATTCCGCACCCATTCAGTTTTGATCATGAATTCCCCACAGCAAACGCAGTCCTCTGCATGAAAATGGTGATGTGATCGATTGCTGGTTGGATGTCAGTCCACTCCGCATCAATCCTTGGCGCTTAAAAAACGCAGCCGCAATCTGAAAACATCGAACTTTGGGGTGAGGTATGCACCCGGAATCTGGTTGGATCACAGGCGAATCTGACGTTCCGAGCGGCATCACACGCACGCCCAACTCCTGCACATGGTGTAAGCCAGTGTAAGCCCTGAGTTTTGTGAATCAAGGCTATCCAAGTTGTTTGATCCGCACTGGAGGTGCAAATTGTTATTATGTCCCCTGAATCCCTCAACGTCGTCAGAGACTCTGCTGGCTGGCTTCAAGTAAGTAGGGGCCTCTTTTTTAACGGATCACATTTGGCGTTTGAAGTGAAACTGTTAGCGCTCCATCGTTGCAGGGTTTAAGGCACCCTTCAAAAGTATCATTGGATTATTAAGTGGCACATGATGAGACTATATGAGACTTTGGGATTCTTAAGCCCAGCGTGTGTTTCCTGCATTTTTACAATGTCTGGGTACCAAAATTCCATGGCCCAACTGGGCCCAACTAGGTCACCACAGGGTCTTTTCCAAAAACACCACGAGACGACTGCGGCCTGCGCCAGGTCCAAAATACCCTGCACGCGCTTCAGCATGTTGCCTGGGCTGGCACCCAAGAAGGTATGACGAAAGGGCTGTACTACTGTACTTCTGCGCGGTTTGCTCCAACTAAAATGAACTACATGATGGTAGTACTGGAGGATGCGCCTCCATATCAGAGATTTCTATTAGGTACCACGAGAAATGCTAGAGAAAAAGTTAGCTTCTCTTACTCAAACATGACTTGCTGGAAAATTCCATTATTTCGTTCTATGATTTTTCCATTTAAACAAAAGCCTCCTTGTTGGTTCGTGGATTTCCCAGCCAAGTCGAATCCATGGTGCTGTACAGCTTCACTTCCTCTTCATTCAAAGCAGCCTGAAAGAGTCGTCCTGAGAAGATTCTTGCACTGAGATTCCCTGGAGATGCGCTGATTTTATAGCTATTAATTCTATGTTTCATATGTGTTAATACTAAAAACTGACCAAAATTGATCAAAATTGGGTGCCCCAAAAAAAATATTTGGATGTTTCATACTGCTGAAACCGGTTATCTGCCGATCCCCAGATCAAAGGTTGACGGTTGGTATCCCATGGTTCTTTTTTAAACCCCCCGTAACAATGGATGTTCATACCCAAGGCCAAGTATTTGGTCCTTGATGTTTGCATCCTCGTACCATCTCATTGATTTCCGAGAGCTTGACACCAGAAGACCACTCCAGGTAGCTAATGTACCTTGCTGCAGGCTGGTTTTCAAAGAAAAAAATCCTTAAACGGAGAACCTAATGTGGAGATCACACAACAAACAGCACTTGTGTGTGTGTGTCTGCTTGTCAAACTCCAGTGAATTCTCTTTTCATCACACCCCTTCCAGTCCCTTCCCATTTTTTGCTGCTTGGTGGTGCAATGTTACCATCTTGAAAAATCATGGAGTTCGTCAATGGGAAGGATGACAACCCAAATATATATATATATATATATTATTATATTATGGACAATAATCCAGCCATGTTTTTGAAACCACCAAGCAGTTTGGCCATGGACCCACTGGCCATTCCCAAGATGTCGATCCCAGAAGCCCATCTCGATTGTCGTCCATAGCATCAAACATGGTTTTCAGCTCTTCCTCGACAGAAAATCACAACTGGAAGGCAGACAACTGGAAGACTTCGAGCGCGAAAAAAACCGCCAGCGGTCCTCACTTTTGCCTTCAAACATCTTCAACCAGCCTTTTTTGAAAGTCTCGAAGTCGATCTTGAAAGATCGGTCAATCATCTTGGTCAGAGCAAAGGGTGGCACAGTGCAAAAAATCTGATCATTTTGAGGGCTTCTCTGCACCTTCAAATCTGGCTGAAAGCGTAGGGTCCCCATGCTGGGACAGCAATTAGCAACAGCAACATGGTTGCAGCCAAAGACACGTAGTAATTTTCTTTGGGGTTGACATCATCATCAGCAAGTCTTTTGTACCTTGGTCGTTTGTTCATCGTGGTTCATCCATTGGGCGACGGTGACTCTGACATCCTCTCAATCATCTAAAGTTTGACAATCAGCAGACTGGCCAAAAGCTGGCTGGCAAATCGGCTGATACTTAGCTGCACTGTGAGCAACTACACTCAGTGACTGTGTCCTACAATCCTCTCTCCAAATCTAGATACTTCTATTTCTGTATTATAATATATATATATATTATAATATATATATATATTATATATATATTATTATTATTATATATATATTATTATATATATATATTATTATATATATATATTATTATATATATATATTACTATATATATATTATTATATATATATATATATTACTATATATATATATTATTATATATATATATATTATTTATTATATATATATATGATTATATATATATATAATTATTATTATATATATATATTATTATTATATATATATATTATTATTATATATATATATTATATATATTATTATATATATTATTATATATATATTATATATATTATTATATATATATATATATTATATATATATTATTATATATATATATTATATATACCCTCTGGTAAACTAACATAACTATGGAAAATCACCATTTTAATGGGAAAATCCATTATAAATGGTCATTTTCAATAGCTACGTTAAATTACCAGAGGGTATATATATTATTATATATATATATATTATATATATTATTATATATATATATTATTTATTATATATATATGATTATATATATATATAATTATTATTATATATATATTATTATATATATATAATCATATATATATAATAAATAGTATATATATATAATAATATATATATAATATATATATATATATTATTATATATATATATTATTATATATATATGCTAAGGCTTGTCTTCTCTGGATCTGAGGGACAATCGGCAGACTTCTGCCAAGCAAGTGGACATCCTCTCCAGCAAAACTGGATTCCTGATCTCACAGCAAAAAGCTTCTCATGCAAAAAGCCAACAGGTCTGTGGGGCTACTCCACTAGTCCAGCATCCAAGAAGCCAACAGCTACTAAGCGAGTTGAGTAGCACTCAGAAGAGTTCATGCAATGCTGCAACAGTTGCCATGACACTGCCACTGTCCCTCCACTTATCCATGATCCATTCCGCCAAGTCTCCCAAGACCAGAGAGCTTGATGGCCGCGAAGCCATCCGGAATGGTGTCCTTGACACCCCGCACGGCGACACGAAAGATCTGAGCTCTTGCGTCACACAGCGCCTGCTCGCGAAGGCGAAGAATTGCTGCAGATCTTCCCAAACGCTTTACAAACGACCAAACCAATGCTCTGATGATCTGGAAAGACTTTGGTCTAGCGCAAGTCCCTGCTTTCTCATCATCAGGCGCTTCCACCAGTTGACATCAAAGGATTCTTACTTTCACTAGCAATTGCAATTGTGAGTCTCAAGAGGATGGAGTCCATTTCGTCAACGCTCAATCATTTAGCTGCGTCCGACTGCATCTACTTTCCTCCCATTCCACAGCCCCCAAAACCGGGACCATTTCAGAACTCTGCTGTCAGCCTCACTCTCATAGTCGTAGCTTCGACTGCTCAGCGGGGCCCCAACAGTTTCCTGCCAAAAAGACAGAGCATGACAGAGCTTTGAGTTGTCGCGCTTTTTGTTTCAAAGTTGGCTTCAGAAGTGTACTTTGATTTTCACAGCAAATAGCAGGCAGTTCATAGTGATGCATGTTCATTCGCCCCGGCGGTCCCATGGCTTTTGATCCAGGTCCCCATTTTGGGGAAAGCCACGGGGCTCCTCTTCATCGATAGGCTTCACGGTTTCTGGGAGCTCGCCGTCCTTTGCTTCCGCAGCATAGTCCAGAATTCCTCCAACCTCGGGCTGGCTCTCACCAGACACTGCCCGAAACTGCTGATTCTACCCAAACGTCAAACAGCGGATGAGAGCAACATGTAATTACTGGTTGGTGGTTTCAACACATCTGAAAAATATTAGTCAGTTGAGTCAGTTGGGATGATTCTTCCCAATAGATGTAAAAATAAAAAATGTTCCAAACCACCAACCAGATTAATTATCACTTATTCATTCTCACAACTCAGCTCAGGACATTGTATTTCTGCAGCTCTCTCATCCGTGGCACAATGTCCTTTGCAGCTGTGTAATCGCATGCTCACTCCAGCCATGCTTTCCCATTGTCAAAGTGTGGTCAAGGCATTTGCAAGATATTGACACATGATACATGTAGAAAAGCCCAGACAATAAGTCTGACTCCAGCTCAATCAGTACTGCATTTTTGAGAAAAAAATCGGCCGCCGCAGTCCTGGCTGCTTTCGCCAGCACAAAAGTGCTCGAAGAAAGTCTTTCTCAATAGGAGATGAGTAAGCCTGTGTGAGACAGAAAACTTGGGTATTTCTGGTCTATCTGTCTTTTTTGCTAGAAATCTGTGCGCACAAAAACGCAAGACACAAAAACGGGTTGAAGGGCTTAGTGGCTTTACGCTCAACCTCGCGAAACGGTCCCACTATGTCCCCGGCTGAACCCCAGAAACACATCGTCAAAAAGGCAACCCATTGCCCCATTGCTCCACGCCTTGCACCAAGCACCTTGACGGAGTACATGTAGAGGGTGTCGCAGTGTCGTACGATTGGCCCAATAGCACAAATCTGAAAGACACACCAAGCGCGGAAGAGCTCCCCTGAGCTTCCAATCATGTCAAATTCTACAACTGGCCCGACTGGACCAGTTCATCAATAGCACTGTGCAATAGCACTCCACAGAATCAGATTCAATACATTTCCATACAGTCAAGCCAAGTCAAGCCAAGTCAAGCCTCATTGCAACTCCACCACTGCCACCAGGATACATGTGCTTTTCGATTGGAAAGCCACAGTGCCATCAGTGAAGTCCTTCTCCGCTGATACAACTGGCTTTACAACTGGCTTTACAACTGGCTTTACAACTGGCTTTTTGCTCGGCGCTTCTCCAGTACCTCTGCAAAAAAGGTGCACCACGGTACTTGCAGAGTCGGTGCAACCCGGAATGCGATCTCAACCAAAAAATCACGTGAAATGGAAAGGAAATGAAGACGAAAGCCGTGTACGCACTTTCTTCAAGGCAACTTTTAGAGCAAACAGATTCATTCGCACCTGTCTGCTCGGTCGCTACTGTAGCAAAGCAGTGCCGTTGCAACTGGACGCAAACATATGGCGTCCAGGCCTTCCAGCTTTCCAAAGGCTGACAGACTGCCCCAAAAGAACACGTCACATCACCCAGACCAACTCAAACACACTCGCCAAAGGAACTGGGTTTGAGATGGACTATGGACAGGGACTGCTTCCAGTCATTTCAAGAGCATCCTAAAGCATTGTACCCTGCAATGAGTCTCCTAGGCAAACGCTATGTGCCCTCGCCTTGCAAGAACGCTGCCAGATCCGAAGTGACCGCGCCCCAGGCACCGGCAGGCGCATCATTGGACCAATTCTGTGAAGATATGGGTGACTTCGTTTGTTGCTAGGCTATGGCAGGGTATGGCAGGGTATGGCAGGGTATGGCAGGATGGGCCCAGAAGCTCGGGAGGCTGTTGCTTTTCATGACACTGGCTTTGAGACAACAATGGCGCACGGGATATATTGGGATATCACAGAAAGATACAGAAAGGAAGGCCAAATCTATGACGAACCCTGTACACATGCGACATGTGCTGCCTCAAACCTTAGTCATCTCTGTGCCTGGTCACAGGATGCACCTTGACTTCACACCTCAGTTTCAAGGTGTTGCAGGAAAAGCATCATGTCGATGTCATCGCAGTCTCAGGGTGCAGCATGCCAAGCGGGTGACAAGCGGGTGTCGACAAAGGAAACTTGTGGTGTTGTACAGCTCTCTGTTTGGAAAAATGGTGCTGCCTGTTCTCCAACAACATAGTCACTATTTACCTAACGCCGCAACACAACTGCCTTGGCTCATTTTTCTCTTTCACAACAAGGATTTACCTAGCGACAATGTGATAGTTTTGGTCTTATCATGCACTATGTCGCCACTTTGAAGCAATCGGTTTGGTAGAAATTGCGTCAATGTCCTATCCTAACTTTTGCCGAGAGATGCCATTGATGCTTGAAGTGTTCTATGAGCCAGCAAGACTAGCGTCACGAAAGTGGTCCACTGTTGCATTACAGAAGATTTAAGTCTTTCAGGAATCCCATCTTCAACCCTCCGGGATTATTGTGTACATGTCCCCAAGAGATTATGTACTTGCTCCAAACTGCTATTGCAAGCTTTGTTGGTCCGCAGTTTCACTCAGGGAAAGAGCACGGACAGAATGTTTGGTCAGCTCTGCTTGTTCAATGTTTGCCATTATTGTGCCTATCAAACTCACCTCTGAGGAATGGGTCTCTACAATGCTTCCATCGAATTGTTACTTAAAGTTCAAAGCAATAAAAGGGTGAAGCAGCAATAAATCAAATAGACATCAAAGTCTGGATGTCTTGTCAAAACATTATGAAATTTATGCATGAAACACTTGGATCCCACACTCGACATTGGCACAACATTGGAGGTAAGTATACTCGAAAACCATGCAAATGTCCAATGCCCCAACCGTGGCCTCGCTGTACTACAGTCTGTTTTGAGGGATTTCCCTACGATTTTTAATGACAATGTACACCAGAACTCCTGGATCTTTGCTTCCACAGACGAGTGCACAAGGACGACTTAGCCGCGCTGCTCTCGTGCTCAGACTGGCTAAGGAAGGATCAACTTATATCAACTTGCTTGAAGTTCATGCCCGGAGGTGACGCATGTCATATGGGTGTGGCTAAAAAATTGCGGAATATCATGGAATATCTCCTCCTATGGACGATGGACTCACACAGCATCCACCCGAAAGCCAGTCGTGGATGGAACACGGAACGTATCAGGGAATCATGTCGAAGCCTGCCCCAAATGGGAGAAGACACCCACGTAAATTCCGTGGCAGTAAAGACAAAGAACAATTTTTCGAAACAGCAAAGAAAGCTTAGCGGCAAAGAAGAGTGTCGTTTGATTTCATATGAGCCATGGTCAATACTCACTATATGGTTGATGGTCATCCCATCCATAATAAGGATCCTTATAATAGTTATTATAAATCCCTATGAACCATTGGATGACTAGCCCCTATTAATGGCTATTAACCTTGAGCTGTGCAATGTTACTTACCTGCAGGTTCTATTGCTCCGTTGCACATCGAGCAAGACTGGCAGCCACTCATCTCACCAGTGAAGCGATCAGAATCTGGGCAACCTGAAAGAGCCTCAAACACAGCCAGGCCAAAGAAATGCACACGGGAAAAGTATGGAAAAATGGTCATCACTGAATATCACTGATACTTCCAGTAACACTTTGACGACCTTAGCTGATACACCAGAATGAAAGGTTTTGTCCATCTCTTGGTTTTCTTTTTCTTCATAGCCATACTGCAAGTGGCAATCTCTCGGCCATTCCAGTCGCCCTCCAGTGTTTTCCATCCCGGGAATCAGACAGCTAGGCACGTCGAGCCCGGCGCAGTCCACATCCCTGGCCGGTGCAAATATGGTCCAAAAACATGGTCCAAAAACCACCCAAGGTTTGTCTGAAGTTTAGTTGGGGCAACCGAAATGGTAAGCCCATCCGTGGCACCCGTGGTGAAATCATCAGTGTTTTGGATGGCAATTTTTGGACTCCACCTGCTGAAATCCTAACCATTTCTGCACGCAGGTTAACCCCAAAGGCAACAAAAACCACTGATGCAGAAATCATGTGAAAAATGGCCGATTTGTGAAAATGATGTCGATGGCGTCCTACTCAACATCAAAGGATATGATTCATATGATCTTGTCTCACTGGCAAAGAATTTCCAGCAAAATCATCTTAGTATTGTGCTGAATCTGCATTCGCAGTCACCATCACACTGAGGCATATGGGAACCTCGAACAACCACCGTCAAAACCGATGCTTGGCTGCGGACAGGAAAGCTCCGCTGTCGAGGCTGTGGCATTTGCTCAGTCCTTGGCAAATCTCAGGAACTTGGACAAAACACATCAAGTGAAAGATTCATGAAAAACTAAAAAAAATCCATGTCCACTTTGTGGAAAGAGCCTATGGATTCATGGAAAATTCCAAGGCTTTCCAAACTGGAAACATCGGACCCGATTCTGTAGCCCCTCGGCAGCTGGCTGTTTGGGTGTCCCAGTGTCGGCCTGAGATCCTGGGCCGATTTTGTCGCATTGAACAAGTGCCTGATATAATCTACAGTTCAGGTGAAAATGCTGCTGGTGATGTTGTAAGTAGTGTGTAATATATATATATGTATTACCATATATTATCATATATTACCATGTATTACCATATATTATCATATATTATTTATCATATATTACCATATATGTAATATTGTGTAATGACCTCTCAAGGACCTACTAGTTTCTATCTCACCATCAATGACCCGCCAGCCTTTTTCGCAGCGGGATCCCAGCAACTCATCAAATGCCATCTGCGGACGGAGAAGCGGCGTTTTTTCCCGAAGCGGAGAACATCAAAATCTACTCCAAAGCCACATGGGACAACTGGTGAATTTTCAGCGAATAACTCAGCAGATCCTTCCCAGCTTGGCCTGCTGGGGTCGAAAATCATGTACAACCACTGTGCCATCGTTGTGGACCTGCAATGCCAACCTTGGATGCAGTTTGTGCACCATCTGGTCTCCCATAGGTGTGACCCATCCCCATATGTGCTGTGTGCCACGGTCAAAAAATGGGATGAATATGATGAATGGGGTACAGTCATGTCACCATCAAAAAAGGGAGTCCAAAAAAACTGGGCATATGGATCCCTATGAAAATGGGGGATGACCATACCCAACTCTTGTTGTTCAGGCGAACCATATATATATAATATGGATACTTAATCAACTTATGTATACATATGTTTAATATATCATGTCATCCCATTTGTATCCCAGTAAGGTTGGTTGTATAGCCCGAGTAACAGGGGCTAACCCTCCATTCCAACTCGTCCAGGCCGAGCTGCCACTCTTCAAACTTCGTGTGCTTCGCGGGTGGGAAAAAGGCCTTCTTCCTTGCTACATGGCTCGTCGCGCTGACATGGATAGGTGATATTATGAGTATATAAGCTTGTAGGGTACCCAAGTATATCAATTTGTATAGTTTTATATAATACATATTAATACATATTATGTATATACACATATAGATAGATGCACATCTACATATGCATATCCATGTAATTCTTCCACATCCATATCGCGCTTGAATTCCTTTGTTGGCCAAAGAGACAGATCAAGTCTGAAACACCAAAGTTCGTGGTTGTCATGCAACACCCTGTGACATTCCGTGATCATTCTCACACTCAAAGTTCGGCTGCGTTAAGGCCGCGTCTGAAGGGAGCTGGAACGATAAACGCTGAGGGATTCCTGGTGACATGGAGATGGCTTGAGATCCTGATGCAGCAGGAGATTCTGAGGGTCAGACCTGACCCGACTTGTGGAAGGAGCACATGTTCAGGAAATTCCTGGAAAGTCGGAAACAACTGGGGATCCAGATGGAAAGCATTGGAAAGCTATTCGTCACTCAGTTCAGGTTCAGTGCACGTCACCTGTAAGATGCGAAGTAGGTGTCGATGTCTGGAATGCTCAGCCTGGCCCAAATAGCCCAGTTTTTTGAAAGAAAATGCAAAAAGCATCAGTTGTCAATGAACACAAAAGAAAGGGATCTTACTGGGCGTCCGAACGTTTTGATGGGACGACAATTGGGTCGTAGCTCCTTGTGAAGAAAGCGCCTTACCAGGTCGCTCTCAGACAGGTTCAATTCTATCCAATGAGGCCCATCGTTTCACATCAAGATGGTCATGGTTTAACTGGTTTGGGATTTCTCTGGATTCCTCAAATAAAAAAAATTGTTTCAGGACTTGGTATTGTGCCTCACGTTGAGATACCAACAGCCGGTGCTTCAATGCGGCCAAGACACTGCAGCATGTCACCACTCAGCTGCGCCGCAGCTGCTGATGCCTCGGGGCCAGGTGGCCGATTTCGGGGCTCGGCTCCAGCGATCCCTGGGATCCTGGGCCAAGTCCAAGCCAGCCATTAGTCCCGTCGCTGCTGGAAAGGGGAGGCCACCTGCAGCCCAGACGTGTCTTGGAGAAATAGGTTAATGATGGTTAATGTAGTTTATACCCTCTGGTAATCTAACGTAGCTATTGAAAATGACCATTTATAGTGGATTTTCCCATGAAAAATGGTGATTTTCAATAGCTATGTTAAATTACCAGAGGGTACATGTGACTGCAGATCTATTGTGAATTTTGATATCATTGACGGATGATGATGTTGATGACGGATGAAATTCAGAATCCACAGTGGATCAAATTGGCCTTGTGGAGAAAAGTGAGCGCCCGCGGGCCGTTGCCGGAGACGCACAGAAGCCTCCAACGAAGCCACACATCATGCAGAAACTGTTTTCAATGGATTGATTTTGAGGGAAACTCTGTAGGAAAACCATGTTTTTTACCCTAATATAGGGTGTCCTGCGAATTTCTCTCTTCGTCCATTTCTGGGATGCTGGCAACATGTCCTTTTACTTCCCGCACCTGTGGCCGACTTTGAACCCTTGCCGCGCCTCACGTTGGTGTCGAGCTTCTGACCTCGTCATGTCCAGACCTCACTGTGAAGGCGCAGTGTTACACAGGCATCCTTTGATATTTCTATTCTCCCCAAGTTGGCACCAGGCCCTGGAGGCTGCACAGACTGAGACTCCATCTCTCAGCAGATTGATTTGGAGCCTAGCTGGGGGGGAGTTGGGGAGTTGGAGACTGGTACCCCAAATTCATCCGAGAGCAGCCACAAGTTGATTGTTGCACCTCGAAGTCTGGATGGAGCCATAGTTTCCAGAAGCAGAGATCCAAACCTGGAACTGGGATGAACTTGGCAGTTCTCAATCTCTCAGCTATCATCTCCAGGGCCCAAGCGGTTGGCTGAGACGTTGTCATTGATGACTACCATGAAGTCCTGCACCAATCGGGTCCAGCTTTCCCCAGTCGCACAACATGTTCAATCGCAGCCCCCACCTGAGTCAAAACCAGATCAAAGGGTTCCTGCACCAGAAATCTGTCAGATCATCAATTCCTCTAGTTCTGTGCAATTGCTCACAGCGAAGCTGATTATTATTATTATTAAATATTTACTGTAATATTTATTAATTATTAGTAGTAGTAGTAGTATGATTATTACTGTTATTATTATTGTTTTTACTATTATTGTTATTATTATTGTTATTATTATTGTTATTATTATTGTTATTATTTTTTATACATGTAATGTATATATATATAACATATATAGTTATACTAATAATAACAATGATAACAATAATGATTAATAATAATAATATATAATATAATATGATATAATATTATATTATATTATATAAATATAAATATATATATATATAAATATAAATATAATATAATATAATATAATACAATATAATATAAACAAAATCCGCCCGCACCGAAGGTGCTGGGGCGTGATCGTCCGGATGGCACTCGTAAAAGGTTACAGGTTTACCTGGGGGGGGGGGGGCCCATTATTCGGCCAAAACCTCCTGTTTTTGATAGGTCGTGACGCTCGCCTTCAAAAAACACTGTAAAAAACAGTACGGAAGACACCTGTTCGTGAACGCGCCCGTCCAAAATCGGCAAGCGAAAAGTGAAAAAACCCCGTGTTTTTCAACTTTTTGACCTCAATTTTTTGGTTTGCAACATCTTTTTTTGCGGTTCCGCAGGTGGCCTGGCCCGGAGGCGGATTTTTGAGTTTTTGGACCCGTTTTCGGACTGATTTTCGTCGTTTTGTGATAGCAGAAACACTGGTTTTTACAGTGTTTTTCTGTTTTCTGCATGCTTGACGGCTAGCTTCAAAACTTCCAAAAACCTCGTAAATTACGCTGTTTTATGTTACGGTGTGAATGAAAACATCGTAAATACCAGTGTTTTTTGACGTTGGTTAAAAAAACACTGTAAATTACAGTGTTTTTGGCCACCTGACCCTCAAAAACCATGGTATTTGCAGTGGTTTCTGCTTCTCACCGCGCAAAAACACTGTAAATAACAGCAATTTCGCCGTTTTTCATGTTTTTCGCTATTTTTTGAACTGCGTTGGTCCGCTATACATGGCTATCAAATTCTTCGCGTTTTTTTTCCGACAATCAGTACTTTCGGATGTTTTTGGTCTCAATGGCCGACATCATTGGCAGTTACGAGCGGTCGCGAAGGTGTGAGAACAACATCGTTCAAACCGTGGCGGCCGCACAGGGGTTCTTGTCGCGGAGCGACGGCAATAGAAGAGAACAATGGCAGTAGAAGAGAACAATGGCTGACATCATTAACAGTGTGGACCGTTCACTCGATATGTACATATATGATCTTTATATATATAGATATATCTCTGCTGTGTGAGCCCAACGATGCGGTGCGGGCGGTTGCCGTCGCGAAGCGACGTGAATATAATATGATTTAATATAATATAATATAAATATAATTTAATATAATATCATATCATATTAATATTAATAGAAATATTATATAATATAATATAACATAATATGATATGATATGATATGATATAATATTCTATTATATTATATCATATTATATCATATTCTATTATATTATATTACAATATACTTATATATAATATAGCGCTATACATCTTCACCTGTTTTAATCATAATCAACTGTCGTGGCTGCGCTGTACTTCAAGCCTCGCAGCCACAATAGAAGCGAAAGATCGCCGCGAAGTTCTCTTTGGAGTCCCAGAATGTGACCACCGACCTGGGAAAAATCCATCGATACCCATGATTTCAACCAAAATGAGTTCCAAATCACTTGGACATTCGGCATGCAGGGGTATCATTGGCACCTCGAATCCAAAGCACAAAGAATGAAATGGTCCAAGGTATATACCTCGGAAGCTATCTCGGGCTGCACCATGTCACCATAAGAGTGATATGAAGCCATTGGAATCACATGGAGATGCATCTACAGTGCATCTGTTTTTCAAGGATTTGGAGTCTTTTGATGTCACGCTGAAGGCATCTACAGTGCTACAGAGGTTTCCACCGACTGCCACGTGACCCGGGCAACATCCACCTGCCAAGCAGAGCATCAATGGCTCGGCTAGACCGGCTACGCCTGGCTACTTTCAAGACAGAACAAATGTCAACCCACCACCAGGCCCTGGAATGTTCGCGCTTGTTCCTTGGACTTGGACCTTTAACCTCTGGCCTCAAAGTTTCCAGTCCTACTCATCACATCTCATCACATCTCATCACATCTCATCACTACCTTCCAATCCGTCTGCTGCAGATCAACTCGGCACCTGCACCAAGGCACTGTCAGTTTTCAGAAAGGCTTTGGCTTCGCCGTCCAAGGTCCAGACCTGGGAATTGATGTGCTGATCCAAAGTCCCATGGTTCCATGATTTCGGTGACCTCCGAAAAATAGAGCAAACTTCTACTGGTCGCCTTGCAACAATATTGCAATCCAAGCATAATGGAAAGTCATAGATCTGGGTTCATGTGTTCACACATCGCACTTTGTAGTCCGCAACGCAAAATGCACATGTTACTTGTGGCTGATCCAACACTCCCCAACGGCATGAGCAGTTGGCATTCAAAGACTTCAAGCTCCCACGGCCCTGGCAACGACTTCAACTGGTTTTGGCCCAACAACTTTTCATCGGAACCTTTTCTCATCTTGATATTGTAGAAACTAGATGAAACTAGTAGAAACGATCAAAAAGATGGAACGATAAGATACTATATGTCGTCCGTTTCTCCCTCTAGGAAAAGACTGTGAGAGTCAAACATGTCAGGGTAAACCAAGAGCATGGTCCGATGATGCGTGGCTTGCAGCTGAAACATCTCTAGAAAGGATATACAACCAGGGTACCCAGGTCATCAGCAGGTCACCCATCCATTGGACCTGAGAGATGGAATGTGGTCCTGGATTCATAGGAACTGATGCAGCCTACAGTATTTTCAGTAGTGTTACATGCACCAATGTCTACCCTGGGTTTCATGAAGACCTGTGGTCTGAGTTCCAAGCCTCCAAGGTTTCTCGAAGACCTTACAGATGCTGCACAACTCTCAATGGCTTTGTCTTTTAGAAGACAAGTTGTAAAACAAAGAGGACTCTCATACAGGAATGAATGTGCAATTTGCACAAGACACAAGGGTACTCTGAGATCCCTGACGATGTGATTGTGATCCGGTGACATCATCAGCATGAGGACCTAGGTTTGGTGGCAGCAAACATCGAATACCTTGCTACCAGCAACATTGAGCTAGTGCAATAAATCAGACGTCGGCGTTAGGTCATGTTGCAGCCAAGGGACTAGGACGCTCCACAGGACATCCAAAGGCAGCCCCAGTGTCATCATGCTGGGCGGAGATCAAGGGAAGGTGCAACACTCCAAGAGGCTGGTTCTTCCCCCCCACAACAGACTGGGAAAGTCACCACCTTCAACATGTGTGGATTTCAGAAGCTTAAAAAATCTATTCACACTAAGACTCAACCCCCCTAAACCAAAGGCCTGGATGCAGCAAATGAACTCCAGGGTCTCCGTGTGCCACAGCAAGCAGCAGTTGCTCTCGACCAGGATCAGCCTTTGCCTGCGACCATCCAGTCAGCTTCCAGCTGGGAAAAAGTCTCTAGGAGGTATAAAACTAACAGAGGTCTTAAGTAGAGTATTCAACCTCGGATCTTCGGAAAATTAAAAGCACAAGGATTCCCCCACCTATGAACCAATAGCTCCAAAGGCCGTCCGACCTCAGGTTTGCTGTGTTGGGAATAGCAAACTACGGTGGGAGCAGTATCATCACACCCTCACCACACCTTCTAGATGCGTTCAGTGCTCACTGCAAGTTTTCAAAACGTGTCCATCGCGGCTGTCTCAGCTGTCAAAGGCATGGACACCATGGACACACAACACTCTAGGCCCATCGCCCTCACCAAGGAATGCGGGGTCCTGCCACTCCACCAGTTAAAATTTCACAACTCCAGAGGCCAGAGACCATTCGAACCACCCGGCCTCGCAGGGGGAAGCTCAATGGGCTTCTTGTAACTGTCGTAGTCCCAGACCTGAACTGCTCAAGAAAGTGTCGCCCCAAATGGAGCTTGAAAATCTTGTCATAGCCGGCAGTTGAAAGTACTGTTTTAGAAAATATGACCGAGAAAAAGATGTCGAACTCAATCAAGTCATATCAAGTCTGTGTACACTTTCAACAGCCAATTAGGCACATTCCTCCCACCTTGATGCAATCATTCAAGCAAACAAAGAGTTTCTTTTTCACATTGGCCAGGCGATGGAAACATCCTGACAGCTTGTCGATGCTATGGATATGTATGGATGCTGTTCCAAAGGTCTTCGAACTCTTCAAAGAAAACATAGCACGACAACATGCTGAGATGTGCTGTGAACAGGTATCACGCGTATCACGACCCTGTGTGCTGTCAGCATGACGAGGTTACCGCCCGAGGCATCAAGGTGCTGCTCAAGCTGCGGCGAAAGTTTTGCCCCGTGTCAATCTCCCGCAAGACCTACAGCTTTGCGTCAGCAAGTGCCATAGCCCCCTTTTTGCCCCCTTTTTGCCCCATGGTAGGTGCAGAGATCCATCGAATCAAACGATCCAGACATGTTGGAACATGCCCTGCAAGACTTGAATCAAAACCTGATCAGTACCCTGGAAATCACACCAAAATAGTCTGGTAGTTTATGGATGTTCATCCCACCCAAGTATGGTATTATAATGTATTATAGGGCCTATATAGGAGTTTTGATTCATGGCCTTTTGGACCGAGAAAGAGACAAAACCCAAAAACACCTCCTGCATCTGAGAGCCTGACCTTTCCGTCGCAGGCCCGAACTACTTGCACTACTCGACCGTTCTCCCAGAAGAAAACGTTGCCTGACAGACTCAGAAAGGGCCAAAGGATGGGCCAGGTCGGATTCACAATTGAAGCTCAATCTCGGCACAACGCAAACACTACGTCACCCCGCATGAGCGCAGAAGCATTAAATCAGATATTCCAGGTACACCAGGCATGGGCTGACAGTCTGAGTCTCCAACAATTGTCTGCCAGTTCCAAGCCTCAGTGACGTGCTCCGAAAACTCTCCAGAAGTCGATGACTCAATGACAAAGTGTGACTCTGGGATGGTGGCTGCCCCTGTACCGCCTCCTCCTTGCATGCCTGCCCGAACCAGTGTGCGCTGCAGACTCCAGAAATCAGGGAACCACAATCTCCAACGTTTCTTGTTACACCTATGGCTTTGTAAAAAACCAATCCCCTGGTTAATCATTAAGTCTCCTTTAAATGCCCATTTTGGGGGTCAGATAGCGGAGAATGGAACACGGCAAAAGAAACGCTCGGCCTGTGCGAACTACCAGGAAGTGCAGATCCTGAAAACACGTGGAACTGCTGCTAAATCCAAACAACTGGTCAGCCTCAACTGGATATTGTTGGTTTGATTGTTGGTTTGATTGTTGGATATTGTTGGATATCAAGTGTCAAAAACTCAAACCAACAATATCCAACAATTAAAGACCTGTCACCAGTGAACAAGTTTGCTTCCCCTGACGTTGAATTTATCAAGGATATCTGTATCTGCTACCTTTGCCAAAACACTCGGAGAATGACCCTTTCAACTCGTTAGTTAGAGACTCAAGCGAAACTTTGAGGGCCTTACCTTCAAGCTCCTCCTGGCACAAGTTGTAATGCTGATGGTAATTTTATGTCATTTGTTTCCTAGTCACTGTCGGATGAAAATCTATTCATGCAGACAAAATCTGTTCGATTCCAAGACAGCATTGCTGCAAGACCAAGATCTGCATCTGTACGGGAAAAAGTTGCGAGTATGTGGGTATATGAATGTTGTGTCCAAACTGCCATGAAAAGCCTGATATGTGGCTAGCAGGTGTGCCTGGTCTGCCGATCACAGTCCGGAGTTTAAAGGTGGGCCAATGTGAGCCCCACATTTTTTTTCCTCCATGGGCTCACATCCTCCAAATGCGGCATCTTTTTTTGCAAATCAATCACTGGTGCATTGCGACCGCTGAATTGGGATCACCAAAGCTCAAATCCTTCCGAATCCCTTCATCCAATCTCACGTTTCACGTGAGAACGAGAAGTCTCGGGTAATTCAGTTCCTTTCAGCATCTCGATGCTTCTCTTTGTGCAGATATCGTCAGATTCCCACCTTCCGGCCATTTGCATCAAAGGGAGCAGCTCGCCATGCCGGGTCAAAAACAAACCAAGGCACATCGCGGCAGGTTGTCCCGTCGTCGGCCGGTCTCAAAGACCCCAAACCTGCGGAGACCAGAGACTTGAGCATTGGCATCACACCACATCGAAATTCTCCGAGTTTCAGTCTGTTTTGTGTTTCAATCCTCTCCAGTTTTCCAGTTGGTTCGCACCGTGTTCATCGCTTGCTGAAGCTTCTGCTCTCCCAGCGTGGCCAGGTATCTGGTGTAGCTATCGAACCTGTCAGCATTTGGACCATTGGACCATTGCTGATTTCTGTTGAAATTGGACCCATGCGTTGCTTTGCTGATGCGATGGGCAAGGCCAAATCCACGGTTAAAAAAAAGAATTTCAACAACATGTAGTCCAAAAGCTGCAGTTTTTGTATCAACCCCATGGCTTTTCATCAAGTCTCCTCCTCTCGGACACCGTCTGCCGCATTGCCTGACTGAGTTTTTCGGTGGAGTTGTCCCAGAAAACCCGGGAAGTGCGCACTTCCAAATGGTTTTCTGTTTGCTGTTTGCTGCCCTACCAATCCATTGAATCTCAGCAGGCCACCTTCCGAGACAGTCATCAGACTTGGAACATCTTGACAGGTGAAAACATAGACACATTGTGAGACACCTGGGTCCGTCTCAAAATGTGTCATGATCATTTTGCTCCATGTCTTCTCAATCTAAATGTGGGTGATGTATCCTGTTTTATCCATTTGTATCCCGTTCATCTCCCATTATGCTTGGTTTTTTTTTACTCATACCCCACCCTAATGGTTTTTCACCGCACCATTCTTCACCACCGGCCTCGATCATGCCCTCAAAGTCACTGGCCGAGAGCGTTCGAATGAGCCAAATGGTGATGGCCTGCCTGGGATGGCCAAAAAAGGATGGTGAAATCTAAGCCTCTAAGCCTCGGAATTTTCATGCAATGGCTACAAGATGCTACAAGTAAACTTTTTTTGGGGGTAAAAAATATGGAAATGTCATTGATCATCATTTATCAACGGTTTTAAAATGTTTTAAACGGATCCCACTTTTCGATATTTTCTTGGGGGGTGCCCCAAAAACTACTCTATACGGTCAGAATGAGACTGCGCATTCAGCAATGCCGGCTGGATGAGATATCGCTCAGCCTGTCGGTGCTAAAACCTTCAGTGGAAAACATGAACCAGTGCGGTCTAGACAGGTCCTCCCACACCGCCGTAGTCTTTCATTCGGTTTTCTGAATGGCTGAAACAGCGACCAGTTGCTGCAGAGCAATCTGAGAGATGGATCTGATGGTCACCACCACCACTTGGATCAAGGCCTTTGAGCAGTAATGAGTTCCAGCGGCAGTGAACAGCACTAAGAGGCTGGATAGTTAGGGCATCACCAAGCGGCCTAAACATTTTCCTGTGCCTGGCTTAGCTTTAACACATTGAAACTATCGTAAAAAGAAAAACTCTGAGTCCAGGTTGCATCGTCAATGGTGTTTTCGTCGTTCCTCAGAGTCTTGCGGGTCTAGTGACAAAGGTGATGCACAGTGCCAGAAACTGAACAACCCACTTGCCAAAATCGGAATCGATGTATATGATTATATGATTGTATATGTGATACAGATGTCAGGCAGGCTAGCAAAACAGAGCATGCTATTGGACATCTGCAAGGCTGACATTTTCCTGAGCTGTGTAATGGTGCACCAGAGTTTGCAGCGCTGGCCCAAGATGTACGAAGCATTACAAAGCAATCCCTCACGAAGTTGATATGGGCCCATCATGCGCATCATGTACTCTATTGCACTGTCCACAACCAGGTTTTTCGCATTGGATTGGTTGAAGGGAAATTTTACAAGAAACCCCATAGTTATAGGAAAAACATGGAAAAACATCATGTTTTCCATTGATTCCTGGATTCCATTTTCATAAATCATCCATGTTCCAAAGATAAAATTCCAGTTGAGCACAAGGCTCTCATGACTGAGCTGGCTGTGCAAAGAGGGCGAGTACTTTTCGTTGACATCGTAGTTCAGCAGCGTCTCTCGCCCAATGCACACATCGACCAGGCCCTTGCCATATGGCGTGGGGCAAATAGGGTCCTCCTGACCGCTTGAATCGGGATCAATGGTATCCACGCACGGGTTTGGGCCGTGAGGGCTCAAGATGCTGACCCTGAATCCCCTGGTGAAAATAGCTGGGATGTTCCTGGATTTTCTGGATGTGCTGAAACTTGTATGAAGCTGATCTCCTCATCGTCGGAGGATGCTGCCTCCTCAAAAGGAGAAAAGTCGTGCAAAGCTGAAGTGACTTCATCAAGCTCCTGATGCCAGGAAAAGGCGGCAGGTGGATTTCGGAGCGATCTAGGGCTAATTATAAAGGAAGTTAGACAAAATTCCAGTAAATCCAGTGAATGCGGGGATTGTACCAGAAGTGATATTCACGTGTATTCAAGATGCAGTAGTCAACAGATGTAACAATGGCCAGTGACACTAAGCAACAACACCTGTTTTAGCGGGCACCTTGAGCCAAACGTTGTTGGCCAAGTAAATGGTTTGATGACCAAAACCCCGGATTACAGGATTAAGGAAATGAGTTATCATTGTTGATAACTATTTGAATAGTCTATTCCCGTTGTAAAAGCCCTGACATTATGTACACTCTACGGTCAAAGGCAACAACAATATAGTGGGCTCCGTTTTGGGACCACTATGTGGTATGAACATGCATACACGGCATAGGGGTTATTCGAGTATTTTCTACTCCCCCCTCTCGATTGACTCCGGCCAGTGGTACGTTCGGCACCGACCTAGTCTTCTGGAGCTTTCTGGTATGGAAGAATGCGTGGGGCCTTCTTCTTGTACTTCTTTCTCACATTGGCCTTAGGCTTCGGAGCATCCTGAGTAGGCACAGGTTTTGACCTGTCCTCAGCATAGGAAGGCTGCAGAGACTCATCAAAATTCTCCTGGATCTTCAAACCAGTGCTCGTGGTCCGAGTGACCACATATCCATTGATAATTCCCAGAAGGTCCAATGCGGGTCCCCACAGTTCACCTGCCAATCCCTTAGTGAAGATGTCGGCTTTCTGGTAGCGACTGGCAACTAGTTGCAAGTCCACATCGTCCTTTTCCAGTTCCTCTTTGAGGCTACCTAAGTTTATACGATGTGTTCTCTTCATATGTCGCAAACGCTTGGAATAGCCAGCAGAGACCACCTTTGCTGTGGCTTCGTTATCTTCTCTGATTAACAAGCGCACTGACTTTTCTGAATAATACTGAAAACAGCTCTAGCAACGGCAGACCTTCATCAAATAAAGTAGTAGCCATCGCTGCAGCCTCAGCTTCAGTTGTCGATCTGGAGACCGCACCTTGCTTTTTGGACATCCAGGTCAGTGGAAAACTGGTGCTCTTTCCACTTAGCTGTACCCACCCACCAGTTGTGGAATATGTGTGCTCGTCATCACCACAAAAGTCTGCATCGCAGAACAGCTCAACATAGATGTCATTTAAATCATCATCTACATGGCCAGTGAGTAAGTGGTCTTTTGTTTCATTCAAATAACTAAGCGCCCTGAAAAGATGGTTGTCACACTCCGTGGTCCACTGTTGCACCTTAGTAGCTAACCAAGTGGTTACTCTCAGCATATCAGGCCGCGACAATCGCGCCAACTACATCAGTTTCATAAGGACCGAGCTGGCTGAACCTGCAAGTTCGCCCTTAGTTGGAGCCTCCTCAAGCACAGTGGTCTTTGAGAGAAATGGTGTGCTAACTCTCTTCAGTTTTGCGTGACCTATCAGTCGAACATAGTCATTGACAATGCTCTCAGCATAGGCTCGCATGTCGAATGCGAATAGTTCTTGATTTCTGAACTCCACTGTTGAATGATGTCTCCCCAAGAACCTACCTAGGTCACCGATGTCATCCAACATGATTCTTTTAGAAAGGTCTGCCCAAAAGGAATCGTGGTATGAACTGTCCCCGCTCAAAACGAAGTCATCCACATAAACAACCAAAGCCAAGTGCCCGTAGGAAGGAAACACATATGTGCTTGGGAATTCTGGAATCTTCGTGGCTCCCATGTTTACCAACTCTTGCTCCAGCTTCCTTTCCCAATGTGCTCCAGCTTCTGGATGCCCATACAAGCTGCGAAGCAGCCTGATGACTGGCCTCCGGTACAAAGGCTTTCCATTTGAGTCAAACCAATTTCCGGCCAAACTTCTCTGGGCAACCTGACCCAAGTTTCGGCCAATGAGTTCAAAACGCTCTGAAGGTACGCCTTGATGGCGTCTGCTGATGAAATCTTGTGGCCTTTCAACAGACCGTATGCTATGATGGCGTTAGCCGCAGTGATCGAAGCAGGGGACGCGCTCATGGTTTGATATAGCGCGACATTTCCTTTTGCAGTTTTCGCTGCGTCACCCCTGTAGCATACTCTACCCTTGAGGGTTCTGAACTTTGGTTCTAGCTCAACGTTCTTCTCACTACATATGGCTAGTAGGTCTGCTAGGTGGATAGTCTGGCCATTCTCTATGGCTCGCCTTTTCACCGTCTCTTCCTCCTCAACCGATCCCAAATCCCATGTGCCCATGTCCCCAATACCGTCAAACTCCTTCTTGATCGCGGCTATCGCGTCAGGACGCGAGAGAACCTCTGACCTCGGGAGCTGTCTGGTGACCGCTGCTGGTTGCAGCTCTTCTTCATCATCAGACCTCGGTGGGCATATGGGTACTTCATCTTCAGGGAATTGATCTGGAGCTATGGATGGTTCATATTCAGTTTCAACACCATCCTGTATTGGTCTCGGAGTTGGTCCCACTGATTCGCCACGTCTGGAGAAGATGGCGTCAAACCTTGTTTTGCATTCTTGTGAGTGTCTGTTGTGTCCCATGGAGCACCCTGGACATCCCCTGGTGAAGCCATGTTTCATCAACCTTGACCATGTTATGTAAGCGTGTCTTGGAGGAGGTGGAGGCGCGTCAACAGGAAAAGAATCAATGCACACGTCATATGGCAAAACCCCTTCCACGAAAGATCTATCATAGATGGCTTTCTTGACTTCTTTCTCCTCATCCGTCATTTGCAACATGGCATTTTGTGCAGCTAATGCAAGAGGAAATTCAATGTATTCTGTTGGAGGGAAATAGACCTCCTTCTCATGCATCACACGTGGCTGCCAGTGCAAATGTCCTCTCTCTCTGACAGACTCATAGTCCAAAATCTTCACATTGCCACGATACCGAAGCCCAGGGGATAGATGCCAACCGGCAAACAACCCCGGACGAGTTGTGGGCTCTGCCATGCCGTCCCCCTTGGAACGATAGAAAACCAATGCGCCTAGTGGATAAGAGACGCCATCAAAAGGTTTACCTGTGGCCACTTCCCATCGCGTCTTACCAAGTTTCTTCTTTCCCTCTTCCGTGTCTCTCTCATCCTCCGTGATCGGAGCCGGAGTGAAGAAGGATCTTGCAGTGGCTGTGTACTCGATGGAAATGGTCCAAAGCCTTCTGTGGAAGCCTGCCTGCAGGTGCGATGGCCTGCACATCTCCTTGATGGTCCTGATTTCTCTTTCAACAAAGGCATTGTGTGGCCAGTGATTGGCGGCTGATGGATCAGCCACCCATCCCAGTCTTGATGCAGCATTGGTCAATTCCTGGGCTGTGTCGGAGTGGAATACAACATCTGGGTTACCGTTCAACTTGTTGCCACCAAAATGTTTCAACGCATCATAGTTGCTATCTTCATTGCGTGTTCGTTGAGGGTATGTCAAACACATTCCAGAGTATCTGTCTCGCACTAAGAGGGCGGACTGTTCACCACCAAGCCCCCTAGACTCAACCGCTGGAAAAATGTGGTCAGCCTCAATGATGCTTCCAAACTCCTTTGCAATACTGTACACAACCTCTTCGTCCTCAGGTTCGGGTCTATGTCTATGAGCATATCGTTTGATCATTCGACCTCTTTGGCAATGTGGGCAAAATGGATTCTTCTTGGCGTGCAATGTGATGTGTTCTAATGATGTTGCCTCCCTCTTCAGTCTATCATCCCTGGATTCCCTGTCCTCAGCCTCATCATCGGCAGGTTCATCCAGGCCCTCAGCTGCGGCTGCTGCAAGGGGGTCGACTGAATCGTAAATGAAGACACCACCATCTCGTCCCTCTTCAGGCTCACGCTCCCGGTGTTCAACTGTTTGCTCTATCACTTGTGTGACTGGCATGGCTGGGACATGTCGTGAGATGATATCAGGATACATCGCATGCATTACATACTCACACATCTCCTTGGGGTAGAAACCAGTGAGGCGTGTTCTTGATCCTGAAATGGGGGCATGTTGGAAATCAGCTGGATGATTGCATCTCAACGTTGAAAAGATCCTAGCAGTACGGTTGCATGTAGTAATCAACCTCCACCTCTTCAAATGAAGATCACCCTTTGAGTCAGTCAATCCAACTTGGCACCCATCAAAATCCACAATCATCATGTTGAGATCCCGAATAAGTTTCTGGAGTTCTTGCAATGCCCAACCAACACAGTGTCGAGGCCATTCGAATGTGACTCGACCTCCCTTTCGCGCTACAGCGCGAGCCAAACGACAAAACCGTTTAACCAACCTTCTTGACACCTTACGCCTCTCGGACAATCTGCTGGCGAAGTCATCACCATACAAATGCACGTTGAGCGTCTGCCACTGAGTCCAAGGCCCACATGGTAATGAACCCCAAAGGTCGGCACCAGGTTTGGTTTCGATGATGCCGTCAAGGACTTTGATAGTTTCATCACTTTCGACATTCAAATGATTCTCAGAACATCTTATGACATGAATCCCAAGATCTTTTCCAACTCTTCCCATCATGGAATCTGAAGAAGTACAGAACTCGATCAAAGTCCCGTGTCCTGGAAGTCCTGGGTGATGTGGTTCTGGAACCGCCATCTCAGCAGTGCTCTCGCTGAAGTCATTGAACTCCTTGGCAATGCTATGCGAGATGGATTGGTAAAGTTCGGATGTTTGCTCATCATGTTGTCTAGATCTATCGTTGTAAAATTGTTGGAGTCCATTCATCATAGTTTCTACGGCTTCAACCCCCCTGATGATGGGTTTGCGGACTGGAGCCTCTGGCTTCTGCCTCTTCAACTTCTCCCACTTCCTCCGTCGATTCTCCTTCCTGTGTTTTCTCCGACGTTGCTCAGTATCCGAAACCATTGGATGAGCTGGCAACTCTACTGCGTCAACTTGTGGGACATCTTCATCATGCTCATGATCGCGCATTGGCGCGAGACACAATGGATCTTCAGTGCAGTCTTTCATTGGTTCAGTATGTTCCACAGCAGTGTCATGACATACGCATGCATATTGTCTTTCCAAACGCGATCCACAAAATTGAGAATTGGAATCTTCAGTGGTCATGTTTGCGCATGTCGCTGGCTGATCTAACTGAACGCAAGCAGCACTATCCCTGATGACTCTTCCAGGTTTCAACGGACAATCAACAGAAAAGATCGGGACGTTGTTTTGGACCCTGTTGGCGTACCACCTGTTTTCAGAAGGACACCACACACGACAACGACGGTGATCTAAGGCAATGTACGGCTTTTGACCGTGCTGCCATATGAAAGTGCGTCCACGGCTGACTTGACGCCCTATTGATAAGGCCATGGGGCAGCTCTCAAGGAGATGGATGTGAAAGTCACCCAGTTCCTTGGTGTACACACGAAGTTCCTCAGTGGAGAGTTGCGGCCCTCCTCCAGTGGCGAACCGCACAGGGCTCTTCAGTGCTTTCATCCAAGGCACAACCATGTCCTTAGACAATCCTTGGTCTTGCAATGCCCGCAAACTGCCAATGTCGTGGGCTGCACCTGTGTCTCCAAGAAACTCTAAGGAGTACTTCTTGAAATTTTGCACTGCAGGATCAACCATAGAAGCCGCTGCTTTCTCCCCAATCATTTCGTAAGAATTGGTAATTGATGAGATCAAAGTAGCCAAAATGGGAACCGATAGCTTCAAGAAGGTATTCAAAGAAGGAAGGGCTTTGTCACAGAACTTGCAAAAGGATTGCCATGTCTTTTGGGCTTGTTTCCCTTCGACCTCAGTGATCGTAACGGTGGATGCCGCCGCAGCAACAGCTGCCGGAGTTCCAGTGCCACCTTTCGAAGCCTTAGAGTCTCCCTTCTTACCCTTCTTACCTTTGCCATCTCCCTTTGACCCCTTCTCTTGACCCTTTGCCTTTCCTTTCTGGGCTTCTGAGTATGCCCGTCTGGCCTCATCAGACCCGGCCTCACCGATGTGTGTGTTTCTACATCTTGTTCCAAATCTGCAGTGCCCAGCAGCATGGAGTGCACAAACATTCCTTCGTGAATCCTCAGTAGGAGCAGCAGCAGCTGACTTTGTGTCCTTCTTGGCAGTGGTCTTTGTCTTGGTGACCTTAGCAACCTTCGTCTCACCTGTTGAGGACGATGCCGGCAAAGCCAGTTGAGCTGGTGGGGATGACTTCAACCCCTGACCCATGTTTTCATAGTTAAGGTCATGTCTCCTCTCACGGAGTTCTTCGGCAATCTTTCCCCATAACCATCCAAAGGTTCTCCTACGGGATCCATTTGAGGACTCTCTGATTTTGTCAGTGCACCTCCTCAGCATCGGAACGGCTTTCACCTGATGCCAAAGCCAGCTGTAGAGTGTCGCCTCTGCAGGGCGGTCTCCTGGGCGCAAGCCATGCAAGATGTAATTGCCACGTTTCACAAACTCTGCAAGATCCTTCGCAATCTTTCCCTGCAATTGGAGCTGTAAGAGATGCATTTGGTTCAAAGCGATGGATTGGTCCGGACCTGTTTCGTAAAAGGCAATAATGATGTGCATGAGAGCCATGCCTTTGGGTCCCTGCTGTTTCGCTGAACATGATTCCACCCACGACGTGAGTTCGTGCGCTAGCTCTGAGTTTGTGGCCAACACCTCTGGTTTAATCAGCTCGGCCGCCACATGTTTATTGAATAACAAAAAGTCATTCGAACTCTGAAGATAATCTCGGAACCGTCTACCTCGACCACCTTCCATGCACCATGTGGCAAACTTCACTAGCACATCCCGGTTCGTCATGTCAACCCTGCTAACTGCGGCCAAGAATGCCGCACGCCACTCGCGACACGAAGTCGCGTCGTTGGGAAGCTTGGTAATCTGAATGGACTTGAGGTGCTTGTGCTTGTAAACACTTTCATCAGTTTCATCTGGCAACAACCAACCATCTTTGGGAGCCTGATTAAAACCATCCTCATTTGAGTCCTTCGATGATGATGACGAACCATTTGTTGGTGAACTGTTCTTGGGTGTGTGAATGGAAAAGGATGGAATCCCACCATGTTGTGAGCCCTGAAGTCCAGCAGGTTTCGGTTTCTCACCTTGTTGTCCTCTACCTGGTACAATGTACCCGGCTTGGATTCTGGGGCCATTCGGGTCAAAACCACCCCATTGATTTGTTGTACCACCATTTGATCCAACCCCAAGACCACAACCAGTCTGAGCCATCAGCCCCCCTGAAGCTAAGTTCCCACTCTGCGCGACATTTGACGCGCATCCTCCAGGAAACCTCGCTGAGATCGCCATAGGTGCCGCGGCCGCAGCTGCGATAGACGCGCTGCTAGCTGCCACACCTTGCAATGCTCGGAAGCTGGATGGTGCCAAACTTGGAGGCGGACATGGTGCTGGGTCAAAACCATGATCCTGAATTCTATTCAAATCCGCGCCATTCTTGGCTGTCAATGTGCTCAGTAATGTTGAACATCTCCAACATGACGGTCGTCCAATGACATTCTGTGATCCACAACATGTACAGTACATCACTTCCAGAGGATTGGCACTAGCAATACTAGCACCTGCTGACATGATTTCAGTTGGCTGGGCTGATTGGTAAGCTTGGGGTAGATGTTCAAAAGGATTCCCAATAGGTGACCCCATCATCGTCCCAGATGTCGATCCTACCCGTTCAGGATGGGTCATGATCACCTCCAATTTGGAGCTAAGTTCCTTGAGCTCCGCCACAGCCCTCTGTCTTTCAGATTCGGCCTGCAACTTCACGAAGTTCACTTGGCCCTCAGCCGACTTGCGGCTATCCTCAAGTTCTGCCTGTAGCCTCATGTTGTCTTCGGACAACTTCTTAATCTGGTTGACGGCTTCTTGTTGAAGTTGTTCAAAACGTTGTTGTGCCTGTTGATGAGTTTGTCTCTCTCTCATCTCAAGCATCTGTTTCTCTTGGTTGAGTTGTTGCAACTTTTGGTACACCTGATCTTGCAACATTTGGTGATTGTTTCCTGCCTGTTGCCTGATGCTTTCAACTTCTTGTTGCGCTTGCTGTCGGAGTTGCTGATAGTTTGCCTCTGCCTTTGCGTTTACCAGTGATTCCAACAATTGTTCCAACTGTGTAGGGTCTATCTGGTTGACCTGTTGTTGATACATATGTTGTTGGATGGTATTGTGCTGATGAAGACTAGGGGGAACACCGTGTTGACCCGAAGCTGAACTTCCACCCCATTGAGCTGAACCACCAGATGCCGCAGCTGACCCCTGTCCTCTCTTCAGCCTGTTCGCCAAAGATATCGCCTCCTGAGTCGGGTTGGCAGGTTGGTCACTAATGTGCATCATTGCAGCTTGCTGAGATTGCTGTTCTGCAAGTTTCTCTGGGGAGTCAGTCGATGAAGTCCATGTACTGTTGGGTCCGTCCACTTTGAATGGGGTCGCCGGCACCTCCCTCTTCATGTTTTGGCACGGGAACTCAAATTCAGGGAACTTGTCAATGCCAATCAGCTATGCAAAATTGCGCCAGATGGCAGCGAGCAAAACTGGCAGTGCAAACTTCTCCAACAAATCGCGCAAGCGCGAGAAGGAGGGCAAAATGCCGAACACCAAGCTTGCAGTGAAACAACCTGTTGCGGTGAAACTATGTTGCAGTGAAACTTGAAACAAGCAAAAATTGCGGTGAAACTCCTTGGCAACAATTGCAGTGAAACCTCGTTCTTGCTCTTGCTCTTGCTCTTGCGCTTGCGCCGCTGAGAAATGAGTCAATGAACAACTCCTCAAGATGTCCTGCACTCCTTCACCAGAGGCTTCGCAAGAAGCTGGGCAACCCGAAATCTGCAGCCGACTCCTCCTCCAGTAGATCGTCGAGCTCCTCAAGAGCTGCCGATGGCCGATTGGCGTGCGAGATCAACACCCGACACCTGTTGCCAGCGGCTCGACGAGCCTGAAGTTGCTCCACCTCCTGCAGGAGGGAGCGCTGGTCGTCCACAAAAATGGCCGCCCCCACACGGCAGACTTCTTCTGCCTTAGATGTGGCACAGCCCGTGAGCGATGGCCTGTCACGGGCAGGATCCGAAGTGAACTTCCGGTTGACCACGTGGATGAACCTGAAAGCTCGTGTCAACTCAGTCTCAAGATCACGTGCCTCACGAAGCACCCTGGACTGAGTGGCTGGCGCCGATGCGAAGGAGCAAATGCCAAGATCGTAGCCCAATGACTGAGCTCGTCGAAGCGTCTGCTTCACCCTCTCGGGCACGTAGGATCCACCACTCTGAGACTCAAAGGACAGCGTCCGATGCCAATCAAGAACTATGAGCGGTCGCTCAACCGAAGTTCCTGGGCGAGTAGATGCCACCGATGAATCTGGAGATGAACGAGGTTCGGCCTTTGCCTTGGCCACCACTGTTGCCTTTGGAGCAGCCTTAGGCTCCACAGGCCTCAACGATCCCCTTGACCCGATGCGAGAAACTTCACTGGTCCCTGCCGTCGATGATGTCCTGGCCGGAACTCGAATGGTCCTCCTTGTGGTCACTTGAGTCGATGCTGAGGCTGTATCGCGCTCTGCGCGAGCTGTTCCAGATGTCCTCACCTCTCTTTCGCGCTCAGCGCGAGCTGATGTCTCCGCCGGCCGGGTTCGATCTTCGCGCACAGCGCGAGCTGATGCTTCCGCCGGTCGAGGTCGATCTCCACCTTCGCGCACTGCGCGAGTTGATGTTGTCACCAATCGAGATGGATCGCCGCTTTCGCGCGCTGCGCGAGGTGATGTTGCTGGATGAGATGGAACTTCCCTTTCGCGCTCTGCGCGAGGTGATGTTGCTGCCCGATTGGATGAACGTCCCTCCACAACACCAGCCGAGTCCCGTGAGCTCCTGCCTTCCACCCCTGTCGGAGTTTCCGCCGAAGATCGATCAGAACGCCTTGGCACTGGTGCCACTGAAGAAGATGTCAACCGAGGACGAGACGCCGAAGTTGGCTCAGAATCACCAGCAGGCCTGTCCCTCACGTCAGCCTGCTCTGGGACCCAAACCCACCTCCACTCACCCCTAGCACCCGGTGCCGGTGGTGGTGGCTGAGGTGGCTCCGGAGGTGCCCGACCAAGTTCCTCTGCTGTAGCAAAATCGATGGCTGAAGACACACCGCGGTTGTACCTGCTCAATTGGCTGGACCTCCACGGGTTGCCCCCTCGTCTGCCACGAGTTCGAACTCTTGATCGGGAACGGTCACGTCTATGATCAGACATGCAGTCGCGCCAATGGCGGCGAAGGATGGGAAAATTGTCGCGCAAGCGCGAGTGAAAGATTGAAGGTGCCAATGAAAGAACAATTCAGTGATCTATGCAATTGAAGTCTTAGATTTCTTGCCGATATGTTCAGTCTTTCAATAGCTCCCAATTGATCTCACAACTGCAGAAATAAGCCGGGCTACGGCTGATAACCACAAAATTCCAGTAAATCCAGTGAATGCGGGGATTGTACCAGAAGTAATATTCACGTGTATTCAAGATGCAGTAGTCAACAGATGTAACAATGGCCAGTGACACTAAGCAACAACACCTGTTTTAGCGGGCACCTTGAGCCAAACGTTGTTGGCCAAGTAAATGGTTTGATGACCAAAACCCCGGATTACAGGATTAAGGAAATGAGTTATCATTGTCGATAACTATTTGAATAGTCTATTCCCGTTGTAAAAACCCTGACATTATGTACACTTTACAGTCAAAGGCAACAACAATATAGTGGGCTCCGTTTTGGGACCACTATGTGGTATGAACATGCATACACGGCATAGGGGTTATTCGAGTATTTTCTACTGTAAATAGGAAAACTGGGAAACCTCCATTTTATCAATGGCCATTTCAGGATCCTAGATTGGAGGTACCTACCATATATAAGGCCTATGTAAGGCCTAAATTTCAGGGAATATCCCCACAAAATATGGCCTTATATGGTACAGTATCTCCACTTTAGGATCCTGGAATTCCCATTGACCATTTCAGGAAACCCCCATTTTGGGAGTTAAGATTTGATTGGGAGTTTGTTGGGAAAAATGGTCGTAAATAGAAAAACTGCGAGATTCACCCAATCAACCACTATCAATGGGATTATACCCTCTGGTACTTTGACATAGCTATATAGAAAATCGCAATCTTTTATAGGTATATGATCTATAAATGGGCAACGTTCATCCATTTTCATACAAACTGTTAAATTGCCAATGGGTAAGCCATAGATTACCCATATAAATACGTGGGGATATGCAAGTTTTCTAATTGGGTTATAATATTTTATCATCTCAAGCAAGCTGGTTAGGAAGTGGGATATACTCCCTTGCAACGGGGATGTATTTGGATATACACAAGTTACAAACCGTTACCAAGGTGGTTACTGTAATTGCTGGATGATGGTGTCAAAACTCCTACAGGTTAATCATAGTCCCATTGGTGGCTAATTAGTGGTGATTACTAGCACTTGGTGGGTAATTGTGCCATTTTCTGCCATAGTTGGCCGTATCCATGACAAGTCCCATCTGATATAAAATCTAAAAGTTTTAGTTACCCCAATTTCACCACACAGTATCAAAAAGATCAAAAAAACATGTTTACAAAAATATATCCGTTATAAAGTACGTTGATCCCAAAGAGTCTTGGTTATCCCAAATGCTACTTTCATCCTACCCTCTGGTAATGACTAACAGTTTGCTTTTTGAACATGGCCCATTTAGTTCGTTGATTTACCTATTAAAGATTGTGATTTTCCAGTTCGCAAACTGTTAGTTTACCAGAGGGTACCCTCCAGTAAACATACAAATCAAACGTGGCTTGCTGGAAAACCCCCCATTTTTGAGGATTTTCCCAGCTTGGAAACCTCCATTTTGTCAATGGCCATTTCAGGAACCTAAATTAGAGGTACCTGCCATATATAAGGCCTATGTAAGGCCTAAATTTCAGGAAATCTCCCCACAAAACATGGCCAAAAATATGGTAATTACTAACTTTTAACGTACCTCCATTTTAGGATCCTTAAATTTCCATTGATTTTTAGAGATCTCCCCCCCAAAAAAAAAAAACATATGGAAGTGTGTCAAAACCTTGTACCCCTGGTGAACATCAAAATAGCTGGTAAATGGATGTTCATCCCACTAAAAATGTATCTATAGGTATTGACCCATACCCATATCCCAATCCAAACTCCAGGGCCCCGGCCCCGGCAACACCAACGCCCACGGTGGCATCTGCACAGCGTAAGCTTCGGAAGCTGATGGGACTGGGGGACCTCGCGAGACGAGTCACTTGGGCATGGCTCTGGATCCAAACCCATCTGGTTGGTGGTGCAATAACCATCTTGAAAAATATGAGTTCGTCAATGGAAAGGATTATCCCATATATTTATGGAAAATATAAAATGTTCCAAACCACCAACCAGCTATAGGTACCTAGATGTACCTAGTGAAAACAAAAAAAATCGCTGGTAAAATCCTAGATGTACCTAGTGAACCCCGAAATAGATTAAAATAGCTGGTAAATTGATACAAAAAAATGGTTTTAAATATAGGGGTAAATGATCAATTTACCTCCCTTGTGGCTAAAATTGACCTAGTTGGAACACCCCTGGGAAAAATTGTGGGAAAAATGGCTGAGAAAGATAAGAAAATGCAACGGGAGAAATCTGGAAAAAAAGGAAAAAACATCAACTGTGATCTATTTTCATGGTTGATGTTGAGCCCAAAGTGGTGTAACTGGTCGTTAAAATCCGAACCAAATAATGAGGATGTTAGGACGACTGGCGATGCCTACGGGGAACGTCTTCAACCAGCCATTTTACGGGCAAGGAAGTTGCCATCTGGGCACCCTAGATAGCAAAGTTTGTTTATAACTCCGATATACTCCATTAACTAGGGGTTTATGGATGTTTACGGTACATACCCTCCAGTAAATTAACATAGACCCTGCCAGATAGGGGTTGGAAGATAAGTTTCCAGAAAAAATTGGTCATTTGTCGAGTTTATGTCAATTTACCAGAAAGTATATTTCCGTTCATGGTGTTTATCGACCAACTTAAACTTGGGGCGGCCCACCTTTTAAGTGTCTGGAAAGAAGAACGGACCTAACACAACGGCGTTTGTAGAACCAAAAGCTTCTCTTCTCGTCTAAGAGGGTACCCTCTGGTAAACTAACATAACTATGGAAAATCACCATTTTCAATCGATTAGTACCAGAGGGTATGTCATTTTCATGTGGATATGCCCTAAAATTGCATCTTCATGGAGAAAATGAGGACTCAACCATAAACCGGAGGATCAAACATTTAACCGATGGATGTGGGGTATAACTTATAACTATAATTCTGTGGGATGGTTTCACCATCCCCAAGTTTTGGTAGGTTTATGGCATATGACCTCCATTTCTGTACCAAGCCAGGAGTGTTCAAAACCATGATCATCAACCAACAGAGCTTTAGCAGCTGCTCATAGCCATCCATGACTTGATAGCATAGGTACTATCTTTATATAGGTACTATACCATGTTTGATTGTAGGAAAAAAACTTGTCATTTGAAACCTTTCAAACTGACATAAGATATACCTACGTATGGATACTATTAAAAAAAAAGTTTCCAAAAATGCTGGTTTCATAGATGATATATTTTAGTATACGAGTACTATATGATGTTCCAGATGTACCTATACTATATTATTATATACATCTACATACACTATAATTACATTTGGAACCCCCCCATTTCTTTCCCCAAAATTGAAACCTCTGTTGGCAGAAACCGAGGCCAGCGGCAAAGGAGGACTGGGAGGAAGCACCAGGGGAGCAGGAACCCAATAACTGCGCCTGAGGTCCAGCTGTGCAGCGTTGAAACTTTTTGGATCTGCCAACGGTTGGTGGAAAAAAATGGGATCACCCATTTATGGGGCGTTTTTTTTTCAACTTACCGATTTGTTTTATGTGACTATGTGTTTTTTTTAAATGTGTTTTTGTTTTAAATCACCCATTTGCGGGGTGAAAATGGGTGAAATGTGAAATACTTGCCGGTTCTGAAACTTGGGAGTCACCATCAAAGCCATCACATGTTTTGAATCAGCCCCCAAGTGAACCTCTACTATCCGATGTTTAACTGCTTGAAGGTAATATATGATCAAAGGCAAGAATGACTTTCCCATTTTACTGCGGTCCAATCTCCATTTTCACTACCTGAAGTTCAGAACCAATTGATGCTTTCCGTTGGGATCGTTCAATTAGATTCACTTAGCAATAGTAAACACCACGGGTCACAACATGTCATAGACGCATGCGGTTTCCGGAATTGATCATATGACTCCTCAAGTGCATAGGTACCACAAAACATTCAAGTCTTACTTCAACATATCTGAAATTCTGAAAGAGTGCATGCTCATTTCTCATTATCTGACTATCTTATGCATTCATTGCTAGTGTGCAAATTGCAGTATTGCCTGCCAAGGCCACAATACAAGTAATCAGTGCCAAGAGATTAAGTTGCTACGCTAGAGCAAGTTTTGTGTGTGTGCGTATGTGTATGTATATATATATATACATATATACATACATATGCTATTCATATATGATCATATATGTATATATACCGAAATGGTTTTGGAAAAGCCACCATTCATAAAGTCATCCAAAAATAAAAACAGACAAGTAAATCACCATTAGAGCAGTGAAGATTCACTGTTCATCACTTTTTGGGTGGTACTGTAGATACTCTTAAGCCACGGTTTTTGTAGATGTCGAGCGGCAAGGGATGCAGCACCGCTAAACCTCCCATAGAAAAATGGCGCTTTTACCTGGCGCAACGCTTCAACATGTGTCAAATCAACCCATTCCCCTTGTTGGAATAGTGGTGGAATATTAGTGGACATATACCAGTGGAATGTTAGTGGATTTTTTCCTGTGGAATATTAGTGGGAATATACTGATTTGATGGGATATTTCATGGAAATTCATGGCTATCGAATAGGATTATAATGGTGATTCAATGGAACAAATGGGACATAATGGGATTAGAATGGAACATCCCATGCCCCGTTTATATTAAACAGCACTCTTTACAGTCCCAAATCTTTTTTTTCACGCCCTATACCCACCATTTTTTCTGATGTTTCTGAACACTCCGAAGAACAAGCAGTGTTTAAATACTAGTTGTGTTCAAAGAAAAGTATCGTTGATAATTTAACCACCCCTGGTTGACTCGGCAGAAACTCGTACCAATATACGCTATTTAAAAAAGTTAGCCGGATCATATGTGACCGGTGAAAACATCCGCTATTTTCCCATAAAGGGAATGATCATCCACCCAATGAATAAATACATTAAATACATATAACTACGGTTTTATATACCCACTAGCCCATGCACAGGGTTTCCGTTATAGGATGGATGACCACAGCCCATTGAATCCCATGACATCTCGGCTCTAAATCCAATAAAAAATCCCCATTTTTGGTTTGTCAAATCCCATCAAACCAACCCCCTTGGAATTAAGTCAAACAGTTATGGGGTACCATTTTGTAGTGATCACATGGTTTTCATATGTTTTCATGACCCCTGCAAGCACTCTATAGAATGAAAGTCTATACGGTAAAAAAAGGGATTCCTAACCACCTTCAGATGTTCCTCGTAATGTCAACCCTGGATTAATGAACTTCTAGGCTGTTTACTTGGGGGAGGGTACGATTTAAGTATCGGATTATCACTCTTTGGGGGGGCACCCTAGAATAATAAACCATGGTTTATTAATCTAGGGTTGCCCACATTTAACAAAATTTTAATTCATGTTCTTAATCTTCCAAATCATGAAAATTTGGTTTGACCCCATGAATATCAAACCACCATTGTCTCCCAAATCTCCTACCGCAGCTCTGGGCTCCACACGCGCGGACGCTTTTCAGGGTCATCGAGCTCTGTTTGGGGCTGGATGGGGAACAAATCTTGAAACAAAAATTGAAGGATCAGTAGGATCATGAAAAATCTTGGGCATATATAGAAGATATTGTTTATACACCTATCTATTGAAACATTTTTTTTTTTAGTATGCTTACCCAAAAGATGTCTTGGGCCGACTTCTGGCCCACTTCTGCCCCGAAAACTGGGTGTTTTAGAAACCTATGCCTGAGCCGATCAGTGGTCAGCGGTGGGGACGCAGCGGATGCACGTAGAGCTCAGAATTAGTTGGGGGTTCCAACACCTAGCTGGATGGTATGCTTTTAACCCATCACAAAAACCATTAACTATATTGGCTATCTCAACCAATCATCCCAAGATATCCCAAGTTTGATTGAAAGACAATGGCAATGGATATTTAGTCGGATATTTATATGTATGTATGTATATATATATATGAAAACCCCAAACAGTACCTAGCAACAGTAGTAAAGCAATAATAAAGCTACCCATATTTTGATCTCTATAACATTCTATGTCGCCACCCACAGTATAACATTATACTATATAATGCGACAAAGCCAATGCCATAATCTATGATAATCATTGATAATCCATCATTAGTGATTTTGAAGACCAAAGTTTAATTTGGTAAATGCCATCTATTTGGCATCCCGCCAATAGAGGTCCACGAAATTGGATATACGGTGTACTCCTATGATTGGGGATTGTTTCTCAGCTCATTCGGTTTACCTCATTACGTAAGTTCTACCATGCTCCAAAATCATCCTGAAAGCTCACCATCATCTGAAAAAAAAACCCTCAAATTTTCATCTTGGAAGGGTTTTTGTTCTGGCATCACGGACAGGGTGCCAGTAGCAGACCGTAGGACGTGTCTTTTTCGGGCGTGCTGTAGCTGCCATCAAACCAGGATCTCAACTCCGTGTCGCCTGCTTGAAGCAGCTCCTGTGCAGGTCGCGGCCGGAAACCACACCCATAATCCCTTCCCCGTAATATTAAACACCCCCTAAACGAAACCATGGTGGATGTAGGGAATTGCCACATAATTAGGACCATAAATTGGGGTGTTTAATATTGAGGTGATGGGATTATATAACTCACTACTCCTCACATGTAACCAACATGAATCAACTGTGAGAGGGACTGGAGTGGCCACAATTTCAAGCAGATTTGGAACTATATGGGTCTGGGTGCCTAGTGAACCCTAAAATAGCTGGCACATGAATGTTCATCCCACTAAAATTTGACTTAAATTGACCATAACAGGTTTTGACCTACACCTATATAGTCTTGGATGGTTTTGGGCACTGGATCACCGAATGGAGCCTGTCCGGCGCGCAACAGGCTTCGTTCGCCCTTCGAGTTCAGCACAGCCAAGAGGGGCAGGGGAGCGAAGGGAATCCCAACGACATCAAGGAGCTCCTAGGCACGACCAGGTTTCAGCTACGAAACCCCTTGGCCCTTGGGTATCAAAACAGGCTGGGAAGCCAAACTAGATGGAGCCTTGAATGGTACCATATTATATCAATCATCCATTGGGACGTGTCCATTGCCAGTTTTCATTGGAGGATACCATCGAAAATCAAATGACCTCTAGCAAACTTGGATGTGCTTTGGGCTTCCGTGTCCAATTTTGTACAGGCTTTCTGCTGTTCAATTATGTTCAATTAAATGTCTATGACTCTTCTCCACAAGTAGAATCCGAGAATCCGAATGTTCATTAGAGTGACGCAGTGCAAGGTTTTTTCGCACCCATTCGTCTCTCAATACTCATCATTCATTGAGAAAACGTCATAGCAATATATGGGGGTATCCCTGCGAAAATCTTCGAAAATTATGATAACCATCAAAATTGATCAATTCGGAGCTGTCCCTCTAAATTTTCCCAAAAAAATGCCCCCAAATGGCAATGGCAATGGCTTTCCCACTGGCGCCACCAACAAAACTCAGACCCGCACAGCACCACCCTTGGGGCTGAAGTCTTCCGCATCGATGTAGTGCCAATGCTTTCCCTCCTCGAGGTTCAAACCTTTCAGCCGCTTGCAGAAGACCTGGCAAAAAAAATGGGGGGCGCCATGACTAGTGACATAGTGGCATCCATGCCTAGAGTTGTCTGAATGTGGCTGCGGCTGTAGATTTTTCTTTGGGACAATTATAATGAATATAAATGATTATACAGGACACAAAATGATCCTGGAAGATGCCAAAGTCACCAAAACCCAAAACCCCCCGACTTGGATCGACTTGGCTTAAGGGTCAGATTTGGAACATCATCTTGGGATGGTCAAACGGTTAAACCCTGGCTTCCGGCAGTGAGTTGGCAGTTGTTGTTCATTAAATCTCTCAAATTCATCAAAGTATTCATAAGGATAAACCCCTTTATCAGTCAAATCTAGATCATCTATGTCACTTACATAGGGGGTTCTCTTACTAAAACTTAAAGTTCTTGGTCCCGATCCTTTTGTAATTTTAGATGTTCTTTTGCTTTCTTAGGGCTGTAATCTTCATATTTAAACCTACTAGTTTATCCAATGAAGCAATTAAGAAGGCAAAACTGTCCTTGAAACTCAACCTTTGAAATGCAAAGGTTACAAACTTTCTGAATTCTGCGCTATTACATCTATCTTTCTGTCTTCTGCTAGATCATATGCTTTCTCTATGATCAAATGGGCACCATAGTTTTAAGATTATGAAGGAAGACCGGCACTTTAAACCTTCTCATACTGTAATCTAAGTTACACTTTTGATGGGCGCATCCCCTATACTTGCCTGTAAAGTGGCATATCTTACATCATCCTTTTCAAACTGTTCACCACAAATGAAGCAATGAGTGGCATTATTGATTTTGTCTATGTCTTTTGCTGTTTTTATGGGTTCTTTGTTTTCGTTCATCTTCTCCATACTTTCATCGTTAATTTCAATAATATCTTTATTATAAAACATCTATATAATCCCCACCTCTGTATAAAAACTCTTCGGTTGAATTGTCAATGGCATTCGCTACATTAATCATGAAACCACAGGGTCTATGATGTTGGTATTTTTCAGTCTTTAATGTTTTAGTGCTGACCGTTCCATACTGGGTCTAACATTCAAAGCCGGCATAAATGACAACGGGTGCTTTCCATTATTTGAAATGCTTTTTGAATTTCATTGTTTCATCTTCACGTGGCATTTTGATGTGTTGTCCTTCAACTGCCATACAACCTTGTTCAATGTGTGCTTTCAATGTATTTTCATCTCTGAAAAGGTTCAGGCAATGATTACCGGTATGAAATTTCTTTGTCTTTTGGTAATCTGTCTTCCCCCTAAGCCTGCTATAACCTTTGGTAAATGCATAATGGTATCATGTTCTTCATCTTCAATTTTGAGTAGGTTTATGTGATGAGTTGCTTTTGTAACTTTGGTTTTTCTATATAATAAAATGCCGTCTTGATTTTCTAGTTCTTTACTTATGTTAAAAACAACATTGACTGATAATAAACCTGGTTATTTATTCTAATATATCTATGTCAATATTTGATGATGGAAAAAATACATTATCCCACAGACGTGTTCTCATAAATTTTACAAACTCCGCATTGGATACAATACTTGAAACGTTTATTGTCTTCATTCTGAATGTTGATACACACTTTCTTGTCTTGTATCCATTTTGGAAGTTCAATGAATGAACCACCCCTTGTTGGATGGTATTTGTCATAGTTTATTCTTATCTGTTCAATTTCTATTAACACTAGCCCACTCTCACTCAGTTCCATCTTTTCAATTTGAAATTCAATGTCCGTTGCCATTTGGAACATAACATAAGGTATGTCTTCTGCGCTGACGATTTCATGCCTTCTACTTTTGATGTGTTGCTTTGTTAAGTCATCAGTAGCCTTTTTTCTGAAGACACCTATTATATCAACAATGATTTTTAGACCGTTCTTTTCATTCAAAAATTGTTCAATCATGTTTTCTTGTTCAATCAGTAGTTCCAACGCTTGAATGCCTGTTAAATCAATGTTTGTACTTGAAACGGAGTTGTCATAACTCTTAAAAGCGCTGGTTTCTTCTACAGTGTTTGATGCGGTTGGTTGTCTAACTCCTGTACGTTTCTTGTTCTTCTTTATGTTAACCCATGTATCTTTCTTATGTGATATAGTTTGTAATTCATTGTTTGTCTGACGTTCTTAAGTTCCTTCATCAACTTTCCCGACAAAGGTTTTGACCTCTCATACTTGTAGGACTTCTCACCTATCTTACGTTTTTTATTGACTACTTCCGCCCGTTGGGAGGTTTGTAGGTAATCTAGAGCTGACTGGTCTATATCTGACGCCATATGAGGTAATATTTCTTTGAGTAGTTTTTGGGGTAGGGTTGGTGATTGTGATTTTTGGGAGTTGGTTGAAGATGAACGGATAAACATTATCAACAACAACAGTCCTTAATGTTGATATTTGTTCAGCAACGGTTGGCACTATATTTCTTACAAATTCTAGTGCTTCTATGTTTTGAAAGGTTGGATTTGCTTGATATTGTCTTTCCACAGCCAGGCCAAGTTATGGGTGTTGATTAGATTTTGTTGATAGTATTTTCTGAAATAGTTTTCACCCCGTGTTTTTTTGTTGTAACTTCCGTCGGGATTTCTTCTTGACATTTTTGCTTTTGGAGTTGATGTTGGAGTTTCAGTATTCAATGTTTGAACCACTGCGTTTTAGACATCATCATTGACTTCTTGATGGGTGCCATCGCAGACCATAAAGCGGGGCATAATTTACTTTATTTTACAAGGCATTAATTTCTTTAGGTGATTTTGGGGTGGTATTTGGATTTGGTTTTCGGTTGGTGTTTGGTTCTGCTTAATAGGTGTGTCATCAAATCCTCCACTGGCGACTGCCAAGAAATCCAACCCCAACAAGTGTAGCGTCTCATCCATCCACGACATATCTCTAGAGCAGAGGTCGCCACTGTGGTCTGCTTATTTCTGCTTTCGCTCCCCGCATCAGTGGCACTTTTTCTTACTTCATTTTGTCTGGGATCACTGTGGGGTTTGCTTTGGCGATGAGCATCGCTCCCCCAAACCTCTCCCAACCCTCCCATCCCTCAAAGTACCAGACGATTTCAAATGATGAACCTTCTGAACAAGCAGGTCAAGCAAAGCATGACGCGAACTACATGTACAATGTGTCTATATATTTATATATGTGTGTGTATGTGTGAGGATGGGTTCAATATACAATATAACATATCTGAAGAGTAAGAGGGGTGCGCATTGACAGTCCTAATGTCATTCATGGTTTTCATAAGAAGCCTTCATTACAAAACAGTCTTCAAAAGTCCTCATTTGAAAACAGGATTGGCTAAGTCCAAGTACTTCCATCCTTGAAGCCTCGGCATACTCATCAGTGATATCTTAACCTCAATGCGGGCAATGACAAAACAAATGTCAAGGGCAGTCGGGGTGAAGGATCGGGATTGGATTACTCTTCGGGATTTGTGCCCGTCATCCACTCACCCTTGGGATACGTACTCGCCGTACTCATTCAGGGATGTCTCTACAAGGCCAATGAGGTATTCAACATCAATGACCCTCTGGCTCAAGGCATCGGTGACTTGGACTAAACTACCCGACTTGGAGTTGAGAACACCGTAACTCTAATTTGTATCATCCCAGTCCTTCAACATGTTCACTTCACAGAGCAAAGTTCGGTAATGTCACTGCTTCTCACATCCACATGACAGGCAAACGCCTAGGCACAACACTTTCTTTGCATCCATGACACAAAGCAAATCTCAAAATGGAGTTGCACATGACATGACTGGGCAGCGTTTCTTTTCTCAGCCCTTCAGGCGAGAGGTAGCAAGTTGCCCGGCACGTGAGCCGCAACGGAACCCAGAAGTCGGGTCTTCAGTGTGGCAATCTTCACACTGCGCGGACTGCCCCGCCGGCCCGCCGTGCCAAGTTCACTCTATACAGCAAAAAGAAAGTCAGGCCCCTCACAATTGGCAACAGATAAGTAATGCACATTGGAACACAGCATCATGACATGAGTCTTAATTGTTCGAATCAAAACAAGTGAAGGGCTGGTTGAAGGGCTGGTCTAGAGCCATGTAGTGCAGCCCGTCTCGGAGCACCTCAGGCAACTCTCAACACTGACGCTGCAGGAACTATGCCAGCCGTGGTTAAAATCCGACACGCTTGTCACTGCAGGATGACACACTGCAGTTACTAAGGTCAATTTTCTCGATCGTCTGATTGTTGCTTTCGTTCAGAGCTGGAACAAGCCTTTCAGCCCCGGCGTCTGTGATCTTGTTGCCACGCAAGCTGATGTTCGTCAAAGCTGTCTCCTTGTTCTCTTGCAATGCCAAGGCAATCTCATTCACTGTGTCATCATTGATGTCACAATATGAAAGGTCAACGTCTTCTAACGACCTGTTCTCCTTCAACGCACGTGCGATTTCTGCAGCGCCCGTCCCCATCGTCTTGTTGAAACTCAAGTTGATTTTTTTGAGTGCCGAGTTCGTCCTTAAGGCTTTGGCCAAATGTGAAGCCCCATCACGATCCAGCACACCATCGTTCACCCGTAGACTGGTGATGCAGGAATTGGTCCCCAAAGCTTTGGCTATGGCTCTGCTGCCTCGAGCTGTGATGCCTGTATTGCCACCAATCACCAACTCTCTCACTGTCTTGTTTTTCTTCAAAGCTTCAGCAAGTGCAAAAGCTCCGAGGTCTGTCATGCCACACCTGCCTAGATCGAGCTCCTCCACAGCGGAGTTCTCATTGGCGATGACTTCGGAGAATGCCATAACCCCCTCATCCCCGAACTCGTTGCCATAGAGGTCGATCGTCTTGATGGTGCATGTCTTCGCATTTGCCACCATTGCCTCAGCCAAGGCCTTTGCTTCACCCTGCGTGATGTTTTTGCGAGTGAGTTGTATCCCATCAATCTTGCCCTGCTCAATTTTCTGGATGATGCTCCGAATGTTCTCGCCCACTCCTTTCTTCGGGCTCTCCGGGCTCTCCTCTCCCTGGGCGACCTGCTCTTCCTCATGGTGTTCCTTTTTCGCCCCTCGCTCCTTGAGAGCCTTCTCCAAGTCCGACTTCTTCTTGCCGTACTCAAGGATCTTGTAGGTGGCCATCTCCAAGGCTTCTGCAAGACTGTCCGTGCACTCTTGTGACGCCATCCATTCAGAGAAGTCCGAGGGCTTCAGGTCAATGGGAGCTGGATATCCACCACGTACGCCATCCGACATTGCGAGGAAGGATAGGAACACCCACGGTGGCACACTACTTTGTCTACCTGTTTTCTCTTGATGATGGCGATAAAGAAGCAGTTGGTGCATGCAGATTGTGTTCTGAGAGTTGCTTTGCAATGCTCTGACTCAATCATCCGAGCGCCCCGGCGGCACCCAAGAAGTAGGCGATGAAGACAACGCAACGCGGCCGGTCGGCCGGTCGGCCCGGTCGGCAAAACAGAAGTGAAACCATAACAACCTTAACAATCCTGACAACCCCAAGCGAACAATCTAACAAAGCAACAGAGAGAAGAGAACAACATCAATCAATAGAAAAGAACATAGAAAATAATAAGACAATACTTCGATGACACATATCCTTCATATAACCGTATAACCCTAATCGCAACTAAAACCCATAAAACTTTACCAACATATAACTATAGCATAATTAGAACCCATAAGAAAACAACAAAGGAGGAAAGAAAGCAAGAAGGGAAAGAATGAATGAGACTAACAAGGAAAAGATGAATGAGAAAAAAGATACTCAGGAAAGAGAACAAAAATGGTAACATTTGTGAACATGGATGAGGGGCAAAAACCAGAAACAAAGGAGAGCAAAAAAGGATAATGGGTGAAGAGTTTTAAACGTTGGAGATCCATCACAAGTGCTGCAACGGCTCCACCTTGCAAGGGCCGCAGTACTCAGCACCGAAGACCAGTACTCCAGGCGCATACCGCTGGAGGATCCCCAAATCTGCGGCCCCGCGCTGGGCCGTCCGTCTGGTGTGGCTGCACAAATGTCTCTAAAAGAACATCACTATAATATGCAGAATAGTACAAACACACACATACATAAGTATGTGTATATATATATATATCATTGGATATCCATGTATATGTATATATGTGATTATATGTATATATATATATATGATTGTGTATATACTTATTCTTCGATATATACATAAAGGACACCTTTTTTCCCCTGACCCGCAGCATTTTCTCCCAAACGCCATTGACCTGGGACTTGGATTCTTGGATGCCCTCGGATCATCAGCCGGTGGGCTGAAAAGTACCCCAGCGAAGTTCGATGTCTGTCCCAGCCTGGTTGGTGGTATACCTACCCCTCTGAAAAATATGAGTCAGTTGGGATATGAAATTCCCAACTGAATCGAAAAAATGTTCCAAACCACCAACCAGCAGCTATAACCCCCATTAAAACATATTAAAACTCGGATTGTCCATTGCCACGTTTGATGAACGGCTAAATCAGCCAACATCACCTCCACAGCTTTCCACCCTTGAGGCTGTTCGACACCTCTGGCCGCACCCAGCGGGCCTGGTGGCCCAGGCCTGAGCACCCCAGAAACATCATGGACATCTGAATCCCTATTGAAAAATGGATGGGTTCGTCCCATTTGTATATCATATCATATATATATATATATATGGTCTGAAAAGTCTACAAACATATGACATATATATATATCATATACATACATATGCTATATGATAGATATATGCCATGGTCAACTGAAAAGTCTACAATCCAACTGTTTCAGTTGACCATGGCATATATCATATCTGGTCCAAGCTACTGCATGTTAGTAACTCATCCATTTTCATCCCAAGAATCAATGGATTTAGGGAACATTGAACCCGGAAGGCCCATAAAAACCTACAGGATGGGCCAGGATGGGGCCCCAGTTCGTTGGCTAAGTTGGTTTATAAGTCCAATAACCAGAGTTGATGGGGGATATAAGTACTCATAACTATATTAACTATAGCCAAAGGGGATTATATATAAATCATGATAAATCAACTTATAACTGGGGGGCACCATCTTGTATATTTCAAAGGCAAAAAAAATGGCAAAAGCCATGGGTTTCTGGGGAAGAGTTCCCAACCAGCCGAGCTTCGCCGCGCAGCCGGAGCTAGAGCTCTTGACGACGCTCAACGCCAGCGCCACAGGAGGAAGCCAGCGAACGAAGCGAAACGCTCGCCCTGCGGTGGGTGGACAATGGGCTTGGATTTCCAAGTTCGCCAATTTCTATGGTAATGATGTGATCTTATAATATATTGTATGTGTATTATTTCTATAGCATTTATATTGAATTATATTGAAATGATATGTGCATGAAATGACCATTACCCCTTCCCATGTTTACATATCTTTAGGATGTCTTGGTGAAGAAGCCAAGAAATCATCAGAAATCATGACACAAATCTCCATGATCTCCATGTGTCCCCAACAAAACTTCCCCACAACACCAGCCATGGCTGGTGTTTCAATGGGCTTTCCGCACCTCGTGGTTTCATGGCGATGCAGTTGGTATCTTTGACCAACGCCTTGTGCAGCTTGGATGGCCTTGATACTCTCAAGCACTGGATGGCTTGTGGAGCAGCACTGATTATGCTGGTTCCATATGGAGATCGTTCTAACCAAAAAAAATTGCCTTCAGCCTTGGTTCACTGGGCGGAAGCAGGAAAATGCTGCAAAACAAGTGCAATACCAGTGTCCCACTCGCGAGGGCGGAACATTGGCGATTTGCTGCTTTTTTTTCTCACTGCATTGAAAATTTCTGAGTGAAATAAGGGACATTCATCATGATTCATCCACTGCGATTCTGTGGGTCATGGATCATCTCCAAAAACGCTTGAACCAAACAGCATCACGGCGGGGTTTTGCTTTAAAAGACCTATGGGTCGCTGGGTGGGCTGGTGTTCAACCTTTCAACACTGAAACATGGGAAACCGTGGGAAATGCCACAGATTTCGGTTGAAAACAAGGACCTGTGGATTAAGAGTTTTCATCTTCAGGCTATTAGGTTTTTCACGGTTTTTCGATTCCAAGTCTGGCCTTCATTTTCCTGTCATGGCAAAGATTAGCACAGTTCTTCCCCCGGATAAACCAACTCGGCCATGAAGAGAATCATGTGCTTCTCATTCTGTTCACCAACCCCCTCAACATCCCTCAACACTTACCATCACCTACCCTCTGGTAAACTAATAGTTTGCCATTGAAGCCATGGCCCATAGCTATAGTTGATATGAGTTGATTGCCTATTAAAACTTGTGATCTTCCATGATTTTCTATTGAAGCCATGGTCCATTTCCCCATAGCTATAGTTGATATTCATTGATATTTCTTGATTTACCATATCAAAAAGATGTTGTTTTTCCATGATTTTCGATAGATATTAGTTGATATTGATTTACCATATAATATCAATATCAACTATAGCTCTGGGCCATATAAAAACTGCTGTTTTTCCATGGTTTTCGATAGCAAAGTGCTAGGACGTTTCACCTCCGACAACGGATCGGATCCCGGCCGCTCTCTGGGATCTCGACCCACGGATCCCGCGGCGCAGAAAGCGTCCCACTTCGGCCTCCACCGTGCCGCGGGCTGATTCGCCAAACTGGTTCACCTGGCGGAACGAAGAAGGGAGGATTCAAAGATTCTAAGTTCTTGGATGGTTCCATGAAATCTAAAAAGATTCTATATCTATCTATCTATCTGTCTGTCTGTCTGTCTGTCTATCTATCTATCTATCTATCTATCCATCGATCTATCTATCTATCTAGCTAGCTACCTACCTACCTACCTAGACTACCTAGCTACCCAAACAAATATCACCAAAAAGAATGGCTTAAAATTGAAATCCTCCCCAAGTTTGGTAGGCTTATGGCACTAGGATCCCACATTATGGCCATGCGCCAAAAATTCCACTGGGGTCACCCACCAGCGCCGCTTCTAATGCCCGAGCTGCCTGGAATTCCAGGAAGATTTCTCCACATTTTGCCACTGGAAAATTGGGATCCCCAAGTCACCATAGGTTTCAACATGTTTCACTACTGATCTAATGATGTGGATGACTTGGATGATTTGGAGTAGCACCCATGACCTATAGGACACCTCCAATTCTTTGGGTTTTCTAAGATGTCACAAGTGACTTGTTTGAGGCTCAAAATCAGAGATCCGGAAGTCCATCCGCAGCAGCAGCAAAGTCAAGTTCCAGCTGATGGTCCTTCAAGGGAGGATGCTTCCAAGTTTCGCCCAAGAAATACGTGTTTTTTTACAGCCCCCAGATATCATATCCCATCAGTTTCCATATTTCTTTATCATCCTCAAAAGGTCCATATAAATGGATGGTTTCAATCCCATGAAAATATGGTCGATTCCTGCTAGATTTGGGGATCATGGATCCGAACTATTGCTTTATTTTCACTGGTTGGTGGTTGAGGTTTCAACCCCTCTGAAAAATGATGGAGTTCGTCAGCATTATTCTCCCATGAGTTTCCAAACATCTCCGGCCTTTGAGGGCACCATATCTTCGCATCAGACCATGACCTTGGCGCGTCCACTTAGCCTGTTGATGTTGGGCAACAAGCCACCCAAAATCAATGGCCATTTTGTGGTGATTTAATGGTGATTTAATGGTGATTTAATGGTGGTTAATGGTGGTTAATGGTGGTTATTAATGACTAATAGTGAATTAATGGTGATGCAACAGGATCCGATTTATTGGAGGTACCTACCATATGTAAGGCCTGTACAAGGCCTATGTAAGGGGATATACACTCAAAATATGGCCATATATGGTACGGTACCTCTATTTTAGGATACTGAAATTCCCATTGACAAAACAGCCTGCCAAATTTTCGGGTAAAATATGGGAATGTAAGCAATCAAATTCAATAAAACAATGGGATTTCACCAAGAAATATGTGTGAAGAATTATGAAGTTCAATGGCTTTGGGCTGGGAATTGAAAATCATTGAAACACTGAAAAATTGACTTCAACCACCTCACAGCGTGGATAGTTTACAACCTATTTTGTCTCATAGCAACTTTCATTCAGCAATCTCACCAAGAGCCGGTCTGAAGTTCAATGGGCTTGGTTTGAGGGAAAACCTACAGGAAACCATGATTCTACATGATTCTATATGATTCTATATGATTCTATATGATTCTATATGATTCTATATGATTCTTCGGGGCGCCAAGGTAATAATTATATGAAACCATGCTGGACATCATTGGGTTTAAGGGAAAATCTTCACCGTGAATGTGGTAAACCATTGGTTCTGACCATCAAATGAAAGGGGGCGTCTTCCCCTAAAAAATCATCACAAATCATCTGAAAACATCTGTCGATCCATCCAAAGACATCTAGAGACCATCTAGGAACCATCACAAAAACCATCAAAAACCATTTAAAAAAATCATCAAAATCATCAAAAACCATCAAAAACCCATCTCTGGAAGTAAGATCCTTCAAATTCCTAGTGCCTTCCAATGCCTTCCAAGATGCCCCCTGGCCCCCGGGTCTCAACGGGTCGACCAGGACTGGAGCCGAGAAGTTGGACCTTTTTTTCAGCGATACAAAAACACCATCTACTCCTGAATAAGTTTCCCAAATATGTGGAAGTACTTGTGTGTATATATATGAATATAAATATATATATACACATATATATATATGTTTATTATATTAATTATGATATGATGAAACAATTATGATGATATGCTTAATATATCTTCTCATATTAATGATGAATAATGGTGATATGATGAAATATCTCCTGATGCAGCAGGTCTCTCAAGATCTTCTTATGCCTGTCGAAAGAGCTACTCGGATCAGCACCTTTTTGGACACAGCTGCGACAGCGGATTCTAAACCAAACCACCTTTGGGCTCAATCTAGACCGATGGATCCTGATGGATCCTAAAACGCGACAGTGATCATCGACAGATCGTGATCATCGACACTATCTGAAACTGGATGATGAGGTTGAGAAAGAAAACTGAAGGGCTAAGGCCTGGGGGGTCCTTGAATAACTCCTCTCATTTTCAATGGAGGAGTTGCATTCATCCGAATCCTGCATCGTCACAGCCGGGTGCGATGGAGAGAACCACCGAGACTTGCACAGCCCGAGAAATCCCCCCAAAAAAAAGGCACAGCCTGGTCCGCCAAATCGGAATAACCTGGGAGCAGCTCAGGTTCAGCGAGAAATCATGACGCAAAATTTCGATGCGACCATATCAATATCAAGAGGAGGTCAAGACTGAACATGTTTATAGCAACCAAACAACTTTAAAAAAAAAGATAGAACAGATTAGAACAGTCATGTCATTTACCACTGTTTCAGTAAGTAGGACTTGACTTTTCTATCCTTTTTGTGGCGTTGCTATAGATTTCCCATGGGGCGTTGCCTAAGTGGCCCACGGTACTTCGCACAGCTGTACAGGACCGCGCCAACAGCCGAGACCTGAATTAGATCAGCTGCATGAATCACCCGGGATCACCTGGAATCATTGATAGACTTACCATCTGGTTATGACTAACATAGCTATGTAGAAAATCACCATTTTTAATAGGTAAACCATCTATAAATGGACCATTTTCCATGGCTTACCATCTGCTTATTTATATAATATTATATATATATATACATATGTATGGATAATATGATCATGGGATTATCATGTATCATGAAATTATAATGGACTTACCATCTGGTTATGACTAACATAGCGAACTATAGAAAGATCCACCATTGTTAATAGGTAAACCACCTATTTCTATGGGCCATGGCTTCCATGGCTATGTGAAATAACTAGAGGGTAAGAACATCTTTCAGTGCCAAATGTTGCATGGCATTTATGCCTTAAATTTATATTTGAAAAAATAAACCAGAGCTTTACGATTTGACATCCAATGGTGTGGCCCCCAAAAAAACCCAAACCATGGCTATGTTGACTTATAGCTTTGTCAACGAATGTCAACTAGATGGGTTGATGGAGAATATAACTTTTTATAACTGGTTGGTGGTATACCTACCCCTGTGAAAAATATGAAAGTCAGTTGGGATGATTATTCCCAATATATGGAAAATCATAAAATTCCATGGTTCCAAACCACCAACCAGTGATTATTAACCATTATTAACCATTATTAACCATTATTAACCATTATTAACCATTTTTAACCATTATTAACCATCATTAAAACCATAATTAACCATCATTACCCCATACTAAATGTTCCAAACCAGCAACCAGATAACTATTATCATGGAATCTATGGAATCTATGGGGTCATCAACCAACAAACATCACTGGGGCCTCAGCAACGGGGCTAATCTGCTGGTTGCTTTTGGCACCTTTTGGACGCAGCCGCTGCAAGTCGTGGCACCTCTGACCACATCACGCTGGTGGAGGCCTTTGATGGTTTTGGGATGGTTTGCTTGAGGCAATGTGGCGCTCAGCTTCGAATCTCAGTCCATTATATCTGGTTGGTGGTATACCTACCCCTCTGAAAAATATGAGTTCGTCAGTTGGGATTCTTATTCCATGGATTATGGAAAATAAGAAAATGTTCCAAACCACCAACCAAATCACCATTGAGGGATTGGTCAATCATCTGTCACCCATGGATCACCGACACTTGGACGGGTAAACAGGTCATCCTTTTCTATCATGTGGTTGGAACACTCAATTCGTAGCTCAATATATGGCCCCCCATCTTTTGTAGGGAATACCATCTTGTTATTTAACATAGCTATATAGAAAATCACCATTCTATTAATGGGTAAACCATCTATTTCTATGGAACATCTATACCATGGCTATGTAACAGTCATTACCAGAGGGTATATGATGGAATTTCTGAAGACTTTTCGCTCCAAACCGCTTCCATCCGTAAAAACCACTGCACCACTGCTCTCTCCGAAAATCCGAATCGACTGGACATTTTTCGTTGCTCTCGATTTTGGATCCATCAAGAACTGAAAACGTTGCGTGAAGGATTTCAACTGGATAGGTTTGGCTTGAAGGATCTTTATGCTTTTCGAACCCATGGAAAATTGGGTACGGGTCAAAATTTCAGCCCCACAAAAACATACAAAAACCATAGGTTTGAGTCTGTTAACATGTGTTAACCAATGTCAACCAATGTTAACCATCTATAACTTATATCTAGCTGGGGTGTTAACATATGTCAACCATATATAACTTATATCTAGCAGGTTGGTTTTAACCATCATGACAAATATGAGTTCGTCAATGGGAAGGATGACATCCCATATATGAAATGGAAAATAAAATTCATGTTCCAAACCACCAACCAGCTAGCTACTGGGGTAGCCAATTTTGACCCATCGAAAATCTCTGGGCGGTCAGGAAATTCACAGCGGCCGCGGATCGGAGCCGCTTGGACCCACTCGGCAAGCAGCGATCTGCATGCCCAGCGCGGGAAAGCGAAAGACCTGGGGCTTGGGACCTGGGGAATTCCTGGGGGGAATCCTGGGAAAATCCTAGGAAAATCCTGGGAAAATTGAGGTTGATGGTTGAAGATCACATTTTTGATGGTTCACCAAGGAACAGCGAACTTCCACGATTGCGTGCATGGTATCGTAATCTCATAGAATCTATCATCAAATCACCTATGGTCCCTTAGGTGTCCTCCATAAACATCAGCTGTTGGACATGTTGGCACCTGGCACCACTGTCTAACATCACTCAATCACCAAAAAGTGGTGCTTCCAACCTTTAACCCCCCGTGAAATAGGGAAACGAACTTATCTAAACATTCTAAACATTGAAATCTGTTCCAACTTAGAAACATCTGAAGGGATACGATTGGTTTCCCAGCCTTTTCAAATGGTTTTTGTGACCGAACCTCACCAAACGCAGAAGCCGAGAACTTTGGCTCCCCCGCAGTGGTTCCTTCACTGGTGTCAAGGCTTAAGACCTCAGTCCCAGCGGATCAAGACATTGATGTGGCTTTGTCTGAATTTTTGTGGGAACAAGCAGATATAAATAGTTTATCATGCTCCCCCTTAAATGGCCATATATATATATCCATACATTATATACTTGAAATATCACCCTGTTCCTCCATAAATGACTTGAAAAATCAGGTGTCAATGAACCATTGGCCATCATTGGCCATTTTCATCGACAATAATGCACCGGAATGAGCTGAAAAAGTTTGCAACGTGTGCATGTTTGGCACTCTGTGAGCCACGGGATTTGACTCCAAAGAGTTAAGCAAACAGTTTTAATATGTTTTAATGTGTCAAGCCAATATTTACCATCCCCAACTGGATCCCACATGGTAGAGCGACCGCATTATATTGAATGTCCTGGGCAAAGATTGCCGTTTGCAATCCATTCGAAGCTTGTGTGAGAGAGGTCCGAGGCCAGACCCTGAACAGAAATGTCGGACTTTAAACCCTTAGACTGGCCCAAATGTCGGACCCGATCTAAAGATATCTAAAGTGGTTCAGTCGTATTCCTAACTCTTCCCCAATTTTCGCCATCCCCCACCCTGAAAAACAACTCCCACTGGGCATCACCACAGGGAATCGGCTCAGCTCCAAAAAGAAGAACTTCTTGGCGATCTCCGAGAAAAAGTCGCTGCCGCTACGCCGCGGCTGCTCACTGTCCCAGTCCTAGGATTAGGAGGCGCTGCGAAGAATGATGGGCAAAGTGGGGGAATTCGGGGATGCCAACAATAGGACAATAGGAATAAGCCTTCCCCAACGTGGCTCCTTTTGGGGACATACTCACTTTCTTGGTACGAATTTGCGGCCCCCAACCAAATGGTTGAACAGTTTCGATTGTTTACGGCTGTTTTTTCCGGTGGGTTACTGAATTACAAAATGATCCCAACATGTGTCGACAACAAGCACTGCAAAAAAAATCTGAAATAAACACCTCACATCACACCAGGGCTGCGCACCCGAAGGCGGGGATGCAAATTTGGAACAGAGGTTCCAAGCTTCGGGTTGCATCTCCAACTATCCCTGTAAGGATTGAGGAGGATCAAGGAGGATCCTACTTAAGAACTGGTTAGTAAGCTACAATCAATGGGAATTCCAGGATCCTAAAATGAAGGTACTGTACCATATAAGGCCATATTTTGTGGGGATATTCCCTTACATAGGCCTGAAATATAAGCCTTATATATGGTAGGTACCTCCAATTTAGGTTCCTGAGATGGCCATTGATACAAGCCACTTATAGATGGGATAACCCTAGCTATAGGGACTTACTAACCAGGCCAAGGGCAACTGACCAGTTACGATTCGTGGATGATCCTCTAAGCATACCCTGGTTTCCCCGAAAGATCCCCATGCGTTTTCTGGGCGAAGATACCACCCAGAAGTTCTGAAAGTCAACCTTGGCCCGGAGCAGCAGAGCACCAATGATCAGTCTATACCAGAGAAGTCCAGAAAAAGACCCACATGTCATGTCTTCACTTTTCTGTTTTTGGACACTTTTCAAGCCTCCCCTATTCTTGATGGTGATTCATGATCTCCCTTCCTATTCTTCATCTCTGTTCTTTTGATGGCAGTTGATTATGAGTTTCCCCCCAATGCCGAATGCTGTTTGAACTTCTAGTCTCTTCACCCTCACAGACTTGGTTTAAGAGAAACTTTGCAGGAACCCTCCTGTATTTTGGATATGTTTGGTGGGTAAATCCATCGTTTCCTGGTTAAGATCTTTAAAAGCAAAGTTGGAAACCTGGTGGATGTAAATACCATCCATACCATCCAGGAAACATGTTTCCATCTTTTTCGGGGATTACCCTCTGGTTATTTGACATAGCCATGGAAAATGGCCCATTTATAGATGGCTTACCTATTAAAAATAATGCTTTTCCATAGCTATGTTAAATTACCAGAGGGATTACCATAAGATTTCCCGAAACAAAACAACAAAACCAAGCCATAGGCACCTGCACTTCATCCTCGGACAGCGTCGAGATGGTCCCCGAGGAATTCAGCCAACCACGCCAGAAGGGCCCCTCGAAGCGCACGAAGGACGAGATCTCGGGGCTAGCAGCAGCGGATGGGGCGATGTCATAGTAGACGTCAAACTTGGTGAAGCCTAACGATCCTGGGAGGGATTTTTTGGAGCTTGTTTTTGCCCTTTGTTCCTGTTGGATGTGTTTTCAGCCTCACGTCTTTTTACTTTTTTACGTGCAGAAACAGGGGAAAAGGCGGACAAAATTTCAAAACACGAGAAAAACAGAGAAAATCCACCAAACATTGCGGAGAGCACCAAACCAAAGGACTGACCAAACCATCCAAACCTCACCAACATAAGATACATAAGCCCAAGGCAAGTTGCCCAGGGTTCGAATGTGCGGGGCATAACTCACCCGCCACAGCCCGGCCCATTGAGCAGGAGGCCCTGCAGGGACTCCAGTGGTCACCAACTGCTGCACCTCCTGAACCTCTTCGTCTCCAGCTTCAAATGCTGGATAAGAGACCTGGGGCCCCTTTTTTCGTCAGCGAAGTTGGTGCAAACAACTCCAGGAAAATAATTTGATAGCCATGGAAAATCACCATTTTCATAGGTAAACCATCTATAAATGGGTGGGCTATGGGGTTACCATCTGGTTATGACTAACATAGCCATGGAAAATCACCATTTTCATAGGTAAACCATCTATAAATGGGTGGGTTATGGGGGTTACCATCTGGTTATGACTAACATAGCCATGGAAAATCACCTTTTTTAATAGGTAAACCATCTATAAATGGGCCATTTTCCATGGCTATGTTAAATAACCAGATGGTAATTTGGGTTGTGGGGGTTATATCGAACCAGTTCATGGCAGTTCATAAGGCTTATAAACCAATTGAAAAAAAACCAGTGCAGGGCTCTCCTACGTCACAATATGATGGAATAGGCGTGTGCTGGATGAGTGGTGGTGAAGTGGTGAAGTGAAATTCCAATTTTAGGGGTGGATAGCTGGGAAATGTCAGCATTGGCAGTTCTGTTTGGTGAAGTCTTCCTTACCAAACATGTCTGTTTAATATTGCTTCGATGCCTCACAATCTGTGCGGCCGTCTCTTTCTGCATTGCCCTTATCTATCAATTGGACCTTTCCCGACTAATCACCGAGATTAACTATATAAGAAAATAATGAAGGTCATTGAAAATGAACCCAGCATACAACCCCAATAGCAAAGTGTTGCGCTTAGTCAAAAAATATCATTCCTTGAAAACAAGCAGTTTTGCTCCCAGTTTGCCAATGATATCGACAACAGTACTGCTCAGCAGTAAATCCTTCACCCGGACCCAAGCATGTGAAACCCGACCAAAACACGACACATTGCAACGAACCCAAACAGCATCTGTTAAGTGGTGTAGCGAATATATAGGGATCATTCATCGAAATGGTTGCCTGGAAACTTAAACTTATCATTTTGATCATTTTGTTTACTTCAAAATCCATCAAAACATATCAAAAGACATGTTTGGTGAAACCCGACCCCTCAATTCCAAATCCCAATGACCTTCCTAAGGTCTGAGTTCTCTTTCAATCGCTTGGCCGCCGCCCGCGCCACACGTCGTGGCACCCAGCCGCCCGCAGCAACCGCCACCAGAGCCAGCCAGGCGCGACGCGACGGCTGCGGCCCTTGGGGCAGGGCATGAAGAGACCCGCTGCGCCCAGGGGCTGCAGGATGGGCTGTGGAGTGAACTTTGGCACCGCACAGCATGGCTGAGTTTGTCTGAAAATAGCCCCAAAATGGCTGTTGAATTAAGGAAAATGATGATAGACCATGGATCCATAGGATTTTGGAATGCCATATTTTCAAACAAACCCAAGAAATCGATAATGATTCAAGAATGTTTTTTTTATGGTGATTAATGGTGATTTTCACCATAATTAGTGCTAAGAAATCCATTCAAGAGCCTGGAAATGGCAGCGTGGATGAGACTCACAAAAAAGGTGTCGATATACGGGGGGGATCTCGACAGGGCTACAAAGTCATCAAAGCCTTGGTACTCGCACAGAGAACCGTAGTCGTAGCACGTTCAGATTTTGCAAAGTATCTCTATCTATGCTGTTGGCATCTGTTGGCTAAACAAACATTGCACAAGTACTGTATGTGAATTGTTGATCACAAGTTACAATTTACAATTATGCACGATATCCCCTCTAAACGTTGCTTCTCCAACCCCCCCCCATTTAAAAAAAAAACTGGACAGCGATACAGTTCTGAGTCATCCACCGCATAGCCTATCACTTGTGCTTCTGAGAACGTCTCACCGCCCATCAGAACAAAGTACAGTACCTGAACACCCCATGGGTCGGGGATGTTTTACATGCCCTTTGGGCCCACCTATGCCAAATCTACAAAGCATAGTTGGATATAGAATACTATATGTATACTATATGATATGCATATAATATATGTGAGTGTATATATGTATGCAATATATATATATGTGTGTGTGTATGTCAGTGTATATGTGAGTGTGTGTGTGTGTATAGGTGTGCGTGCGCGTAACATAGATACATGCTGATGACATAGACGTAGATCTCCACTAGCAAGTGCATTCTCACACCGTCTCGTCATGTTGTCTTGCAGCATTTGGGCCATCGAAGACCATAAAGATAAAGATCCATTGCATCAAACACCCAAATTTGACCATATGTAGAACAAAAGAACGATGCGCACGGTCAAGTTCTACAACATATGACCCCTCCCCCAAAAAAAAATCACAATATCATTCGAGTCGACTCTGTCAACGACCAAACTGACCAAACTTGGTGTATCACCGGCGTTACAAAGCCCACACCTCCAAAGATCCAAAGATCTTGGCCCTTCTGAGGCTCACAATCATGAGGTCATGGAACACGGCCAGAACGGCCACAGTCACCGGTGACTTCAGTAACTGGATCAGTTGCATCTGAAGCCTCCGTTTGACCGTTTTTCTTGGGTGGGGGTTGCTGTCCCTAGAAAACCATCTGATCCTATTTGGGAGGTAATCCCCCACATCACCTGAGATTCTTTAGATGTCTGTGTTTCTATCTCCTTTGAAACCATTGATTCTTGGACGTTCTTTCTTGTGTCCTTTCCAAGCGCAAAGGGAAACGTGCTGGGCACGGACCATATTTCCAATGTTATTTGCCCTGCCCTCAGTGATAATATCTCAAATGCAAAAGTAACAGTTCACCTTAGTAAGTGACGAATGGCGAATGATTCACCACATGAAACCAACCAGGCTGTTAAGCCCGCATCCAATGGTTATTTTTTGGGGGTTTCTCACCTTATAGCCGCCAGGGCCTAAACAGCCCCCCATGATTGACGAACCGTTCGAGGAATTGGCGAGATCTATAAGTAAAGCGTAAGATTAAGCTAGTGCACCCATGAAAAATCGGGGCAACCCATAGAAAATAGAGTCCATCCCATACTATTTTCTATGGCATATATATCTATATATATCATCCCACTGCGGAATTTATGATATAGCCTATTTTTTTAGAACATAAAGTCCATAATGTTCAGAATATGCTTATTTTGCGTACGTGTCTAAACATTACCCTCTCATAAAGTAGCATAGATCCTGGCAGATAGGGGTTGGAAGATTAGTTTCAACTAAACAATGACTATTTTGTTTGATCTATGTTAATTTACCAGAGGGTACAGGATGGTCCCCCCAGTTATAAGTTTATCTATAATCCCCTTTAATTAGCCTCCCATCAACCCTAGTTATAAGTACTTATAGTTACACCTTTACCAATAGTTTATTAATCCCAGTTTATCTATAGTTATAAGTACTTATACCTCCCATCAACCCTAGTTAGGCCCTAGTGACTGGACTTATAAACCAACTTCGCCAACGAACTGGGGCCCCATCAGACAGTAAGAATCCCATAAGAATCAAATGAATTCCATATAATTTTGACATATACTTGACATATACATAATCATATACCCTCTGGTGAACTAACATAACTATGGAAAATCACCATGTTTAATGGGAAAATCAACGAACTAAATGGATAATCATATAACCTTGGTATCCACAAAAAAGAGTGTCCTGGAAGGGTCTGGTAAGTTACCCTTTACCTCACATTCAGTTTCTGATCCCGTGTCAAGATGATGTTCCAGAATCCCATCCCCCATCTTCACTAAGCAACACCAGTATGGGCGTGGCCGCCACCGCCACCGCCACAGCCAGACCCATGGGCGGCAGGCTCCAGTTGTTTGGCCCCAAGGGCACTAGGGCCAGGCCTGGCGTGAAATGCAATGAGTTTGGAAAAGCGTGGAAATATATACCTGTATGTGATGATGTAGTGTGATGTGATGTGATGTGATGTAATGTGATGTAATGTGATGTGATGTGATGTGATGTCATGTGATGTGATGTAATGTGATGTGATGTGTGATGTGTTGCAATGTGATGTGATGTGATGTAATGTGATGTGATGTGATGCAATGTAATGTAATGTAGTGCAATGCAATGTGATGTAATGTAATGCCATGCGATGTAATGTAATGTAACTGGTATGGCATGGCATGGCACATGGCATGGCATGGCATGGTATGGTATGGTATGGCATGGTATGTATGCATGCACAAGTATGTACAAGCATGTAAAATGTATAACACAAATATGTATATATATATATATATATATATGCATATGTATATGTGATTGCATATGTATGTATATAATATTGATATGTGATGTTGCGACGAGTTGTACAGAAACGCCATGACACCCTTTGCCATGGCCTAGTGTGAAAAAGCCAGGACGCTTCTTGATTCAACCAAGCCAAGGTCAATTCCAGAAACGTCAAAACATAGACAAACCCCCTGTGGATGGTTGCGAAATTCTGCACCAGTTGGCAACTATTGGCAACATAATTCAGCACTGTGTATAATCAGTGGTCATTTCAGGAACCTAAATTGGAGGTACCTACCATATATAAGGCTTATGTAATGCCTATGTAAGGGGATATCCCCACAAAATATGGCCTTGTTTGGTACTAACGTACCTCCATTTTAGGATCCTGAAATTCCCATTGATATAATGGGATTACAATGGGACAAACCATCTACCAACAGGCGCAGAATTTCGCAACATTTCGCAACCATCCCCCAGCTCCCAATCCCAACACATGTCGGCGGGCTCATGAGGCCAATGACCTCAATATATTTAGAAGGTTGGACTTGATCTTGAAGGTCTTGGATTGGATGATTTGGGAACCACAAGAAGTCAAAATCAGTTCAATAAATAAATAAATAGATAAATAAATACATACATAATAAATACATACACACACATATATACATATGTATATATATATACCGATTTGATTCCCTAGTTCTGGTCGATTTACCAGAGGTAGAATGAAAAAATCTCTTCAAAAGACACACCAACCAGGGTGCAAATAGCACATGAGATAAAGGATAGTAACTCGACAAAAAGTATTCTGGCGTCTTTGGTCTAGTCTATTTCCACCCTCATCAGTGGGATCCTATGACCCTAGCCTTCCCGGCATGGATGCACATGCCGTCTTGAAAGTCACCCCTGATCTGACTCCAACTGTGTGGTTTACAAGTGGCCAGTGCCACGGTCCGATTCCTTTCCCAAAGACTAAACCAAACTTGCGCACTGGATCCCTCCTCCTGACTTTGCCGAGCTTAATGCCATGCTTGGTGAATGTAAAAAACGGCTGAAAATGCTCTGATGGAGACATTGGGCTTCTCGCTGTGCTCCAATCAAAAGGATTCGGCTGGGAATGGTGACTTCACTGCCCAGTTCGCGACAATTCGACAAAACAGGTGGACAAGGCTTCGGGCGTTTTTCGATTTGCTTTGCAAATTGCCTCCCTCGACCTTTGGGATGCTATCCTGTTGAGCTCTGGTTTCCCCCCTTCCTTTACTCGCCCTTTGTCTAGTAGATTCCCACCTGTTGGTGCGCTAACCTTTCCCTTTTGTTGAGGAACTCCTGCATGTCACACATGCAGCTGCTAACAAAGTTGCTATGGAATGTTGAAATGTTGGAGTCATGGAATGCTGCTGGGTCCATCGCTCCTCTGCGCCACTTTGAAGGAGTTTTTGACAATGGTCGGGCTTCAAAGTGAAGCCTGTCATATGTGCACGTGAAAATCTCTTGTTCCAATATATCACCTAAATTCACACTGGTAGAAGTAGATCACAGCCTCGATCCCTAAAGTCTGAATGCTTTTTCGACTGGCCTGTCTGCAGCCTGGATCTGTAGGCCGCATCTACAATCCAGGGATTCTTCAAGTCTTGGCTGTCTCAAAGGCAAAAGATAGAATATATCTACATAATATATATATATGTGTGTGTGTGCCTACAGCCTCCAAACTCTTTTTTGGGTGGTGGTTGAAATAGCCCGGTTTTTTTCAGCAAGGCATTTGGTTACGGGAAATTACGACTAAATTACAGGAAATTATTGCAAATTACGGGCAAACTACGGGTAGAAATTTGGAAAACTATGTGTTTCTAAAAATACAATGTTTTTCTTAAAATCTTGGGAAAAAGATGTTGTTCGATTTCAACCCCAAAAAAAGTGGGTTAAGGGTGCCATGGGTGTATATATATATATGTATATATGTATTTATTTACTTATTTATTTGTTTAAACGTGGTTAGAAAAATCCACAAAACAAACAATACAAAAATCAAATGATGATCACAATTTAAAAATGCAAAAAGCAAATAAGGACCATATTCTAGATATATTCCGAAATAGATTGCGCAAACCCATCGCCCATGTATGAAATGCATACTCTTCAATTGCATGGGTCCTTTTCTTATTATATGATATTATATCTACTGCAATGGGTCTTGGCAATCACTGGGCAATTTTGCTGGTGCGGGCACGGCCAGCCATGTGGTTTCTCTTGGGCAAAGCGTTTTGGTTTTTCCGTGGCACCATGCCTTTGACATGCTGAGATTCACCTTGGCGGCAGTGATGCATCTCCTGGCACATCTCTCGGGTAATCGGCAGACCTTTTCTTGTCCACAGCACCACGTCTGGAGCCGACAAGATTTGGTGCTCTTCTCCAAAGGGCACCATTTTGGCACAGTGGCCACAGTGTTGACAGTGGTCAACACATTGCTACCACGAACACTCACATCACCAATGAGGTTCCAATGTGAGTGCCACGTGCGTCACGGTCTCGTGGTCCAAAGTTTGATAATATGTGGGCCTTTCGGATCATGGCGTGGGTTCTCCAAAAACACAATGCTTCATCGATCCGACTGCCATGACCTATCATCTACAGCTGTAAGTGGAGTGTCCCTTCGCCACGTTTGGGAAACAGCCTCACAAAATTGCAGTTCAGCCATCTACCCGCGCTTTGCAGAGTGAAGCTGAAACCCGGGGCATCGTGCACCATCGCTTCCGGGATGCACATGCTTATCATCTGGGTAAAGTATGGTATTCCCCATCTAAAATCAAGCTATGTTGATGGGATTCCCAGCGCAATCAATTAGCGGGGCGAGTTCTGAGATTACACTACTTCACCCAGAATATGCTTATTTGTAAAATTTCGGCAAGCACGCCAGGATGAATGAATCAATTGATGATCCATCCCTGTTCTCTTCTGGTTACCCCAACAAACAATGAAACATGCTGAGGGATCTGCTGTTAGGCCCTGTCTGGCCTCTACACATTTGATGGCTTTGGTAAACTGCTAACTGACATTTTCAGGGTGCATTGGCTGGACCGTGAAGAAAAAATGCACATGCTAAAAAGAACGCTCCTACCGCCTGCGAATGACATTGACTGACACTCCCAGCAAGGTAGCTCAGCTGCTCATCTTTGGAGTTAATTCCATGAAGTCAGGGACTGATGTGTTCCCAACATTCACACAGCATCTATCATATCTAGCATCGCAACCTCCCTAAGATTAGCCCAGCAAATGCACGTGAGTAACAAACATCCTCTTATAAAGAACGAAACATGCTGAAGAATCTCCTGGGGCGGCTCCTGATGGCCTTGGTAAACTGCTAACTGACATTTTCCGGGTGCATTGGCTGGATCCTGGAGGCAAAAAATGCTCCACGCAGACCCTGCGACAAAGAATTCCAGCAAAAAATCTGTGCGCAGCTGGGCATGATCACATGCAACCGTCGGAGGATTCGTGCGTTCCCCAGCAATTCACATTGCTTCTCTTCAGTCCAATGTCGAGCTCTGATTTCAGATCTCCATTGTCCTGAAAGTTTCAGCAAAATGGACTCGATTGTGGGCCTCAAATGAGGGCGCTGAGCGTTGCTCGCGTTCCTCCGGGTCTTGAACAGGGACTGAGAGCCGCACCTCTTCGACCCCCTTTTCTGGCTCCTCTTCGACATTGGCATTCCGGCTGTGATCTGCTATCGAGCTATTGAACATGTCGCCACCCTTGTCATCTGAGTTGGTGCGATCCGATCGAGCCGTGGAGCTGGAGATACGGTTTCGGCTGTCCCTCTCACTGGTGTAAGTGGACAATGAGACCGATGAGATGCGCATCTGGTTCAGTAAGCGCATACGTTGGTCATTGTCAAAGTATGGTGCCACGGTGGTCAACACGTTGGCCAACATCCTTCGGTCGTAGACGTTGAATTCATCAATGGTTTGGACCAAGAATTCGACGTCCACCTGAAATGCCACAGTTCCATACCGTTCCATGGAACATGTCCATGGTCAATTACATGAAAATCAATAAAGATCAAGCCCCGAAACGCATGTCCTCGGAAACCAATTCCATAGTCCCATGCAATGCATTTGGTCCTTTGGTCGTCATCCAAGCCTCCTCAATTGCCTCGCATAGGGCACTCAACCCTTGAAGCAGGGCAGTGGTTGATGGAGGTTTGCCAAGCGTCAAAACGGCCAGTTCATCATGACTTCCCATGGCAGCGCGGTGAAAGAAGGCAGTCAAGACCATAACCAGCAAAATAAACGTCACTGAGTAGAGACTTGCAAGGAGCACGCCTGGGCATGGCGTCAGGGCTGGAAGGCCATGGCTCTTCGGAGCTGTGAATCAGCTAATGGTAGTGGCCCACATGTTCATCATCTTACTGTTCATGGAAGTCCTGCACCGCCTGCACCTACTATGGATCATGATCACCATAATCATCATAATCCCGGCCTGTTAGATGGCACCTACTATGGATGTACTATATGACCTACTATATGTTAATCATGTTACTGTTAGATGATGGTCATATATGGTCATGCATCGACAATATGTGGTACATCCATCGATTTTCAGGCCCGAAAGCCCACCTGCCAACGCCGAGAATGCCGAGGCAACTGACAGAAGCAAAATGAGTAGCATGCTCATAACCTTGGATTTTATTCGCGATGCTGGACAAGCAATTGTAGCTAATATAATATACGGTAAATATATATATACATAGAAACATTCAAAAAATGTCAGTGCTTCTTCGATGGACAACTACCCCGCTAACAATTTAGATGTCAATAAATTGTGATAAATTGTGAATTAGATCGGCTTTTCAACGAAATAAGCACCTTAAACAAACCGTAGTAGCTCCATCCGCGAAATTGATCAAGGGCGTTTTCCAAGGCCAAACCACCAGCCGGAGCACCATATAGACCTCCTGTGCTGCCGAAACAACTTACCCCGGATTGCCAGGAGATGGCACGAGTCCAAAGTCGGAAAGTTTTCTGCTTTCAGTTTGTCTGGACAAATCTTCTCTCATGTAACAAAAAGTTAAAAAGCAGGTGTCAAAAAATATGCTGGACTCTCTCAGCGGGGGATGTCAAAGATGTCAAATGCCAGAGTCAACCTCGTCAAATACATCAGAAAAAATGTCAGTATAATAGAGGTGCTTAGTCGTCAGATGTCAGGTTGAGCTAAACCATAATTAATGATCCTAAATTATCATAATGGTGTTCACCTAGTAAATTCACCCCGCCCATTCAACAACCACGCGTCATCCTTCAAAATTCGCAGCTTCAACGGCTTTTCCGAATGAATACTGTTACCATCGGTTGCCGGGAAACTTCAATACACCATGCATGCCTTATGTAAAAAATGTTCCACGATTCCACGGAAGGAATCCAAATGTTCCACGACATGCTTTCAACATGTTTCAACAGGAAATGAAGGGTATCGGCCCGTCGGGCCCTTCGGGCCCCTTCTCTGGACATGCTCGCGCACATTCACCTGTAATATCCTGTCCTTATGTTTTTAACAGATGCCCCAGATGGTTGTGAAAAAGTTTTGGGGGTGTTCACTATCATGTTCACTTCTTATTTTGGAGGTTTAGAATTTTAGATTGCCAAGATCTTCAACTGTCACAACCTTACTGGTGCTAAACGCAGGGAATTTTCGGGAATGATCCACCGGCTAACTATATTCATCCCAGCAACCCCCAGCAACCCATCCATTCCCTACGTTTCGCACCAGTAATACTAAGCAGCCGAGCCATCTTCCATATGCCGAGTCTCCAAGACCGCAGTCATCACGAAGAGTTGCACCTGTGGCAAATCCGTGAAGACGGCCATGGGGACGGCCAGCATCGGTCCGCGCAAGATCAAGCAGGTGCCATACCACCAATAGTCGGGGCGGAAACGCATCCTGTCTGGACCACACACCTAATCCTTGTAGTGGAGGAAGGTGAGAAGCAAAACAGGGCCTCGTCGGGTTCCAATACCTAAAGCTATACACGTATGCGATAGGCAGTTTTTTTGCAAACATGTGACACATTCCCACACACCTGGTGAGGGCCTGTAAACAGTCCGTAACCAAAAGAAAGCTACGACGCCTGGGACAACTGGTGGTCGTCATGCCAACTCTCATTTTCTCGTGTCAGAAAAGTAGCCCCCCTGCTAGTACTAACCAAAGCTGCAAAGCGCAGAGCCGCGCCATGAACATCACTGAGTCCCGCAGTGGCGGTCTTGGGGGAAAAACACCATCCCTTGTGCGTAACACATTTTCCAGAACTGAGGGGAAACGAACCCCATGTGGCAGCCAGTCCAACTGAAAGCATGAACCTCAGGCGAACTCTAAACGACCAAGTTATAGGCCGGCGAGCGAAGGGGCCAGCAACCTAAATTGCCCGGCAGGATCACATACTCCCTTTCGCATAAACCCAAATCCTGTCCGTCCCAACTTAAAGAGGGAACGAACCACAGGCAAACGTTAGCTCCAGCTCTAGTGCAGAATCGAACACGCCAACGAACCCGGACGTGCCCTAACTTGCGGCAAGGTGATTGCCTCCGCAGCCACGCGAGTCCCAAGCCATGGTGCCGTAGAAACCGAAAAGAACAGGTACAGGGGAACTACGGGGCGGAAACGAAAGAAGAGAAACCTGCAGTCTGGATTATGGCGATTTAATGGTGGAATAGTCTGGATTATGGTGATTTAATGGGGGAATAGTCTGGATTATGGTGATTTTATGGGGAAAGAAAACATGGAAATCCCCTGGAAAATGAAGGGGTTCATGCGAATCATGTGGGTAAAACAATGCCATTTTTACCACCCATGACAGGGAATGGTAAGCATATATACCACCTATTTATGGTGATCACAGGGTGATTGTTGATGACATTGTTTTCGCCACATTATTGCAATTCCACTGATGCCAGCCCCAACTTTTGAACTTCTGCTCCAGGTATCAGCTAGTTGCCTATCCATAGCAATATCACTGACAAGCTGACTCTGGGCATAGATGTGCTTATTGACCAGCGAAGGTCACCCCCCTTCATTTGCTCGCAAAATTGGAAAATGAATGACTGTAATGACCATGTTTCTCTGGCTACGACCATTTTCTAGAAATAGAACCCTCGCATGTCCTGGCGACAAGAAAATGGTAGGACCGCTCCTGCCTAGTCCCCGTTGATCCCAGCTATCTGACTGCCGTTAATTCTCAGGTCCAGGCACCACCCAAAGAAAGTGAAAAATCGAATTGTATTTCATGTTCGTGTATTTTGTCGATTTTTGTCGATTTACATTCATTTTATCATATTTTATCCTGTCCAGTTGTGCTTCACTTCGGCCATTCGTGCTTCATTGTGTCATAATTTTCTCTGCGTTTTCTTTGTGTATTTTCATGCTGTGCATATGGGCTGTTGGAAAATCGGGCACCCCCGGCGTCATCCCTAGAAAATGAAGTGCCAACAAGCCTGTTCCCTCATTTTCTAGACATGGGGTATGGGAAAATCTGTCGTTCAAACGGAAATAATGGCAAGGGCTGGCAGAAGTCCCGAACACCATCCCCAGAAAGCATGTAGTCGAATTGTGGTTCATCTATCTTCATTCTGTCCACTTGCTTCATCTTGTCCATTTGTGCTTCATTGCGTCCATTGGTGCTTACTTGTCTTCATTTTGCCTATTGGTGCTTAATTTCGTCCCTTGGTGCTTAGTTTTGTCTAATTCTCTCCATTTCTGCTCCATGTATCTTGGAAGTTTAGTCCATTCCTGTTTCATTCTGTCCATGCGTGCTTCATTTTGCCCACCAGATGGAAAAATTGCAGAAACACATGGCGATTGAAGCTGCAGGTCATTCAAAAATGGCGGCAGTAATTTAGAGGCAAAAGGAGATGAATATTTTCTAGGGCATTTGACCGTAATATGACAATTTTCCAGAGGAAAAAATCAGGGATCTTGAAGAAACCGGGCATGACATGGCCAAGAAACCGGCTGGTCTTGAAGAAAGTGCCATCATCATCTTTTGACTTCGCCGGGGCAATGCATGTGAGGAACAGCAAGAAAACCCAGTAGCTGCACATGACAGCCACCATGGACACCCCGAAGATCACCATGATGATGTGTTCTTCGGATTCCCAGCAAATCACATCACTCAGTTCCAGCACGCTCGACTTGCCGTTTGGATGAGTGTAACACATGAAGGGCAGCAAAGCCTCAGCAGATTGGAGGATGTTAAAATACACATTTCAATGTGTCAAATCTTTGGCATGATATTCCCACTGTTAAAAGTACAAATAGATCCCAATGTGTCAAATCTTTGGCATGATATTCCCACTGTTAAATGTACAAATAGATCCCGTTCGGGCCAGCGGACGGAAGTTACGGGACAAGGACTCATAAAAACAAAATCAGGTGGTCACAACAAACTCTTCGAAGGAACACGGTCTAAGTGAGAACCGCATGGTTTGAAACGCCAAAAGACTTCATAGGGCACCTGCCACCAACAAAACTGATAAGTCCAAATTTGACCAAATTTGCGTATATATGACTATCTAGGACCCACTACTGTAACTCAGGAGTCCACGAGCTCATCGACTCTTTAGCTCACCAACTCACAACTATGAAACAGCCCACTTCTTCAGAAACCGGCTCGGCCAGTCAAAGGCTCTTCAAGTCACCCGGTAGAATCCGGTAGGTATTTCATGCTGGAAATCTAATACTTTTCATATCTTAAAAAACTTTACTTCTCATGTCTTTCTTCTTGTGGGAGTAGTGAGGAATTCAGTTTTACTGAGATTTCTTCAGCCAAAAAGATGGTATGAAGTATTGCGCCCGTACGGATCTGTGCCTTCAAGGTCTCTCATTAAAGTTCCGTGTTTCGCGAGCCAGGTGGTGAACTCGTGAGGCCGTTGAGTTTTCTCTACAAATATATGTATGTATGAATGAATGAATGTATGTACGTACGTACGTACGTATGTGTATATATATATATATATGTTTATTTATTTATATTTATGTATATATAGATTTTTTATTTAAATATATATATATAAATATATTTATAATATATATATATATATATAACACAGAAGTCTCTTGTCCAAACTTCCTTTGATACTTCCATTCATCAATGATCAATCTGAAGAATCTTGCCATCTCATCTATAACTTCGGACAGCCCGCTACCTGGAAAAAATGGAAAGCAAGGGGCCGTTTTGGACATAATGGTGAAGCCGATTTGAAAGATCTGCCCGCCGGTGCTAAGAGCCTTGGCCCTTTCAAAGTGATACTTGAGAGGCAGAAGCCGGGAAATTGCTCCGCAAAGAGACAGCCAAAGCAAGGCTCCTGCGGATGATCATTGAGGACATGTGATGACCATGGCAAGGGCCTCCCTCTTCTCTCCCATTATGGAAGAAAGCTGGGTGATTTCACATGGGCCACCATGGTTTGGGTGGGCCCTCCAGCTCGGGATACCTTAGGAAGACCATCGATGATTCATAGTCATCAAGATCCATCAACATCTATCAGCGTTCATCAACATAACAATGTAGTAAACCTGTGAGCAAGACATGGTGTATAGATGTGTATATAGCATGCCCACATGGTAGAATTAGGTCTATGGTTCATCATGTCGTTTGCAACCTTCTTATTCGTCGCGATAACTTCAGAATGATCAGTCATCGCCACACCCTACCCGTGCCCCACGTGGCCAAAACATTAGCCAAGACCATACCATAGCCATAGCCAGCAGCATGCCAGCCAACATTAGCCAACCAATCTCCTGGCCAAAGAAGTACACTGTTGATGTAGGACATGAAAGGTTTGAAGCCCCAACAGCTCAAATTCAAAGCCCGCAAATCCAACATGAAAAGTGAAGCCTGGCGCTAGTCGGCGACCAGTCAGCTGGCTTTTTCGTGGGGGCATCTGGGAAAGGGAGGAACACTGGAACCCTGGAACCCTGACAATGGATGTCTAAGTCTTAGAAAAAGAATAGTTTCCCGCGTGCCAAATGGAGTGTCACCTTAAGATTCAGCGGATCTTAACATGAGCGCCTATGAGGAACTTGATCTGCAAGCAAACTGGATGTTTAAAACTGTACTGAGCAAACGGACTGCTCTACATTATTGTCCCGCATTTGATTTGGGGGGTGCCTGAAACCCAAAGAATTTATCTGAAGGCTGTCATAACAAGGATCGAAGTCCATCAAGGGTTCCATATACTCTGGCCACTTCATCTTGACAATGCCCACCAGCCCCACAGTCTGCAGCAATGTCATGGCCATCCCAAAAGCGATGGCGGTGCTCAACAATGTGGAGGCCTGGTGAAGGCTGACTCACCGGCCGGCACGGGGGCCTACAGGCAGTGAAAATCGGAAAACACTTTTTTTGGACCTCATTACATTTCTTTTGGACCTGGACACTTTTACTGGACCTTGCTACATTTTTTTTGCAGATGGCTACCCTTCTTTTGGACCTGCACACCCTCCTTCTGGACCTCATCCTTCCCTCCTGCTCGACCTGGCCCAAACCATACCCTTTTCGGATAGATTCTACAGTTTCTGTCCAGCTGGGAGCCTTGAACTCCAACCTGTGTGACAGGAATGACAGCTACCCTGGCTGCTGTGCCTGGACGGTAGGGGGCTAGAGCCGCGCTAGCAGCGTCTGCTTCGCAATCCCCAGGATGGGTCATTGGTGAGTTTGTTGCTGCTTGCGAGGGGTATAGCCAGTCTGGGAGCCTTGACCGCGCTAGCAGCTAGCATGCAACATGGCAGGAAGCCTTTCCTGTACACGGTCTGCTCTGAAACCATGCCCCCAGCCGTGTCTTGATCGCAATTCTTCAGACACAGTTCTTGCATTCATCTTCTTGCATTCCAGCCGTCTCTACATGTCCATACGTCCTGTGACCGGATACTAACCAACGAGGTTACATTGATTTCGATGTCGACTCATGTGGCACCCTCAGCTGCAACCATTGCGCCCAGGAGCATCCCTCGCCGGTACGTTTACACATCTGTCCATGACGGTCTTCGTTGCCTGCAGCCGATGTAGGTTCAATGTCTAGGCTTCACCCGTCAACTCTCAGCAACTTATTGCGCTCATCTTGTTCTAATATCTAACTTTCTCTTCCCCCAATGTGCCTTTCAACTTCCTGCATCCAGTTGGTTTCATATGTAGGTTTCCCCCCGTTGGCCTCTCCACAACTTCTTACCTTTATGCTGTTTCAATATCCGAATTTCTCCTGCGCCCCTGTGCCTCTCAGCAACTTCCTGCATGCATTTGGTTTCAATATCTCGGCTTCCCCTGTCTCTCAACAACTTCTTGCGCTCATCTGGTTTCAATATCTCATTTTCCCCCCTGTGCCTCTCTTCAAACTTCTTTAACTTCCTGCATTCATTGGGCTTCAATATCTATACTCTCCAGGGAGTGCAGCGCCCATATCCTTGTGACACATTGGGTTTCCCACCTCCTTCCCATTCTGCCCTCTTCTTCTCAATTTCTACTCTTCACACCTCTGTGCCCCACTTGGGAGCATTCACCTGGCTTCAATATCTAAACTTCCCCCCCTTGTGCCTCTCACCAATTTCCTGCATTCATTCGCTTGCTCTCAAGACTTCACCTCTGGCCTCTTAACAACTTTTTGCATGCATCTCAACTTGGTTTCAATGTCTCTGCTTCCCCCCTTTGTCTCTCAAAAACTTCTTGCGCTCATCTGGTTTCAATATCTAACTTCCCCCCTGTGCCTCTCATCAAACTTCCTAAACTTCCTGCATTCGCTGGGTTTCAATATCTATACTTCCCCCGCAGCCTCCCCATAACTTCTTGCGTTCATTTTGTTTTAATATCTAAGCTTCCTCCCCGGTGCCCCACAACAACTTCCTGCATTCATCTTGCTTCAATATTCCCGGTGCCCCTGAGCAACTTCCTGCATTCATTTGGTTTTATATCTGGTTCCACAGTGGCCTCCTAAAGTTCCCCCCCCACCTGTGCCTCTCCACAGCTTCCCGCATTCATGCGGTTTCAATATCTCAGCTTCCCCTCGTCTCTCCACAGCTTCTTGCATGCACCGTCATTTGGGTGCAATATCTAGACTTCTGCTTCTCGTCTCAGCAACTTCTTGCGATCATCCTTGTTTCGATGTCTAACTTTCCCCTCTCCCACCTGCCTCTTTCTCACCAATTTTCTACGGGCACCTGGCTTCAATATCTACATGTTCCCCCGTTTCTCTGAACACCTTCTTGCATGCATCTAGTCTCAATATCTAAATTCCCCCCACCCTCTTCTGGCATTCATTTTCGGGTCCCAAAAATTCCCCCTGCGTCTCTCAGCATTTTTTTGCGTGTATCTTAATGTATCTTCATTTCGTTTCAATGTCTAGGCTTCACCCCTCATCTATCAACAACTTTTTGCGCTCATCCTGTTCTAATATCGAGCTTTCCCTTTCCCCTATGTGCCCGTCAATTTCCTGCATCCATTGCGCTTCATACGTAGACCTTTTTTTTATTGGCCTCCCCACCACTTCTTACGTTTTTATTGTTTCAATACCGGAATTTCCCCGGCATCAACAACTTCTTGCATGCATCTGGTCTCAGTATCTAAATTCCCCCCACCCTGTGCCAGGTCAAAAAAACGTGCACGGGATCCAGCCCAATGTGAGCGCCTATAACAATGGAGTTCCCCTCCCACCCTATGGAGGCAAGGTCCAGGAAGCAGGTGCACGGGTCCAAACTAGACGACGGATGGCCCGAGAGCGTAGAGGAGCAGAGTCTTCTTCTGCTGTTAGTATGGCGACACTATATTACAAGACAATATATCAAAGATGTATTACAGGCAGACGAGAAGAGTAGTATCAAGACAATATTATATGGCATCGTATCTTTTGCATCGTATCTTTCAAAAAGTTTTTCACGCACAGAACTTTTTACAGACAGACACTTTTGCACACAGACGCTTTTACACACAGACGCTTTTACACACACACAAACACTTTTACACACAAACACTTTTGCACACAGACGCTTTTACACACAGAAGCTTTTACACACAGACGTTTTTACACACAGACGCTTTTACACTGAGGCTTTTACACACAGACGCTTTTCCACACAGAGACTTTTACACACAGAGACGTTTACACCCAGAAGCTTTTACACACAGACGCTTTTACACACAAACACTTTTGCACACAGACGCTTTTACACACAGAGGGTTTTACACACAGACGCTTTTACACACAGACCCTTTTACACACAAACACTTTTACACACAGAGACTTTTACACACAGACGCTTTTACACACAGAAGCTTTTACACACAGACGCTTTTACACACAGACGCTTTTACACACAGACGCTTTTACACACAAACACTTTTACACGCAAACACTTTTACACACAGAGACGTTTACACCCAGAAGCTTTTACACACAGACGCTTTTACACACAGACACTTTTGCACACAGACGCTTTTACACACAGACGCTTTTACACACACACAAACACTTTTACACACAAACACTTTTGCACACAGACGCTTTTACACACAGAAGCTTTTACACACAGACGTTTTTACACACAGACGCTTTTACACTGAGGCTTTTACACACAGACGCTTTTCCACACAGAGACTTTTACACACAGAGACGTTTACACCCAGAAGCTTTTACACACAGACGCTTTTACACACAAACACTTTTGCACACAGACGCTTTTACACACAGAGGGTTTTACACACAGACGCTTTTACACACAGACCCTTTTACACACAAACACTTTTACACACAGAGACTTTTACACACAGACGCTTTTACACACAGAAGCTTTTACACACAGACGCTTTTACACACAGACGCTTTTACACACAGACGCTTTTACACACAAACACTTTTACACGCAAACACTTTTACACACAGAGACGTTTACACCCAGAAGCTTTTACACACAGACGCTTTTACACACAAACACTTTTGCACACAGAGCTTTTACACACAGAGGGTTTTACACACAGACGCTTTTACACACAGACGCTTTTACACACAGAGACTTTTACACACAGAGACTTTTACACACAAACACTTTTACACACAGAAGCTTTTACACACAGACGCTATTACACACAGACGCTTTTACACACAAACAGTTTTACACACAAACACTTTTACACAGAGACGCTTTTACACACAGAGAGCTTTTACACACAGACGCTATTACACACAGACGCTTTTACACACAGACGCTTTTACACACAGACGCTTTTACACACATCGCAATTTTACTTCAGTTTTTGGCGATCCAACCTCATTTCGTGCGAAAGGGACGTGCGAAAGGGTCGCGTGGGACAAGTTGAAATCGCAATTTTACCTTAGGGACGAAAGGGTTGAAATCGCAATTTTACCTCAGTTTTTGACGATCGAATTTCATTTCGTGCGAAAGGGTTGCGCCGGACAAGTTGAAATCGCAATTTTACATCAGTTTTTGGCGATCGAACCTCATTTCGTGCGAAAGGGTTGCGCCGGACAAGTTGAAATCGCAATTTTACACCAGTTTTTGACGATCGAACCTCATTTCGTGCGAAAGGGTTGCGCGGGACAAGTTGAAATCGCAATTTTACTCCAGTTTTTGACGATCGAACCTCATTTCGTGCGAAAGGGTTGCGCGGGACAAGTTGAAATCGCAATTTTACATCAGTTTTTGACGATCGAACCTCATTTCGTGCGAAAGGGTTGCGCCGGACGACTTGAAATCGCAATTTTACATCAGTTTTTGGCGATCGAACCTCATTTCGTGCAAAAGGGTTGCGCGGGACAAGTTGAAATCGCAATATTACCTCAGTTTTTGACGATCGAACCTCATTTCGTGCGAAAGGGTTGCGCCGGACGACTTGAAATCGCAATTTTACATCAGTTTTTGGCGATCGAACCTCATTTCGTGCGAAAGGGTTGCGCGGGACAAGTTGAAATCGCAATTTTACATCAGTTTTTGGCGATCGAACCTCTTTTCGTGCGAAAGGGTTGCGTTTCGTGCCGTCTCGTTGGCACTGCCCCTGCTCCCGCCTTCAAGAGAGAAATAGAAAAGAAGGAGAGGGCAAGAGGGCAAGAGGGCAAGAGGAGAAGGTGTGAGATGAGATGTAAAGATGAGAAGATGTGAGAAGATGTGAGAAGATGTGAGAAGATGTGAGAAGATGTGAGAAGATGTGAGAAGATGTGAGAAGATGTGAGAAGATGTGAGAAAATGTGAGAAGATGTGAGAAGATGTGAGAAGATGTGAGAAGATGTGAGAAGATGTGAGAAGATGAGAAGATGTGAGAAGATGTGAGAAGATGTGAGAAGATGTGAGAAGATGTGAGAAGATGTGAGAAGATGTGAGAAGATGTGAGAAGATGTGAGAAGATGTGAAGATGAGAAGAGGTGAGAAGATGTGAGAAGATGTGAGAAGATGTGAGAAGATGTGAGAAGATGTGAGAAGATGTGAGAAGATGTGAGAAGATGTGAAGATGAGGAGAAGATGGGAGGATGAGAAGATGGGAGGATGAGAAGATGTGAAGATGAGAAGATGTGAAGATGAGAAGATGTGAAGATGTGAAGATGTGAAGATGAGAAGATGTGAAGATGAGAGGATGTGAAGATGAGAGGATGTGAAGATGAGAGGATGTGAAGATGAGAAGATGTGAAGATGAGAAGATGTGAAGATGAGAAGATGTGAAGATGAGAGGATGTGAAGATGAGAAGATGCTTTACAGACCCCCACTATTGGAAGAACCCTGCGCTCAGACGCTCTCGGGAAAAACAGGAAACCGAGCTCAGAAACAATTAATTTGGCTGTCGAAAAATCCGCCCACACCGCTTTGGCGGTGAAGGCGTGCTTATTGGGGGGCAAAACAGCAACACTAAATGCTCAATGACATTTGTTAATATAGCAGTCGCTATATCAGCTTTAGCTGGGGGGGGGGCCAAAAACGGTTTCGCACCGAGACCAGAATACGGTGGGTGTCTGAGCGCAAGAGGGTATTGAAATGGAATTTTGGGTCATTTTGGTAGCTTTCCGGCAATGGAAAAACGGCCAAAAATGAAAAAAACATTGTACATAGCAAGATTTTGCAGGGTTTTTGGATGCCAGAGCATTGAAAACACTGCAAAAACAAGTGTTTTGGACTGACGTTATAGCAAAAAACGTGTAAATTACCGTATGCTTGACTGGAAACATTACAAAAACACTGTCAAAAGCAATGTTTTGGAAGGATTTACTGCCTTTATGGCAAAAAAACGTGTAAATTACCGTCTGTTTGACTGGAAACATTGGAAAAACACTGTCAAAAACAATGTTTTGGAAGGATTTCTTATATATATGTTGGAGTTGGCTACCGGCATTGGAACATGGAAAAATTGAAGAAAACACTGTAAATAGCGGTATTTTCAACGGTTGGGGAGATAAGGGAATTGGAAGCATTGTCGAACATGATGTTTTCGACCGGTTTTATGGCGACAAAAGTGTAAAGTACCGTGCTTTGAAGGAAACCATTGCAAAAACATGGAAACACATTCAAAGAACACGGGATTTGGGGGACTATCTAGGCGTCGTTGTCTAGCTATTTGAAATTCCGCAGCTTGGAGAGCCTCCAAGGGAGGGAAAAGTGAAAATTCCATAGCTTGGGAAGCTGTCACGGCGGGGAAAAGTGAAAATTCCCTAGCTTGGGAAGCCCCCACGGGGGGGAAAAGTGAAAATTCCCTAGCTTGGGGAGCCCCCACGGGGGGGAAAAGTGAAAATTCCCTAGCTTGGGGAGCCCCCACGGGGGGGAAAAGTGAAAATTCCCTAGCTTGGGGAGCCCCCACGGGGGGGAAAAGTGAAAATTCCCTAGCTTGGGGAGCCCCCACGGGGGGGAAAAGTGAAAATTCCCTAGCTTGGGGAGCCCCCACGGGGGGGAAAAGTGAAAATTCCCTAGCTTGGGGAGCCCCCACGGGGGGGGGAAGTGAAAATTCTTAGCTTGGGGAGCCCCCACGGGGGAAAACCACCCTTAGCCCCTCTCACGGACCGAAATAAACCTGCGGTGTGGGCGGCCACCCCACGCGAAGCGGGGTGAATATTCCCCTGGGTCCAGCACAAATACATGCAGGTCCAAAAAAAATATCCCCACTGGGTCCAGAAAACGCACAAGCAAGTCCCCTGCATTTTTTGTGACCCTAGGTCCCAAAAAAAATCTGGTTAGGTCCAAAAAACATGTACAGGTCCAAAAAAAGGTGCCCAGGTCCAAAAAACATGCATCCCGTGAAAATCTCTCATCTACGAACCAATGCTGGGGTGAATTGGGATCCACATGGACCAACTTTCAACTTTGAACCAATGGCCAGCTAGTTTCAGAACTTCAAAACATCTGCGGTTTTGTTAAAGGCCCGCTTCTCTTCAAAGTCGTTCCCTTCCTTTCTCGAGTTTGTCACCTGTTTTGGGGGTGGTTGTCTCCACGACAAAGGGTTCAAGACCATGCGCTTCAAACCGTTTATGGAAAACACTCGTTTTGCGGTGGCACAGTGTTGCTATGTGCTGCATGCTGCTCTTGATATACCGGGGCCCATCCCAAGCCTTAGAGGTCATTGGAGAATTCATGAAGTAGTAGAAGAATGGCACTCCAGCGAGCATCATCACCATAAAGGTCGTCGAGAACAGCGAGAAGTCCAAAAAAACACAAGGTTCCTGGGCGCAAAAAACAAAGAAAACTCTGAAACTTTGCACTTGGGCTGAAACATGCTTAGAAGAGGTTTTTTCTCAAAGTTCTTCCTCTTGGCCTGCCCCCGTCTAAAAAAGAATCAATTGCGAAACTGCGAATTTCATTGAACATATACTAGTAATCGTGGGCAAAAAAGTTTGTTGGCACTCAGTTTTACCAATGCATGTCAGTGCGATGTAGGTACCCACCTTGTAAACTCAGAACTGGCTGTGCCGGTCATCTGCTCCGCAGTTGCAACTGCAGTTGCTGTTTCTCCTCTTGATCCGTTTCCGATTTTTCACGTATTCACCTGACTTGACACGTTTCTTGATTGATTCCCCTAATGAACACTGACATGTTTACACACATATATATATATATATACATATACACACGTCATTAAATGCGAAATGACAATAGCAATCATACACATAAAAAACGATAATATATAGATAACATATAGTTGCCCATCACTATTTCATGTTATACGTTTCTCCTGCCTGCCAATTTTTTCAAAAAGATCTGATCCTCAAATGTTTTTCCTTGCGTTGGGCCAACATCGGATTGTGAAACTCGGCGAACGGATTGTGAAACTTGGAGGACGGATTGTGCAACTTGGATTGTGAAACTTGGAGGTTGGATTGTAAACTCGCAGGACGGACTGTGAAACTGGTATTGTCAAACTTCAACTTCGTTTTGTGAAACTGTGAAGTGAGACCGTGAAACTCTGCAACCGGATTACGAAACTCTGGGGGGAATTGTGAAACTGGTATTGCGAAACCCTGAAGACAGATCATGAAACTTCGAAACTCCAAGTTTCAATCCAAGTTCCGAGTGTCAAAAATCCGACCTCCAAGTTTCACAATCCAACGTTTAAAACTCCTTACCACTCATCATGCTGCCCTTGTGAACATTCCAGGTCAATTTGAAGTTCCATCGGGGACCACCTTACTGTCGACATTCCAAGTCAATTTGAAGTTTCATGGGGGTGGGAATTTTCATATCATCTTACCCTTGTGGACAACCCGTGTCAATTTGAAGTTCCACTGGGGTGGGAATTTTGATATCATCTTACCCTTTGTGCACACTACGTCTCAATTTGAAGTTGGGTGGGGATAGGAATTTTATACCATCTTACCCTTCTGGACATTCCAATTCGATTTGAAGTTCCATTTTTTTGAAAATTTTGATATCATCTTACTGCCGACGTTCCACGTCAATTTGAAGTCCCATGGGGGTGGGAATTTTGATATCATCTTACTGTCGACAATCCAAGCCAATTTGGAGCTCAATGCGGGTGGAAACTTTGATATCATCTTGCTGTCGACATTCCAAGTCAATTTGAAGTTCCACGGGGGTGGGCATTTTGATATCATCTTACTGTCGACACCCCAAGTCAATTTGAAGTTCCATGGGGTGGAAATTTTGATATCATCTTAGTCATCCTACTGTCGACATTCCAAGTCAATTTGAAGCTCCATAGGGGTGGGAATTTTAAGGAATTTTCATATCATCTTACCCTTGTGGACAACCCGTGTCAATTTGAAGTTCCATGGGGGTTGGAATTGTTTGGGGGAACTGTAGCTGCAGAGTTGCGCAATCCGGCGACCGGAGTTGCGCAAGCAGAGTTGAACAATCCTGGGAATCGCGCAATCTGTCAAAAGCCGTTGCGCAATCAGAGTTGCGCAATCCTGCAAGTTGCGCCATCGGAGTTGCGCAATCCGGCGAAAGAGTTGCGCAACCGTAGTTGCGCAATCCGGGGAAGTTTCGGAATCGGACTTGATTCAAATCGCGATCTCGAATCAACACGACGCCGGCGCCCTGGCAACGTGACCTCCCATAGACGATACCCTCTGCATGGTAAACTAACGATTTGCGAACTGGTAAATCACCATCTTTAATAGGTAAATTAACGAACTAAATGGGCCATGGCTTCAACCGCAACCTGTTAAATTACCAGGGTAAATTGATAAATCATCCAAGTCTCACAACCATCACTGCTGGTCTTCCAGCCTGCTTCGCAATGACCGCAAAGTGCTCCCGTTCTTCCAGCAGCACAAGTGCCAGGCAAACCACCTGGGCAATCTATGACTGCTCCGCATCTGAAGACCGAAGTGAGTTCGCCAGTCCTGGCAAAGTAACCAGCTTGGACTAACGGATATGACTGATCCATCTGATCTTCTCCATCTTCTGCATCTCCATGCTGTCCTTTTCCCTTCATGAAGTCCTCAAAGTGTCGCATGTCACTGCCCAAGCCACAGGTCAATCCCTCGCCACAATCCACACAGCTCCCAGATGGGAGATGCTGATCCATCTCATCCCGCAAGCCATCCGCCAAGTAGGTCTCTGCTGGACAAACACATTCCTCAATCGTCGCGGCACCTTGGTATGCTGTCGTCTTGCGACCTGGACACTTGACACATTGCGTTTCATTGAGGCGATAGGTGCCCACCTTGCACCTGAAGCAACTCGTTGATGCCACATGTCGAGTGATGAAGCCCGGACCACAAGGGCTACATTGCCCTGTTCTGGGCAAAGGTGCCATTTCGTTCCTGACACCGAGGAAATATGAGGAAATATGAGGAAACATTGTATGTTTTATGGTCAATTTGTCAGCCATGCACATGTAAAATGCGTTGGTTGTCTCATGTTCTTTGGAGACTCTGAATCAAATCAAGCAGCAAAGGACAAGGTGTGCACTCAGTGGAGTTCTCTGGTGCAAAGTAACCCTGCAAGCAGAAGGAGCAGTCCTCAGTGCTTGAACAACGTGTCCCAAGATGTTTCAACACAAGCGCAGAAGCATTATGAAGCATTTACAAGGACAACATATCAGGCCAGCACTAGAAAAAAACATGAAAAAAACAATCTCTTCCCTAACCTTTTCTCCCCGTCATTTTCCACCACTGATTTGATGTAAGGAATCTCTGAAAATGGGGGAGATCCCCCGGATGTTTCACCCAGCATCAGATTGGGCTGACTGATTGGTGAAAGTGCCGGGATCGCACAGGGAACAGCTCTCAGCGGCCACCTCCTTCCTGGTGGAGATGGAGGACACATCACCAAACAACTGTGGAAAACATATCTCAATGGCCATTTCAGGAACCTAAATTGGATGTACCTACCATATATAAGGCCTATGTAAGGCCTATGTAAGGGAATATCCCCACAAAATATGGCCTTATATGAGGTACAGTACCTCCATTTTAGGATCCTGAATTTCCCATTGAATATCGGAAAAAACCCAGGAAGAGGAAGATTTTCCATATGGGGTAGATGTTTCCCTCTGGTAAACATACAAAAAAAAACATGGAAATCACCAAACTAATAGGTCAGTGAACTAGAACTATTTCTATGGCTCATGGTTTCAATTGCTATGTAACAAATTACCAGAGGGTAAAACATGTTCAAAAACCGCGTCGTCTTTGCCCGAATGGAATCTCAATTTATTGACATCTCCTGTTTTTTGTGGGAATCTCGCCGAAAAGGCAACGTGCCAAGAAGAAAACAAGCTGATTTGATATTATATATATATATTTATTTAGTTAGTTAGTTATATTTATTTATTGTTTGTTTATTTATTAGATGAATGGAAGTCCGAAAATGAAATTGCTGCGTGGCCTACTACTGATTGGGGTTCGCAAAAACATCCCCATCTTGGGGTTTATGTCAAGCATCTTGTAAGATCCTGGTTGGCAAGCACGACAGGAGATTCCCTCAAAGGCTTCATAGCCCGGGTCGCAGAAGTGACATTCTGACTCTCCTGCTTGGTCTGTGTACTTCCCAGCTTCACAGACGCTACACTCCGTGGGCGTGTTGACAGATTTGTACTTCCCAGGCGGACACAAGGTGCAAGTGTACTTCACCTTGCTGTTTCCGAACTGATTCACGAAAGGTTCAGCTGAGAGCTCAGTCCCTGGAGGACAAGTGCTTGGCGCTACGGATACCTTGGTCGACCAAGCCATCGGAAAAAATCCGCCCGCACCGAAGGTGCTGGGGCGTGATCTTCCGGATGGCACTCGTAAAGGGTTACAGGCATTTTTCGGCCAAAACCTCCTGTTTTTGATAGGTCGTGATGCTCGCCTTCAAAAAACACTGTAAAAAACAGTACGGAAGACACCTGTTCGTGAACGCGCCCGTCCAAAATCGGCAAGCGAAAAGTGAAAAAAACCCTGTGTTTTTCAACTTTTTGACCTCAATTTTTTGGTTTGCAACATCTTTTTTTGCGGTTCCGCAGGTGGCCTGGCCCGGAGGCGGATTTTTGAGTTTTTGGACCCGTTTTCGGACTGATTTTCGTCGTTTTGTGATAGCAGAAACACTGGTTTTTACAGTGTTTTTCTGTTTTCTGCATGCTTGACGGCTAGCTTCAAAACTTCCAAAAACCTCGTAAATTACGCTGTTTTACGGTGTGAATGAAAACATCGTAAATACCAGTGTTTTTTGACGTTGGTTAAAAAAAACACTGTAAATTACTTTACTTCGAGTGATCCCCACCATGACATTTCAAAACAGCTAGTTGACAGCACTTTTGTCTGAAGCTTTTGTCACGGGACTTTTGCCCAACTAACTATCCCAATCATTTGTTTCACCTGGCAGGTCATTGTACAGGTCAGACTGTCAAACAGGATATAAACATGTCAGTGGACCATGTGAAGTAAACTCCAGAGCTCTCAACAGGTTTGTTTAAACATGACCAAACAGGGCAGTGGACCACCTGAGCCAAACAAACAAACATGCCCAAACATGTCAGCACGCCGCCTGTCAAACATGTTTGTACAAACATGACTGAACCAAGCCAGTGGACCCCTGAACCAAAGTCAAAGGCTCGCAAGCTCACGTGTAAACTCGACAAAACCATGCCAGTGTTACTTCATCAGATCGCTGCAGCTGCAACTCTCTATTTCTCCACCAGACCTCTTCAATCAAAACCGATTAGGTCCCACTGGCAGAGCACTGTGTCAGGATGCTTGCAATGCATCATAGACAGGCCAGGACTGCAGCCGCTCCAGCGTCGAAGCAGCTTTGGCTTCCAACTTGTCAGTCAGTTCTCGCAAGTAGGTAGGAGGGCCTTTGCGTAAAAGCTCCTCCACTTGCTCCGTGAACCCCAGCAAGATGAGATTCTTCAGTTTGCGGGCACGCGTCAGCATGACATAGATGGCTAGCCACCAGTCCGCATCCTCTAGGCCACCACCACGACGCAAATCAACCAGCACACCTCCGTCCAAAGTCAAGCCTTGCGCGCTGTAAGCAGTGCGCAGCATGCCATGCAAAAGCGGGAACTGCCAGCGAATCACTTCAATTTTCTCCGTTTCCTCGCCTAGTTTCAAATCAATTTTGAACTCTGCATGCACCAATTCCACAAAGAACAATGTCTTTGCGTCAGTTGTGTGATCGGCCACATTCTGAAACTTTTCTTCCCACGTCTGCAACAGAGCATCTTCCATGGGCGAATTCTTTCCTTTAAGTAATTTCACCCAGATACCTTTGGCCATGTAGTCCGGAAAAAAATGACAGAATCCAGGTTCACGACGGTCCAGGCGCTTCTGATCTTCATGGTGCAAATCCACTTTCACTACCACTGCCAGTTTGTCTTTAACCAATCCAAGGTGTGGAGCCAAGACATCCGCCAGTCGCACAACCATGTTCTCGTGCACCAGTAGCATGCCTTGCAATTTGCCAGTGCGATGCGGGTTTGGAACAGTGAGCAGCTGATGCGTCAGCTGCTTGTCTATGGTTTTATTTTTTCTGGAATGCCTTTGGTCAGCAGCTTGCAAACAAAATAACGGCACATCCAGGTCTTGCGCATCTCGATTTGCCCGTTCCACCATGCTGCGAGCAATGTTCTCCCAATACATGCCAATGACGTGACCATGCTTGAACAAGTCTGTGGTTAGTTCTTTCTTGCAATTTTCGATTTTGCGAGTGCGCAGCTGAGCCAAGTGATTCTCGGACAAGGGAGCAGCAGGCGTGCACGTGCGCATGGCTGTTGTGATTTCTGGCAGGTGAGCATCCAGAAACCGCTTCGACTTCTTCAAATGAATCACTGTATCAATGGTCATCAATGCCGCCTGGGCAGCATGGTGTTCTGTCTGCACTCTGTGCGGCATTTTGCGGATCAGCTCTTCGAGATTGTCAGCTAAGGAGATCTCGTTGGCAGGCTTGATCTGCAAAAAATCACCTGCAATCAGCAAAATTGGTATGTGTCCCATGATCTCTCCTGGGTGGAAATAGCTGGCTGGATCAAGGCCTTCATCTTGACGGGCGCGCATGCTGCGGTAAAGCATCATGTTTTCCACTGCAGCTGGCACCAAACTGATTTCATCTTGAATGATTAAAATTTTCGGCTGCCAGCGTTGTTTCATCTCTTGCTCTTTTGTCTTCAAGGCCAAATGCTTGTTGCGCAAACTGGCTACACGATACGAGCAAGCAGTATGACATGTTCGCGCGCGATAGACATCATTGGAAATGGCATCCGATTGGGCATGGCTGAAGGTGGCAATCATGTATCGCTCTTCTTCTCCGGGCCTGGCTGGAAAAAAGTGACAAAAAACATCCAGCATGAGCTCCAAAATGATTGTCGTCTTGCCAGTGCCACCGGCGCCAATCAAAAGGCATGCGTGCTGCGCACGTTTTCGCAAAGGTATTTTGTTCTCTTCTTCCTGTAAAGCGACATCCATTGCCTCACCAAACCATCTGCAAGCAGACAATTGCTCCGGCGCCAGCTTGAATCCAGCGGCAGACTTTTCAAACGCAGCAACCTTCCGCGCCATCGCTGCAGATGGCTTGCTAAAGGTGCGCCATTCTGCTTCTGGCATCGCGACATCACTGTTTGCAGCCAACTCTCCTGCGCGCTCTGCGCAGTCGCTCGTAGCAGCCCGGTCCGCCGACAAGCGGCTGAGGCCCATGCTATCATTTGTCATGGCGGCGCGCTGAGCATCCAGTAGCGGCTGCGTGATCATGGGCACTTTCTCTTTCAACCTCAGTTGTTCTGCTCGTGGATTCACTGCAGTGCCACTCGCGCGCTTGTAGGCCGCAGTTCTATGCAACGCTTCTTCATCCCCTGTCAAGGGCAAAAGGCCCACAGAAATCATGTCGCGCACAAACTTGGTTTGCTTTTGACGATGAAAGGTCATGGCTTGCGAACGCTGCGATGAAGTCAGTGGATGATGTACTTTTAAAGGTGCCATCACCTGCCAAGCAAACAAAAACACGCAAGAAGACACTACTGATCACATAACCTCCTCCTGCTGAATGCTTCTATGATGATGTCCATCCTGCCTCTGGCCCGCGATCGAGGAGATGAGGGCGCAAATGCTCCAGCAAATGTTCCGATGTCACATATCCACCATGCTACCATAGCTGTGATACACAATAGAAACTCTGTGTGATGTTGACTGTCTCAAGCATCAATCCAGCATGAGATCCCTTCAAGTAATTTGTAGTAACTTGCTGTAAGATGTTGCCTGTCTCAAGCGTCTTTGCAAACAGCTCCAAAGGTACAGAAATGGAAATGTCTCTGTCCACCCCAGTGACTCTGTCATCTGTTCAAACTGATTGCTTCAAACTTTGCCACCCGCAAAGTCAATAGTGGCATTGCCCCGATCACACTACCACACACCTGCAAGTTCGCAAGTAATATATCACATACTTGTCTGAAATTCTTTCTAACTTTCTTCTGCACATTCTTTGTCCCATATCTTCCTACATGAGGTCCGGCAGGGAAAGATTTGCCAGGTAGAATGCCAGAACATATGCCAGAAGATATGCCAGATAGATATGGCAGAAGATATTCCAGAAGATATGCCAGATAGATATGCCAGAAGATATTCCAGAAGATATGCCAGATAGAATGCCAGATAGAATGCCAGAAGGTATGCCAGATAGAATGCCAGAAGATATGCCAGATATAATGCCAGAAGATCTGCCATATACAATGCCAGAAGATATGCCAGATAGAATGCCAGATAGAATGTCAGAAAAGATGTCAGATAGAATGTCAGAAAGAATGCCAGAAGATATGCCAGAAGATATGCCAGATAGAATGCCAGATAGAATGTCAGAAAAGATGTCAGATAGAATGTCAGAAGATATGTCAGATAGAATGCCAGAAGATATGCCAGATAGAATGCCAGAAGATATGTCAGAAAAAAAGCCAGAAGATATGCCAGATAGAATGCCAGATAGAATGCCAGAAGATTTGCCAGATAGGATGCCAGAAGATATGCCAGATATAATGCCAGAAGATCTGCCATATAGAATGCCAGAAGATATGCCAGATAGAATGCCAGATAGAATGCCAGAAGATATGCCAGATAGAATGCCAGAAGATATGCCAGAAGATATGCCAGATAGAATGCCAAATAAAATGTCAGAAGATATGCCAGAAGATATGTCAGGGAACAGTTGGCATGGATACTCGCGGTTGAGGTCCGGCAGGGAACACTGGGCGCGGATGGTCGTGGTTGAGGTCCGGCAGGGAACACTGGGCGCGGATGGTCGTGGTTGAGGTCCGGCAGGGAACACTGGGCGCGGATGGTCGTGGTTGAGGTCCGGCAGGGAACACTGGGCGTGGGTGGTCGTGGTTGAGGTCCGGCAGGGAACACTGGGCGTGGGTGGTCGTGGTTGAGGTCCGGCAGAGAACACTGTGGATCGCGGGTCGCAGTTGAGCAAGGACGACAAGGATGACAAGGAGGACGAGGAGGAGGAGGACGAGGCAGGAGGAGGCGGAGGAGGAGGAGGAGCAGGAGGAGGAGGAGGAGCAGGAGGAGCAGGAGGAGGAGGCAACTGACATAAAATCTAACAACCCTCACCTGGCAGGTGGGGAATTACAGTGTTTTTGGCCACCTGACCCTCAAAAACCATGGTATTTGCAGTGGTTTCTGCTTCTCACCGCGCAAAAACACTGTAAATAACAGCAATTTCGCCGTTTTTTCATGTTTTTCGTTATTTTTTGTCCTGAACTTTGAGACCATAGAAAAAGCCGCCCAGATACATAATCCGCCTCTTCATTGCCTCGTTTCTCGATGCGAATCTGCATCTTGGCCAAGAGGGCCGCATTCACGGGCACATAGCCCACATCTACAACCTTCGGGGAAGCGAGACGATGGAAAACCAACATCTTCAAAGATTCTTGAGGTAAGAATGATAGAATGAGAATCCATCAGGACAATACTTTGACAGTCGTATGTCTATGTTTATAATATGTGTATATTCCATGTTTTGATCTACACGTTGTACATGGTCCATGTGGCCATTTTTCCGCGGTTTCATATGTTTCATCAACTTCTCAGCCTGCCTTCCTCTGGCCTTCTTGATTGAAGCCATAGCTGAGGTATGGATAAACACGATCCCAAGCGCTGTTGTCCACATTCATGAAGAGCTTCCGCTTGTAGACGCTGTAGGAGCCATCCGTGATGGTGTAGATGGATGGCTCTACCTGCGCAGATGGGCTCTACTTCTGACGTGTTGTGCCCATCTGTTCTTCCGAAATGAACGGCCCACCAGTGCTTCCTTTAGAAAGTCAGAAAAATGGAAACTATATGACTATATGTATTATATACATGATATGATATGTATGAAATGGGACATGAACATAATGACCTGAAGTCATCTACTATGATAAAGAAACCATGCTTTCAGTATTTATTCTTCACTCAATGGTCTGCCTCGGTCTTGCTTGATTCCACTGCATTCCATGGTCATGGTGATGTTATAAACTGTCTGTACAACACTTGGTGGTTCCGGCAAACTCCTTACCGCTGCGCCCATGCATGCTGTGGCCAGCCCTGCCTTCGCATCAGCTGTATCTGCCACACCCAAATTCCGATCACTAGCAACTCGGACCACAGTGAGCTGGCTTGCAAAAACGGTGTAGTAGGAATATCCAAAGTAGGCAATGCCACCTGCATCTGCAAGCAGCCATTGCACTAATTGAAGGTCCGACTCCGAAGACATGTAGCAATTCTTGGGCCTCTGGTTCTTGATGTAATCCTCCATCCCGGTGCCGTTGAGGCCCTCCAAGATGTGCAATTGGCTGCTGGAACAATAGCTGAAGTCTTCTGCAACATGACCTTCCTTCCCTGCAAAGCAGTCCTTGCATAAGGTCGCTTCTGCGAAGAAATCAAAGGTACCAGATTCCGAGCCAGGTCCATAGGCATTGATGGGAACCTCCTCACATGCAGAGGAAAGATCGCTCCACTCACGGACGTCATCTCCATCGTCATTTGGAAGGGTGGAAGCCAAATTCACTCCATAAGCCTCAAGCTGAGTGTTGTTCCAACTAGTAAACATCCAATGAAGCATCGCCAGAGTCACGCCACCCACACTCGGATTGGTCAAGCAGTCATGTGCTTTGCTGTTTTTGGCCACCACCACAGCTAAGCCATCCACCCCTACTTGGATCTGTGTCACCCGAACTTTGCTGCTTTTGCATTCAAAGGTGTATCCATCATCCAGGAGCACAGCTTCCTTACTCTTCCAGTCGCGCGACATTGTTCCAATATCCACATGACTGGGGTCTGAGGAAGGGGCACAGACCCGACGGGCACCCGAACTGGAGCCACCACCCTGGATGGAAATGTCAAAAGCATTCATACTTTCGGCCTCTGCCCAGGCATGGGCCACCGGGTAAACAGTAGAGGATCCTGCGACTTTGATCTGGGAGCTTTCCGATGAGGCTTCACACAGCTTCGACTGAAGAAGCACGATCACTAATGCCGCGGTTGCCGCGGTTGCCGCGGTTGCCACGCTTGCCATAGCCATGGGCCCACACTGCTGTACTGTTCCAAGCCAAAGAGCTGAACAGAATGACACAAGTTCGTGATCTCCAAACGCTGGGTTTCAATGTTTCAAGATTCATGACTCATTCAAAAATAAAACATGTGATCTTAGAGTTCTGGCTCCATTTTGCCGCACACACATAAGAACATAAGAAAAAAAACATGGTTTCAAGCGACTGGAGCAGCTCTGGCCTGCATATGGAGCACGTGCTAACATGTGTCTGAGGCGTACTGTACTTCAGAAAAGTATTGCCCCAAAGTTGGCAACAGTTGATCATTCATGCAAAAAATGGGAACCACCTCATTAAACGATGATAAACAACGGATTGATATCCCCTCAGTTTCTGAGTTTTCCAAAGGGTGGACTTGGCCATCCATCCCGTGTTTGATGCTTCAAAAACCAGCCATAGAAATTGTGATGACTGGGGGATGGTAAACATGACCTTGTTTTAACCACATCAAAAACATCCCCCCCACATTGAACACCCCCTTAGAAACCATGGTTTAGTAGGGAATCTTCCACATAATTGGGACCATAAATTGGGTGTCTAATATTTTTGGGTGATGGGAGTAGTCCTATAGCCATACAACTGTGAAAACACATCACCACCAGCAACGTTTTGGGATCCAGGGCCCCTGGGCTGCCCCTGCTGGATTACAGAAGAGCACAACGTGCGCTTTGGAGGGCGCCCGTTGTTCCACATTGGGCGACCTGGGAGGGCTACCATGGTGGCGACCTGACAGCTTTCAAGTCATTCCCCCAAGTTTTGTTACCATCTGGTTATGACTAACATAGCCATGGAAAATCACCATTTTTAATAGGCAGACCATCTATTTCTATGGGCCATTTTCCATGGCTATGTTAAATAACAAGAGGGTAACCTCTTTTTGCCATTGGGAACCCCAATGGTACTTGAAAAATGTTGAAAGTAGGACCGATTTGACACCTCAAATAACCTGATGGATTATGATGGATTATCATGGATTCTTAGCTCAAAATTGAGGTAGTTGTCCTAAAGTCTTAAAGCTTGGAACAAGCACACATCCTCTGGGCCCAGGAAGAGCGTCAACTGTGAGAATGGCGCGCAAACCAAATTCGCAAACCAAATAAGGAAAGGTGCACCATGGGACACCCAATAAAGCCCGACTGGTGATGGTTTATCTTTGGGTTTACCATGGTTTACCTCATCATGCCCCCATTCTTGGACATCCCCAACTAGCCCATGTTGATCCACCAAAAATGGTTTCTGACTGCCCCAGCTGTTCATTTCCGCAGAGCAGGAGCTTGAGGGCCGTAAACCTGTGATGTTTTACGCGTTGGCGACCAATTTGAACAACGCTACAACAAGATACAACAAGGATCCACAAAAACTACTGCAAGCTGCTTCTGAGTCATTGCTACAGAATGTTCCATTGACGTTTCAAAGTCTGGATTCTTCGATGATTTCACATTCTGCGAAAAGTCTGCGCAGCTGTTTTTTTCCATGGTTTCCCGGGTATGTTTCAAGCAACGAATGGTAGGATTGGTAGGGTCCCAAGCAACAAACAGCAGCAGAATCCCACCAACTGCTGCCCTGCTGCTTCATGGCATAAGCCAAGCCGGAGCCCAACTGCAAGACCACCTTGCAGGATGTCTTGGAAGGTTTGGGTGAAAGGAGGTATCCATTTTAAAAAAAACGGGCGAAATCTGCCAAGAAAATTTGGACAATCCTGATTTTGCTGATCTTTTTTGTAGGTCAAGTGAGTCTTAAATAGGGGAAGATATTGACAAATATAAGCGCTTCTGTGCCAAGAAGGACCCTTCAAAGTTGGCGTCTGAGGCGTCCAACGCCCCAATGGCTACTCTTCCAGGCATCCTGCAGCAGAGATGATGAACGTTCAGCATGTTTTCTGTGTGATTTGCGTCATGTTCCATTCAAAACCCCATTTAAAAAAAGAATGACTTAGACTCAATTAGACTATTAAATACTATTAAGTAGGCAAATTATATCAAATTATCATGATTATGGATCGAAATTCTTCGAACCTTTCCACTTTATCCACTTCCAGATGCCACACAAAAAAAGCGCCATGAAGCACCACCATCCGTCCCCAGGGGCATTTTCTGCCGACCAACTGATGGCACTTTTGACTCGGATCGCTGTACAGGGCTGTGGCCACTTTAAGCGGCCCCTTCCGTCTGGGATACGCGATAACCATGGATAACCCAACGATGGCGAAGCTGTTGGGATGTCAGAAATCTAAAAGATTTGTTGCGACTATACCTAGGCAATACATTTTGGGTATGTGCCTGTGTTATTTGTTGCATGTTTTGAAGAAAAATACACGCAACTTACATCTAACCATCTGCTCAATGAACTGTGAAAGTCTTTGGTAGGGTACCAGGGATTGACCGGAAGGTCCCAAGTCGCAACGTCTTCACTGCCACTGTCTTACCGGTCTTAACGACCTCTGCAATGATCGGTGATTAAAGCTAAGATGAATATTGATCAGCGATGGAGACCGTGGTCAGCAACAGCATAAGCAGAAGATTGACCTCGCCAAAGCAATGTTGAAGCCCTGTTGAACTTTGAAGTCAGTGAACTGGATGGGTGCAACACAACACTCCCATCTCATTATCTTTCTGCATGGTTCCCCAGTCATACATCCAGGCAAATCCTTTGCACGTGTTTCTATGGGTCACTTCCAGCCACTTGGAATCCTGAAAACAATTGAGCCTGCTGAATCTTCAGTCATCTGTTCAAGAGCAGTCGGCAGTAATTTCCTCCTCCAAAACTGCCCAAAAATGAACCGATTTTGGCTTACATTTCTTCAATTTTCATTGCCCACCCCAAGCTGCCAATGTCTACAAAGTCACCTTTTGATATCTACCACAGTGGGAACCTCCACCCTGACCATTGACCATTTCAACTCGTTGTCCGGAAATGTCATCTAGTGTGGTAGCCTGTTGCAGGCTCATTTTCAAAATGAAGGCCCGCAAAACTTTTCAAATGGTAAGAATTCGACACGAACGGCTATGCTTTCTTTGGGCTTCGAAAAAAATCATAAAAGTCCAACACTCAACAATATATATATATATGTAATTATTCAAATATATGTGTATATATATATATATATTATGGCTTAGCATTTCCCCTAAATTTCTCCCATGTTTTAGCCACCCCCCAACCCCCATCCATCGCCAAGGTACCCAGGCGATGCAGCGCCAGAGCCGTTGGGGCCCCAGGTTGCTGGTGGCCAAGGAGCCGCTGGCGGACCACATGCGACGCACCTGGAGCACCTGTGATGCTTATGGGAATGGCAAAAAAGGATGCAGGATGGGGCCCCCCAGTGATGTTAGTGGGTTTATAAGCCATGAAATAACCCCTATTAACTAATATTAACTATAGTTATATCTACCATAAAGCCACTTATAAGGCAACTTAGCTATCTTGGGGGCCCCATCCTGTGTGAAATCATAAGAGTTTTTTGGGAAATTGAGATGTTTAATGAGATGTTGATGGGATGTTATTTGTGGAATTTTGAGTGGGAAGTGTTTAATTGATTTGAGGGTGCTTAACCGTCTGCCAGGGAAGTTTGGATGAAAAATGGGAGTTATTTGGGACTTGAGGGAACTTTCAAAATTGGGGACTGAATGGGACTGATGGGCATGGAACACCGAAAATTGAAAATTGGAAGTGCAAAAAACAAAAACAACAAGGTTGACTCAGGTTGACTTTTGTTAAGTTTTTTGGGTGGATGTGTGGAGATATAAGAATATAAAGGTGACTGAAAGGTGGGGATCTGCTGACATGGTACATTGGATCGTGCTAGATGCAAGCCAGGCACATTTCGGTCTCCTGGTTCAAGTGGTTCACCTTGAAGCATGAAAAAGGCGGGAACTATATACTGGAAACCACATCTTGTAGCGCTCTCCAACCCACATGTTTGGACTAAGTGACTACCCTTTGGTAATTTAACAGTTTGCTATTGAAAATTGCCATTTAGTTCGTTGATTTACCTATTAAAGATGGTGATTTTCCATAGTTATATATGTTAGTTTTAGTTTACCAAGAGGGTATGTCAAATGATGTCACATGCATACCATGGGTGTCACAGGCCATGCAGGCAGTTTCTGAGTTCTCAGCTGGCTCGTTTCTCCTTCTCTCGCAGCCTAGGCAGGAGGCATCCTCTGGCCCCCAAGCAGCGAGGTCCCAAGGTCCCATCCGCCCAGGCACGCTGCAAGGAAGAGGAGGCTGGGAACCATCAGATTCACAAAGGCCGAGGTAAAAGTACCGGAGAAGTCCACGATATCCTTGAAGCCTCATGGGGTCAGTGAGGGAAATGGCTCAGCTCCTATCTGGTTGGTGGTTGGTTTTTCGCCACCCCTCTGAAAAATGATGGAGTGAGTTCGTCAGTTGGGATTATTGTTCCCAATATATGGAAAAATAAAAAAGTCATAAAATTCATGTTCCAAACCACCGACCAGCTATAGTGAGGACCTCACATGGTGGAATTATCGACTTCAGGATGTCCCCTGTACCCGCCTTGTCCGGTGTACAAAATCACCGAAACGCCAAACGGCACCAGGACAGACACGGCACCTGCGGCCTGGCCAACAGGAGTCGCCAGGACTGCTGCTGGCAGCACATGATGTGTGGGGATCTTTTTCCGCGCGGCCGGCGTTGGTTGGGCGGAATGGCTGTTGAAAAGTCTCACTCCGTAGTTCAAAGGGAGTGAATGGAACTGGCACTAGGCCATGCCGTCATGCACCGATTTGCTTCAAGTGTGTCTGATTCTTATAGAAGTGATAAGCTTCAAGCATGACCAGGAATTGCTCATTTGGTCCTAGTATTACGATTTCATCGGTTTCCTTGAGGCTCGCCAACTGATCCAAACGGGCATGCCACGCGGCTGCCTTCAAGAGGTTCAGCGGCTTCCATGGATCTTTCAAAACATTTTTGACATCAACTCCTTGGTTTTCCAAGTCCTGGAAAAAAACATAAAAATGCTGGCAAACTTCCACTGCAGCATCTTCTGCCGCTACCTTCTTTGCCTTCTGCGAGCGCACGCCGTCAATCCCATTCATCACGTCTTCCATCTCACCCAGGCAGGTGAGAAAATGCTTGTCGCTGGCTGCCTTGACAATGCTCCTCTGGGGGAATAGCTCTTTCTGTTTCTCTATCTGGCCGCGAACTGCTGCTTTCAACGCATCTTGCTCACAAAGAGGCAAGGAGGAGAATGTCGTTAGGCGCACCTGCCAACGGTCTCCTGGTGCCGAATGATTCAAGTACAGCACACCATCTGACACTTTGTGGTGAAGGCTTTCCGGGTTGCGAAAGTCCTCGTGCGTATCAATGGCATTCGCAAGGTGGTGGTGTGACATGTTTCCCAAACTGGGAGCAGCCTTAGAGAAATCCACTAGCATCTCCGCCCGACGATCTCCTAGCTGCTCCTGGATGCTGGAGATCTTTTCCTTTGTTTCTTTTTCCATCTCCTGTTTCTGGACCGGGCTCCCTCCGAATCCAAACAGGAAGCGCTTGGATCCCAAGACCCCGGCTGCGCCCATGTTCGGCTGGACTTTTGGTGCGGTGCGGAGGCTACCAACCGCGCACCGCAGGAGGGCAGGACGAAGAGTCATCATGGTCTGGCTTCTGCAAGTTAGTGGTCTAGACTCTAGATGTCTAGCAATGGAAGATCAGCTTGCAAGGCCAGCTTGAACCATACAGCAAACGAATGCAAACGATTCATTGAACATTTCGACCGCTGGGAAAGGCAAGAACAGTGAGCCTGGCCAACTCTGCCATAATCACACCATGCAAACTGAGAAGTCAGACAAAGGATGTGCTAGTGGAGTTGTGGTGTAAGCTGGCAAGTGCATCATCATACTCTCATTAACTCATAATTTATCAATGTCAGTCATCCCACCACTGTCTTAGTTGGATCCTTGCCTTAGGGCCCATCACACCACTGTCGATGAGGTTGTATCGCATGAGGATGGAAAAGATCCTGATGGGCAAGCCATAAGGCGTTTGGTGTGGGGCAATGGTGACAACAAACCGCACAAAAAAGTGCGAATGTCATTACAATCTAGGCGATTCTTTGCTTGACAGGCTTGTGACAGCAGAGGGCTTAAGGCAAAAAGTAGCTGCTGCTACATAGTCAGGTGGATTGCTTTGGCAAGTATTGGTTGTCCGTTCAAACTCTTTTTTCCTACTTCAGGCGTGAGTGTGTCTCCACAGCAACATAGCCAGCCGTGCTCGAACATGGCACCTGAAATCATGGCCATGGGTCAAACGCATGGTGCCCTGGTGTCTGTGCCCTGCAAGAAGTAAGATCTCAGCCATGTCACGGGATGGACGCCAAGTTGGCAGAGATTGCATAGGCCTGGACACTAACAAAGGCCTCAGCCACAAGAGCGTCTCTGGATGGCACAGGCATGGGCTACGGCTCGCTACGGCTCCTCAGTTACTGACTACCCTGGGAATAATCAAAACTTGAGACATCAGCCAAGTTGACGAGATACATATATGCAGCATGCATGCACAATGTAAAGGTTGTAAAAGGTTGTGAATGTCTGCCGTGCATTGTGTTTTGCAAGGAATCGGACAATAATCACTGTTTTCGCTTGTGCTGGGAGAGACATTACCCTCTCCATCTGGTGACCTTCGGCTATCAAAATCCGACAACTTAGCTTTGGTCAACAGACCGTGACAGATCTGCAGCCAGGAAACAGTCATCCTCACAGACCGACTCGCATCCTTTCCATGGCCATGACCAAAAGCCCCCGCCTTGTTAGAGTCATCTAAGGTTCTGCCCATGTCTTTCAGAAACATTCACCATGTTAAGAAGGACGAGGGTCAAGTTCAAATTGTTCAAATCAAATTCAACAGCATAGCGATGGGCATCTGCCAGAGAACCGAAGTTCAGGACTTTTTCCTGAAAAACAACCCTAAAAAGCATCATACCAAGAAGGATCCAATGGCCAACTGGCACCAAAACCAACTGCCTTTGAACCAGCGCCAGCAACCGCAACCTTTGCACCGTCGGCTCCTGCGCCGTGATGTGATTGAGCTCCGAGAGCAGGGTGTTGTCGCTGTTGAAGTACGGTTCGAAGGCCATGCCGCCCAAGATGCCCACGGAGACATAGCCTGAGAGGTTTGGGCCTACCATAATGGACCATAACCTGCCCCCCTTAAACCTTAAAGGGGGCAGATCCTGAGGTATAAGAGGGAGGTCAAAACTACAATTTGTATTGATTTGTCATATGTATATATATATATAGATATATAGCTACATGATTGTGGTGGTTTCAGTATCTTTCAACCCATGCCAGAATTCGTGATGGATGTTGGGGTGAGTCGTTCATCTCAAACAGGAATGCCTTTCTGTCCGTGAGAACCACGCCTGCCATCGCCAGACCCCACGATCAGTACAACTCATATAGCTTGGCAGCCAGCAATGGCCAGGGCTAAGGTGAAGATGATCACAACCAAAGGGCGCACCTTGGCCAGCTAGATGTTCAGAGCTGGTTTCGGATGCTTTGGATTTTGGGAATGCCACGGGTCTCTGGGCTTCGGGCTTCATCTGAACTTCAGGTGTGCAACTAGTAAATAAAATGCCAAATGTATATAATACATATATATATATACACATATTATTATGTAAAAAACTATGTCACCTATCTAAATTGAAATGTCTTCCGGAATCTATAGGAGCCGAGACTTAGAAACCCGTGGCACTGGGAATGATACCACCACAGGGATACAACTCGTGAGGTGCATTGGGATGTTCATCTCCCACCAGGAATCTCCGGGGTTCAACGTTGACTTCTGAAGGATATGGCGACTCAGACTCAACCCACTGCAGGCCAGGTGACCGTGGGTTTCTTCTCACAGATCCAGGATGGAATGGTGGAGATGAACCTGGGGAAGCTGCCAGCTGCATCCAGTTGCACTCTTCGATGCTTCAAAACATGGAAAACTGGGAAAGAAATAGAGAGAAGCTATACACATAAAATTCACATAAATAGGTTGTTGATACATTCGCCCCGAGTGGTTCAAGAAGGCGAATCTAGATCCAATTTATGATTTTTTCCAGCTTTCATTGCACATCGAGACCACATAATATACGGAAACTCCAGGGCGCATGAAGTTGAAGAGAATGGTGCCACCCATGTTGTGCAGCGACGAACCAATCGCCGGAACGCGCTCACTTTCCAGTCCCAAAACGCCAAAAATGCCTAGCCAGGCGATGATCCTCGGCTGTGGTCATTCCGAAGTGGCTCACATCTGAAAAATGGGAAATGAGCTCTCAGAGCAGTTCTCATGTTCCATAGCTGCCATAGTTGTTTCATGCCGTTTCAACTAGTAGTTGTCCACTAAAGTTAAGGCTGTTTCAGCTGGGACGTGGGAAGACCTCTGCCCTTCATTTGTTGGATACGAATGGATGCATGATCTTCCAGACCTTCAAACCCTGAGCTCCCAGCGAAAGAATGATGACCATCAGCGCCACGTTCTGCACGATGATGTTGTCATCCAAGTTCCAATAGCCCAGGGGTATGGACAGCAACGCTACAATTCCCATGCCGATGGACAACACGATCTTGCCCGTGCCGAAGGGCGTCACGTCCTTAAAGGATCTTAAAGGATTGGCTGATTTGGGAACCACTCCTGGAAATCATATTATAGTCCAAACTCTATATGGTTCCCAATATTTACCATCTGGATATTTAACATAGCCATGGAAAATCATCATTTTTAATAGGTAAACCATCTATTTCTATGGACCATGGCTTCCATGGCTATGTTAAATAACCAGAGGGTATATATAATATGTCTATAGCAACTTTCTACTGGGGATCTAAAACCCAAAGATAGAACCCATATTTCGTAGATCCCCCAAGTTCTGTTGGGACGTTCCATTGCAACAATCACCGCAAATTTCAAGCATCCGTGGAGGATCTGTGGCAAAAGCCTTCGAAGTGCGGGTAGAACATCAGAGCACAGGACTTCTCGTGGTTCAGACTGGCCACAAAATAGTCCAGCACCTGGAGCTGGAGGAGCTATGGATGGTTGCGAAATCCGAATCAACAGTTGAAAACGGTGGTAAACATCCCATGATTGGTAGGGATTTCAACCACCCAAGATGATGCAGGATTTCGCAACCATCCACAGCATGATGGCTGAACATATGCTGAAACACCGGCCTTTTCATCCTTTTCAGGGAACATCAAGGTATACTTGCCAGTGATTGATCTGTTTTTTGCCCACTGGGTGACATGGGTGGAAGCTGAAAAAAACGTTCAGCCAAAGCCCCACCTGAGCTGTTTGGATGATGTTGCTGATGTTGGCACAGAGCATGGCCAGCTGAAACAAGCCTCGTCACAGGGCGGCCTTTGGAAATCTCATGAGGCAACGGAAAAGGCCTCTATTTGTAGAAGATGTTGACTTTCCTAATTATTCAAGATGTACACCTACACTGTAGATCAAACATGGCAATTTTTCACATGCCCAATTGCAAATCGAGCTTTTCATGGGAAAATCATCTATAAAGGGGTTTACCATCGCCACGGCGCAGATGTTGTCCCTTGCCTGGTCTCTTTACCGGCACATCTGGGGCCCTCCAACCCCTGGCCTTGGCAGAAGATGGCCACGCGCTTGCCGAAGTATTGCCGGCAGAGGGTGCCATACTCCACGCGCAGCATGAAGGAATCGTTCCCCGGATACGCGCGCATCACTGCCAAAAGCATGTCCTGAGCCCAGGATATCCCAAGGATCCCATAGTGGTCCCATAGTGATCGCTGGATGATTCGTAGTTTGTTTTATTCCATGCCCAGTAAAAATCCCAGTACTAAGATGAAACACCCCAAAACGAAAGCCTGGTTTAGTGTTGGATCTCCATCTCAAATTCTTCATCTTTTTGGGGGAGCGTAACCTGGGAGGCGTAACCGTTCAATCAGCAGCATCGCCGCTAACGCCATCGAGGAGCTCCACTGGCAATGCTGGAGACCACACACAGCAGGACCGTCAGGGTGGGTGGCAGCCATCCACTTTCCTGGTAGACCCCCGAAAAGTTCGCGATCCCTGGCCTCAGTGCGGTGCTGATGGATGGGCTGCTGGCTGCTGGAGCCATGATGAAAGCCCGAACTTGGGAGTTGATCTATAGAAAATTCCATGTTCATGTTGGAAAAAAAGATATGTTTTCCCAAGCATGGATCCGGATGTATCCGGAACACCCAAAAAAAATGCTGTCTCTCAACAAAATCCCCATCCGTTCAGACCATCGCTGGGAATTGATGCCAGATTTCCATCCATCCATCTCCATGGTTCATCCTTTTTTGGCATCTTTTTTGGGCATCGGCCCCCGACCGGCTCCTCCCCTTGAAACCAAGGGGCCCAAGGATGTTGTTCAACAACACGGCCACACTGCCCAAGACTCCAATCGACTTGGTCCCAAACTGCAAGACGTCGCTGATCTCTTCCCTATGCCTCAGGACATCTCAGGACTCCAGTCACCAACGTGGTGCCGGGATAGGGTGAACAGAACTCCAATATGTTGAACTTATGCTAGATATATCATATATGGATAATTATGGATATATCATGATATATTTGATTAGTTATATATGGATATATGGGATATTATGGATATTATGGATATTATCCATTGATATAAATGTATGGATATATCTCATGGATCTTCATGGGCTAAAAAGCACCCATGTATAACTGGATAGAAAGGCCGCCCTCTGGGATCTTCGACGCCCTCATTGGGGCCATCTGTGCTGAACTCCGGAAATGGTGTGGTTGGAAAGTACTGCAGAAGGCACACAGAACGGGGATCAAAATCTCCGGTTTTTTTTTTGAAAAAACATAGCCAGTAGACATCAGATCCCCGTTTTTTTTTTGAAAGGCATTGCATTCCCAACCAGACATCTTTCAGCAGCTGAAAACACCCTCAATTGTGCAGCCAAAGCACTCCACGGACATACTCCGTTCGCACGTCATGGGTGTAATGTTGTATTTATCTTGAGCAGTCCCGGAAAAGATTGACAAAAAAAGTTGGAAATCTCAAGTAAGGGTGATATATATATACATATATGGATATAATACATGTACTACATATATATATATATACACGGTATATTATATCATCTACGGCATCCTGGAGAAAAAAACACTGCGCATCTATTTGGAGATTCCTTTTTGGGCATGTCCACTTGAGCCAACTGAGGATGGCCCCTCCCTTTCAACCGCCTCCCAACTATGGTGGGAACGGGCGCACTTCAGGCTTCATCATCTACATGACCCATCACTTCCAAGGCTTGGAAGTCGTTTATTGATGCATTTATTCAGTGATGAAGAAGGATCTTTGGACTCAAAGAGGGGAAAAAAAACAGAAAATGACCAAAGAATTCTTTTGAACTACTCCAGTCTGCTACAAGAATCTCATACCCTCTGGTAAACTGTGCCATAACTATGGAAAATCACCAGTTTTAATGGGAAAATCCACTATAAATGGCCATTTTCAATAGCTATGTTAGTCATTACCAGAGGGTAAGTCCACGGCCCCACCGACTGCCAATCTCTTTGGTCCCTGCCTGGCTCCCGTGCTTGGGATCAGGTAGCGCAAAGACGCTTCCAGAGGCCTCACTATGGATCAACTGATCTCAACCTCCAAATCGGAATGTGGGAAACATCATATGGAAACCCCATGTGTTGCCATAAAGTTACCAAAACTTGGAGATGGTTTATATATATATAGTATATATATATAACTATATAGACTATATATATATAATTATATATATGTTTATATTCTACCCCACCCATATTTAATGTGGATGGTGATGACTTGGGGTGACTATGGCATTGGGTGTAGCACACTAGTTTAAATATTATGGGGGGTCATATCAAGGTGTCAGCCTTGTAACCAACCCTGCAAGCAGGGCGCACTGTCAAGGTGAGTTGCAGGCAACGATTGGCCATATGTGGATCCACTGGCACGTATCCCCCAATATGTCAACACATCCTAAAACCAAAAATAGTCGCACCGAAACAACATCATCCTCCTCCCCATCCTCATCCTCATCATCATCATCATCCTCATCCATTGAAGATGTGTATGAGATAATTCGTACTTAACTGGTTTCAGTTCCCGCACGAAGACACCCCCCGCCGGCCGCAGGTTTTTCCCCCCGCGCTTCATGCGGACACCGGTCGCGCCCCGATCTTCAGGGCACGGTGCCTCAACCCTTCTTCAGGGATCCAACCACCACGTCGGACCTCAAACGATGGTGGCGCGGTGAACGCTTAGAGGTTGCGGTGCTGCCAAGTTTTTGGCCCAGGATGTGACACAAATAACATGACCAACCAACCCAAATCTGTATGTATGTATGTATGTATGTATGTATATTATATATATATATACATATATGGTCAGCGCCCCCCCACGGTGAGCATATATATATATATATATATGTGTGTGTGTATATGTATGTACACAGAAGAAGTTCGCGCATGTAATCAATGGCCTTAAGACCCAGCAAAGTTGACTTGATTTGGACCAATTGATACCCAAAAACAACAGACTGGGTCAGCTTTTGACGCGTCGCCCCTTCGAGGCAGGGATTAAATTAACAACTGTGGGAAAAGAATGAAAGATCTGTTCAAAGAATACAAGAACCCCGAAAGAGGAGTCCTTTCCAAAGAAATCTTGAAGCAGGAACTATTGAAGATCCATCCTTCCAATTCCTTACGCCCCTCCGCATCTCTATACATTCCCTGGCCCAAAAAACCGCCGCTTTGTAGGACTCCAAGGCACGTGGGAGGTGCCAGCCCCAGGCGACTACAGAGTTGCTTCGCAACCGAGTCCAACATACCTTGGGATCCGGAGGATTCGGAGTGTCCCATTGCCAATGTTATAGAACCATTGTAGAACCATAATATATCACCATCATCAAAATATGAGTATAATAACAATGTTTTTGATCATATATATATATATCATATATATCATTCATCATTACAATGGGAGATCTCCAGGATCCGATTTATTGGAGGTACGTTAGTCTTAGTACCATATGTTTGGCCGTATGAATTGGGGGGATATCCCCTGAAATTTAGGCCTGAAAAATAGGCCAAAAATATATGGATATATATGGTAGGTACTTCCATTTTAGGATCCTGAAATTCCCACTGACATTGCCAAATCGTGTTTTTTTGCCATGTTCCACCACTGGAAGGCCCACCCTGAGACAGAAAGTGGGGCCATCTTCGAAAAAAGGTCATGAAACGTTCTGGTTTCAGTGCTTGGAGAAGATCTTGGAAGCCCTGATCTTAGCACATCCAAGTTTGTCCAGCATGAGTATCCATCACTTGCTTCCCTTTTTGAGATTATTCTAAAAGAATGGCAAGGTGCAAATCTAGACAATCCTCAGTTCTGCAAACCGCCAATACCTTCTAGTAGACATGGTAGAGGAGAAAATCCACTAACATTATCCATTGCGGAATTATCAAATACTGGATTCTCCCATGGTTTTTTACTTGAAGGGGGTTCCTTCTTGTAAAACCAACATAGTTATTGAAAATGGCCCGTTTATAGATGATTTACCTACTAACCATGATCATGAATTTCCGTGGTGACCCTCCGGTCATCAAACATAGCAAATTCACAGAAATTCCATTTGCCATATAGACTTAGAAATGGTGAATTTCCATTCCATGTGAATTTCCAAGTCTATTTCATCTTAAATTCCCTATAGAAATAGAGTTCCTTCATGGGAACATCAACCAAAAAATGGTGGATTTTCCATGGGGATTTTTTCCATTGCCCCCTCTGCGGACTGTGGGGGTTCCCCTCTGGTTAAGCCATGGAAAAAAGCCATGGCCCCATAGAAATAGATGGTTTACCGAACTGAAAAATGGTGGTTTACCTATTAAAAATGGTGATTTTCTATATGGCTATGTTAGTCATAACCGGTTTACCGAACTGAAAAATGGTGGATCTTTTTATATGGCAAACTGTGAATGTCATAACCGGTTTACCCTTCTTAATAGCATGGTGGATCTTTACATGGCAAACTGCGAATGTCATAACCAGAGGCTACTGTACCCATCACTGGTGGATTCTCAGGCGCCATCGGCCAGTCCCCACTGAGCCCCGGGTGGGTCGCGACTTCCAAGTGACCCGCCACGGCTGCTGTGTGCGGGCAGAGCTCCACTTCTTCTGGCAAGACACGTCGCACCATAGAGCCTCCGGCAGTTTGAAACTGGGTGCCGGTCCATCATACTTTGCGTGCAGATGTAGCTATCAATAACTATATATATATATATGTGACCATATATAGCCATATATATATATGTGTGTGTGTGTGACCATATATAGCCATATATAACTATATAAATATAGAACTAACTATACGTCTAACTGTATTACTATAGTCCCTGGGGGCTTCATATCTCAACTTATGATACTTATCATCATAGCCATTGAAATCCAACTTGTTTCAAAGGAGAAAACACCTCTTGTACCTTCCTGGTTGGTGATTTATTAACCACAATGAAGCATGAAAACATGCAATAAAACCATCAAATGACCACATTCTTCACCACAACCAAAAAAAAACATGCATGAACCATAAAAATTTCACAAAATTGCCATTGTTCAACCACATTTAAAAAAAAAAAAACATGAACCATAAAATTCCCATTGTCTAAATATGTTTGAATCTTGTTCACCAACAAAAAAATCCACGGGATCCCCCCATGGAATCCCCATGACACAGGCGCGCGCCTTGTAACGGCAGCACCATGGGCAGCGCCGTGATTTTCACTTCCACCACCGAGGCCACGAAGACCGGGAAGGCGACCGTGCAAATCACCGCCACCTTTTTTTTGGTCGAAAAAATGAAGAAACCACGAAGATGGCGAAGGGTTAATTTAAGACTGGAACCTGAAACATGGGGTCCTATAGACGATTGGATATGGTCCTGGTGGGGTTTCATTTGAATTTTCGGGGGTGTTTATTTTTACCTCAAAATTCAGGTGTTCAGGTCTGGGGCTGGTTGTCCTTCACACTGCAGTTTCAGTCGAGACAGCCACGTTTGATGACTAGAGGGTATCAACCAACCATTCAGTTTCAACTAATCAGCATATATCATCATATATCAACATGAAAAGTCTCATAATACCCTCCGGTAATTTGTTACAGTTTGCTATTGAATTCATGGCCATAGAAATAGTGGATTTTCCCATTGAAAATTGTGATTTTCCGTAGCTATGTTAGTTTACCAGAGGGTATATATATATATACATCTGGTTGGTGGTTGAGAACCCCTCTGAAAAATATGAAAGTCAGTTGGGATGGTGACATTCCCAACTGAATGGAAACATAAAAAATGGAAATTCACCATCTGGTTATGACTAACAGTTTGCCATGGAAAGATCCACCATTTTTAATAGGTAAACCATCTATCAATGGGCCATCTATACCATGGCTATGTAACAAATAGCAAGAGGGTAAGTCATATATTGTAGTTATATAATGTTATATATACATATAAGCTAAGGTAGTTTATATATATATAATAAATAACAATAATAATAATGACAATAATGATATATATCTATACATGTATGTATACTCAACCCCAAATAGGATAGATTTGGGTAGTACACAACTAAGTTACAGTTACCAATGCTGTAGGTGTTCTATAAAAACCTCTCCAACCAACGATTTCTAGGTCCTTGTTGCTCCAGTCCAGTGGTGTTTTGTTTGGTCGCGGCCCTTCCGATCATCCCGCCACCTCGAAACATCTGGAGACCTGCCAGGCCCACATCGAAGTTTGTCCCTTCTCAGCTGCTGCTGTTTCAGCTGCAGCACGTAGGAGTTGTAAGCGCGACGGAGTTGACGGAGTGCTACTTTGACTCTCTACACCAGGATCTTCTTGATCTTCATCCTATCAGTATGTCAGGTATCAATGGATTGGTTTTGTTGGGAAAATCGGAACCGGAAACCATCGGATTTTCCCATGAAAGTCACGGGGCTTTCAATTTTCCCAACAAAACCAATCCATTGTCAGCTTGTTCCAAAATGAGACAGAGATGAAGTGAAAAATACTGGATCTGAAAAAATGGGACTGAAAAGCCATCAATTTGTCGGCTGCGCTTGCTCACTCAATCTTGCTCATGTTGGATGGAGAGTGGAACACGTTTAAAAAAGAACCACATTCATTCATATAATTCATATTAAGACAACAGAAGGGGCCACAGTGACACCTTGAAGGATTTTGAACGTCTTCATTTTAATGCAAAAAAAACAATGTCACAAACCGCCCATAGAAATTGATGGTTTCAATCCCACCTATAAAAATGGTCGAATTTGGGATGGTTCTTTGATCAGTCCTGAACTCGCTCGTCTGGCAAAAGTGCCAAGAACTCAAAGCGACTGTCGAACAAAGAGAGGCAGCGAACTCGGTCCCTGGTGTCGATGGCGTCGTTTTCGCTCCAGCATGGGTTCCCCAGGATAGACCCACAAAAATGTTTCAATGCGGCAAGACCAAGACAACTGGCGATGAGCATCGCTCCCCCAAACCTCTCCCAACCCTCCCATCCCTCAAAGTACCAGACGGTTTCAAATGATGAACCTTCTGAACAAGCAGGTCAAGCAAAGCATGACAATAACTACTACATGTATAATATATATATATATATATGTGGATGGGTTCAATAAACGAGTACAATATAAATCAATATAACATATCTGAAGAGGGGCGCGGATTGACAGTCCAAATGTCATTCATTGTGTTCATAAGAAGCCTTCTTTACAAAACAGTCTTCAAAAGTCCTCATTTGAAAACAGGATTGACTAAGTCCAAGCACTTCCATCCTTCTCCGAACCCTTCAAAGTTCCAACATCTCCTCATTGGCATACTCATCAGTGATATCTTAACCTCAATGCAGGCAAAAATGACAAAACAAATGTCAAGATCAAGGGCAGTCGGGGTGAAGGATCGGGATTGGATTACTCTTCGGGGTGCCCGTCATCCACTCACCCTTGGGATACGTACTCATTCAGGGATGTCTCTACAAGTTCAGTGGGGTATTCAACATCAATGACCCTCTGGTTCAAGGCATCGGTAATGACTTGGACTAAACTATCCACATGACTGGCAAACGCCTAGGCACAACACTTTGTTTGCATCCATGGCACAAAGCAAATCTCAAAATGGAGTTGCAAATGACATGACTGGGCAGCGTTTCTTTTCTCAGCCCTTCAGGCGAGAGGTAGCAAATTGCCCGGCACGTGAGCCGCAACGGAACCCAGAAGTCGGGTCTTCAGTGTGGCAATCTTCACACTGCGCGGACTGCCCCGCCGGCCCGCCGTGCCAAGTTCACTCTATACAGCAAAAAGAAAGTCATGCCCTTCACAATTGGCAACAGGAAAGTAACGCACATTGAAACACAGCATCATGACATGAGTGTTCATTGTTCGAATCAAAACAAGTGAAGGGCTGATTGAAGGGCTGGTCTAGAGCCATGTAGTGCAGCCCGTCTCGGAGCATCTCAGGCAACTCTCAACACTGCCGCTGCGGGAACTATGCCAGCCGAACTGTGGTTAAACTCTGACACGCTTGTCACTGCAGGATGACACACTGCAGTTAGCAAGGCTAACTTCCCTGACCGTCTGATTGTTGCTTTCGTTCAAAGCTTGAACAAGCCTTTCAGCCCCGGCGTCTGTGATGTTGTTGTTGCCATCCAAACAGATGCTCCACAAAGCTGTCTCCTTGTTCTCTTGCAATGCCAAGGCAGTCTCATTCACGGTGTCATCATTGATGTCACAATATGAGAGGTCAACGACTTCTAATGATCTGTTCTCCTTCAACGCACGTGCAATTTCTGCAGCGCCCGTCCCCATCATCTCGTTGAAACTCATGTCGATATCTTTGAGAGCCGTGTTCGTCCTTAAGGCTTGGGCTAGAAGTGAAGCCCCATCACGATCCAGCACACCAGTTCTCACCCGGAGCTTGGTGATGCAGGAATTGGTCCCCAAAGCTTCGGCTATGGCTCCGATGCCTTGAGCTGTGATGCCTTCATTGCTACCAATGTTTAAGTCTCTCACTGTCTCGTTCTTCTTCAAAGCTTCAGCAAGTGCAGAAGCTCCGAGGTCTGTCATGTCACAGCTGCCTAGATTGAGCTTCTCCACAGCGCAGTTCTCATTGGCGATGACTTCGGAGAATGCCATAACCCCCTCATTCCCGAACTCGTTGCCATAGAGCTCGATCGTCTTGATGGTGCTTTTCTTCGCATTTGCCACCATTGCCTCAGCCAAGGCCTTTGCTTCACCCAGCGTAATGTTTTTGAAACTGAGTTGTATCCCATCAATCGTGCCCTGCTCAATTTGCTGGATAATGCTCCGAATGTTCTCGCCCACTCCTTTCTTCGGGCTCTCTGGGCTCTCCCCTTCCTGGGTGACCTGCTCTTCCTCATGGTGTTCCTTTTTCGCTCCTCGCTCCTTGAGAGCCTTCTCCAAGTCCAACTTCTTCTTGACGTACTCACGGATCCTGGAGTTGGCCATCTCCAAGGCTTCTGCAAGACTGTCAGTGCACTCTTGTGACGCAATCCATGCAGAGAAGTCGGAGGAATTCAGGTCAATGGGAACATTGGAGGTATTGGAGTGAGCTAGACATCCACCACCTACGCCATCCGGCATTGCTAGGAAGGATGCGAACACCCACGGTGGCACACTACGTTGTCTACCTGTTTTCTCTTGATGAGAAATGAAGAAGCAGTTGGTGCATGCTGATCGTGTTCTGAGAGTTGCTTTGCAATGCTCTGACTCAATCATCTGAGTGCCCCGGCAAAAGCACCAAAGAAGTAGACGATGAAGACAACGCAACGCGGCCGGTCGGCAAAACAGAAGTGAAACCATGACAACCTCAACAATCCTGACAACCCCAAGCGACCAAAGCAACAGAGAGAAGAGAACAACACTAATGAATAGAAAAGAATAAGACAATACTTCGATGACACATTTCTTTTTCATAACCCTAATCGCAACTAAAACCAATAAAACTTTACAACATAACTATAGCAAAATTATAACCTATGAAGCAGAAAATATTTTAAAAAAAGAAAAGAAAGCAAGAAGGGAAAGAATGAATGAGACTAACAAGGAGAAGATGAATGAGAAAAAAGATACTCAGGAAAGAGAACAAAAATTGTACAATGTGTGAAGGTCATCTACGTATATCTCTAGGTAGAGCAGAGGTCTGTGCCACTGTGGTCTGCTTATTTCTGCTTTCGCTCCCTGCATCAGTGGCACTTTTTCTTACTTTCTTTTGTCTGGGGTCACTGTGGGGTTTGCTTTGGCGGTTTGCTCCCCCATTTCTTCCAAACCTCTCCCAACCCTCCCATCCCTCAAAGTGCCGGACGGTTGCAAATGATGAACCTTCTGAACAAGCAGGTCAAGCAAAACATGACGAGAACTACATGTATAATATTATATATATATATGTGTGTGTGAGGATGGGTTCAATTTACAAATACAACATATCTGAAGAGGGGTGCGGGCTGACAGTCCAAATGTCATTCATTGTGTTCATAAGAAGCCTTCTTTACAAAACAGTCTTCAAAAGTCCTCATTTGAAAAGACGATTGACTAAGTTCAAGTACTTCCATCCTTGAAGCCTTCTCCGAACCCTTAAAAGTTCCAACATCTGCTTTTTCAAGGGGGAAAAATCGGACCGCCCAGCCTCATGGAGGCAAATCTGAAGTTTTTTGGGGGGGCAAAAAGCACGTCAACTTTAAGATGATCAACTTTGAAACATGTTGAAATCCGAGGAAAATCCCATGAAAAATATCCCATTACCCTCTGGTCAACTAACATAACTATGGAACTTGGCCCATTTGTAGTTGATCTACTTATGGATTTATTATAAATGGTGATGTTCCATAGCTATGTTAGTTTACCAGGTGGTAAATACCACATGAAATCCCCATGAACTCCCAAGTTTCCCCACACATTTGGATCCAGTGGCCCACCCCACCATCCCATACCATCCGCATCTCCGCAAGATTTCCGCCTTGCAGCCGGCTCCAAGTCCTTTAAGGCATCAGCCAACAACGCCTGATAGCTTGAACTAAAGGCCTCCACGAAGCTTTGCTGGGCGGCACCTGCCAAGCTCCGAGGGACTCCGCGAACTTCAACGGAGGTTGTTTTTTTCACTGGGAAATCCCTTATAAATGGAGGTACCCTCTGGTAAACCTACAAAAAACGATGGGTTACATCACCATTTTGTAGCTGGGTAAATCAACAAACTTTCTATGGCCATGGATGCAATCGCAAACTGTTTGTTTACAAATGGAGGTCTCTTATAGCTGGGAAAATCATGTAGCCACGGTTGATGATCGGATGGTATATCCCATTCTTCAGCCCATAGAAACCACTCAAGTTGATTGTTCAATCCCATTACTGCTTGGTGATTGAGCCACCCCTCTGAAAAATATGAGTTCGTCAATGGGAAGGATGACATCCCATATATTATGGAAGATAATAAATGTTTGAAGCCACCAACCAGGTTAGATCATCAGAAAAAAAAAACATGATATCCATCGATCTGGGCAAATTCCAATGCAGGAAAAACACCCAATGCCATAAACCTCTGTATTATTCATATGATCTCGTGTTGGATTCAGCGATGGGGCTTATCTCATTGAACCAACTGGAAAAAACACTTACAGTATCTTACAGTAATGTTGGTATAATTATAAAGAATCCCCGATTTAACCATAAATAGGTGGGTATGGTTACCATTTCCAGTCATGGCTGGTAAAAATGACAGTGTTTTAACATGTTTTAACCCCATTACCCTCTGGTAATTTAACATAGCTATGGAAAATCACCATGCTATTAATGGGAAAATCCACTATAAATGGCCATTTTCAATAGCAAACTGTTAGTTTACCAGAGGGTAGGAGAAAAAAAACGCATCAAATTCCAAGTAGAGCTGCTGGCCAGTTCCTTTGGCAGGTGCATGGCGGAGTCGTCTTCCGCCAGGCAGGAGGACAGGGTGTAGTCTGACACCTGCATCAGGTCAGGCCGGTACCCTGACAAATCTCTGGGGAAGATGTCACTGGTTTGAAAAAAGCACCTGAAACTCTCGTTTTTTGTGGTGAAACATCATGAAGACCCCAGTCTTTGGTTTATTTATATGTTTATGTCATTTTATTTCAACTCGTGCTTAAATGGACTGATCATCAAAATGTAGAAACGATTTGCTAAACTCGTATTCAAACTATTTGCGCCAGTTTTTCTTCATTAAATAGTAGTAAACTCATTCAAACCTCCAGCTCTTAATCAACAAAAACACCGCCTTCTCAGCCCTGCTTTCCGCAGATGCACCGACCACCTTCTTGAACTCTTCACCCAACTCCTCAGTCCGCGGCGCGAAAACTCCCTCGCGGGGTGCGGGACCCGGATTTGCTTGGAAAATTCTCGAGGGAAAATTGATGGATTTTAAGTGTGAAATATGTTTTTTGAAAATAACAATTGATTTCTGGTTGAGAAAAGCCGTTTTCCACATATAAATGATCTATGGCGATGGGACAAAATGCCCCAGTGAAGTGGACAAAGTTACTAATCGCATCGTATATGTTGGATGATTTGCTTCATCAATTCCCCGTGTTCATTGGGTTTTTCATGGTCTCCGCTTTTTCCATGTGGTTTTTCGGCACCCCAAAGATTGGATTGTCACTGTTCGTCTTCAAAAATCAATGGCTTAAGCATTTGATGGGAAGATTTCCTGAATTTGTTCTGCCAAGAAATGATCTATATTTGTATATTAATTGCTTCTATTGTTCCATGTTTTTCCCGAACAAAATCCTGAGAAAATGGACCGAAAAGCTGATGATCTCAGCCTTTTTGGGCCTAGATGCTCCACGACTGAGAGCCACGTGGATCTCCATAGCCTTGTAACGCAAGCTGGCCGTTGAGGCCGTTGAGGTGCTTCCGGCCTGTGAAGAGACGTGGATCCGATTCGTGGAAGGAAAAGGATGTTTTGGTGTTGGCTGTTGGGTAAGAAATCCATAAAATATCCATGGCGAAATTGCAGAGACATTCTGATATACCCTCTGGTAAACTAACATGACTATGGAAAATCACCATTTTTAATGGATAAATCCACTATAAATGGCCATTTTCAATAGCTATGTTAATTTACCAGAGGGTATTATGAGACTTTTCATGTTGATTTATGATGATATATGCTGATTAGTTGAAACTGAATGGTTGGTTGATACCCTCTAGTCATCAAACGTGGCTGTCTCGACTGAAACTGCAGTGTGAAGGACAACCAGCCCCAGACCTGAACACCTGAATTTTGAGGTAAAAATAAACACCCCCGAAAATTCAAATGAAACCCCACCAGGACCATATCCAATCGTCTATAGGACCCCATGTTTCAGGTTCCAGTCTTAAATTTATGTGATCTAAACCCATGATTCTTGGTTTCTTTTTTGGGAGGTTCAACCTCCAAAGTGGGGTGTTTTTCAACCACATGTTTGCATATTTTTGCTTGCTTCATCCCATGTTTGGTTACTGCCCAAAACCCCAAAAAAAAAACGCTGCCTTGGGCGCCACCACCACCAGCACCGTAAGGCTGCTCCCAGAACAAATGGCCAGCTGCAAGGAGTTGAACGTCACCTGTACCGTTCATGTTATGTTGGATGGATTATATGATATGATGGTATATGATGTGATGCCGCTATAAATGCTATAATATACACAAGAATATATATATATGTGTGTGTGTGGCATTGTATCAACCATATGGATTTGATAATCAATATCTCAAAACATGTTAAAACCATTAACAACTCGAATTCCTGATGGATGTTTCCATAGGAAGATTTATCCATCATCGGATACAAGAAACGTGGATTTGAAATCTTGGGATCCAGGAATGTGTTACCCTCTGGTAAACTGTCCCATAACTATGGAAAATCACATTTTTTTATGAGCAAATGAACTATAAATTGCCATTTTCAATAGCAAACTGTTAAATTACCAGAGGGTATCACTCCAGAATCTAGAACAAGCCCAGACTTCCAAGAGACGAATCCCAACCACCAGCTTATCATTAGTTGAAATGATGTCCTTGATATCCTTTGAATTCCTTTGAGGAAAGTATGTTACGCTTTATTTTTGGACTATTACCGTTCTTTGCCCAAAATGCCCCAGAAGTGTTATGAATATTGTGAATGAGGGGTTGTGCTCCTCCGTAAATCCACCAACCAGCACAAATAGGACATTTAAACCAGACAAAATCGGGATATAGCAAAGCAAAATCCAAGCAAGTAGCAGGAATGTAACCCACAAATTGGAACAAAATGACATAAAATGACATAGAGTAATAGTTTGAAAAAAAAAACTGGTTGAATGGAATATAGCCAAACTATTCGGCAAAAAGACCATATAACAAAAGTCGTGTTGGTTTGGCACCCCCAAAATCAACTGGAAAATTAGAAGATTAGTTTCTTCACAACCCCAATTCTCGATCACTGTGCAGGCAATTCCCATGTGTTTTGCATGTTTTTTTTCCCATGTCGCTTGGCAAGTTTCAACAGAAAACTCTAGATTTCAGACTTGGTTTAAGGATGTTTAAGGATGTTTAAGGAGGTTTAAGCGAAAACTCTTCCGGAAAAAAACATTTTTGGGGGGGAAGCAAGACAAGATCTCAGGTTTTCCCAACTCAACCCATCCATTGCCACAAAGCTCCAGTTTTCCCGGCCACCGTCCCGTGCCGAGCCGGGTCGCTGCATGTGTCATGGCTTCTTCGCCCTGACGACAGGCCGTGTCAATGAACTGCTGCATGGCGGTGGCTAACGAGCAAAGACTGGCCCTGCCGCCGTTGGTACCGGTACTGGCAATGGGTTCAATGGGAGGCCGGTCTTTTTGGCAAAAAAACAAGTCAGAATTGAAATGGGGTGTAGAAGAGGCCGGGTCTGGTCTTGACGAACAAAAATGTCAAAATTGAAGTGGGGTGCATAGTAAGCTCCGAAGAAATAGAAAAGTTACAATTCACGATTTCTATTAGTAGGATCTTGCTTGTCTATCTCTTCTGGTGGTAAATTACGAAAAGATACGAAAAGGGTAATGCGAAACAGTCGAAACAGCTGTCATTTTTCATCCCCTGCATCGAGATTGGAAAGACTGCATGTCTTGACTCTTGTTCTCACTTGAGTTTGTCAAACTCAAAATGTCCCCCACATGTGAATAAACATCCCTTAACAAATTACTTTGATTTACTTTGGGGGTACCTAGGGTAATGGGCTTTTGACTTCCGGCCATTTCTGTCACTTTTTGTAGATCTGTCCCGGCACCGTGGCAGTTCACGTTCCACATCGCAAGCACCTGGACCATCGTGCTGGCTGCTGGCTGGGATTTCCAGGGGCCATGGGGTTTTCGCTGGGAAAATCATCAAACTCCATGGGGGGATTATGATCTGGTTGCTGGTTAAGCCAGTGAAAGTCAGTTGGTGATGAAAGGGATGATTAATGGTAATTAATGATGGTAAACGATGGTAAATGATGATTAATTATCTGGTTGGTGGTTGGTATACCTACCCCTCTGAAAAATGATGGAGTGAGTTCGTCAGTTGGGATGATGACATTCCCAACTGAAAAATAAGATTCATGTTCCAAACCACCAACCAGTTACTGATTTCATTGGAAATCATCTATAAATATGTAGGTTTATAATGGTTTATAATCTGGGAGGGTCAGGAAAACCATCGGTGGGCAATATTCCCGAAGGCGACAAAGCCAAAAAAGTTTGATATCACATGGGGCATGAGAATTGCAAAGGATTGTTCAGATCTTAAGCACTAGATCATCGATTTGATCTTCCAACTGGGGAAGGTCCCCAATCTACCAAAAAAAACATGTGTACCCTCTGGTAAACTAACAGTTTGCTATTGAAAATGGCCATTTATAGTGGATTTACCCATTAAAAATTGTGATTTTCCATAGCTATGTTAGTTTACCAGAGGGTATATTTTTTCCATATCTACAACAGCTCAGCTTCCCTATGCTATCGTCCCCGCCATCAGAAAAACTCAGTTGATATCCATGGAAATCTAATCCCTCCCCAGGCACCTTGCACGTAGTCCATCAGGCACTCCCCACTGGAAGCAATCACCAGCCAGCGTCCCCCAAAGCCCTTGGAACTCGCTGGTTAGAAACTTAGGAACTGGCGAGCAACTAAGCTTAACAACGAAGTTTGGTAGTTGTTTTTCAAAACTTAGAAGCTACAAGTAGATCTGCAAAATTAATTAAGTGGATAGCAACTGGGGGTTCAAAGATGTGCAAACTCAAAGCATCAACGGAATAGCATGGGATATTGTAACCTGTGTCCAGGAATTAACTATATACCCCGTGTGGTTTGCCTGTTAGGATTGTTCATAATTGTTCTATTGTTTCTGTGGCCCTGTGTCTGACGACTATGCAATGTGCAAAATATTGGTTGCATTTGGCTGGCAGCCGCACCATGCCGCACCTACCAATCGAAGCTATTCAAGTCAAAGGTTTCAAGTCGTTTTTTGACGAAAACAAAAATTGACCCCAGCCGCAGTCCAATCATTCGAGCGGTTGTATTCCCATGTTCGTGGCTTAAAATCCAACAGTTCTTCCCAATAAATCTGCAAAACGTTGCAATTTTTCTTGAGGGTCAACCCATATCGATCCCAGAAAAATATTCTTGAGGAAGTGAAAATGCCGGAGGGTACAACATGGTACAACTGGTGAAAGCATCTGTTAAACCCCATGTTTCCGAGCAAGAAAAATTAAATCAGTCAAACCTCAAGATTTGATGGTTGAATCAGTTGGAATCCAATCGTTTGATGTTTAAACCGCAAGGTTTGAAAAGCCAACATCTGAGGTTCAAAAAGTATACGTTTACCTATTGAAATGCAATTTTGTTCATAGTGACCTCCAATGTTTGGATGATCCACATCTGTTGATATATCTACATGTAAATCTATATGTAAATCTATATGTAAATAAGTATATGTATGCCTATCTTCTCTATCCATCCATCCATCCATCAATCCATCCATCCATCAATCCATCTATCTATCCAATCCTATCTATCTATCCAATCCAATCCAATCTATATAATCTATCTATATATCTGTGTGTGTTTCAGGTCATATCTCCCCCTGGTTTTTTCTATGCCAAAAACTCCCCCCGGAGTAAATGGCGACCACGGCGGCCTCCTCCAGCTCATGCTTCGACTTCACCGGTCGAGGCAACACGCCTAACCGTTGCGACTCTCCGGTACCGGGGCAGCCCAATGGTTTTTGATGACGCTTGAAAGGGATGATTAATGGTAATTAATGGTGGTAAATGATGGTAAATGATGATCTATGTATTCTGGTTGGTGGTTGGTATTTTCACCACCCCTCTGAAAAATGATGGAGTTAGTGAGTTCGTCAGTTGGGATGATATATGATTCCCAACTGAAAGGGAAAAAAATGTTCCAAACCACGAATCAGTTATGATCGTTTGCGATGGTTTATAATCCCAAAATCACATGGACGAGAACTGGGCTAGCCCTATTGCTATTGAAACCTCCAGATGTCATCGTAATGGGAAAATCTTCAAACTATTGCTGGTGGATTTTCTAGCAAGCCATGTTTGATTGCCGGAGAGAGGTTGGGATATGATTAGGATATAAATGATATATGACTAGCAAAAAAAAACATTATGGTTAGATATGATCAGCAAAATGATACGTATAAATGATATATGGTTAGATATGACCAGCAAAAAAAACGCATTATGGGGATAAAACATTGGGCTTTATTCTCTGCTAATCTAACAATTGACCCAGCTATAGTTCGGTGACCTTCCAGCTAGCCACGCTTGATTGCCAAAGATGTGACCAACAAAAATGGAAAAACAATGGGATATGTTATGATATTCTATAGGATATCATGTCATATATATATATAATTATATGTAATATATATACATTCCTTAAAGGTTGGGGAATAAGTCATCAGGTTAGTCTCTAACCCTCACAAACGCAGGTGCACTCAACCTTTTCTCTCTCTCCATTCTCTCTGGTCTTTCAACCTGTATTCCTACAGGATAATGCATTGGGTATGCCTATAGATCAATCAGCCCAGCTGATGGAGGCATCCTGTTTCAGTCAGGTTCAGATACTGGACACTTCCAGATATCAATTCACACCCGCTGGAACAGTACCTCCTCCAATCTATAGGTATTCACAGACCTCTGCGCTAAAAGACCCCATCTGCAGCGCAGACTACAAGTTATGAGGAGACCCCACCGGGGTCCTAATAACAGGGTGGGTCAAAATCCCTGATTTAGGGAGGGCAAGGAAAACAATGCTGCTATTTTGGATCAATATTTACTTGAGCCAAAATTGGCATTGGTTTCTCCTTATTAAACCAACCACCAAGGAATGACCACTGTCCACCCAGGCCTGCCAAACACTAGACAGTCATACATTCCTTAAAGGTTGGGGAATAAGTCATCAGGTTAGTCTCTAACCCTCACAAACGCAGGTGCACTCAACCTTTTCTCTCTCTCCATTCTCTCTGGTCTTTCAACCTGTATTCCTACAGGATAATGCATTGGGTATGCCTATAGATCAATCAGCCCAGCTGATGGAGGCATCCTGTTTCAGTCAGGTTCAGATACTGGACACTTCCAGATATCAATTCACACCCAACGCACTTAGTCCCAATGCATTTAAAGAAATTCGGCCGCACGGATGATGGCCGCGATAGGAAGCCGCCAGAGAATGGCTGGAAAAGGTGTCAGCTGCGCTGTGAAACCATTAGACTTGAACCATGGATCATTCCATCCTAACCGGCTGATCGAATCAGTCCAGTTACTTTTGGAAGGGACCCATTCCCAAAAGATCCAGGTCTTATATGCAAAAAGCAATGCGTGGATTATGCCACTCATGACTTCAAGATCTGGGGAATCACTTCGTCCCTTGATCAGTGTCATAAGAACCGCCACGTTGTCAATAAACCACACTCCGCGTCGCTCGCGAAAGTGGTCCGGTCTACAGACCAATGCCTGCAAGATGACAACCATCTCCAGTTGTGCAATCTTGCGATCACCTGGTTCCCACAGGTCATACACTGCTGGTGGCAGGTCTGCGATGAAAGCCTCCCTAGTGGCACCAGGATGATCCATCCAGACTATACAAAAACCCTCGGAGCCCTGCCCTGGACACTCTAGGGCTGCATCCGACGCACCTACAAACCGTAGGCAAGGGGGCGGAAAAATGAAGAATTGATGCTTGGGTTTGTCCCGAAGTATCGCCTCGATGACTTCAAAAATCTTTAAAATACGAGGTGTCAGACGACGCCCTTCTCATACTGTCTCTCTTTGATGGGTGCTAGCCCTTGGGCTCCGATGCGACCATAGGTGCCTTGTTCTAGGAAATTCATCATGCCGTAGATCTTGGAGGCTGTACCTGAGTGCAGTTGAGCTGAGGAACGGCAATCCCGTATCAAAGTCTTGATCTTGTCCGTGAGTCGTTGCCGTGGCCAAAAACTGATGGAGACTGCAGAGCTCAGGTGGGACATGCCATGGTCAAGGCCCAGGAAAAGTCCTTGGCTTGACACTGGCTGGTGCTTCTCTTCCGCAAAAGGGGTGCCAAGGAGCTCGTTGAGCTGCACAAAAGCCATCTGCGATGCCCCTTTTGGAGCTGGCCCAATCAACGATGTTTGCATCATCAAAATGCATCGATACCAAGCAGGCAAGAAGACGACGTCCCAGTGCTTCCACAAACTTTGAATAGCGGTTGAAGCTCGTGACTGCCAAAGGAAGGCCAAACAGCAAAGAGTTGTAGAGCTGGAACGCTGGTTGTTGCCATTCGTGATGCCACCAAACCACAACGCAACCCAGGCTCTCCTCTCTGGAGATCGGGCTGTGTCAGTAAGCATCCGGCCAATCCTCCCCACCACTCTCAAAGTGGTCGGGTGCCATGTGATGGTCCCAGTCACTCTGGGTCATCCAGCTGGCGATGGCTGCGACATGCTGGGCTGGCCTAAGCGCACTGCAGAGAACCAGCTTGTTGTAGTCGGACGAAAGTGCTGACTGGCCACCAACTGCTGCATCATCAATAATACGTTTCTCGCCGCTGGGTTGCACGATCACACATCGTGGGATGAGCCGGAAAGAATTCCCCTGTGTGGTCCGTAGAAGCTCTGACCAGGTCATGGGATAGGTGCCGAATCCCTTGTCCGCATCCACCAAGCTCTGTGACAACAGAAAATCGTCATGAAGGCCCGGCCTGGGCTTGGCAATAATGGCCCGGTTGTGATCATCTGTATCCTCGACCACCTCGGCCAGGGTGATGATGCTTCCAGATTACGCCGGGAAAATGTTGTAGCAAGGAGCAGTGCCTACTCCAGCCAACCCAGCAATGAGACCAAATAGATAATAGGTATCTCCCCACTTGGTCATCACCACCAGCAAGGCAGTCAACCCCAAGTCTCTCTTGGTGGTCACGCCCGCAATGGAGTCTGTTTGGAGAGATCGCAACTTGTCCGTCACTGGTGTCCATCGCCGTTTCAGCCCGCGCAGGATGCCCAGTGCCCTTCTCCTCCATGAACTCAAGGAATCCTTTTCCCTGGCATACAGATAGGCTGCAAATTGAAGGTCGGTGTCTGAGACAGGCGATCTCTCAGTTGGCAAAGGGTATTGGCCCATGATGCAAGCTGCCTCGAAGTGCTCGTCTGGGTCCAGCCCAAATGGCGAGAGAGGCGGTAGCGCCGCCCGATGGTTAAGGCTCCCTGCTTGCTTGCCCTCAGTGTGCCTCTGCCTGAGTCTGGTCACTCCAGACCCCCCGAAGGATTGAGAGGTCCATCCCACTCCAATCCTTGTGCCTCACGCCATTGCACATAGCTGCAAAAGGGGGTGTTGGTTCAAGAGGTCCTCGATCATAGGAAAACGGAAGCCCAAAAACCAATCTGCTGGAAACAGTTTCCGAAAAGTCGTAATCACAGCCTCCTGCGTCCATCGCACCACTGAAGAACTGGCCAGTGTCGGTGCTTGCAGTGCTGCCAGGGCCACTCTGCCCCGTTTAGGCCCACGCACAACCTTTCTGGGTGGTATTCCAGCTGCCCTCGGGTGAGGGGCCGATGCACTTGGGCTAGTAACTTCAAAAACCAATCCGGCCAGAACATCAGCCTCGCAAAGCTCCTCTTCAGCACAATCACAGACTAAAGTCTTCCCCAAGAGGGAATGAAGGTCCTGGTAGAAGTTGCGCTTGATGTGGTCTATGTACAAGGGCATCACTTCATCGGGAGCACAGTCATGACCAGCCACAAAGGGGGGCTTCCAACATGTGGTAGGGAGCCGATGTGAATGATGTCCTTGTCCTACATAGATGGCCCCCTCTGGCAATTGCCCTTCATGAAGCAGGTTGGCTACTCTGTCTCGCCTAGGGACTCTTGCTCGCTCCTGTGGGTGTGGTGGCTCCAAACCCAGCAGGATAGCCAATGGTGCCATTGCCCAGCTCCGCATAGACTGTGGGTGCAGCTGTAACCAATGTTCGCGGCGGCCCGCCGTCTCCATAGGTGGCATCCGAGGTACATGAAGCACAGCTTTTCCTACTCGCACTGCCCACCAGGAGAGTGACACTGCTAGGGAAAAAGCCAATCCGGCGGAGTATTCTGCCTCTTCCTTTGAAGGGTATACCCGTTGGCCGTTCTCGGACCATGGTTTCCATTCGTGGCTGGCATGCGTGTGAGCGCATAAAGCTCGGGGCCACTGCGAGATCTCGAGGACATTGTGCCGCAGCTTCTGGTACTTGCACCGGGCTGACTGGAAAACACAGGCCGAATACTCTGTCTCCCAGAACTGCCCTGAGTCCATCAACTCCTTCTCCTTGGGTAACTCCCAATGGAGGCTCCGGCCAGGGTTCTCCCTGATCGTAGCGCCGCCTCGCTGCACCATCGCCTGGATCTCTTCCAGGACGAAGTCAGCTGCCTTGTCATTTGGCTCCACTCGAGCTGCGTCTCTCTGGTTCAGCCCTGGGATGCCCTCTGGGTGGTCATTAGAGCGCAGTGGCTTGGGGCTAGGTCTGCCGCCGTCGAAGTGCATGGGTATCTCTCTAGCCATGGACTTGGTTGAGCAGTCCAATGCAGCCATGATACAGTCCGCCTCTCGCAGCTGCACACTCAGGAGTTCTTGGCGGGTTGCATCACTGAGGTCATGAGTGGGGTCCAGCAAGATGTCAATGGGCATGACTCTCCATCCACACCACAACAGTGCTTTGCTGAACGGTGCCCCCGGCCCGCTCATGATGTCGGCTGCAAGCGGGGGTCGTGGCGGCATAGGTGGGAAAACGACCCCTGACGAGGCTGCCGCCTCCTCTTCGGGGCCCCTTCACTCTCTGACGTTGGCCCGGCACGTGTGAGCCCCATGCCCAGATGCGCCGAAGACCCTGTCGCCCTTGGTAATGACACCGCATCGATGCGCGCCATTGGTGCACTTGCCCTTCTGCTTGCAATCCGCACGCTGGAAGCCTTGGCATAAGGTTGTGCCATCCCTTATCACCTTGGCTGCTCGCTTACCATTGATGGCCTTGCCCATGGTGAGCTTACTCGGAGATGTAGAAGAGGGTGCCACTTTGTTGCCCGGTGAAGGTGCCGCCACGTTGGATGATCCCGAAGGTTCACTACCCACAGGAGGAATCCAGTGCGCATCCCGTGCCTGAAAAACTTCTTTGATGATAACGCCCAGGGTCAAGGTGCTCTCTCTGAAACGAGAAGTCCACTCAGCTCGCTCTTCTTGGTCTCGTGCCTGTAGCCATGCCATCCTCTTGGAAGGGTGCACCTGGTAACACGTCCTCTTTGCCCTAAACCAGTAGGTCATGCACACGTCCAGAGGTACTGCTGCAAACTCCGCTGAGTCTGCCCCCAAGGTCGACTCCTTGGTGGCATCTGGTGCCATACCAGGTGGTGGTGCAACTCCTGCAATTGCATACGCCAGCAGCAGGGTGTAGAGGCGGTCCAGGTATGATTCCACGTTGTGCTGGCACGGCTCATCTTCATCCACTTCCTCGGTGTATAGGTTCTCACCCAGCTTACGCTTCTTCTGGTTGGTTGTCAACTGAAATTGTAATGTCTTGACTTTCCAAAGGTTGAACACACATAGCATCCTCTTGGATAGTTCCCGACTCACCCTGGAGCCAGTCGTATCCGCTGGATGGACCTCGGTTGGGAACTTCAAGCGGTACCTCCGCCAGCAGGCCGTCTTGGAATCCGCAGCTCACTCTCGTTAAGCATGCTATCCACGTCGGTGGTCTGAACCTTAGACCGGTCCTGCTCAGCTGTTTGGTAAAAGAGTGAGACCGCTGCCCAGGCTCTCCTCAGCCTGGCGATCTGCACCATCTTGTCCTCGGTTACTCCGAGTTTGGTAACCCAAGTTTCCACTTGGGCTCCATCATGAAAGAAAAACCGAAATTCCTCAAGATTGGCTATCTTCTCTTGGATAAGCCCCTTAACGATAACGTCGTCAAGGCTAAAGTTAACCCCTAGTGCCGCTAGGGATCTTTTTCTTTATGCATGCGCCAGCATGCACCAGCATGCGCCAACATGCACCAGCATGCGCCAGCATGCACCAGCATGCACCAGCATGCACCAGCATGCACCAGCATGCACCAGCATGCACCAGCATGCACCAGCATGCCCGGGCATGCACCAGCATGCACCGGCATGCACCAGCATGCACCAGCATGCACCAGCATGCACCAGCATGCACCAGCATGCACCGGCATGCCCGGGCATGCACCAGCATGCACCGGCATGCACCAGCATGCACCGGCATGCACCAGCATGCACCAGCATGCACCAGCATGCACCAGCATGCACCAGCATGCACCAGCATGCACCAGCATGCACCAGCATACACTAGCATGCACCGGCATGCACCAGCATGCACCAGCATGCACCAACATGCACCAGCATGCAACAACATGCGCCAACATGCACCAGCATGCACCAGCATGCACCAGCATGCACCAGCATGCGCCAGCATGCACCAGCATGCACCAGCATACAACAGCCTGCACTAGCATGCACCAGCCTGCACCAGCATGCACCAGCATGCATGCACCACCATGCACATGCACCAGCATGCACCAGCATGCACCAGCATGCACCAGCATGCACCAGCATGCACCAGCATGCACCAGCATGCACCAGCATGCACCAGCATGCACCGGCATGCCCCGGCATGCACCGGCATGCCCCGGCATGCACCAGCATGCACCAGCATGCACCAGCATGCACCAGCATGCACCAGCATGCACCAGCATGCACCAGCATGCACCAGCATGCACCAGCATGCATGGCATGCACGGCATGCCCCAGCATGCACCGGCATGCACCAGCATGCACCAGCATGCACCAGCATGCACCAGCATGCACCAGCATGCACCAGCATGCACCAGCATGCACATGCAGCATGCACCCGCATGCACCCGCATGCACCCGCATGCACCCGCATGCACCCGCATGCACCCGCATGCACCCGCATGCACCCGCATGCACCCGCATGCACCCGCATGCACCCGCATGCACCCGCATGCACCCGCATGCACCCGCATGCACCCGCATGCACCAGCATGCACCCGCATGCACCAGCATGCACCAGCATGCACCATTATGTACCAGCATGCACCAACATGCACCAGCATGCACCAGCATGCACCAGCATGCACCAGCATGCACCAGCATGCACCAGCATGCGCCAGTATGCACCAGCATGCACCAGCATGCGCCAGCATGAGCTAGCATGCCCCAGCATGCACCAGCATGCACCAGCATGCACCAGCATGCACCAGCATGCACCAGCATCTTAACTTCCACAGGTTGAAAACACACAACATCCTCTTGGATAGTTCCCGACTCACCCTAGAGACGGTTGTACGCCCCTCCCCGGCTCTCTCGAACTGACATCAGGTTCGATATGCCTAAGGGAAGAACCTAAAAAGCCTGAAAAGAAAGGTGCTAAATGATTACTGACATGGGCTGCTACCCTAGCTAACCCTTGTTAGCTGAACTCTTCAGCAAAGGAACCATGCAGCTGCACTGGTAGGACCCTGGATTATCCTCCTCGCATTCCTCCGACGTGAGCTGTTATCCGAGGTTCTGATCCTGCCAAGTTACCTTGACCCATATGGAATGGACATCCTATGAATGAATTAATACCTCTCTAAGCTCTTAGCCTACAGAAAAAGATTGTAAGTGATGCCTCCCTGCTTTCAGGTGGCCCCACTCGCCCTGCTCTGCTAAAATCACTCATAACCCGCGTCACATGGCATCCATGAAGCTGGGGCACGTGCAAGGCATGCTCTGCACCACGGTTGCTCCCAAGCCACCGCCTCGTCGCCATCCTCGGTGAACATCGGGTCCGTCAAGCGCGATGCATGCAAAGGGGCACCAGCTTGAAGCCCTGCAGATGGAGTGCACTCCTTGGTGTCGCAAGGCAGCCCGATGGGCGCGGCCAGCGGTCCCTCCGCTTGGTGTTCTTCACAGCTTCTTGTAGCCACTTGGCCGCTTCTCTGTCCCTGCAAAAGCCCGGCACATCCTCTGGGCTATCCAGTCTGAGGCCTCCTCGAAGGTTTCACCCATCATCACTGCCCTGATCAATGCTGAGGCGCCTCCTGTACGATGGCGACCAGGGATGATCTGAATGTTGGTGAGGGTCCATCCCATGGTTCCAGCCTTGTTGAGCCACTTCAGAGAGGCAAGGGCCCTCACTTCCTGAATGAACGAAGCTAAATCCAGATCTTCGATCACCTCCAGGCCCCTGTCTTCCTGGAAGTGTGCCAGTTCCTTCCAGGTGTGGATTGCATTGATGATGGTCTGGCTGTCGGCCTGGGCGACCTTCTGTTGTGACAGTCGCTGCACTGCTTCCGCCACTCCGCCAGACGAGCCTCGGTCACCTTGTGGGCCGGCCGCTGCGCAGACATTTCTTCAAAACACTGTGCAAGTGATTCGACCCGCTGCACCACTGCATCAGGGCCATATCGACTGGTCGACAGGGTCACTCCCTGCCGCCTCTGGATCATCGGCTTCAGGGTCGGCTTAGGAACCTTATCTCTTGCTGAACCCGAGCCACTGGACCGGGCTGAGGCCCATTGTGCCGCAAGAGCATGGCCCCCCGCTGACATAGCGTCCTGGTAGTTCTCGAAGGCATAGGCAAGGTCACAATCTGCAGAAGTCTCCTCCTCGTCTGCATACCTTGCAGACTGCTCCTCCACACGTTGGGCAGGATGTGAACGTTGGGACCGAAAAGCTCCTGCATCGTGATGCCGTCACGACACAGGGCCAACCTCGCAAGGGCTCCGCCGACATGGCGTGGAAGGAGCTGCTCACGGGTGACGCCCGAGGCCACTCTCTGCAGCGCAGTAGCTCAAAAGTTTCCCTGCCTGCATGGTACCGTTCCCATACAGACTGGGCCGTATCACCTGCTCAGGCCAAAACAGCCGTCCTGGTCCAGATACCAACGAAAGGGAACTGAAAGCCTCCTCTCCTGGTATCACATCGCACACATGGTGACTCCGTGCAGGGGATTCTGCACACCCCAGGCAACTCTGGGATTCCCAAAACCTCCAGATTTGGGTTAGTGCCATTATGGATGACTTCCACAACAGACTCCCAAAGAAGGCGCGCCTCGGCAGTTCGCCCCGCATGAAGAAGACTGCGCACGTAGTTGGAGAAGTCCATCCAGGCCGCGGTGCATAGCAACATGTACCCCAGGGATTACGCTGGCCATTCAGTGGGCACTACCACGAGACCAGCTACCTCCCGTCCAAGGAAAACAATGCTGCTATTTTGGATCAATATTTACTTGAGCCAAAATTGGCATTGGTTTCTCCTTATTAAACCAACCACCAAGGAATGACCACTGTCCACCCAGGCCTGCCAAACACTAGACAGTCATATATATGACCAACTCAATGAATTTAGGAGGTGCTCCATGTTCAGCCACACTGGACATGGCACAAAAATTAACAGGTGATTTTTAAAAAGATTTTCTGAAGATATTCTCAGGGGATTTGAAGATGCCCTCTGGTAATTTAACATAGCTATGGAAAGATCCACCATGCTATTCATGGGAAAATCCATTATTTCAATGGCCATTTTCAATAGCTATGTAACAAATTACCGGAGGGTAGTTATTCTTTAATCTGAAGATTTTTTCAGTTAAGATGTTTGAGATGTTGGTTTGAGATGTTCTTACTGTTTCAGGAACTAGTTGCAAGAGTCCGGGCAGAGGCAACCAGCATCATTGATCATTGGTGATCATTGACATAAGAAAAAAGAAACAAAGAATGAAAAGCACGGGATCAACGATGATGTTAAAAATTGTTCTCAAAAACACCGACTCTTGGTGGTTTGTTCCACATCCTACCCTCCAGTAATCAAACGTGGCTACAAAACTCCCCTGCAACAGTTTGATGGTTTTTTTCTCAGTTATAAACAGGATAAACCTCTATTTCGTTGGAGGAAATCTAGGAAAATTACCACACTTTCCTATATGTTCCTATGATTTTTCCCTTGCAAACCCCCATTTCTGGCAATTTTCCAGGCCAGTCCTCGAAGCCTCACGCTGCAGAGTGTAACGTCCATGGCGGGAAAATCGGCAAAGTGCTGCCAGACGCTTTGACACAACGTGCTTTGACAAAATCCGAGATGCTCCGAAAGCTGTTCCCATCTCAACTAATTGGAGACCTCCGAAACATGAAAAAAAACAACTGCGCTCTGCCATGTTTCTGTACCAAAGATTGATAAATGGGTCGCTGCCATGGAAGGCCCGACGTGTTGGGAGCCAGATTTCTGCCATGCCAATGGGTTCAAGGACTTGCCTCGCTGGAATTTCTCGCTGCTGGATGTCCAAAGTCGCAGCGGCTGCGGCAAAGAGTCGCAGGTCAGTGAGATGTCAACTGAATAAAAATTGCAGGAGCAATAAACCCTTCATGAAATGCGTTGAATCGTTTCATGAAGACTGGTGGAATATATTCCCACTGATAATCAAACATGTTTTGCTGAAAAATATCCTCCATTTCTACAGGAGTTTCACAACTTTTCATAGGTTTTCCAGCTTCCCACGTTTGATGATCACCGGAAATTACAACCGTCCTCCCCTTGCCGAGAGACTACCAGGACCAGGCTTAAGGACAAGAGAAGATTTCCACTGCCTCAGGGCCCAAGCCATAGAAGTTGCAGTGCTGCACGCAAAAAACATGCAAAAAACCATAGGAATTGGAAAATGATTGATTTTCCGATCATTTTCCAATTCCTATGTTTTTTTTGCATGTTTTTTTCGAAATGATGGGAAAATCCATGAAATGATGGGAAAATCCCACAGTTGAGGTTTTTTTTTGTGGAAAATCCTCGAACCAGTGCTTTTTGGGATTTTCCGGCCAACCATGTTTGGCGACCGGAGGGCATTTGCCAAATCGCCTCCTCCAGGAGTCCCTATCCCATCTCATTGTGCTAGTTGCTTGATAGGTGTTCCTACCATTGGTAATTCTCATCATCCGCCTATTTAAAAAATAGAGGTAGTGACTAACTCCCTTACCCTCTGGTAAACTAACATAGCTGTTGAAAATCACCATTTTTAGTGGGTAAATCCACTATAAATTGCCATTTTCAATAGCAAACTGTTAGTTTACTAGAGGGTATATGCAATCTCCATCATATCCCATCATATCCCATCATATCATCAGATCCCCACTTTGATGATTTTCCCAAGGGACTAAACCTCGATTTCAATGACTTAGATCAGCAACTGCCCATGACATTTCCATGCCAAAAATCCCTCGTGAGTTACCGACAAAAAATGATGCGCTTGATACCACTCATTTGTGGCAGAAGTGGGGATGGTTTAAAAGTTTACTATTGCCTTACTATAACCAATCAAACCATTGTTTAGTTACATAATGTTATATGTCCATACAAAAACTGTTTAAAAGCCATGTAAATCCTTCTGAAATATATGTCATAATCATTGAACCATTGCATGCTGAATGATTCCCCCAGAATTTTTGATGGTTAAAACATGTCGAAAACCAGAGATTCACCATATTTTATCATCATTCATTGATTCATACCCTCTGGTAATTTAACATAGCTATTGAAAATGGCTATTTAGTTCGTGGATTTTCCCATTAATAGCATGGTGGATCTTTCAATAGCTATGTAACAAATTACCAGAGGGTATTACAAAATATGAAACAAATATCAACAAGGCCATGTCATGAAACTATGGCAGCCATCCACGGCATTTCCATGTTGACAACTGCCCACATTCCGTCGGGTGGCAACGACAGCCACGGATGCAATAGTAAGCCCGGTCGTCCGCACCCGATATGGCTGCCACCTGCGGTTTTGAGGGATTTTTAAGGAGGGGACCAAAATGGGCGTTAAAAAAGGCTGTCAACAAATTGTTTTTGTGATGTTTTTTAATAACCTTTGGAACTTTTGGAACCATCTATTTCTGACGAGTTGTATGATTTCGATTGATTTTGGGGGTGCAAATCCAGGTATTTTGCCGGTCATCAAAGATAGTTCGATGATTTTCCCAGCTCTAAACCCGCAATTAGCTTGGGGATTTCCGGCTAGCCACGTTTCATTACGGGAACCCGAAGGTTAGAGTTCTCACCCAATGGTCTAGCACATTACTCTCATCCAGCATTGCCCGCATGTAATCATGTGTATGTGGGTCTCTGCCTCAAAGGCTTCCTCTTTTTGAGTCTCTCCAACCACTTATACTAAGTACTGGTGGGGGAATCAACACACAATTTTTCGGCCAGAACACGGCCAGCTCACCACGTTCAAAAAAACATTTCAGCCCCAAATTGGCTGCAACCAAGGCGCAAAAAAGGTGAAAACCACATTCAAACCATGGAGGGCCTGCAGGACATGGATTCATGGAGTAGTTGTTGGTGATTACTAGTAGCTTTGGCATGTTTATCATGATATATTATATTATATTGCTATCATTACTATCACTGAACGTATATTATCATTGTATATTACTGTCATTTACTATCATTCTTGTTGATGATGACGAGGAGGAGGAGGAACATGCCATGACCATCTGGTGGGCTCTCCGGCAGACATGAAGGTCACCGGGGTTGGGATAAAATCCCAAGCATTGCTATGAAGGAGATGTGCAAAATGGTTGTCAAAATCCCCATTGAAAACTATAGATGTTTTCTTCGCCAAGAACAGTACCTCCTATTGCCTATAGTCACAACATCAAAAGCCAAAAAAAAAACACTCCTACCATCTCCTACCCTTCGATAGTCAAACACGGCTGGCTGGGAAATCTCCGAACCAGCCGTTGCGGAGGCTTTGCTTGCTGGGAAAATCATTGAAGTATCATGTGGGTTAAACAATGTCATGTTTACCATCCCCCAGTCATCACCATAGGTGGTATATAGAAACCATTCCCAGTCATGGGTGGTAAAAATATGTAAAAATGACATTGCTTTACCCACACGAAAGGAAGATCGCAAGCTGCGCCACAATGACTAGGGCCCCGAACTGTCTTTAAGGCACCGCCAATGGACGACAGGGAGGAGTTGGTCAAATTCTTTTCCAACCTCGGACATTCACCATAACTGGTTGGTAGTTTTTCGCCACCCCTCTGAAAAACGATGGAGTGAAAGTCAGTTGGGATTATGAAATTCCCAACTGAATGGAAAAATGAAATTCATGTTCCAAACCACCAACCAGCTGGAGTTGCATTCGGTTCCAGCATGATCATGCTATTGAAAGTATTTGAAAGTCAAAGTCAGGAAATTTTGGATCAATTTCGAAGAATTTGCCGGCCCATAACCCCAGAACATGATCTTTATCTTTTTTTTGAAGCGAAGCCTGTTCTTTCAAGCATCCACGTGGAGGTTTCCTAAGTCATAGGGGTACCCCCTGGGCCCCAGTTCTTCATTTTTCTTTGGGATGTTCCATGAGATATAAGGGGAAATCCACCATCCAGCGAGCTTGGGCTACCCCCATTCCAGGAAATCCCTATGTGACTTGGCCCACCAGCCCTGCCAGCACGGCAATCAGCGCCACCTTCCGCCAGTGCGTCCGTAGTCGCTTCCCTGTGGGGAGATTCACCCAAAAGGATCGGGAAAATGTTCAAAGTTGAACATCTCATGGGAATAGAATGGGGCTCAAAATGATTTTTAACAACTAAGTCACTAAGTTATGAAGAATTTTGGGCTTCGACCAATAAACGCTTAGGATTTCACTGATGAGAATTTGGTTCTTGAAAGAAACAGTTGAACCCGAGGAGGCTCGGCCAAGTGACGCTGGATTTTTTTCACTCCAAACCGTGGGGTGCGTTTTTGCGTCTGGTTTTGGAAAACATCGGATGATTTTATGGAAAAGCCCTAGGTCCGTTTCACCAAGACTACCCTCTGGTAAACAAACATATTTACCCTCTGGTAAACTAACGTAGCTATGGAAAATCACCATTTTCAATGGGAAAATCCACTATTAATCACCATTTTCAAAAGCTATGTTAAATTACCAGAGGGTAAACAAACATATTTATAGTGTTTTTTTCCATGAGACATTGTGATTTTCCATAGGTTTTTGATGTTTTTTGTATGTTTACCAAACGGTAACTTAGGCGAACATCAAGCAAAAAGGCGGAGAAACAAACAGCAGATTCTTTTCGGGACAAGGAATTTTAAGCGAAGAAATTATGACCAACCCCAAAATGGCATGCGTTTTGTGGGCATTGCTGGTTACATTCCCAGGGTGTTTCCGTTCTATTCCCATTCTACCCGATGATCTCCCACCTAGATCCCACTAGATTCCCAAATCTGCCCATAAAACATGGATTCAATGGGAGATCTTCAGGATCCTAAAATGGAGCTACATAAACGTACCATATATTTTAGGCCTATGTCCTATGTATATTAGGCCTAAATTTCGGGGAATATAGTAATATCCCAGCAATTCATATGGCCTAACATATGGTACCTTTACTAACGTAGCTCCATTTTAGGATCCTGAAATTCCTAAACTAACTATGGACAATCACCATTTTTGATGGCTAAATCCACTATTTCAATGGCCATTTATGGTACGTTTACTCCATGTATTGGATCCTGAAGATCTCCCATTGATTTCTGCCCAAAGCGACAAAAACCGAGAGCCCGCGCAGCCCGGAACACCCTCCATCAGCGCGAAGGGGAGCACCAACGGCCAACCCATCACCAGGTTTGCAAAGACGGACCTGGAGCGGGTACCAGCAGGTAGAATGATCATGAGTGATCTGGAGCGGAATATCTGAATAATTCTGAATATCTTCTTGAGATGTCTCAGGAGGCTGGTTTTGTTACAGCAATGGCTCCTCCCCGGACTTCTTGTGGACTGAATTTCTTTGGAAATGTCTCACTTTTACGCGCCTTTTGCACTGGTTACACTAGTTTCACACAGTTTCCAAGGGAAAGGTGTTGTCCGCAGGGAATCCTCCCTGAATGAACTCGATTCAGAATCAAAGGGATATTCCAAAAAAGAGTGATAGATGATGAAGAATGATCATCAGAATTGCTACCCCTATTAGTAGACTGGTTTCTTTTACCCTCTGGTAATTTGTTACAGTTTGCTATTGAAAATTGCCATTTAGTTCGTACGAATATTTACCCATTGAAAATGGGTGATTTTCCAATTTTTCCATAGTTATGTAAACGTTTACCAGGGGGCAAATCAATTCTCTGAATCAGAAAATAATTCTCTGACCCTTTAAAATGGCTGTTTAAAAATTCGGCCAACATCGGGCATGATTTTGGGGATGATTCCGGAATCCGAAGCACCGAAGCATCGTTCCAGTGACGTAAAACGACGTGAGGTCATGATCAAATGTACCCTCTGGTAATGACTAACATAGCTATTGAACATGACCATTTATAGTGGATTTTCCCATGAAAAATGGTGATTTTCCATAGCTATGTTAGTTTACCAGAGGGTAGATCAAATTACCACCAACATACTGTGGATGGGCCAGCGAAATCCGAATCACCAGTTGATAGATGTTGAAAACAGTGGTTGATCCCATGATTTTTGATGTATTCAACCATCCCAAATTGGTGGTGCAGGATTTCGCTGGCCCATCCACAGTATCACCATGAAAAATCCAGAAATCATGAAATTTCTCCCAGCAGGTGACCCATCCAAATCATCCATATTTTGGGGGGAAAACTTCCATGATTTTCCATGGGAAAACATCCTTTTTTGGGGGGATCGTCCTGGAAAATCCATGGGAAAATCCACCAGAAATCCTGTCTTTCATCCTTTTTTTGGTGACTTTCCATGGGAAAATGTCAAAAGCCAGGTCGCAACATCGCTCGGTTCTGCGACCGCTTGATGGCTGCAGCCTGCTGCTGTGAAGATGTGTAACCGCTATGCCCAATACGGGTGACAAGATGTTCTAGTATGTTATAACAACATATCTGCAACACACATGTAATTATATTTATACATATTTAGATGTTATTAATGAACTTCAAAATATTTATGTATTTCATGTGCAATGTCTATATATATATATGTGTGTGTGTGTATCCAATACACGTTTTGGATGATTCTAATATACTTAAAATCTGTCATTTCTATCCTGTTGGGAAACTCAATTGGTAGCTCCAACCGGCTCCCTGCTTTTTGGTTGGGAATATGAATACCCATAGCTCCCTTCACCGCTCCCTCCGTTCACCAGATAGGATCTCCTCCTCATATATTTGACACTTACAACCTCAAACAATGTTTGGGGGTACAGTTCAATCCCATTACAATTCAGTCCAACCTACGAACAATCTACAAAGCCATTTATTCAAACAAAAAAAACGAACCCCTTTTTTCATACTAATAACAAGTGGATTTTCAACAAAAAATCCCATGGAAAAATCGTCCGTCAAAATCCCATGAGGCCCATCAAAGCCCATCAGATATCACCTCATCACATCCATATTACCATCTGGTTATGACTAACATAGCCATGGGATAGATGGCCCATAGAAATAGATGGTTTACCTATAAAAAATGGTGATTTTCCATGGCTATGTTAAATAACCAGATGGGAACATATATGGATTTTCACCCAATCTACAAAGCCGAGGCTCCCCAATCTGGTGCTAGACCAGTGAGGGGTTTCATGATCCAATCCATGTCCATTACTACCCACAACTAGCCATAACCATCCAGAACTATTCTGGTTGGTGGTTGAGCCACCCCTCTGAAAAATATGAAGTCAGTTGGGATTATGAAATTCCCAACATATGGAAAGTCATAAAATTCCATGGTTCCAGTCACCACCAATCAGTATTCATCTGGGTAAATTACAATATTTCACAAACCTGAATAGTTCGGCATCATTTTAAGGGATAATTATGGATAATTGCCCAAATCCTAACCATCATCGGTGAGGTCGCGACGTGTGATGTGAGGTCGTGATCAAACTTACCCAGGTTCATCACGGGTAAACCATACATTCACCTGGGGTAAACCATAGAATTCAGCCAATATCTCAACATAGAATTCAGCCAATATCTCAACATATCTCAACTTACCCTCTGGTAATTTAACATAGCTATTGAAAATAGCCCATTTATAGTGGATTTACCCATTGAAAACGGTGGATCTTTCCATAGCTTTTTGTATGTTTACCAGAGGGTAGCTATCTTGGCCCCATCCTGTAACTAGTCATCCCATTCCCCACCTATCCCCACCTATCCCCACTGGCACCGTAAAGGTGGCGCAGAGGTACCAGGCCACAGTGACCACGATCCAACGATTCCAGAGCCTCAGAAAATTCGTCGGCCTTCCGTTCCACGATTGGGGTTGATAAGGGGATAAGGGGAGAAAATCATAGAAAATCTGGTTGGTGGTTTTTCGCCACCCCTCTGAAAAATATGAGTGAGTAACAGTTGGGATTATGACATTCCCAACATCTGGAAAAATAGTCCAAATGTTCCAAACCACCAACCAGAAAATCTCCTTATATCATGAATATGTTTCGGATTTGATTTTAAAAAGGGGACAATCAATGGATTGGTTTTGTTGGGAAAATTGAAACCGGAAAGCTCCATGGCTTTCATGGGAAAATCGATGGTTTCTGGTTAAGATGTTCCCAACAAAACCAATCCATTGAGATAAGGGGAGAAAATATGAGAAGATCTCCTTATCATCATGAATATTTCTCGGATTTACATTGGGTTCACTCCAACAGAGTAATAGGTGTTTGATGGTTTTTGCGTGTGTGTGTGTGCATCTATTTTTGGGGAACTAGAACAAAGCCAAAAAGATGCAGAAATGGTGGTAAAACCATCAAAATCCAATCCTAAAGTGGTGATAAAGTTGTGCCTTTTTGCATCTTTTTGGGGGAAAACTAGATAACCAATAATATGAATAAGCCTAGTGAAGCAACGAAAACATGTCGAAAACAACCATGGTTTCTCAAGGTAATTGGTTTGGTTTCCAGATTTAGGTAACACATTCAAACATCAAGTCGTTCTATTACTTTCAATATGGTTGAGATCATGAATGAGTTCACCAACAAAAACATAAACATGACACATATTTCAAGTTTGTACCAGGTGGTGCCCCATAGCTAACCAAGTTGGTTATAATGGTTTATAACTCCCCATGACTTGGGTTTATGGTAGATATATCGTCACTAATATCTATCCTTAAGGGGGTCATAAACCAACTTATAACCGGGGGGGGCCGGGGGGGCAGCACATTGTCGATGATTCTCAGCGAAAATTTATAGGATCTTGAGGGTCCACACCACTTCACTCCACGCAGGAAGAAGCCTGCGCGCCGCGCACCGCGCTGGGCGCCGCGCTGGGCTCCGTACAAGGCTTGTGGCAGGTTGGGGGGTTGTCTTTTCCTACTTGGTGCTTCATCCCACGAATCGTAAGTGAGTTATAGTTATAACATGTTATAACCCTGGTTTCAAATGGGATAAGTAGGGTTCATCCACTTCAATCAGTGGGGTTATAACCCACTTACGATTCCTGGGATAAACCACCAAGTAGCAAGTAGCAAATCTCAGGCCGTACTGAAATCATCTGGATGGGTCGACCCGTTTTCAAAACATGGATGCGAGATGGTTCTACATTGAAACGAAAAAAAACAGATCAAACTGTAGATTACTTAACCTTAAATCTAATTTGTAATGGGTATAACATGTTATAACTATGGAATATCAATAAAAAAACAACATCAAAATGACAAAATATCTTTGAAGATCGAATTACAAAATGCCTCAACAAAACATAGAAAACATCATAGGGACCCGCCTCCATAGCTCGTGTCCTCTTGAGATCCCCAGGACAAGGAGCGGGTCACCATCATCGCCATGGCGATGCCAACGTTGTGTTTTTTTCCAGGAAACAAATATATCATATATCCAATAATTATCCAATATATATAATATGCCAATAATTATCCAATAATTATCCAATAATGACAATTATGCCAATATTAATTATCCAATAATTATATCATGTTATGCCAATATCTATATATATATATTATTTGTTCATCTATAATGACAATATAATATATCTGAGCGGCTCAGATAACATGATATATCTATCTGAGTGGATCTCAAACATTTTTTTAATGATATGATGTTATGGGTCTTCTCTAGTTGTTTTTTCAATTTGATAATATTACTTTATGATATATGATGCGTGTAGGGGATTTATGGCTGTCCATGTTTGGTAATTGTCTCACCATCGCTGCTACTGGGCCCCAGTTTTCATGGTCACGGGGTCACACAGGCCAACCTGCCTTGGCTACACAGCTTTGGTCAAATGGAAGGTTCCATTAATGGGGGATCCCATAAACGGTTGGTTTATAATTTATAATGGAAAACCCTACTAAAATGGATGAGAACTGGGGGTACCCCCATTCTAGGAAACCTCCAAATGTGTTCGAAGGCTCCCAATCTTCAGTAAAAATCCTTCCGCTTTCACTTAGCCTCTGGCAATCAAAGGTGGCAATGGATATTCCACCATTATAGATGATTTTCCCATTGAAATCTCCATTTATAGGGGATTGTCCATTGCCACGTTTGATTGCCAGAGGGTATCTACAGTTTCTTCGATGTTCACATTTTCCAGCTTGAGAACACCTTGATCCAATAGAGGACAGAGCTACACAATACACTGCAGGCTGCATCAGACATCTCTGAATGACTCGGCTCATCTTCAGCAAAAGCACCGAAATCATCAGCAAAAGTTCAACTTTTATTTTGAGCGCCTGCCCCTCCGGCCGTTCCTACCCTGCAAAACTGCAACTACCATGCTGGTGGCTTCTATATCTTCCATCATTTTTCATCTGAAGCAATTACCCTCTGGTAATTTAACATAGCTATTGAAAATCACCATTTATAGTGGATTTTCCCATTGAAAATGGTGATTTTCTATAGTTATGTTAGTTTACCAGAGGGTACCTGATAAAGTTGGGAGGATTTGGGAGGGGAAATGTGTTTGCCTCAGGATCCTTTGAGAACTCACCAGCCGCGGAACACGCCGGTGTTCCGCCGCGGTGTCCACGGGTCATAATCGTCACACCGGCCTGGGCGTGGCCATGTGTGGCCCAAATCTCAACAGACACCTCGTAAAAATCGGCATTCAACTGGGACCACGAGAACAAAAAACAGCAGTTCACAGTGGTCCCACTTACTATATCTTACTATATATTATATCCTACGATAGTATAAAACAATTCTCACACTTTTCTTGTGGAAGTTTGCCAAACTGGCGGCAAAGAGCTTTCCTGCAAATTCTGCCACATCTTGCCACATTTGTTCAATAAAAAACCACCTGCAGCCCAGTCACACTCAACCTATCTCAACTTGTTCTGATCTTTTTGGCTGGGGCACCCTCCTCAATGCCTTAGGATCGGAACTGATGAAGGTCAGTGTTCCAATTTGTTGATCTTTGACCCCCCCCCAAAAAAAAAAAAACGAATCTTTGTCCAAATAGGAGGACTTGTTTAAGTGACATTTACCAGACTCTTCCATCTCTTCCCTACTCAAATCCATCGAATTCACCAAGGGACGCCGCCTGTGTTGAAACGAGCCTGTTTGTCTTCAGGGTTTTTCGCTTCACCCAGCCCACCATGTCAAGTCAACCATCTTTTCCCGCCAAGAATGGCGGGTTGATAACCCGCCCAGCTACCCAGCTATTGCTTCAGTGAAATGGGAAACCCATTTGTTGATCTGCCACGGTGCCGGAGTTCTCCATCTTTCCCATCTTTCCCATGTTGCCCTCGTTGTCCTCACCGGCCTGGATCGGAGGATCGGTTACTTGGGGAGCATCTGTGGAGTTTTCTTTCCCAGCATTTTTTGGATGATTAGAACCAGCTTTCATAGGGAAAAGCCATGTTACATCACGTTACTTTGCTCCTGTGGATTCTCCTATGGAAAATCTATGGTATGGCAGAAGCTGTGGTGAAAAACTGTAGCTAACCTATGGCTTAACAATAACCGATTCATCCCATCCCCTCATATTAAAAAAACACCAGCCAGCATTCTTACTGTTATGGCCATGTATGCCATGTCGAACTACAGCGTGGTACAAAGGTCCAATTCTTTGGCAACACCTGTGCAATCTGCTGAAAAAATCATGTGCAACCATCATGGAAAGCATCCACTGGTTGATCCGTATTTTCCCTATTTTTCCTGTGGAAAATGGCCATGCCCTCCGGAATTTTAACACTTTGCTATTGAAAATTACCATTGATAGTTGATATACCCGTCAAAACACACAAAAAAAATGATTTTCTATAGCTTTTTGGTGCTTTTTGTATGTTTACCAAAGGGTAGCTGGTTTCTTCCCCGACTTTCCGCACACTGTTCCGGGGCGTCGGACGTCCAAGGGCGGCTTCTGTGCAGCACAGCGGTTGCAGTCACTTCGATGAGGGAAGTTCACGTTGCCGCAGGCTGGACATAGCCAGTTTCCATTCTCACCTAGCGATCAAACACGATATCCCATACGATCCATCCTCGGATGTTGGCTGGACGTAAAGAAGGACTAACAGGTCAAGGATCGCGGGATAATCATGGATAATCCAATAGAAAAATCAGAAATTGCCAACAGATCATCATAGATCATCAATCCAATCATTTTTGAAGATCCAACCCCCCCCCAAAAAAAAAAAATGATTTCCTTCCATGATGATTCCCTCAGATGGAAATTCCCGCCTGCTACAGGAGCCTTCCTTTTGTCGCCTGGGCGACGTCAGATGGCTTCAGCGAAGGTTTCTGGTTCAATTGGAATTCACAAAGCTGAACTGGTTGGCGGAAATCATCTATAAATATGTATATGATTTATGATGGTTTAACTGGTTAAGCCACCCCTCTGAAACATATGAGTGAGTAACAGTTGGGATGATGATTCCATTCCCAACTGTTTCTGGAAAGTCATAAAAATTCCATGGTTCCAAACCACCAACCAGTGATTATTAACCATTATTAACCATTATTAACCATTATTAACCATTATTAACCATTATTAACCATTATTAACCATTATTAACCATTATTAACCATTATTAACCATTATTAACCATTATTAACCATTATTAACCATTATTAACCATCATTAACCATCATTACCCCATACTAAATGTTCCAGTCACCAGCAACCAGCAAGTGAAAGGCGGTGTCGGCATAGCCCATTCCGGAAATTCCCATTCCGGGCATTCGGAACCAAGCTGAGGTCGACGTGAGGTCGAAACTGATCAAATTTTATTGAAATGTTTCAACAATCCCAAAGCCATAGTTTTTTGATGTTTTTTGTGGGCCCTTTTGAGAGGTAGTGACTATACCATCCCGGGAAAGTGCGTTTATGTGGTCAATACATGTAAATACCTCCCAGTTCGAAGGTTATAACAGCATATACACAGCCATTTCAGGTTGACTTGAAATGACCATTGGCTTTATGACATGAACTGATACATGTCAAAAACATTCAAACACTTTGATTGGAGCCAACATCAAACTTCGAATCCAAGGTGCTTTGTTTGGCGAGTCCACAGCGGTTGCAGGACATGCGCTTGCCATAGTTCACCTGCAGCCCGGACATGCTTGGATGTCGCATCATATGCAATTCAGCACATTGAAGGACCATGAGCACAGCTCCATCGGAAGGTCAATTTGGGTGCCGTACCTGAAAATGGGGGTACATGGGGTATACCTCCCAGAAATCTCCTAAAATTGCCCATGTATGCCAATTTACTAGGGCCAGGGAAGATGAGTAAACAATTTGAGCACCTTGATTTATCCTTGATTTTAGAGAAGAGCAGCAAAACGGGAGACGCATTGGACAAAGTCCAGCTCGGTCTTTCTCCTTCCCTGAGGTTCAGACGTTATGACACGCTGGGCACAACCAGTTGCCATCTACTCCAAGCATTGGTCGACCGTGGCCCATTCCCTTGCCCTCGGCAAAGAAGTAAATTCGACAGCTCAGTTTGCTTGAAAATAAGGCACTCCCAAATCCAGAGGCTTTTCATATGGTTTCATCATTGCATATCATTGCCATAAATTGGTGCTGTAAATGATACGAAATTACCCATAGCAAAAACCCAACTCTCAGACACACCCGGGTCATCCCGGGTCTACCGTGACAATGATCATCGGGATCCATAGGAAGTCTGGAGTTCGACCAGTCTGGATTTGAGAGCTGTCCCTAAAAATGCTGGAAAATTGAGTGCAAAATACCGTGCAAGAACCATCTGTAACTATCTATAAGTCTATAATAAACATTCATAAACATTAATAACATATGATAATCATTCATAATCTATGATCATCTTTGGCCAAGCGTGTGGGCCAATCATTCAATCCCTCAACAGGATGTTCCTGCGTTCAAGCTGCTCCCGGTGCCCATTCCTGGGGCTTAGGAGCGCTGCATAGGTTGCACTGGTTGCGTGCTGGAAAGTTCACGTTCCCACAGTTGACACCTGGTGCGGCACCAGCTTCCACGCCCATGAAACTGCTAAGGTCAATGGGAAATTTCAGGATCCTAAAATATCCTAAAATGGAGGTACCTACCATATATAAGGCCTATATAAGGGCTATGTAAGGGGATATCCCCCAAAAATATGGCCTTATATGGTACAGTACCTCCATTTTAGGATCCTGGAATTCCCATTGATAAGGATTGCTAAAAGCTGCTATACTAAAAGTATGTGCAATAAATGGATCCAAATTCAGGATATACACCAATTCGTTTTCAAAAAATGGATCCAGTATGATCCAGTTCAAGATGATCTTCAAAGACTGTTGCGAAGCTTGGAACTAGTAGGGAGCAAGAGGCAGAAATTGGAAGTGGGATGATACAATGCTTCTGCCAAGCAGAGTCTGTGGCACCCAGAAAAGCGTGAGACTTGGAAGCTGAGACCCGCACATCCCCAGTTGCCGTTCACACCAGCCACTGGACGTCCACCTCTTCTCTCTTCCGGCTTGAACATGCCACAACGGTTGCAGGAGGTTCTGTGCGCAAAATTCACATTGCCACAGCTTCCACATGCCCAATTCCCATCTACACCGGCAACAGGAGGGCCACGCTTCTGCATTGGCTGCTCCCATGTTTGCTGACCACCGGGTGGCTGCTCCCAGGTTGCCAGCTCCTTAGGGTTGTTGCAACGATTGCACATGTCCCTGTGCGCAAAATTCACATTGCCACAGCTTCCACATGCCCAATTCCCATCTACACCGGCAACCGGACGGCCACGCTTCTGCGTTGGCTGCTCCCATGTTTGCTGACCCCCGGGTGGCTGCTCCCAGGTTGCCAGCTCCTTAGGGTTGTTGCAACGATTGCACATGTCCCTGTGCGCAAAATTCACATTGCCACAGCTTCCACATGCCCAATTCCCATCTACACCGGCAACCGGACGGCCACGCTTCTGCGTTGGCTGCTCCCATGTTGGCTGCCCGGAAACTGTCGCGGGGTACTGCGGCTTTGGCGATTGGCATAAATTGCAAGCATCCCTAGTGGCAAAGTTGACGTTGCCGCAGGCTGTGCACTCCCAGTTGCCGTCGACACCCGCAACAGGAGGGCCGCGTTTCGGCCCACCGTGACCCTGTCCGTTTTTGCTCATCGCAGGCCAAGTCTTGTCATACATCGGCTTGGGCATTGCACAACCTGGGAGCCCAGATCACATGGCCAGGATTTCCGGTGAGTGGTCGACCCCAGTAGGTAAACACCTCCTACTCGGCTCCACATCTCAAAGAGAAACCTCTAAACGGCCAAGACGCGATTGCAGGCATCGCGGCTGGCAAAGTTGACGTTGTTGCACCTGAGCAACTAAGATCTACCCTCTGGTTATTTAACATAGCCATGGAAAATCCCTTGTAAATGATGGTATTAATGGGAAAATCATCTATAAATGGGCCATTTTCCATGGCCATGTTAAATAACCAGAGGGTAATGGAAATTTCTTCCAGTGGTGATGCTGCTGAAACCGCGCTTGGGTGGATTTCCAGTGGTGATATTTTCATGGCTGCAACCATGGCTGAAGCTTTCCCAGCTTGGGATGATGCACTTATTGGCACTCAGGCACTTGAGTCACTTATTCAGCCACGTATTTTCACTCAATATATAGAGAACAACCTGCCAACTGGATACCTATTTAGCCTATTCAAATCAATCAAACAAATAAACCCGCAGTACAGTATTGCCTCCCTACCTTCCAGAAAATTTGATCCTGATCTGTTTTTTTGGGATTTGGCTGACACCGCAAAAACAAGACCCTACAAAGACATGCCCCCCTGGAACAACCTATAGGAAGTGAAAATCGGCAAATGATTGTCCTGTTTCCCTAAATGGCCTTGGTATCCATGATTGACAATTGATCGAACCAGGCTCACTAGGCTGTAAATTTTACTTAGCGTCCTGGCGTCCTGGCGGAGTTTCCTGCATAGTATCTACGGGTTTCCAAAAAATTGGGGTACTCGGTTTTCACCACGGGTTTTTCCCATCAAAGCATCACCACTTTTCGATTTTGTGGTCCCAGGTCCCCCAGGACCCTCACGAGCTGCATGCCCAACATCCATCCACTCCAGCTACGGGCGCGGGCATGGCGCAGTTTCGGGGCCCGAAATTTCTGGATGCCGAACTTTCCATACAGCCATCCCCCACTTCATATGGCCCCACTTCGCAGCAAGCTCTGATTCTTGGTGTCTTTCTGGGAACAGGATGTCTCTTGCAGTGTAGGCCACAACACTGAACAAAGTACTACTGGGCCAAAAAACACCAGGCCGGCTACGCAAAACTGCCAAACGTCATATGCAAATGGCCGAAACACGATGGACATTCCATGATATTCCGGTTACTTCCCATTTTGAAGCTTTGGGCAGTTTTCCGACAATCCAAGTGCCCCCTAACGGTTTTTCGTGTTCGGCCGCTAGATGCCGTTGGCATTTTGAAAAAGATGCTGGATCTGCAAAACAAGCTCTCAGCCTCCAGCGCTGCTTTTTTGTACCAAGCTGAGTTTTGGCATGGGCAGATTCTTCGCATTCTTTGGCCAGTCCCCCATTGGACCAAGGAAAAAAAGCAGCAGTGGCCAACCTTGGACCGCCTGCCTAGGGGCGAACTGGGCCTGGGTTCCATTTCGAAAAACCCTGCTATGCTGCTATGTATACAGATGACACCCCACGGGTTGTGCATCTCCAGGGCATTATGTATACAGATGACACCCCACGGGTTGTGCATCTTCAGGGCAAAATTTACATATGAAATAATGTGGTTAAAACAATCATAAACCATCCCCAACATCACCATTTTTATGGGTGCTATAAACCATCAAACATGTGGTGGTTGATGACATTGTTTTACCATGTTTTACCCACAGAAAACAGCCATGCCGCAATGCCTAATTGCCAAAGCCTTGGCGAAGAAGCTTCGCTCCACCAGCTTTTTAGACTTTTAATCATTCACAAACCAAAAGTGTAAATTGTCTGCTTCACGGCTTCTGCGCGATGATCTGCCAACTAGTAGTGAACAAACCCATCCTGAGATTCGTCGGTTCCGGTTCACCCATGGGAAAATCACGAGGGAGTCACCGAAAGACACCAATTTACTAAGAACACACAACGATGAATTTAGGTCGAAATGCCAGTGTTTCTGCATGTTTCTCGATGTTTCTGGTGATTTTTTCCCTGAAATCAATCAATCAATCCACTCCAACTTGCCAGATACCCTCTGGCAAACTAAGATGACTACGGAAAATCACCACTTTTCAAAGGTAAAATCAACTTTTTAGATGGGCCATGTTCAATAGCAACCTGTTAGTTTACAGCCAGAGCCAGGCATCTTGTCTGCTTCAACGAAGGCCTCACCATCCTTTGTCAAACGCTCGAAGAGGGTCATGAAATGCTGTGGGATCAAGCGCAGCCTTGGGCATCTGGCTGCGAAATCATAACAGATGTAGATGTGGGAGCAAATATCTATACACATCTATATCTATATCTAAATCTATATCTAAATCTATATCTATATATATATATGTTCATAATTATACAATATGCATTTATATATATATATACACTTAAAATCTGTATAATTATGGTAAATGATATAGTTCATATGTCACTACCTTGGAATCTTTTGGCCCACAATGGGCATGATTTCCCGAAAATGAAAACCCCATCCGTCCAAGGTTCGATCGCAGTGAACTCAGTGCGAAAAATTGACCCAGATGTATGAGCCGATTTATGTAATGTGGGTCCAATTGGTTGTTCTTTTGGTAGAAATAGAGGGGCCGGTTTGGTATACCATCTGAATCATCTGGTAAACATACAAAAAACTATGGAAAATCACCATGCTATTAATGGGTAAATCCACTATTTCAATGGCCATTTTCAATAGCTATGTAAACGTTTACCAGAGGGTAATGTGGGTCAAACAATGTCATAAACCACCCATGACTGGGGGATGGTTTATGACATTGTTGGACCCACATTTCATACATAGCTGGGGTATGCAAAACCTCCAGACTCAGCTAGATCGAATCTGCAGATTTCATGAGAAGTACTCTCCAGCAAATTAACATTGACCCTGCCAGTCATCGGGGTTGGAAGATGAGTTTCCACCAGAGGATAAATGAGAGATCCAGCCCCTGAAACCCAGAGATGTTTTGTCCCAGATGACTTGGTGAGGATGGATAAGACCCATCGAATGCGGGTGAAGAAGAAGTCCGCCTTTTCAATCAGAGGATACCTTGGCTGCAGCTGGAGATACCGTTGCTGGTGAAAAGAAGGGAACCGGGATCGCAGGTCCGATGTTTGAAAATGGATGTGTTCTGCGATGTGGTTTTTTTGGATGTTTTATGGGATAAAAAAAGGCCACTTAATAAGTTTGGGATATTTCTTTTATGGGACATTGAAGCCACTTGATATGATGTTGGGGATATTTTTCGGTGTGTCTTAAAACTGCTGTGCTTCATAGTATGAAGCAACGATGGAATGGGGCAGACCATTCCCAGACAAATCAATGTTCAATCAAATCTCTCTCCTGCAAATTGACGTTTAAAAAACCTGGTTCTGCGAGAAATCGCAGTAAGAACTATCAATGGCTTTTAGGTTGCCAAAGTTTTTATCTAAACCAATTTTCCAAGCCACTTTGTGGATGGATTATGATGGATTGTTTGGAGATGTTTGGAGTCGCTCCCATTAAAACTGCAATCAATTTTAAGTTGGCTAGTAAATATCATGGTCCCAACTAAAATTGCTGGATTTTTTTTCTGGCTTGTAGATTATCACCCTTTGTTTCCGCTTCAATCCATTTTTTTTCTGACAGAGTTTCATCATGTTTCATCCCTGGGTTTTTTCATCATCAAATCATCAGATGCTAAAAAAAAATCCTCCCACATTCACCCACGATATCACCCAGATACTGGTGTCCACCCACAGAGGCATCTGCACTCAGCAAGATCTTGAATCCGGCCTCAGTTCCGCTTCTGTTCCGCGTTGAGTTGAACCGAACCCACTCGCAGCCGTGCCTATGAAAAATGCCGAGACATGCCGGGATATGCCGAGAAATCTCAATGGTGAAGTGGACTTAGGGATATCCAATGTGATAAACTCAATAATGAACCATCCCCAATATTACAACAACTAGTGGTAAAGATTCTCAGCTTTATAATCTTTATATAGTTTTATGCCATTGGTTTTTTTTTGTCACATTATGGCAAATCACAGTTCACCTAAAATGATTTCAAATGACCATATGCCAGAAATTGGCATACTATGAGCCACACACACACATATATATATATATATACAGTATATACAGTATATGTGTGTGTGTGATGTAAGGTATGGTATGATATGTATGACCAGACAAGTCGTCATAACATGGAGATGCAAATATCATGGCCCAGGACAGGCGGACAGCAGCTGCTCCAGCTCTTCCACCCATGGCTGACCAAAATCACATGGCTAATGCCACATAGCTGACATCAAAATCACATGGGACTGCAAAACAATATAAACAATGTACCATCTCCGGAAAAAAAATGAAAAACCCTGAAACACGTTTTTTTCACGAAATTCAATGTCAACCCTTCAATGAATAAAGCCTGAGCTGTTTTTTATTGGCGGTGTACCATTGAATCCATTTTTTGTATCAAATGATCACTAATATCATTCATATATATGTATATCATATGTATTATATCACATGTATTATATCATACATACTTATCACTATTGGCAGAGTACCTGCCTAATAAACCATGGTTCATTATTTGGGTTTTGACATTTTCTCCTCCAACGGGCTAGATAAACAGTCAAGCTGGAGCATATTTTCCACATTGGGGACCATCAAAAAATGCGGCTGTTTAGTATGAATGGGGGAGGGGATACATGATCTTCATGGGAAAAAAGCTTCCCAGTTTCCATCCAAGTGACTTTCTCTAGAGGCTCGGTAAAGTCGGTGGGTTTGGGTGTCCACACTGCGCCCAACACAGGTTTCACCTACAGGACCATGCGGGACCATGGTGAGTTCATTGATTTCAACTATACCAATCTCACGTTTGAGGTTCCCCGCTTTTAGACACGCTCACACTGATTTCAGGGAAAATATCATGTTGATTCGGGTTTTTGTTGGATAGTGAATGCAGAATTTTGGAATTCCGGCGGGAATGCAATCTTGCGGGCGGTCGGACAATTAAAAAGAATCAAAGTAACTAAACCAAAGAATTGACTGCTTGGCTGCATTGTTCAAATGAAAGGTTCCCAAGGAAAAGCGATGTTCATATTCCAACTATGGACAGCTTTCGGCTTCAGAACACCATGATCCAGCTGACAACTTCTGGGATCCTGAACCCCAAATCTCGGCCTTCAACAAAAGTTCGTTGTGCTTGGCATCCGACGCGTTGTACGCGGGAAGCTGCACATAGTCCAAAAAGCTGAGCTTGGCACCAGGCTTTAGGACTCGGTACATCTCCTGGGCGATGTGTCAAAAAATGCTGAAACTGGGGCTGGCTGAAACTGACAGAGCCCGAAAATTCCCCCGGAACTCATCAGGATGTTTCCCTCTGGTAAACTAACATAGCTATGGAAAATCATCATTTTTTGTGGGAAAACTCACTATAAATGGTGATTTTCCATAGCTATGTTAGTTTACCAGAGGGTTGATTTGATGGAAATCTTTGGGTGCCCATGTTCCATAATGTTCCCTCCGCAGCCTGGGAACTAATAGTTCTCTACACATGAAATGTGTAAGCGCTTCGCAAGCGCGAGTGTTTCATGTTTTTCTCCATGCAAAAAGCTTCCACATTTGGCTTTATCTGAAAATAGTGTACTCCAAAATCTTGTGACTATAAATCTGGTGGTGAAATCAGATTTCCAGAATTTTTCAGAAATATTTCCCAATTCTTCACTTGCCATTTTCACGGTGGTATACCCCATGGGCTCCACCCTCTGAGTTCGATGATGGTATACCCCTGCCTAGGCTGCCAGAGCCTGCCTAGGCACAACATCTTTGGGTAGAGCCCCAGTTAACAAACCAGGAGTAACTATCAAGGTCCAAACACTTGGGGCTCCAGGAAACGCTCGTTCCATGATGTGTTCCCTATCATTTTCATTCATTTTCCAGGGAAAAACCGTAGTTTACCATCTGAAACCAAGGTATTTTCCAACAAAAGACCCCTGGAAATCTCTCCCTCGGCTCGGTTCCTTGAAGAGCTTTACGGGGTCCACCGTGTAGGTCAAAACCTGTACCTGGTACAGGGCATCAAAGGTCTCGTCTTCAAAAGGCAGGGGGTCGTTGTAGTTGCCATGGACGAAGTTCAAACGATGATTCATCTCGGTGATGTTGGCATACCTGGGCCACAACGCTGGCAAACATCATGGAAAAAACCGGGTGCTAAATTCTATGCAGTGGGTAAACTGCACGAACTCAATCTGAGTCCAATGACTTCCTGGGTTTATTATCGAACTCCATGACAATATTAATGAAAATATTAGCGTCACCTTCTTAGCTAAGGGAACGTTGCTGGAACAGCCACATAAGTTGGGATAACTACCACAAAAAAATGGGGAAAAATGCGCGCCCCGAATGCACTATTGACCTGGATATAATTCAGATTTCCACTGAAAAATCCACTTGAGAGGGTGATTTTCCAGACTAAGCATCATCCCAATCACATCTTGTCAAAGAATGATGTCGCCGAAAAATGCCCTGAAAAATATCACGCCATGGAGGGTGCCATCACAATGTTTGAGTCCTATTCTGGTTGGTGGCATACCTACCCCTCTGAAAAATATTAGTCAGTTGGGATGATGACATTCCCAACTGAATGGAAAGTCATAAAAATTCCATGGTTCCAGTCACCACCAACCAGAAATATATCCAAATTCCCAAGATCTATGGCTAAAAATATGTGAAACCCATGTTGGTGCCATGGTCATCTATCCGATAATGAGAATCCACTACCAGCCTGGCCAAGCCTGGGACCATCCTCCTTTGATGAGTTGATTTTATCTTGGATGGCTTCAATTTTGGGAAATCTACAGGCCCGGGTGTTTTTTTTTACCATCAAATATTATACAGTTTTCCGCTGTCAAATTTCCCCCCCCAAAAAAAAATGATCTAATCCATCTCTTTTCACCGGCTACGAATCTGCAATTGTTCCATATTGTTCCTCCCCGCACTGCAGCAGTAGCAACTCTCTTGCCATCTTCAGCTGCGTGTGATCGATGTTGAGCCCGGTCACGTGTGCACCTGGCTCAACATCGACATGAAACCCGAAAAACATCCGCACTTCTCCAGCAATGGGAGTGAGAAACAAACTGCTTGAACATGTGGTTTTTAAAACCCCGGAGTACCATCAAAATGTGCTTCAAATCACATGGGAATTGTGATGATCCATTGGATCAATGAGAAAAGTGTCAAAGTCTCCCCCAAAATATGGGAGAAACCGCCGTAAATCATCACTGGACCAAAGGTAGAGAAGCCCATATATATGCCCTGAACTGCCCCGAGGTCAACTAACATGGACATAGAAAACCCACTTTTTTTCTCCGGAGGAAATGATTTCCTATATTTTTGCTGTTCCATGTTCATTTGCTGGTCGATAACACTGATCGGAAGTCCCTGAGTCGTTTGTATAACGTGGTTTAGAGCTATGGTTCCCAACCAGTTTCTAGTCTCGATTTCAAGAAAGATCCCCTGAATATCCCCCCCGTGTGCACATGATATTTAAAAATCTTATTCAGCTATATAATGTCTGTATCTATACGATAACTATGTAACTATGAGCGCATAGCAACCCAAAAAAAAGACAGGAAACCGAAATCTCACTAAGATAGTGGCAAATGACTCTTCGCCACCTGTCTGGAGCTTGCCAAAAAAAAAAGAAACAAAAGAACGTCATACAGGATGGGGGCCCATACTTAGCTAAGTTGGTTTGCAAACCATTATACCCCCTCATTAACTAGTTCGATATATCTAAATTCAGCCACTGATAAAGCAACTGAACGCTATCTTGGAGATATAACTGGGTTGATGGGGGATATAACTATAGCTATTCATGTGCAGTACTTATTAGAGGCACTTACCCTTTGGATCCCTTTGGCAAATGCCTGGATCCGGAATTCAACAGTCCGGAATTCAACATGTTTATTGTATATATGATTTATATATATATATCGATAATAACTATAACTATAACTATAGTAATGATAGTATATTATATATATTACATACATATAAATATAAATGTATATATATATATATATATATGTGCCTACCTCATATACACCTCATATCTCCATCCTTTGGGCGCAGGCTGCAGGTGGCCGCCTGAGTAGCTGGCGATGTGGTGCGCCACGCGTCCCCGGCCACAGCCAACGTCCAGGACCTTGGAGCTGGGGCCCAAGTCCAACTTGTCAGCCACCGCCTGACATCTGACACCGAGTTAACCGGGGGTTACAAGGTGGTGCCCCAGTTCGTTAGCTAAGTTGGTGAACATAACTCCAATAACTATGGTTTATGGCAGATATAACGAACTAGTTAATGGGGTTTATAAACCAACTTATAACTGGGGGGCACCATCCTGTATGGTTTTTTAATCAGTTTTGTTGGGGTTGCTTCGGGTTTTATACATTTTTATACTGTGGTTTGATTGTTGGGGATTATAAGGCTTTATATATTTTATAATCGGGTTTTACGGTGTGTTGTGGTTTTATATGGATGTTACGCTGGTTTTATGGAGGGGTTATGGGGTTTAAGAGATTTTAAAAAAAAAACTGATGAACATTGAGTTTAGGCATCTGAGGCATCTGAAAAATCGAAGAATGTGGCTTTCCACAAGCGGAAAAACATGGAAAACCCATCGGAAAAAATGGAGACACAGTCGGAAGTTCACCACAGAAATCCCCAACAAAATATCAAGTTGGCATTGAGTTTGGAAATCCGATTGGGATGAAAACTGATGATTGAGGTGAGTGATTCAAAGTTTCTTCGAATCAAACTATATCAAAATATACGATTCTCGGGTATCCGGATGTATCCGGTACGTCATGTTCTACTTGACCCATTCTGTGCGGACACCTCATGATGACAAGTGTGGGGGCGTTTGGGTTTTCATGTTCATTGTTGTTCATTGTTAAGGTGGCTTCTGAGGCCCCCAATGTTTTTTCACCATTTCCAATGGGAAAAATGTTGGACTTTGCTTCTGAGACCACCCTTTAAGAGTTTCTCCAAGATGCTGATTTCTCAGTAAACCCCCAAATTTTCGATGTGGAAGCCTCACCATGAATCTAGATCCTCCGGCTTGAAAACCCCATGGCTTTTCATAGCTTTTCATGGGTTTTCATGGGTTTTTCCTATCGGCTCAACCCAGCCCTTTTTCGGCTCAAGCAGCAGAAAAAACAGCAAAAAAAAAACCATGCGACCGCCTTCTCTTCCCAGATCACTTGGTTTTGGAAAATGCCGAGCTGAGGATCCTCAATGCAAAAAGCGACCGGTGGCATGGCATCAGCACCAGAGGCTTCTTTCCATCTCCCGGGGTCTCTCAATGGATTGGCTTGAGGATTAGAAAACCGATGAAAACCCCCCCCAGTAAAACCAGGTTAAAACCCCCATAAAACCACCACAAAAGACCATAAAACCCTTCTCATTGATTGTGTTTTTTTTTAATGGTTTTCCGAAGATTTTCCCAAGAAAACCACTCCATTGAGGATGAGAATCTGGAGCTTCATCGAACTAACAAAAGCGCCCAGCGTAACGTGGCTCAAACGTGGCAAGGTCAGCGGTGCATATAAAGGTATGGGACAATCATCCAACTATTAAACCACCACCAAATTATATATTGTTATTCCCATACGTGGTGCCCCATAGTTAGCTAAGTTGGTTTATAACTCCAATAACTATGGTTTATGGCAGATATAACTATAAGAGTTAATGGGGTTTATAAACCAACTTATAACTGGGGGGCACCATCCTGTACCTATACCTATGAGTTTCCATTGACCATCCAATCTCATGCAGGCTATAGGTTTCTTATAAATTTACTTGGATGAAATTCCCTATCGATTAAAGGTTTTTTTTGGGAGGGATTGAATCCTCCAAGTCCAGAAAAATCGTGACAGGGCTCCATCACAGGCGGGATGTACATCTTTTCCACCTCCCCCACGGCGCAGAGATGGTTCAGCACCTTCACCGGCTTCGCTGCATTTCGGCCATGTTGAAAAAACCAGTGTGGCAGGAGGGAACAAAACATCCATAGACCAGCAATTTTGGGGTACCTATGTACCAGGCTTTTGACCCACCAATTAATGGATATTGATGGTGTGGTCTTTCAGACATGGCAGGAATATGCAGGAATGCACATTCCTGACATCAACACGACAACAAAACCATACGGATCTCAACAGTCCAAAAGAGTCTGGAAGAAGGAGCTCATCCGGAGCTCCTAAGACCAAGAAAGGCTTGGTTGGAAAAGCAGATAACCAGGGCCACCCCGGAAATCAAATGATTTTTGTCAGTCTCTTGGCTAGCAAGCAGCTGCATGTGGTATGGAAAAAATATGAAAAATACGCAGTGAGGATGGCAAGTTATAGGTTGCAGCCTCACAAATTGTTGAGTTTCTAGATGTTTCTAGATGTTTCTAGATGTTCCTAGGCACGGTAATGTGCTAAACATTAAACCCAATTAACCAACCCCAAAATCACCACAAATAGGTGTGAAACCATCTCATTTTTTAATGGCAGGATTTCCCACAACAAACCTGGAAGCCGCCAAAGATCCACACCTTATAGTAGTTCACCGTGTTCTCTGCTTCCCTGTTCTTCCCCGTCACGTGTTCCTGACTAAAAAGTTTGTAGGAGTCCAAGAACTCACTGACATGCTCCTCTGGCAAGGTGTAAATGGCTTTCAGAGCTGTAAGCGATGTCCTCGGAACAGCAGCGGCAGTAGCTGGGATGTTGTTACACCGGGAGCTGGGAAGAAAGCGGCCCCGGGAAAGAAGGGGACCTTCCAAGCCGTAGAGAAATCATGGTAAATCTGCGTGTTGGAGATCTGGGGAGGTCAATCCCTCACTTGCGCACATGCACACATACTTGCCTGTCACTTGCGTAGATACTATCCACCCACTGAGCCCTACAAAGCAATCGGCAACACGCTAAATCATTATTTAAATCTTCCCCCCTCTGCCCTACAAAGCAATCGGCAACACGCTAAATCATTATTAAAATTTGCCCCCCCTCTGCCCTACAAAGATATGGCCTGCATGCAAAGTCATGATTTAAATCTTCCCCCCCTCTGCCCTACAAAGCAATGGCCTACGTGCAAAGTCATTATTTAAATCTGCCCCCCCTCTGCCCTACAAAGCAATAGCCTACATGCAAAGTCATTATTTAAATCTTGTCCCCCCTCTGCCCTACAAAGCAATGATCAGCATGCAAAGTCATGATTTAAATTTTCCCCCCCTCTGCCCTACAAAGCAATGGCCTACGTGCAAAGTCATTATTTAAATCTTACCCCACTCTGACCTACAAAGCAATGGCAAACATGCTAAGTCATTATTTAAATCTTCCCCCCCTCTGCCCTACAAAGCAATGGCCAACATGCTAAGTCATTATTTAAATCTGCCCCCCCCTCTGCCCTACAAAGCAATGATCAGCATGCAAAGTCATGATTTAAATCTTCCCCCCCTCTGCCCTACAAAGCAATGGCCTACGTGCAAAGTCACTATTTAAATCTGCCCCCCCTCTGCCCTACAAAGCAATAGCCTACATGCAAAGTCATTATTTAAATCTTGTCCCCCTCTGCCCTACGTATGTATGTATGTATGTATGTATGTATGTATGTTTTTATTACGTACGTACGTACGTACGTATGTATGCATGCATGCATGCATCTATGTATGTACGTACGTACGTACGTAGGTAGGTAGGTAGGTATGTCTGTATGTGTGTATGTGTGTATGGGTGTCTGTGTGTGTGTTTGTGTTTGTATATGTATGTGTATATGTATATGTATATGTGTAGTGTATGTAATGTATGTAATGTATGTAATGTATGTAATGTATGTAATGTATGTCATGGCGAGAAACTCATGTGCACAAGCGAGGGGAAGGTCATGTGTACAAGCGAGTGGTCGCCTTCCTATGGTCAAAGCCATCCGCCACCTCCATAATTATCATATAATGCATATGATTCATGTAGTGATAATTATGTGGATTCATTATAATACAGTAATCCATTCCTACTATAGTGACCATTATTATCCATAATTTATGATTCACCTCCATATTCTATAGTGATAATAATCATCCATATCATAATAGTGATAATATTATCTAATGAATTATAATCGTGATAATTATCATATCCATATCATTACTTTCATATTCATATCATAATTACCACCTCCATATTCTATAGTGATAATAATCATCCATATCATAATATCAGAATTATATGGATAATGAATGATAATGATTATCATGATATTCATCCATATTCAATCCATATTCTACCTTCACTCCGACTTTCATTCGAACCCAAGCTGGAGGAACCAAATGGAACCATTGGACTCCAAGGCAAGTGGCGTGGCGCGATACCACATCTCGGGGTTAACCCCCCATGTGGTGAGTGCAACCACCACGACGAGCGGTGAAAGCGTCAGCAAGGAGCGAATCATGGCCGCTTTTTACCACGACGGACGTCGTAAAGGGGCCCGGAAAACGATAGGTCTGAAGCCAAGAGTTGGGCCGCAGTCGAAGAAACGGGTCATGAAAGTTGGGCACTCAACTTAAGTAGGCAAAAGTGGGTATGGCTCAAATTTTGATGCTCCCAAGCCACAGATTTTAGTGAGGAGTCAGGATTTTGGCCTATAGCCAGTTCACCCCACATGATATGTTTTGCTTCATTTGCCTAGTTGAAGCGATTTTAAATGCAACTTGCCCACACCTATGATGCGATATGATGTGATGTTTCCTCACGCTGTCCTCATTTTTCCAGCGAAAACACGTCGGGTTTTTGTTCTTGGCCCCGGGAGGTGTCAAAAAGAGTGTGGCTTTCCCAATTCAAAACACAGCATCGCAGCATCGAGGATGACCTGGGATGGCTCCATGAAACTTCCATCAACACCAACTGGTTGGTGGTTTTAATTCATCTTGAAATATATGAGTTCGTCAATGGGAAGGATGACATCCCATATATCTGGAAAATAAAATTCATGTTCCAAACCACCAACCAGCCAAAAAACTCACCAAACTACATCCCTTTTGGACTTCCCCAAAGGCCATATCTCGGGCCATCGAAAGAAAACATCCCAGGCCGGGCCGCTAATCTCAGGGTGAAAATTACGGTGAACACCTGGGACAGCAAAGTAGCGGCAGTGGAAAAAAAAGTGAAATCATGATCAAAAAATCTCTGGAGAAACTCAGAGAGGTACTAAAATATCTGGATAAATCATATATTAATATATTGGATTATATTTGGATGAAAATATAAAATTGTGATATAATCCAATTTGTCCATGCATCCCTCTCCGACAATTTATGGCTTCTCTTGGGCAATTTGCAAACGTTCATCCATGCTGCATTCACACGTCCGAATTTTGACACCCCACAACTACGCATGGTCTATGGGTCATCCAAAGCGAGAAAAGGAAAAGTAAACAGGCGAAGAATTGGATTCTCAATCATGTGGTTAAAGCAATATAGTAAACCAATTTTCCCTTTTGCATCCTTTTTGCCACAAATGGGTATAAATGGGTGGTAGGTGGTTTATTGGCCATTTTCCATTGCTATCATTGCTATCGTCAACCGGGAGATTTTTAGGTAAGAAAAGCTAAGAAGCAACAAAGAAGGAGCATTCCAAAAGGAACCACTGGGACGGGAATTCGTTCATTGCATTGGTTTAAGTGAAAATCTTCACCGGAAACCATGGTCTTTGCGATTGAATATCGGGGGGGAGGGTCCCGTAATTTTTCCCGCAAACCAATCCAATGATCCATAGATATCCTCTGGTAAACGTTTACATAACTATGGAAAGATCCACCATGCTATCAATGGGTACATCCAATATAAATCACCATTTTCAATAGCAAACTGTAACAAATTACCAGAGGGTAACTCGAAAACTACTGGCAACGCCATGAGAAATTGAAGGGTTCCTCTGGTGCCTCGAGGACTGACTATCGCCACGAGGTGATCTTTGGTCTCACTCTCTACGCGTGCGTTAAGAGCAGTAACGGGCAATTGAACCAGTTCTGGGGCATTGATTCACCATGGATTTAGCGATTGAAAATGGACCATTTATAGTGAATTTACCCACTGAAAATGGTGATTTTCCATAGTTATGTAAACGTTTACCAGAGGGTACCGTTCATATTTTCCCTGACTCTGCCAGAAATTTCAAGGAACCCCTCCCATTGATCCATGAAAAAAAACCACACTCATGAATGACAGATGTCCTGCTGCGAAGTGACAGTCGCAACATGTCGCAACATGTCGCAGCCGTCTCAAGGGGCTTCGGGGCCCACAGCCTTCGTTCCGCCCTTTCCTCTGGGTCGCCTAGGGCAAAAGGCATAGGGCGGTTCGTAATCGGAAATGGTCTTGGCCCCAGACATGAACCGAATGATGCGAAATGGCGAAATGTTTATCTTTCAGTCCAAGTTCAGTATCATCACTGTCATCAGTGTCATCAGATTCAGTGTAGTAACTGTAGTTAATTATCTGACATAACTACCCTCTGGTAAACTAACAGTTTGCTACTGAAAATGGCCCAGTCGAAATAGTTAAGATTTGATTTACCCATTAGTTAGATGGTGGATCTTTCCATCGTTTTTTGTATGTTTTTTTTGTCTTTTTTCCCATTAAACATGGTGATTTTTCCCATTAAAGAGGATTTACCCATTAGTTCGATGGTGATTTTCCATAGTTTTTTGTATGTTTACCAGAGGGTACCTCTGATATGAGAGAAGGCCCCATCGGATTCACTGGCGAAAAAAACATCGCACCTGCGACGACGACGCTTCTGGCCCTTCGATGGCTGTGTCTCCTTTTTCGCTAGCCATGGGGTTACCCACGGTGTCATGGTGCAGGGTGATGTGGTAAACCCAGAGAATATCAGAGACCTCGGAAGGGTATGATTTGCCCTCTGGTAAACGTTTACATAACTATCGAAAATCACCATGTTTAATGGGAAAACTCACTATAAATGGCAATGTTCAATAGCTATGTTAGTCTACCAGAGGGTAATACATGCTTATACCGCTCATTCCTGGTGAAATTAGGGATGGTGTGATTTCAAAATTTCATTTGATGAGTCGATTGCCCCGTTCTTTTCAGCACTTTGAACAGCGAAGCTTGGCTCCTCGTCCACATCCTCCTCCAATTCGACCTTCTGGGGTTCCATTTCCATATCCGCAGGCAACCGCCTGAGATGTCGATGGTGATGGAGTAGACATATTTTTTAGTGACAAAGTCAAGAATCAAATCGCCCGCAAAGTTTGGGGGTCTAGAGTCTACATAGTGCAAGTTGGTTCAAGCAACTTAGTATGTAACTTCCCTGACTTACCTTGACTTACTGTGAATGGCTTCGCTGCTTGAAAGCTAATAGCCCAACCCGGGCTGAAAAGTCAGGGGTCAAGAAGACTCACTGCGGCCCTGAACATGCCCCCATTTTTTGTGGAAAGTCATCTTTCAACTCCCATTTAAGGGTCTATGTTAGTTGGGTTGGCTCAGAAAATCCGAAGCTACAAATCCATCTTCGCAATCACATATTGTAAAGATCCATTTTAAGCGAGCAAAATAACACTCCAACCCGAAATTTCTGTGCCACAACGCGCGTTTGTTGGTGGGATGCCCATAGCTTCGTTCACATCTTCACTTCTACTGAGTCACTAACCTGAAAATACTTGGATTCATTCATATCATTCATATTTGGAGGTTTCCTGAGTCATGGGGGTACCCATTTTACTCGCTGGATGGTTGATGATGTTTATGATGATCACATAGGTGTATCATAGTTATAGTTGTTAAATGGTGGTTTCCTACAAGTCATGGGGTATCCCAATAATCCCAAGCTAGATGGTTGATTTCATGGGAAATCCCATCCACAAAAATGGATGAGAACTGGGGGTAGCCTCTGTGTTAAAACATACTAAAAAACTATGGAAAGATCCACCATGCTATCAATGGCTAAATCCACTATTTCAATGGTCAATTTCAATAGCTGTGTTAAAACATACTAAAAAACTATGGAAAGATCCACCATGCTATCAATGGCTAAATCCACTATTTCAATGGTCAATTTCAATAGCTGTGTTAAAACATACAAAAAAAACTATGGAAAGATCCGCCATGCTATCAATGGCTAAATCCACTATTTCAATGGTCAATTTCAATAGCTGTGTTAAAACATACAAAAAACTATGGAAAGATCCACCATGCTATCAATGGGTAAATCCACTATAAATATCTATAAATCGTCAATTTCAATAGCTATTTTGACATCACCAGGCCGGCTATGGCCCACGACTTCGGGATGATCCAAGTTTTTCATCCGAGCATCGAAGGCGGTGCCATGCTGACCCATGCCTTGCTGGCAAGGACTTAAGGAGCAGGAAATACCACAAGAACATCCCCGGACGCTTCTGGATGCTTCGGATTGAACCATGATTGCTTTCTGCGGAAATTTCGCCCAAAAAATGGCGATTCTTTCCCAGTAACAAAAACGAAGGTCGTTTTAACGATTGATTCAAGGGAAAAAAAAACGAGAAATACCCTCTGGTAATTTAACATAGCTATTGAAAATGACCATTTATAGTGGATTTTCCCATTAAAGATGGTGATTTTCCATAGTTATGTTAGTTTACCAGAGGGTATCACCAATTTCGTGGGCTCTTGAAGGTCAAGCCACTCACTCATAAGGCACAATCAGATTGGGTTTTCGATGAAAAAAATGATGAGATGCGACGGGAGGATTCGAGTGAGAAATGCTGTGTCTACTCTTGATGGCTGTAACATCAGAATTTCTACATCATTCGGAAGACAGTTAAAACAAATCATTTTTTTTCGGCCATGAAATTCATGTGATCACAAATGATCACATTTTTTCTATGTGTCTCTTTTGAGACCACGAAAATCCTCTTCGAAATGGCCAGGTTGGGGCCGCTTTTTTGGGAGCCAAATCATCCTCGAACAGGGCAAAAACCCATGGCAAAGTTAGGGCAAATAACTCCAAGAGTGTTTAGGTTTATGAGGATTATATCTATGAATCTACAGTATACACTTAACTTGGGTCTGCTAAAGGAACCTCAAAAAAAAAACTACAGATTCCCCAAGTAGTGGGTTTTCAAAACTTCGCTATTGTTTCCCCAATCCTAACCATCATTGCATTCCAGGCTTCGGTCGCGACGTGAGGTCGTGATCAAATTTACCCAGAAACATGCCCTACTTAGATGGGCCATGGCCATCATGGAGTTAGTTAACTATAGTTAGTAAATGGATTATCATTGGGATTTGTTGGGGGTGTTTTCACCCCAGTTACTAACCAGGAATCGCGTTTTTCCTATGGCCCATCTACAGATTCCCGACCCATATACGATCCACCATCCTCCCCATTTTACCATACATATCCATAATTGGAGTAGTATCCCATAGGATAGCAATGTGAGTAAAGCACATTTTCGGATCCACCATGGGATAAAGCACATTATCATCTGGGTACAGTAAATTTAACAACCATTATAACCAATGGATACCAATGGTTACAGTTTAAATGGATATAAACCATTATTTACCCATCTGGTTTACCAATGGTTTTTTCAATGCTTTACCCCGAAACAATGGATATAAATTATAACCATCTGGGTAATTTTAACAACCATTATAACCAATATTAACCCATGTTTCATGGATATACCATCTGGTTATTTAACATAGCCATGGAAAATCCCAAAAATAAATGGAGGTTTTAATTGGAAATCATCTATAAATGGGCTATTTTCCATGGCTATGTTAAATAACCAGAGGGTAAACCATTTACCCAGACACATTCCCTACAGATTCCCGGCCGCCGAGTCGCAGGTTCGTTGCTGGCCGCAGGCGCCGCAGGCGCCGGCCTAGTCGGACACGCCGACCGGGCACCTGGCGAATGAATCAAGGGGCAAAACCGGCCAAAGGGCCATGGAAAATGATCCGTTTAGAGGATGTTATAGATATTTATGGGATACTTATAGGTATTTACAAAAATTTATGGGAATTTATAGGGTTGTATATGATATTTATAGGTTTCTTTTTTGAGGATTTTATAGGTTTCCCCTCTTGCAATCTTGACATAGCCATGGAAAATCAATGAAAATAGGCCATTGATGATTTCCGAGGTAAAACAACTTGGGCAGACCAGCAAGAAACTGGAATTTAACTTGTGCAAAAACCATCAAAAACCTACCCAAAATGGTTATGACTGTTACATAGCCATGGTATAGATGGCCCATAGAAATAGAGGTTTACCGTTCTTAAACATGGTGATTTTCCATGGCAAACTGTTGGTCATAACCAGATGGTAACTTGCATGATGAATTGCATTGAATTATATTGAATTGCTATGAACATCTCTGAACTATAAGATCATATAAGGTCTATAAGCACCAAAAGATGTAGATGCAAAGAGGATTGGAAACATTAGAATTCAGGACAACTGGGGTCCTGCTAGTCCTGCTAGTCCTGCTAGTCCTGCTAGACCTGCCGGCCTCGGACCCAGCGGATTCCGAATGCTCCTGTGCCGCCGGTCTCACAGGATCTTTTTGTTGGGCCCCGTTTTGGAGCTTCGCTGTGTTAGATGCTCTTAGATCCTATCAAATCCTGTGAGCTTGAGCATTTTGAGCACTTCAAAAATTGATTTAAAAAAAAAAAAAACTACATCATCTACCAGGTGGATTTTTTTTCATTCCAGCAACGCCTTGCAACAGAACACGCCTTGCAACACCTGAAGATCTTGAGCCAACCGTGCACTCCTCCGGCGTCCGAATCGGAGATTGGAGCTGCTGGAGCTCTTCGGAGTCCTCCAAGACGTCTGCCCAGGTCTGCCTGGGAAACCCAACAGCTGGGATTTTTTCAACAGCTCTGCACCAAACAAGATCAATGGGAATTTCAGCCTTATTTTGTAGGGATATTCCATTACATAGGCCTTATATAGGCCTTATATATGGTAGGTACCTCCAATTTAGGTTCCTGAAATGGTCATTGACAAGAGGTGTCACTACCCTCTGGTAAACGTTAACCAAAAACTATGGAAAACCACCATGCTATTCATGGGTAAATCCACTATTTCAATGGCTATTTTAACATAGCTATTAAAATTGGTCCATTTAGTTCCTTGAATCTTCCCTATTAGTTAGATGGTGGTTTTCCAGTTCGCAAATTGTAGGTTAACCAGAGGCTAACCGGCTAACAACAACAGCCTCTAGATGGTGGCTCTGACCTGCCATTGGAGCCTCAAAATCACGGAGAACTTAGGTACCCTCTGGTTATTTAACATAGCCATGGAAAATGGCCCATTTATAGATGGTTTACCTGGGTTTACCTATTAAAAATGGTGATTTTCCATGGCTATGTTAAATCACCAGAAGGTACTTCATGGCACTTCATGGCAGGCCATTGGAAATCACCTAAGTGCTCTAACTGCTCCCAAGGTGCCCTGCAATGAGCTTCAAGGGCCCATTGCTGAATGCACTCGTCTCCCAAGCCAACCTCGGTGAATTCGGACCGGGGATCACCGGGATCACCTGGCCCAATGGATCTACAAAGAGTTGGGCAAATCATCCAGCTTTCGGGGCACTTAAGGTGGCTTAATGTGGCTAAAATATGCTTAAAATATGCTAAAGATTGATGAATGTGGCCATTATGGCCATCCTTTTTTGGTCGGTTTTTCGGCGGTGTTTTTTCGGGGCTTCCCCTCATTGATCTGCGCAGATTTTCCCTACATTTCGCCCAAGGCGCGGGTTCAACTTCAAAGAGCCGAAGGAGGCCAAAGAGCGCAGCATGCTGTCGGCGTCATGGTCCGGAAGGGCCACCTGGGTTTGGGGAGCCTGGAAGGAAAATCGGCAGGGTGTGGATCTGAGAATGGAGCAAAAACCCCATAAAATATGGTCATTTTAAATGGGCAAGATAATAATTAACCAGACTGGTTGGTGGTTGACCTACCCCTCTGAAAAATATGAAAGTCAGTTGGGATCATTATTCCATATTATTCCCAATATGTGGAAAAATAATCCAAATGTTCCAAACCACCAACCAGTCATTTAATGGGGAACATGATAATTAACCAGCAGATTTCGGGATACACTCAGACAAGCCAAACCATATGATCTTCTCCAGAAAGGCCCCAAAAATTGCAAATTGGGACAATGTGAATTGGAGTTTGGGGCAGAAACCCGTGCACAACAAGCCATGGCGTCGGTCACCTGTGAGTTTCGTTTGGGGAATCTTGAGGACCCCAGTTACCCCAGATGATTTTTTGAATGTGTGGAGAGTAGGGCAAGAAAGATTCCGATAATGGATGTGCGAGGGTGACCTGCCGGTGACCTGCCATATCCGAAAAAATCACATCCACTGGCCCACGCCATTGACTTTCAAACTCATTTAAATGGGCATCAGTAAGGCGCTAAAATGTTAATCATTGTTAATCAAGGATTCTTTGTAAACTCCAAGTTTGTCAACAGTGTGGTGCCATTTTTTCTACTTCATGATACTTCATTAGGCATTACTATATTTTATTTTGGGATGGTAACCGGGCAACCCCAAAATTCACATTTCCAGATCATGTTCCCATAGCTTTCCCCATAGGTTGGTTTTCCACCAAATATGGGAGGTTTATCCCCCAAAAACCTCCAAAAGCCTACCCGAAAAACTGCCCAAGTGACAAAGCTCCTCTGGAAATTTGCTGCTGGCGCCTGACACAAGTCCTTCCATTCCTGTTCAGGTCCGAGGTCAGCTCCGATTTCTCTTGGCTATGTCATCGAGATTTGCCCACAAAAAATTGCCATGGGATCTACCCCCCCAAAAAAATGGTACTATCCCATCACCCTATCAATGGCCATGACTCAGGAACCGATTTATTGGAGGTACCTACCATAAGGCCTATTTTTCAGGCCTATGGAAATTTCAGGGGATATACCCGCAATTCATATGGCCAAAAATATGGTACTTTCGTACCTCCATCAATCGGATCCTGGAGATCTCCCATTGGCCCTACAGTTCGTGTGGGGACCACGACACGAAGGGACCCAATGGACCCAAACCCCTAAAAATGGGCAGTTTCGTCCCAGATGGGACCGGTTTATGGCATCGAAATGGATCGACAAAGGTGATGCTAACCAGTTACATACTCTTTGTTGGATGATCCAAGTAGCTACAGTATGATTTTCACAACTTACTAAGTTGCGAGATTGTAAAATAAGATGTCATACGATGTTATAAAATGTTACTTGCGATGTTCTAAGTATAGAACGATCGAACATCAAATCCAAGCAGTTTTATATGTTTCCATATGTTCCATTGGAAAAAATCGTCTAAACTTCTAAACTTCAATATATTCTATATATTGTCCATATATATAGTTCCATGGTTTTTTCCAGAATAAAACATCTATTTCCAGCCAGATTTCCATATATTTTCCATATAAAACCATTAAAAAACTGCCCGAAAAAACCTCCGGCGTTTTCCCCCGAAAAAAGTCCTGGAACTTCTGCGACCCAATGGGGTCCCGGAAGGTTCGGTGCCCGCGTGCCATGAGGACCTCCACATCCGTGCCATGCCTAGGCACAGCACGGCACGTGGATAAGATGAATGGAAAACTCAAATATTATACATGGCTATAGATGGTTATAGATGGCTATAGATGGTTATAGATGGTTATAGATGGTTGTAGATGGTTATTACATAAATTATAGATGGTTATAGATGGTTATAGATGAATGGTCATATCTGATGTATAAAAATTATATTAGAGTTATAGATGGTTATAGAAAACCTTAATCGTAGTTATATAACCAGACATAGTAGTAGTGTTTTTGGTAATAATAGGTTTTTTTTTATATCTCAGATATGAATGGTGGATATGAATGGAAATATATTAGTTATAGTGGCATATGAATGGAAATATGATGTTGCACTTTCCTATAGTAGTGTTATACTATAGTGTATAGTAATAATGGTATAAATATCTGAGTTATAGTGGAATATGGCCCATATAGTAGTAAATTAAAATATTGGAATATCTGGTAGTTTGAATATCTATAACTATTGGAATAGTGGGAATATATTATAGTTGGGCACGTTGTGGAATATATACTATATGGTAGTTATAGATAGTTATAGTGGGCAAGTTTGTTTCAGATTAACTTTTACTATCTTTTACTTTGAAGGATGATTAGAGCTGTAATCTGGATAGATTATGATAGCTTACAATAGTTCACTAAGTGGAAAACCTCTATTGAACAGAGTGGGATTGAGTGAAAATGATTGAGTCGATGGCCATTTCAGTGACCCATCTATAATAAGGCCTATATAAGGGCTGCGGAAGGGGATATGTCCCCAATATCTGGCTTTATGTCCTGCAATTCCCATCGCTTTGTCAATTGAGCATAATGGATATGATCATTGCATATTCTGGTATATCTTGCGGACATGATACATGCTGATGATGTAGAATATATGAATGGTGATTTAGAGGATATAATGGAATATTCTTCGGGATGTAACTGGATATGCTTGATACTTACCCTCTGGTACTTTGTTGCAATTTGCGAACCGGAAAATAGCCAAAATGGTGGGGAGGATGCACTAAATGGCTAGTGGCTTCCAGCTAGGAAAATCTCCTGAAATTCTCCGTGGGTACATCTATCCTCTGGTTATTGATGTCAACCCTGGATTAATAAACCCCGTTTACGGCTGTTTAATTGGGAGGGTACCATTAAAAAAAAGTATCAGATGAAATGACTATTGGAGGAGTACCCCCCTAATTCATAAACCATGGTTTAGTCTCATCCGGGGTTGACATTACATATATCTGGGTAAATTATAATATTTCACTAACCTGAATAGTTGGGCCATTTGGGGATAATTTCCCTTACTAACCATGATTTCCAGGGCTCGGTCGCGACGTGAGGTCGTGATCAAATTTACCCAGATATATCTGCTTGGGAAAGTCGTAGCTCCAAGGTATAGCTCCGGGGAAAATGCTGGCCCAAACCTCTGCACCGCTGGTAGTCACTGCATCTGAGGTGCTGGTTCACCTGACATCCGCGGAATCGATCCGCGAAGCTGGAAATTGGGATACCATGGGGGACATCATTGCATAAGGACATGAATCTAATGATGTATAATATGATATAATTTAGTACAATATATTGATTACAAATAGATTCCACTAGATTATTAATAATGATTCATAAAACATGAATATACATTATATATATATATTATATAATGTGATACAACCAACTTAACTATTTGATAGTTGATCTATCATATTGGTTAACTAATTATAATTGATAATTGATCTATCATATTGTCTATAACTGGTTGGTGGTTGGGCCACCCATCTGAAAAATATGAACCCATCTGAAAAATATGAAAGTCAGTTGGGGTTACTATTCCGAACATATGGAACAATATAAAAAAAATGTTCCAAACCACCAACCAGATAATGTGATATAACTGGGATGTTGACTAATTGGGATAGACAACCAACTTAAATATACTTAAATATGATAATTGGGTGTGCCTTGAAATTGGGTGTGCACATGTGTGCACCCAAATTTGGCATGTTGCCCAGTCCCATCCCAAACGATGCAGCGATGTTCATACTTGTTCCATACCCTGCTTTCTAATGCTACAACCACGCTGAGTCATCTTCTCACGGGAATTTCACCAATAATGTCCTTTTGGTAAAAATACCCTCTGGTAAACTAACATAACTATGGAAAATCACCATTTTTCATGGGAAAATCCACTATAAATGGTCATTTTCAATAGCAAACTGTTAAATTACCAGAGGGTAGGTCTTCCCGATCCGACCCAGCCTTCTCCATGAAATCGATGACGCACCAAATGTCCACTAAAGAGGTGGAACAGATCTCTTTCTCTTTGATCAAGGCACTCATTGGCTCCCGACCTGCGGTCGCCATCTCCCAGCATCTCCCATGGGATGACTGGGATGACTGGGATGACTGGGATGAATTCCCATGCCTCACCAAACTGGTGATAGGTTGTTTCAGTGCCTCGAGTTTCGTAGCAATGTGAGGTTCGATCTTCTTATTTTTAAGCTAGTTTCTTGGAGTTTTGGTGGCTGGGGTACAGTAGGTTCCTACAGCATCTGCTTGTTTATGGATTCAGGATGGCCATGGCCCCAAGGAACTCTGCATGTTTTTTTGGCTGAAGATTCCCTGATAGATGTGGGACGGTCAGCAGATAATTCGAAGATCTGAGCAAATTTCTTTCTCCCTCTCAACTTCTTTTGGTCTGAAAGACTCTACCCTCTGGTAAACTAACAGTTTGCTATTGAAAATTGCCATTTAGTTCGTTGATTTACCCATTATATAATAGCATGGTGATTTTCCAGTTCGTTTTTGGTAGGTTTACCAGACTCAACAAACCATTCTAAGCCCCTGTCCAATCCAATACTTCAAGCCCCATCTGCTTTTTCCCTTTTTGTGAAGTCACTGGGAACTCTGGGAACCAACCAGTAGGTCATGGATGGGGGGTATAGCCGGGTATAGCCAATAATAAATAAACAATCATGGATGGCGAGTGGTTTCTCATGGGATTTTACCACATTATATCACCATGATATATATCCTATTGCAATAGCACGAATATCCCATTATGTGGATGTTACATCCCACAAACTAATCAACTAACCCCCATGATGATAAAGGCTTGACCACACTAGAGTATTTCTTGGTCTTCGCAATGATTGCTACTTCTTTTGCCATGGTAAAACCCATGTTTCAACCCATCTTGAGAGCAGAATATGCCCAGGCTGTCCCTGGGCCCACCCTCTGCGAATCCACAAATCCAGGTGGAATGATCGAGAGCTGGCTGCAGAGCTCCATGATTACTCAAACCATAGAGTAATTAACCATAAAAATCAAACCATAGCCTCAATAATCACCATGTATGGTGAATCCTATGGTGAATCCTATGGTTAATCCTATGGTTAATCCTATTCTTCACCATAAATTGGTGGTTCACTGTGCGAACTGAAAGCCATCACCAGGTGCAAATCGATGAACTCTATGGGATCTATGGAATCCATGGAATCGATCAACTCTCTGGGTCAGTTCCCCCCAAGTCCCAAGAAACTCCAGGCGCTCCCGACGTGAGGTCGTTTTCTCATGGATTTTTGCAAATCATATCCCATTACCCTCTGGTAAACGTTTACATAACTATGGAAAATCACCATGTTTCATGGGAAAATCCACTATAAATGGTCATTTTCAATAGCAAACTGTTAAATTACCAGGGGGTATATACCACTATACCAGCATATTCCCACCAATATTCTTCCACGAATACCTATTACTTGATGGGGGGTAATATCTATACTAAGATTATTCCATTTATATTGCCGCTGTTATACTCAGTATGCATTTATTTGTGGGAATACAAATCCGCAATTATTGATATCTTACTTACTACATATCTATACATCATTCTTATTCCCACTAATAATCTAGATTAGCTTATGTCATGCATATTCTCTAACATGTAGATGTATAGTTATATATATATACCAAATGATTTCCTACATCATAATATAACTAGTGATATTCTTACGGGTCAATGATCATTCACTGACCTTGAAACAAGGGGTCGGTTCCGCGAGGTCGTGAAGGTTGACCCTTCCCAGATTATTCGCCATCAGTAACCATCATTAACTATCATAGAGACTTTGAATGATGGGTGAAAGGAATTGAAATGACCCAACTATCAATCAATACTTCACGAACCTCAAGTGATATTTCTAGGCAAAAAAAATGATATATCACTAACCTGACCATCCTAACTATATTATATAATACTAATATACAAGGGATGATCCCAGGCACTCTGCTCCTGCAACTGCTCCAGCAACTCGGCACAGCGTTGCTCTGCCGCCAACTTCAACTCGTCGAAGGCCGCCGTGATGTTGGACCGCGCCTGGCCGGGTTTCGGCCATGGAGGATGCTTCCAAATGGGAAAATCCTCCAAGTCACCATGGGTGTCAATATGTTTTAATACTAAGTCATGGTCTTAAAGTCGTTTTTTTTGGGCATAACTTTGGGGTTTCCCCACCCACCATAGAAATTTATCTGAAGAGTTGGGCAAAAATCTGGAGGACATGTTTTTCGTGCTGCAAGCCACATGTTTTTCGTGCTGTAAGCCCCTTAGGGCATCAAATTTGGGGTGAGTTTCCCACCGTGTGGTGGCTTTGAAGAGAACCACAAAATTTAATGTTTGACCAGCCAACCAGTTACCAGTTTGAAAGGACCCCAACTGGGCAATTTTTCGATTAGGAGCCGTGTGAACACAGTAAAACCTTTATAAAGGAATGGAAGGTGGAAAAAAAATGAATGAAAGTGGCCTCAGGCAACAAGAAAAGTCGGGCTGGAACTTTCAACTAGCTCAATGATCTTGAGTTCAATGGGGGTTTCCTAAAATGGTCGGATATTGGAGGTACCCAACTTTTTTCCCAAAAAAAAATGGATGGTTCAAAATGGAAACCTCCATTTTGAAAGTTGTAAAGAAAATGCCACACCTATCCCAAAAATAGCCGCTGCCTGCATACACGCCATCTCAGAGGAGTCGAGACCTCATTTTTCGCCACAAATGCCATTGGTAAATGAGGACCTGGTGATTTAGTTCATGGATTTACCCATTGAAAATGGTGATTTTCCATAGATTTTTGTAGGTTTACCAGAGGGTAATTACAAAAGGATGTTCTGGTTGGTGGTTGAGCCACCTACCCCTCTGAAAAATGATGGAGTGAGTAACAGTTGGGATTGTGAAATTCCCAACATATGGAAAGTCATAATCCAAATGTTCCAAACCTAAACCACCAACCAGTTGTTTGTTGATGTTCTACAGCCAGTTCTTCGGCTTGTGAACCAAGCGGCTCTGGCCCAGCAGTTTCAACAAAGCTTGGTCGTCCAGAAGCTTGTTGCACAAGGCCTCAATAATATCCTTGACGCGTTGCCGATGCTTCCTGAGGCGAAAGAAAGGCGAGCGAACTGAGTTCGCGGATCTGAGCATCATGAATACCCTCTGGTAAACGTTAACAAAAAACTATGGAAAATCACAATTTTTCATGGGAAAATCCACTATAAATGGTCATTTTCAATAGCAAACTGTTAGTTTACCAGAGGGTATCTATGGATATGTATGGATGAGTTTGGATTATGATATGGATTCTATGGAGGTGTTCTCGTATGGGGGTACCCCAAAATCATCCATGTTCATAAGATTTTCCAATTAACAAAACATCCATCTTGGGGTACCATTTAGGAAACCTCCATATACCGGAAAAACGTCGAACCTTGACATGTCATACGTAGGCCCCCATGATGTTTCCGTTGATGTTTTCCGTTCTGTGTGTGTAATTACGTGTGTACACACATATATATATACACACATGCATATTCAAATAAGGAAAACTGCACCCCTACCCCCAAAAAAAGACTAATTACAGTGGCACATTGTGATGATCCCTATCATCAAACTAACATCCTGGAAACCCGATCGGTCGATCCTGTCGGGGAACACTGTATAGTTATATTCAAAGGAAAATAGTGTCATTCCCACTATCTGCAGGAGACTTCCATAGTTTACCAGCAAACAAAAGTCCAGCAGTTCGTTCAAGTCGTTCCACCGAGCATGGAAATCATGAATTTCCTGAGCAACACAGTGAACGTAGCAGCCAAAGGTCTCAATCAACGTGGCGGATGGCAATTTGTACCTCGGCAAGTTCTTCATCCTTTTACGACAAAAGCAACCCCCAAAAAAAGCATGACGAAAGGTGTGCCACCAGGATGGTAGTTGTAGAATGTTAATAGATAGTTATACCATCTGGTTATGACTAACATAGCCATGGAAAGATCCACCATGTTTAAGTTCGGTAAACCGGTAAACCATCTATAAATCTATTGGCCATGGCTATTTTCCATGGCGAACTGTAACAGTCATAACCAGAGGGGTATCAATACCATCTGGTTATTTAACATTGCCATGGAAAATAGCCGATTTATAGATGGTTTTCCCAGCTAGAAACCTCCACTTGTAGATGAAAATGACCGAAAATATCTCCAGGTGTCCAAGGTATTGAAGCGGCATCGCAGCTACGGCCGTCCACCACCATGGATTTTTACCACTGGGGATGACCTAGTCACGTCATCATGGAGAAAAACCGTGGAAAGCAGGTGGATTTCCAGGGGCCTTTCCACATCATGGCTATCATCAATGGCCATTTATGGTACTTAACCCAATTTAACTATAACTATATTTGATGGTGATATAGGATGTGATGATGTGATATATAACACTCAGTTTCTGTGGTTTATACATCTTTATCATCGATATAACTATATATATATAACTATATATATAACTATAACATAACCCAATAGTTCATCCCATTGTTATCCAGTGGGGATATAGAATATCTGCTTGGTGATTTTAAGCATATTGAAAAATATGAGTTCGTCAATTGGGAAGGATGACATCCCATATATGAAATGGAAAATAAAATTCATGTTCCAAACCACCAACCAGTTAAGTACCTCCATTTTAGGATCCTGGAGATCCATTGATTTAGATGAATTTCCCAGCTATACCCATCATTTTCCACGTTTTTCCTAGGTTTTCCCGCCATTTTTTCCCAAGAAAACCAGTCCATTGACCCTCCAAGCGACGCATGGTGCTGATGGTCGTTTCCTGCGATGATTTTTCGGCAGGGATCTACTCGTGGAACTTGACGAAAATCCAGCTGATCCCAAGCAGTCGCGATCAGAAAAAATGATCCAATGATCCCCAACGGAGAGTTGATGTTTAACCGTTATAATCTCATGATACCCTCTGGTAAACGTTTACTCAATGGATTGGTTTGTTGGGGAAAATCTTAACCGGAAACCATGGTTTTTACCATCAAATATAGGGGTTTCCTGTAAATTTTCCCATCATCCAATTCTATGATTTACAGTTTGCGAACTTGAACATATGGCCATTTAGTTCGTGGATTTGGCCATGAAAATAGCATGGAGATGTTCCATCGTTTTTTTGTAAACGTTTACCAGAGGGTATATGATAATCCCATGATCATATCCATACATCTGGGTAAATTATAATATTTCACTAACCTGAATCTTGCGGCCATTTGGGGATGATTCCCCTTCCTAACTATGATTTCCAGTGAGGGAGAACAGTGAGGTCGTTATAATTTACCCAGAATGATTTTTCGATTGGAAAATCACGTGATTTTCCAAACCCCATTAACTATAGTTATAAGTACCATAAACCATAGTTATTGGAGTTATGTTCACCCACTGAACGCTATCTTGGGGGCCCCACAATATATATATATAAACATCGATAGATTCCTACGATGATCCTCCAACTACCCAAGCACAGAGCAGCAGCCAGACACTCCGAGCCACTGGCACATTCATTGCAGATCAGCCGCTCGCAATCTTCGCCTCAGGATCCACCCCCAAGAATAAATCGCAAGTGATGTTACTCTCTGGTAAACTAACAGTTTGCTATGGAAAATTGCCATTTATAGTGAGTTTTCCCATTGAAAATGGTGATTGTCCATAGTTATGTAAACGTTTACCAGAGGGTATTGTCAATGGATTGGTTTTGTTGGGAAAATCGAAACCAGAAAACCCATGAAAACCCCATGATTTATCCATGATTTTCATGGTAAAAACCATGGTTTCCGGTGATTTTATTTTCCCAACAAAACCAATCCATTGTTCTTGGGATGTTCATCCCAGAAGTGTAACATGAGGATTACAAGAATTTCTGCGAGTCACACATTGGAAAGCACCAAAAAATTGTGGTTTCCTCCTGAAAAATCCTCCTGAAAAATCCTCATTGAATCCTCATTCTGGAACCTCAAAAAATCATCATCAAGAAAAATAGAGGATGAAATATGATGAAATCCTGAGTCAAAAAATCATGATCCATCCCTCGATCTTGATCTAGGCAAAACTTTTCAAGAAAGATCTGGCCGCGAAATCCCCCACGATTTCAAAACACCAAATTGTTGCCCATGGTCAGACATGGTAAATTATGATCATCCATCCCATCATGGGAGATCCAAACATCAAGGGGGAAAAACTCTGACCATCTGGTTATGACTAACATAGCAAACTGGAAAATCCCAAAAATAAATGGAGGTTTCTAGCTGGGAAAATCATCTATAAATGGGCCATCTATACCATAGCTATGTTAAATAACCAGAGGGTACAAAATTGATGAGGATCCCCCCACAAAACTGCTGGCTTAATCCAATCCAACTTCATGGCACGGAAGAACTTCGTCCAAGATTCCTCCAAGATTCCAGTCCATCCCAAAGGCTCGGAGTTCCTTCCGTTCTGTTCGTCTCCATGGCTATCATGGCTGGACAACCCCAACCATTTAAAGTCCCAAACCTCCATGTTTCATGGGAATTTTCCGGCGATCCCCCAAAAGAGACCGTTTAAAACATCCGATTTCACTGGACCATATTAGAGGTACACGAATCATATCTGAACACCATCTTTACCATTCCAGTAAAACCAAGTGATTTTCCATCTTCAAGTGATTTCCATTGGCTCCAGAAACCAAAAAATCGCCAAGGGACAGTAGAGTTCATATCGGCTGGTTCGATGGATGGCGCAGTACTGTGCTCGGTGGATGTTTAACACCTGCGATGACCCGGGGTCGTCGGAAAAAATCTGTCATCCTCTGGGGAAAAAAAACTCGACCCTCTGCCGATTTTTCAGCCTTTGCTATATGGAAAATGATCCATAATGATCCACAATGATCCATAGATTCTGGGTAAATTATAATATTTCACTAACCTGAATAGTTGGGCCATATTTGGGGATCATTTCCCTTACTAACCATGATTTCCAGGGCTCGGGAGAACAGTGAGGTCGTGATCAAATTTTACCCAGGATGATTTTTCGATTGGAAAATCACGTGATTTTCCAAAGCGAGCCATGGTCCAGGCAGGCAATTCTTATGCTGCCATGGCTGCCGAATTCGCAGGACATTTCCGAATCCAGTTCCCATCCATTTCCCATCCATCTTCCCGAAAAACATCCCTAGTTGCAAAAACCAAAACCAAATACACAAAGATAAGATTACCCTCTGGTAAACTAACAGTTTGCTATTGAAAATGGCCATAGAAATAGTGGATTTACCCATTAAAAATGGTGATTGTCCATAGTTATGTAAACGTTTACCAGAGGGTAAGATTAATTCATGTCAAAAAAGATCCAATTGGAGTTTCAGGATCCTAAAATGGAGCTACGTTAGTATACGTACCATATTTTTGGGCATATGTTGTAGGGATATTCCCTTATATACCCTCTGGTAATTTAACATAACTTACTATAGAAAATCACCATGTTTAATGGGTAAATCAACAAAATAAACGGTCATTTTCCATAGCTTTTTGTATGTTTACCAGAGTTTAGGCCTTATAATGGCCATTGAAAAGAAACTGCTGGTGAAAATGTTCATGTCCTCTACGATGGAAGGCTTCCTCTACATGGAGTGCTAAAGAGCATCCCTTTGACAATTTTGGGGGTTGACTCTGGTGCTGTAACTTGACGACGCCAAAAAAAAAAAATCATTGGATTTTGCTTACCAAACCATGATCAAATTATATTATATATATATAATTCAGCCAGTCTATCCCCATTCTATCCCATTTTTTCCCCATAAAAGAGATCCCACTTTGTGGATGGTAAATTGGGTTTACCCCATTAAAGTATTAACTATATTGGTTCTGTGTTTAAACCACAATTTGAACCATAATTCAGCCAGGTATCACCCCCATATTTATCACAACTATCCCATTATCCAATATCTCACACCATCATTTCCAGATTCCAGGGCGCAGCCATCATGTGTCCAGTCTTGCGTTTACCCTCTGGTAAACTAACACTTTGCTATTGAAAATGGCCATAGAAATAGTGAAATTCCCATGAAAAATGGTGGATCTTTCCATAGTTTTTTGTAAACGTTTACCAGAGGGTATATGATAATCCCATGATCATATCCATACATATATATATATATAGTTATTTATATATATATAGTTATTTATATATATACCGTTAAAATGAAAGTTAGGATGCCTCCGCGAATTCCAAATATTCCTCCCCCTCAGTTAGAATGCGGCCCGCGCACGGCAAAAAATCCTTCAGTTAGAATGCCTCCCCACCCGGGTTTTAAGTTTTTTTGTTTTTGGAGAACCCTTTGCACAAATCCCTCACTTAGAATGCCTTCGCACTATGAATATCATCCGATGTTAGAATGCAGTTAGAACGCTTCCCCCTTGAAATTGCTTTCTACCAGCATTTCAGCAATTAGAACGCTTCCCCCTTGAAATTGCTTTGCCAGCATTTCAGCAGTTAGAATGTTTCCCCCTTGAAATGGCTTTTTACCAGCATTTCATCGGTTAGAATGCTTCCCCCTTGAAGTTGCTTTTACACAAGCATTTCAGCAGTTAGAATGTTTCTCCCTTGAAATGGTTTTTTACCAGCATTTCAGCAATTAGAATGCTTCCCCCTTGAAGTTGCTTTTACACAAGCATTTCAGCAGTTAGCATGCTTCCCCCCTTGAAAAGGTTTTTTTTACCAGCATTTCATACGTTAGAATGCTTCCCCCTTGAAATGGCTTTTTACCAGCTTTTCAGCGGTTAGAATGCTTTCCCCTTGAAATTGTTTTTTACAAGCATTTCACCAGTTGGCGAAAACAATAGATAGAATGCCTCCCCGGAAACTACAGCAGATATGGGTCAATGAAAAAGGCATAGAAGAAAGGGAAGGGTAAGGAACAATATAGAAGAAAAGGAGGAGAAAAGGGAAGAGGATAAGATCGGAAAAGAGACAAGGGCACTCCAGGTTCCCTGCGGGTCAGAAACATATGGCTACAGCAGGGAAAACAACAGATAGAATGCCTACGGAAACTACAGCACGTATAGATCAATGAATACAGACATAGAAGAAAAGGAAGGGAAAGGAACATTATAGAAACAAAAGGACAAGGAAAGGGAAGCGGATAAGATCGGAAAAGAGACAAGGGCACTCCAGGTTCCCTGCGGGTCAGAAATGTGGCTACAGTAGAAAAACAACAGATAAAATGCCCCCCGGAAACTACAGCAGATATAGATCAATGAAAAAGACATAAGAAAAGGAAGGGCAAGGAACAATATAGAAGAAAAGGAGGAGGCATTCTAACTGTATTTCGCCTGTAAAATACCAGTCAAAACTTACATTTTCTTACCAATTTTGGCGCCGCATTCTAACTGTGTTTCTGCATATTTACAGGTGTTTCCCCAGTTAGAATGCGACTGCCGTGGGGGGGGGGGCCAAACGGGCCACCATCACGCGAAGCCAAAACCGCATTCTAACTTTGTTTTTAACGGTATATATATATATATACCCTCTGGTCATTTAACATAACTTACTATAGAAAATCACCATGTTTAATGGGTACCTCATCAATGCTCCCGGCATCGGTGCCTCACCCTGTGGACCTTGACCCAGCAACTTCACCAAGATATGACTGGCACTCGCTCGGCGGCGCCGGTGCCTAGCGGCTGAGCGATGGTTTTTGTCGTCTTCTGAACGGGGAACCGAAAAAAAAAATGCGGAGGAATAGAAGGTGGATATTTTCAAAAGGTGAATATTTTATGAAAAAATGGTGGATATTTTCAATGGCTGATATTCAAAGTTTCCATACAGCCATTGAAAAAGGTGGAGATTTTATGGAAAAGGTGATTTTAACATATGTTAACAGTGAAAAAATAGTGATTTCCATGGGAATTTCATAGGATGTAAATTTTGGGATTTCGTAGGGTCTCACCATCAAAAATAATGATTTTTTTTTAACTCACTAACACTCCTGCTGCATGACCCACTCTGCGTCTCACGCGCCAATGGACTTTGCCATTGGGGAAGGCTATGTACAGCCACACCGGTCACCGCGGGAGGCGACTATCCGGTGGGCGTTCATGCCACCGGACGTCAGCCAGGGTCGCGGCGAACGGCGGGGGCTCCCCATCGACGCCGGGTGCGGCCGCGGCCGGGAGTTCGAGGAGAGTCTCGGCCAGGGCGCGCTGCGCCGCGACGGATAGGAGGCCGGCCCAACGGTGCACGTAGGCCTGAACTGCCGCCGAGCGGAGGAGTGCTGGCGCAGTGCGGGCGCGGGCGTGCGCCAAGGCTCGGAGGAAGTCGGCGGCTTCCTCGCCCCAACGACCTCCTACTTCGAGACCCAAGATGATTAGGTGGCAGCGGCGCGAGCCGGAAAACTCGGGGTAGGTGTGTTCCCGCTTGCGCTGGGAGGCTGCCAGGATCGCCGCGCCCGGGTTCGCGTCGGAAGCGTGGCGCACCTGTCCGGTGCGGCCAAGGGGGCTGACGAGGGTCACGTCGACTGCCAGCTGAGCCCCGTGCCAGAGCGGCAAGTCGTTTGCGAGGACTTCAATCTGGCGTGCGTCGGTGACCGGGACCGCGAGGTTCATGCGCGAGAGCGGCACGTTGACCGCGACGCGGGCACCGGCCTCGCGGCAGATGCGGGCGACCGCGCGTTCGATGGGCGCAGCTCGTGCCCGGAGGACGCCAGTGGTGGCGCATGCGGCACGGTGGTCGCCGTGAGGGTCGAGTGTCAAGCCACACCGACATCGGGAAGGACCGCAGCTCAAGGGGGCTCGGAGCCGCCGTTGCAGCAAGGTGCGGAAATGCGGGTTGCCGAGCTGGAATTCCGGGCTGGTAGGAAGGGTGGTGACTGCGCGGCCGCTGTGTGGGCCAGCCTGGGAGAGGAGAAGCGCGCGCTCCGGAGGGGAAAGGTCAGATAGGAGCGCGGCGAGCTCGTCCAAGTCCTGGGCTGCACTGATGTCGCGTCGCCACCCCCGCAGGAAATCGCCCGGGGTCCGGTCTTCGTGCGAGAAATGGCGGCCGCCGATGATAGATTCCCAGGGTGGGACAGTCGCCCCGCTGTTCCGGAGGAGCTGGGCTGCCTGGGAGGCGGCGAGGATGCTGGGTGGTTGTGGGCGGGCCTCGCCGTTGAGGAGCTGGAGAAGGCGGTCCGCCACAAGAGGAAGGCGCGAGTGGAGGATGGGCAAGGTGTCGGCCCATGAGGCCCAATACGCGGCGAGGCGCGAACGGTGGGCCGAGCGCAGGCCGCACCCCCCCAAGCGCAATGGGAGTTGGGCCCGGCGTAGCTGTAGGTCCGTAAGGGCCGCGCCTGCCGCCACCAGGGTGCTGACGCAATGTGCCACCGCGGCGTCGTGGGCGGCTGCAAAGTCTGTAGTGTCCGCCGGTGGGAGGACGCGGAGGAGATAGTTGCTCCGGGGGGCTGCGCAGAAAAGGAGCAACAGCCAGGCGGCCTGCAGGTTCTCTACCCATGGGATGCGGTGGAGAAGGAGGTCTTGTTTGGTGCGGACCTCGGTAAGAGCATGTTGCACGTATTGCGCGCTCCCAATGGGGGTGCCCAGGACCTGGAGGCCTTGCGCCGAAGGGGGCAGAGTCCAGTCGCCGACCCAAACCCGGTCGTTGCTGTCAGCCGGCTGCAGCTCTGGGAGGTGGCGCGGCTCTTCCCCAGCCGCATTCCAGATGCGGGTCTTACCTTGGTTGAGTTCGATGCACGCGTGGCCTCGGAGGGAAACGCGCAAGGTGGAATAGAGCGCGTGGGTGCGGTCAGGCGACGAAATGACATAGATGTCATCAAGGAAAGCAAAGAGCGCTTCCCCGGACCGCATCGTGGCCGCGGTCTCTTGCAGCGCTGGGTGTTGGGCAAGCGCAAACAAGGCAGGCATGAGTGGGTCGCCTTGCTCCCCCCCTTCGGCTTGCTGAACGGAGTGGCAGGCGCCAATAGAGTCCCACCAGAGGTAGGTGCTGTCTTGGCCGTAGAAGAGGCGGGCGTAGGGGAGGAGGGGTCGAAGCGCAGGGGAGCGGAGAAGGCTTCCGAGCATCGACTGGCGTCCGACATGATCGAAAGCGCCGACGCCGTCGACCGACAGCACGGTAGCGCGGGGGTCGAGCTCGGTCGCGACCCGGACGGCGCGTGCGAGGCCTTCTGCTCCGGCTTCGGTGCTGAGGGCGTACTGAAAGGGGTGGCACGCCTCTTGGAACTGGGCTGAGAATTGCTGCGCCAAGGTCCGGCCGACCAGCCGGCGGAACACGTCGCTCATCACGAGGCCGCGCACACGCCCGTTGCCTTTCTGGAGGGCAACAAGGCGGCCGACTCGGAGGCCGTCCATAATGAGGGGAGGCACCCGCGCCGAGGCCAGGAGCGAGGCCGCGTCGCACAGGAGGCGGGAGTCGGATTCAGACTCGAGCAAGACCCGCAGGTGCTCATTGGTGCAGCCAGACGGACCAGCGGCCGCCCCGCGGCAGGCCCGGCGGAGGTTTTGCAGGAATCTGGTGGCATCGACGTGGAGCAGCTCATCGGGCTGGAAAGAGGCAACGTCGTCCGAGAGGGGTCGATGCCGGACTTGCGGGCGCCGGGACGGGTTGCGCAGCTCGGCCAGGGTGGCGGACGAGAGCGGCGCGAGGGGCTCGGCCACTAGCGACCGGGCAGCCGCGGAAAGTTCCCCTTGATGTGCCAGGCTGGCTGCACGGGAAGCACGCGCGTCAGCAGAGGGGACGCTCGAGGACGGCGCTGTGGGGTGGAAGCTGCTGGCAGCTTCGCCGAGCAGCTGGTGCCACTGGCCGTTCCGGAACATAGTGGCTCGGCGGTCGAGGTCGCTGGGTTCGGCGCGCTCCCCGGGACGGGACCGGTAGCAAAGCATCCGCGGGGCCAGGAGGAAGAGCTTCCAGCCACGTGCTTGGGCAGGGTCCGTGTTGGCGGGGTGGTCGCAGATTTCGGTGAGGCCCAAGCGGAGCGCAAAGGCAAGGACTCCCTGCAAGCGCCGGGGCGCACCTTGGAACGTCGAGACCCGCACCCGCAAGGTGTGGGCGAGGTCGAGGTCGTCAAGGCTGCGGAGCGCTTGTTGGAGCAGAGCTGCGGGGTTTGGAAAGGGCGGAAGAGGGGGAGGCGGAGGGTCTGGGACCTCGGCAGGCTCTGCGGGAGCAGGGTCCGCCGCGGCTGCGTGTCGTCCACGCCCGCGGCCGCGACCGCCGCGGCGCGGCGGGGGCCGGTGGGCACGGGCCACCTGTTGGGCCAGAGCCCGGACAATGGCCGGCTCTCTGGGCGCCGAAGTCTCGACCGCGGGATGCACGGGGCCGGGATCGGCAGGGAGCTGGATGGGCGCCGGAGGGTCCAGGCGCGCTCGGAAGGTGTCCGAGTGCCGGTCGAGGTCGGCAGCAAGGTGAAGGCCACCATAGAGTTGGAGAAGCACTTCTTGGCCAGCGGCGGGGACGTACGCGTCGGGGTCGCAGAGGTGGCGAACTGCCCAGCCCAGATGCGCTTGGGCACCTGGTGGGAGCGCGGCCGCCTGTCGGGAAAGGCGCTGGTGCGAGGAAAGCGCGCCAGCAGCTGGGCAGGCGTGGAGGGCTTCCAGGAGGGTGGTGAGGGGGACCGGGGGCGCGGCTGTCAGCGCTTGCCGGGCGCGCTCCCACCACCGTGTGGTGGCGGTGGCTTGTTGCCAGGCCAAGGCGGCATCCTCGTGGAGCTCGCCTGTCGCGGCGAGGAGTAGGGGCACGTACAGCCAGGAGTTGGCATCCGTCCGGACAATGCCACTTGGGGGGCCGCGCTGGCGCCAGGCGGCCGCGCCCCTGGGGCGGGGAGAAGGGGGCGGCGTGGCGCGCTCGGGCTCGGATTCTTGGAAGGGGTTGAAGTGGAGCCCGTGGCAAGTGCTGCTCAAGCTGGCATCGAGCGCTGGGTCCCAGGCATGACGGCACAGAGGACATCGTGGAGGGTGCACTTGCGCGCGGGATCTGGCGAGGCAGGCGAAGTGGTAGGCGTGCCGGCAGCCGGGCCAATACACGACCGCCCGGCGCCCCACCCCGGAAGGGAGTAAGGGCTCGAGGCAGGTGCAACATGTGGGCGCGGCATGGGCGCCATCGGTAGGAGCGGTGGGGGGAGGCGCGTCCTCGCCGTCACTGAGGACGACGGGGGCGGGTGAGACATCCGGGAGGGTGGACCCAGCTGCCGTGGTGGTGCTAGGGTGAAACGCTTGAACCAAAACGACTTCGTCACCGTCACCATTGTGTGTATTTTCGGCCCGTGCCTCCTCCCGATCACAGTGCGGCCGAGGCGCCGCCATGAGCAGCGGCCAAACGCTCTCTCGCAGGCTGCTATGGCGTCAGGCTCGCCCGGTCTGCTGTCTGCTGTATGTTATTTTTTTTTTGGGTTTTGGTCAGTGGCGAACCTCGGTTTTCCTTTGTTTTTTTTTTTTCCTTTCTTTTTTTTTTCCGGGGGTTCCGGTGGGGAGAGGTGTGGGTGGAGTGAAAGGTGCGTCCGGCTGCTCAAAGGGCAAGGGAGTTGCCGCGCTGCCTTGAAAGGATGGCGCGCAGCAGAGGTGGGGGCGGGGAAGGAGGTGGCGGGGGGTGGCGGAGTGCCGGCCGCCGGGCGGTGGCGTGGGGTGCCTGCTGCCTTGAAAAGCGGATGGCGCAGGCGGAGCCGACCGGGTCAGCGGAACGGGGAAGGCCCCGTCCGGGCAAAAGGGTTGGCGGAGATTGGGATGGGCCCGGGTGCCGTGAAGGCAGTGACGGGTGGGCTGGAGGTCCTGCGAGGAGGAAGGCCCTCCCGGCACGGTGGCTACGGCGCGTGGGCCGACGGCCGGGTGCTTGGGGAAGGCGAGGCGCGGGTGGGGGGCCACGCGCCGCAGGGCGCGCCGGCGGGCGGTGCGCCGGTGGAGGAAGAGGAGGCTCGGGCTCCACCGGGATCTCCTCGAACTCCGCCGCAGCCGAGGGCGAGGAGGGCGAAGGCGAGCTCTCGGGAGGGGGCGCCCGGCGCGGGCAAAGGCGAGCACGGGGGGGCGACCCCTGGGAGGAAGAGCCACTCCCCCGAGAGCGGGAGCGGGAGGGGGAAGGGGAGCGACGGGCAGGGAGTGGAGGCGCCGCCGGGGCGGCTGCCGGGGCCCCGGGGGGGCAGGTGCCGCCAAGGCGACCTGCCCTCCCAGCCGGAGCCAGGCTGCCACGGACAGGCTCACGTGTGAGCCGTCCGTGGCACCGGCGACCTCGACCCCCTGGAGGGTGAGGATCGCCGGTTCCATGAACGGGCCGGGGGCGCGCCGGCGCGTTTGCGCCACTTGAGCCAAAATGGCTTGAGCCAAAATGGCCATAGGAGATGAATGGTGATATGATTGTGTATGGCTAACCAACTGTAATTAATCCCTTCCCCCATTCATATTAGACGCCCCCAGAAACCATGGTACAATGGGAGGTGTTTTTTATATGAAGGAGTGATGGACTATATAGGGAGATATCATGTATATCACAGAATACAAGATAACAGAATTGGGATATTACAAATGAATGCGAATGATCTTAACTTTTTTCAAGCTTTGGAAGAGGATTTTAAGCATCTAACATAATCTTAAAACAAGCTTTATGGTCACGATCTGACATATTTATGCACCCTTTCAGGGTCCAAGAAGGGAACGGAAAACCAACTTTCCCATCTCCGCCGTTCAGAAAACGCCAGATGCTGGTGCTTTCAGCTGGTCCAAGGCGCTGTTTGGTACAGCTTTCACACAAATTCATGATGCATTCCTCGCAATACGTCTCTGCACCTTAGAAGTCGCGGATAAATTGGACAATGTACCCGGCCTGGTAAACTAACATATATAGCTATTGAAAATCACCATTAAAATAGTGGATTTACCCATTAAAAATAGTGATTGTCCATAGTTCTTTTTAGATTTAGCAGAGGATACCATTGAAATAGTGGATTTACCCATGAAAAATAGTGGATCTTTCCACAGTTATTTAAACGTTTACCAGAGGGTAATCACCAGAAGTAACCTGGTGAACTGTGACATCTTGTGACCTGCCCACATTCGAATTGGTTGCGCCACAAGATGTATCGTCAAAAAAAATATCGCTTCGTTTTTCCCAAAAAAAAACGGATCTACCTTCTGGTAAACGTTTACAGTTTACGAACTGGAAAATCACCATTTATTTATAGTGAATTGTCCCATTCAACATGGTGATTGTCCATAGTTTTTTGTAGGTTTACCAGAGGGTAACATCATTGCTGGATCCATGGGTGCCCAACTTTGACTCATCCTCAGGTGGACCCTGTCCATCTGTCCAACCCTGACCCAGCTGCCCAGCTGGTGTCGGTGTAGCTCCGTTCATCGCTCAAGGTGGAGGTATTGAACGAATGTCACCATGTAGCGCTTTACTAAAATGGGGATACCCCCTGATAATTTGTTGCATAGCTATTGAAAATGGCCCAGTTATGGATTATTTATGATTATTTACCAAAAATAAACATTGTGATGTTCAACAGCTATGTTAAATTACCAGAGTGCACCCCCATATGTCCAAGTCATCATATAGACCATGTTAGCCTTGAAAGCCGTGGTTTTGGTGGTCCCCGATGGCTGAAACACACCACATTTTTCACACACCAAAGGGGTTTCCCCGAGAAACATCCCCATCTCCAAATCTCCAAATATCCTTCAGCAGTTCTAATTGTTTATCGCAACAGAAGCTTCCATCCGCCCTCAGAGAAAATCGCAACATGTGTGACTAGCACAGGCCACAACCGACTTTAGGGTGATTTTCCAGCAAGCCACGTTTGATCACTAGAGGGTAAATCACTTGTTACTGTATAGCAAACCTCAAAAAGATGCCCAAAAGTGGTTCCAGAATGATAAGGATATTTATAGATGATATTTCCGAGAAATATGTGCATTTTTCCCGATCTTCTATCTTCACTTCATGGATCCGAGGAACGATATCCTGAGACACACTCTTCGCAGAGAAAATCGCTTTGGGCGACCTTTTGGCCTTGGGTGGTGAAATGTGGTGAACATAGCTATGGAAATCACATAAAATCCACCAATTTGAAAAGTAAATCATGGTAATCATGGTAAAACATGAGGATGGAATAAAATTAGCAATTGTTCATGCATAAATCCTAAGGTGAATCGACCCCCAACGCCAGAATGCAACATCCATAACTATGTTAGTTTACTGAGTTGACTGGCGGTATATTTTGCAAAAGAATAGCCCCCATTTCTGCTGGATTTCAGATTGTTCATGGAAAATCCGCCCATTAAAGGCGGGACCGCCGTTTCAGCGACAGGTGGCTGTCAATGTTGTGCAACATGTCGAAGTTGGGAAGATACTGATGAAGCGCTTGCCTCGGTGGAAGATTCTAGCACTACCTGGATAGGTGGGATGGATTAGTATCATGTTACGGCAAGGTGGTGACCTTTCACTTAAGGTTTGTTGATCAAATTCTATACCACATATATAGTAGCCATAGTTTCATAATTATATGTATATATTTATTTATTTACCATATGTATCATCCAGGTCTATCCAAGTTTTTCCACTTATCATCCACTTGTCATCCACTTATCATCCACTTGTCATCCACTTATCATCCATATATCTAGCATATATCTACCACTTATCATCCACATACCCTCTGGTAAACTAACATAACTATGGAAAATCACTATCTTTAATAGGTAAATCAACTATAAATGAGCCATTTTCAATAGCTATGTTAGTTTACCAGAGGGTACCACTTATCATCCACATATTTTTTCTTAAAACAACCCCAAGCTTCGCCAACGAAACTTGGGCGAATCGGCGGGCTGGTTTCGCCAAAGTCACATTTTCTGCGTCCTCCTGCCACACCTCGGGCAATCGAAGGCATCACCTTCGCTGGAGGCTAAACTCTGAAGGCAGGCAGCACAAACGCTGTGGAAGCAAGGCCTCGCTGCGTCGAAAAATCAAATGATGTAGGGAACTGAACTGTAGGGAAATCCTGGGGAAATCCTGGGGATAAATCCCAGGGATAAATCTTGGGGATAAATCCCAGGGATAAATCTTGGGGATAAATCCTAGGGGATAAATCTTGGGGATAAATCCTAGGGATAAATCTTGGGGAAAAATCTTGGGGATAAATCTTGGGAAAAATTTTGGAGAATTGCTGGGAACATCTTGAAAAAAATTGGGGAAACAGGTTTAAAAGACTGGAAAACCGTAGTTTCCCACCAATTCGATCCTTCTTTCACAAAACGTGAGGAAAAATGGTGGACGTGTATACCGGGAACATTGGGAAAACATGGAACAATGGCGGGACAATAAATGTTGGGAAACCTTCTCAGTGAAACACCGCCCACAGGGGCGTAGGCATCAAAAAAAAAATAAAAATGCATCAAAAAAAAATAAAAATGCATCAAAAAAAACATAAAAATGCATCAAAAAAAAATAAAGGACGAAAGGAAGGAAGAAAGGAAGAAAGGAAGAAAGGAAGGAAGGAAGGAAGCAAGGAAAGAAAGGAAGAAAAGAAGAAAGACAGGAAGGAAAGAAGGAAGGAAGGAAGACAGAAAGGAAGGAAGGAAGAAAGGAAGAAAGGAAGGAAGGAAGGAAGAAAGGAAGAAAGAAAGGAAGAAAAGAAGAAAGACAGGAAGGAAAGAAGGAAGGAAGGAAGACAGAAAGGAAGGAAGGAAGAAAGGAAGAAAGGAAGGAAGGAAGGAAGAAAGGAAGAAAGAAAGGAAGAAAGGAAGGAAGGAAGCAAGGAAAGAAAGGAAAGAAAGGAAGAAAAGAAGAAAGACAGGAAGGAAAGAAGACAGGAAGGAAGACGGAAAGGAAGGAAGGAAGAAAGGAAGAAAGGAAGGAAGAAAGGAAGGAAACAAGAAAGGAAGGAAACAAGAAAGGAAGGAAACAAGAAAGGAAGGAAACAAGAAAGGAAGAAAGAAAAAGGAACCAAAGAAGAAAGGAAGGAAGAAAGAAAAGAAGGAAGAAAGGACGGAGACGAGAAAGGAAGGAAACAAGAAAGGAAAGAAATAATGATGTAATATTACATGCATAAGAGATCATTCAAATTACATGCAGGCATCACCGTAGCAGTTGCGTACTGTTATTTATGTATATGTATATATACATATATATATATATGCATTTATATACACACTTATATATATATATTTAAATATATTTATATTATTTATATTTTCTGTTTATATTTTTATATACATAGTATTTCTATTTATGTTCAAATTCAAATATATATATATATATACTTACATATAGAAATATGTAAATATATACATATACTTATATTTATGCATGTATATATACACTTCTATATTTATATATATATATATATATATTTATGTATTTATATTTATATATTTATATTTACATATTAATATATATATATTTTTTTATGTACTTATATATATATATACACATTCATATGTATATACATATAACTGTATATATATATATATATAAATGAGTATGTATCTACAAGTATATATAGGCTCGTCCAGGCTTCTGGAACTACTTAAACCTTGGGGTAAAGGGGTGGGGTGGGATGTTAACGTTCATGTGAACTTGCGGCAGCAGTTGATGCTACGCACACGCGGGGTGGGGGGGGTGGGGTGGGATGTTAACGTTCATGTGAACTTGCGGCTCGATGTTAACATTCATGTGAACTTGCGGCAGCAGTTGATGATGATGTGATGATGATGATGATGATGATGATGATAATGACCCTAATGAAACTTGTTAATTCCGCGACGAAATTTCGTCACGGAATGGACAAGTTTTACCAACCTAATTCAGGTTTAGGTAGTTCCAGAAGCCTGCACGAGGCTATATATACTGTATTCCACATGTTTCCAGGGTGCATGTCGTGTAGTCTATACACCTTGAGTATCACATTGAAGCCAGCACCTTGCATGTGAAAATAGGTGTTTCCAATCTGCGCCTCCCCCCCAATCCCCCCCTCCCGCTTTTTTTTAAACTATTTAAATAAAAAAGAAAGACACTTTTCAATACACTATATAGTTTGATTCGACTATATTCATATTTATGTTAAAATTTATGTGTATATATATATACATATATCTAGACATATATATATATATAGACACACATATATATATATGTATATATATATATGTATGTATGTATATATTTGCATTTATATATGCACTTATATATATATATGTACTTATATAAATGTATATATATAAAAATTAATATGTATATACATATCCATGTAAATATTTATATAATTGTGTATCTCTCAGTATATGTATTTACATAAATATATATATATATACAAATGTAAATGTATATATATATTATAATTACACATACATATTTACTTAAAGATATACAGACGTATATATATATATATGACATATTTGTGGTTGTTTTTATACACAGCTTTGATCCCAAAATAAACTACAAATAATCACGTAATTATACCTACATGTTGTATCCCTAAACCCTAAACCAAACCCTGCATATACATACATACATGCATACATACATACCTACCTACATACACCTTGAGTATCACATTCAACCCAGCACCTTGCATGTGAAAATAGGTGTTTCCAATCTGCTTTGGGGGGGAGGCGCTGCGCCCTCCCCCCCAATCCCCCCTCTCCCGTTTTTTTTTAAATTATTTAAATTCAAAACTTGCACACTTTTCAATTACTAGTTTGATTCTTTTATATTAATATTTATGTTTATATATATATATATCTAGACATATATATACATAGACACACATATATATATATATCTAATGTATGTATGTATGTAATGTAATGTAATGTAATGTAATGTAATGTATGTATGTATGTATATCTTTGCATTTATATATACACACATATATATATTTATGTACTTATATAAATGTATATATATATATAAATACATATGAATATGTATATACATATCAATGTGTATATATTTATATAATTATGTCTCTATCAGTATATATATATATGTTTATTTAGAAATACACATACATATTTACTTATAGACAGATAGACGTATATATATATATGACATATTTGTGGTTGTTTTTATACACAGCTTTGATCCCAAAATATACTACAAATAATCACGTAATTATACCTACATGTTGTATCCCTAAACCCTAAACCAAACCCTGCATATACATACATGCATACATACATACCTACCTACATACATACATAGATAGATAGATAGATATATATATACATATGTATATAGATTGATTGATTGATTGATTGATTGATTGATTGAAGAAAACCATAGAAAACTTCCATCTCCAGACATGCTGTCGCGTCGCATGTATGAGCATCGCGTTATGGAGCAGCTTGCTTGCTGGGACTCGACCCTTTATTCGGTATCTGTTGGGATCTCAAGAGAGTTCTCCAGACGTGTGATCGCCTCGCATGTATGAGCATTGCGTTATGGAGCACCTTGCTGGGACTCTCCCTCTGAGTCGGTATCCCAAGAGTAGTTGTGATTTAATATGCGCTGGTATCTGTTGGGATCTCAAGAGAGTTCTCCAGACGTGTGATCGCCTCGCATGTATGAGCATTGCGTTATGGAGCACCTTAATGGGACTCTTCGTCTGAGTCGGTATCCCAAGAGTAGTTGTGATTTAATATGCATTGGTATCTGTTGTCTGCTGACAGTCGACCTTTTCTTCGACATCTGACCCTCCCTCCCCTGTCTCCAGACACGTACCTCGGAATTTTCTTGTTTGATACGGACCACCTGGATATTGCGGACAGATCGGCAATCGACATCTGACCCTCCCTCCCCTGTCTCCAGACACGTACGAGTCTCACTTGTATTAGCATACCTCGGAATTTATTTTTTTTTGATGCAAATTTTATTTTTTTTTGATGCGTGTACCACGTTGAAATCTTGGACAGTTCCATAGAAGTCCAGGGGAATACTTTTTTTTGATGCAAATCAATTTTTATTTTGATACTTATGGGGATATTTTTTTTTGATGCGTTTTTATTTGTTTTTTGATCCTTCACCCCCCACAGGTGCCAACGGGTATTGGAGATACCCTCTGGTTTCAATACTAAACCTCACGTAACCGTTAAACCATGGAAAACCACGACTTTTAGTAGGTCAATCATAGAACTAAATGGGCCATCTATACCAATAATAGCAAACCTTTGATTTACCGGATGTTTTTTTTTCATTTTATGTATATATATATATATATACAAAAATTGACTCGGTTTTGGGAGGGTCAATTTGCCAACTGCCAGGATCCAACACAAGAGTACCATGGCAGATTCAGGCTTGCTAAAAAAGGCTCCATTCACTCACACATCTCTTCATGTTCTTCCCAACAGCAAACATCAGCTTAAAGCCCCTTTTGTGCCCATCAGCCTCCGCCAAGCCACAAGACTTTGACTTCATGCCGGCCCTCGTACAAGGCAGTCTCGTGCAGATTGCGCATGCACATCACGCAGCCTACCTACGATTCGGGCAGCAACCCATCCCCATGCCGTAAATGAAATCCCCAATCGTTTATGTATCCCTTGAGTATATGGTTGTCATAAAGGTTTATAAATCATGTATAATGGTTTATGAAATTGGCTGTACCCCTTTGACTGCTATGATGTTCATCATGACCCCCACAGCCAATGGGATGGTTTATGCATTGGTTTTACCATGTTTTACCACATAAAGAGTTTATCTAACTTCTCTTTCACTTTTTTGATCGCTCCAATTTTGGCCCGATACCCTTCCGTGTCATTTAACATAGCTATAGCATCATCATTTTTTGGTAGGTAAATCATCTGAGATGGCGGCCGTTGTCCATCGTTTTTCTGTGTATCTTTACTGGAGGGTACCCCAAACCACCATCCAGGTGCGCCTGCGAGGGCCCGTCATCGATGTAATCGAAAAATTCACCCTTGCCACTCGTCAACTGATGAACTAAGGAATCGATCTCGGGACAGACCTGTGGCTTTGAAGCGTTCACCAGGGAAAATTTTGGAGGAATAAATTTAAATAAATCTATCTATCTATCTATCTATCTATCTATTTATCTATCTATCTATCTATCTATCTATATCTCTATATCTCTATATCTCTATATCTCTATATCTCTATATCTCTATATCTCTACATCTCTATGTCTCTATCTATCTATCTATCTATCTATCTCTATCTATCTCTATCTATCTCTATCTATCTCTATCTATCTCTATCTATCTCTATCTATCTCTATCTATCTATCTATCTATCTATCTATCTCTATCTATCTATCTATCTATCTCTATCTATCTATCTATCTATCTATCTAATCTAATCTTGTCTTATCCTATCCTACCCTATCTTATCCTATCCTATCCTATCCTATCCATCTATCTATCTATCTATACCCTTTGGTAAACTAACATAGCTAGTGAAACCAGGACCATGTATAGTTGAGTTACCTATTAAAAAAAGGTGATGTTCCATAGTTAATTAAATATGGGGAGATACACACTCTGGCGTCATCGTGGCTGGAAATCCCCGAACTTACCAAAAATAGCAAATCTACTGATTGTTGCTTCCTCCTTTTAGGTAATATCAAATCTAACAACTACCTAGGGACTATCATGACACAAGTTGGTTCGATATCCCATACCTTTTTGAAGTAGACATTATTACATCCCACATCCCCCCAAAAAAAAATGGACCCCAACCCCAAAAAAATGTTGTGCATTTGCCATGTCCAAGCTGGAAAACCATCTTCCATAACCATAAATGGTTTGATTGATAATTAAAACCTCTATACATGATGCTTAAGACTTTAAACACTGAATCCACGAGGTGTAGTGTTTAAAAATATGTCAATCATCGCCATTCTCTCTCTCTCTCTCTCTCCCTCTCTCTCTCTCTCTCTCTCTCTCTCCCCAATCATCCCCATTTTAACACCCCATTTTAACCCGCAACTATTTAAACAAAAACGCCAAATCCCCATGAACTACATCATGAAATCATATGACGGGGTTATGTAAGTATCATCAAAAATATCAACAAAATCACATGCAGTAAATAAATCATAGATTCAATGATTCCCTACAAAATCATCCATCATCAAATTCATGAAAAAGCCATCATCTTCCAACCCCAGCTGGCTTGAGACGTGGCCTCCGCGGTGTTCCGGTCCAAGGACTTCACACTTGGCTTCACCACGGCTTCTCCAACGCTGCGGGGAGCGAAGCCGTAGCTATCTAACCTGGGAGAAATACACTTAGAACATGTTGGGTTTTCTGGTTTTTCCCCAAATGGACACCCTTGGGGTTACAGTAGGGGTTAAGGCCTGGTGTTCATTCGAGCTGGTCTCATGCGTGTGTGTGGCGTTTTTGATGACCCTTACAGCCCAAAAGCTCTTGCATCTTACGTTTTTGACGGAAGTCTGCACGAAACTTGGGGCCGGGATGGGGTTCGCTCGAGATCGCTCTGGCTCATTTTGCTACTCAAGGAGATCTTGTGCAGAGATCTTGGCACGGAGGTCTTTTGTTGATAGCTTGCGCAGAGATCTTGCCACAGAGACATCTTATAGAGATCTTGTACAAAGACCCCTTCTAGAGATCTTGTACAGGGATCTTGCCAAGAGGTCTCTTACAGAGATCTTGCCAAGAGAGCTCTTATAGAGAGCTTGTGCAGGGATCTCCGAAACAGATCTTCCCAAGTGAGAAATGTTATGGGAATCTTGTACAGAAATCTCGCCCAGATACCTCTTATAGAGATCTTGTACAGAGACATTGCATAGAGATTTGTTGAGATCTTGCCAAGAGATCCCTTCACAAAGGGGATTTGTAGAATCTGACCTGGTATCTCAGTATCTCTTCTTCATGTTCCTTGCAACACTTTTTTGCCGGGATATTTTTTGGGAGGGAGGTTGATGAAATAATTATGAAAAATTATGAAAATGTCAGGAGTATTGCAAGTAAATGGCAAATCAGGTCCATCGAAAATCACCGTAAAAGCCGGTAAATAGCCACCAAATAACCACTAACATCCTATTGACAGCAATAAGAATCTCCGCACAAATCATCACAAATCAACCCGAATAAACCAAAATCCTACCAAATCTCTTCAGATTCCCAGCAGAAATCCGCAGAAATCCATCAGAAACTCAATGAAAAATAATCAACTTCTGGAAAAACAATCGGAAAAAAATCCGCCAGAAACTCCCAAAATCTCAGCCCTCGTCCCCCTGGGCCTTGAGGACAGGCTCCCTGTCTGCGCAGCGGTTCGCACCACCGCCTTGGCTGCGCCTGCGGAGGCGTCGTTCTCAAGGATGCCGCCTAAATGGCCCAGGTGCCCAGCCTTCCATCGCATCTTGTCCTGGGCACCGGGGCCCAAAATCTAGGGCTTTTCACCAAAAATAGGGGAAAAACCAGGGAAAAACCATGGAAAATGGTGATCAACGATGAAAAATGATGATTTCGTTCTGTGATGTGCACTCTATACTTGGGAAAAATTGGTGATTCTCATGTGATTTTTAGTATTAAACACCTGCCAGTAGCAGCCATGGTAGGGGATGAAATCACATATTTGGGACCATACAATGGGAGCATTTTAATGTTAGGGGGATGGGATTCAAGTCATATCCCAGTGCGGAGAAATATGTAATCCAATGCCATTTGCGGGTTATAGACCATTTACTAAGTGATGCTAAGTGGGATGCGCACCCAAATGCGAGAAATGATGACTTTTCCAAGAACATTTGATTAACTGGTGGTGACTTGATAGACATGGATAGGCACACCGACCACCAACTGTCATCTGAAATGCTTCATCAAAAACAGTAAGCAGTAGTAAACATCATGCAAAAAGATGCACAAACGTGAGCAAGACCTGACCTTTGCACGCTGAGATTTTTCAAAACCTGGGGAGTGCCCCATTCGATATGCCGACAGTGCAGCAAAGCTACTGCTTGAGCCTGTTTCTTTGGCCTCGCGTCGGCAGTCGTGAAAACATGGCTGACTGGAAACCCCATGAAAAAGCTAGGCCATTCCAGGAAAAACATACTGTAACTATTTCAAATCAGAACAAGAAAAGCTAGCAACAGTTAGAAACCCTCATCTTTTTCAGAATTTGTCCAGCCATGTTTCAAGAAAATTGCGGGAATCCAAGTACCCGACACCAACTTCCCCAAGGATGCGTCGGCTGCACTGCAAAATTTGGTGCCCAAGAGTGTGGGGCAGTTTGCTCCTGAATTACTGGGTTATCACCCCTGATAAGTGGCTTATATAATTTATATATGCTTATAATGTGGGCAATCCAATAAAGCGAGCATTGGGGGATGGTTTCAATCCCACCCATTGATGGTGATTTTGGGGATGGTTCATTGTTGGGTTTATCATTTATCACATGAATGGGGCATTCGTAAGACACTTACCCTCTGGTAAACTAACATAACTATGGAAAATGACAATGTTTTTAATGGGAAAACTCACTATAAATGGTCATGTTCAATAGCTATGTTAAATTACCAGAGGGTAGCGTCCCAGCTATTCCCATCTAAGTACCCAAGAAATCACTAACTGAGTCACGAGATGGGTCGCACCCTGCCCGCTTCGGGGAGCGCCATGGCAAGGCGACTAAGCAGGCTGCGACCATGTGTTGCAAGCTGCCAAGAACGGGCTCCGCGCGGCTGGATACCCTGCATTGAAAGGTTCCATAGCAGCCATGGCATACTGATTTTTGCACTTGAAGACTTGGGCTGAAAAAAGTCAACCCGGGATCAATACATCCATGTAAAAAAAAGGTAAAGCCATGTAAAGCCCATGTTTCCCCAGATTTAGGTGGGATTGGGGGTCATCGATGACCAGATTTGTTTCACCGAGGTAAGGTCATTGATCTCTCAGGTGATGTCGCGGTTCGGAGGCCATTTGTTCTCATCCTTTGAACCTCATCCAGCTGTGATATCAGGTCACCTGGTTTTTTTTAACAGAATCTGACAATGCAACATGCTGAAAACTCACGAAAATATCGCTTCAAAGAATTTGTATGAATTTGTTCGAATGTTCATGAGTCTTAGCTTCGGATAGCTACGGTATATTTTTAAAAAAATATCTCCCCGAGCTGTGCCACGGATTTCTCAAGTCGCAGAAACAGTCCTGGTCTCTTGATCATGGCCAGATGACACAGGTGGTCTCCAAGCGCATCTTGGGGATTTCCCACAAGGTTTTGGGGACCCCCTTTGACCAGGGCCACATCTTGGCGGTCGCATCCAGGATGACAACTTGGAGGCCTCCGCCAGCTTCGAGCTTCGAGTGGCGAATCGCTGCCAGGTTGATGTCAAAGGTTGCTATTCTTGGGGTTACCCTCTGGTAAATTAACATAGCTATGAAAAATCACAATTGTTAATGGGAAAATTCACTATAAATGATTGGCCATTTTCAATAGCAAACTGTTAAATTACCAGAGGGTAAATCCTTCGAGACCCAAAAAAACACTTGGCAATTCCTTCGAAAACTCATGAAAACTCATCAACTATGGTGCCAGTTTTGGCCACCACACCCTGGACAGCAGCAAATGATTCTTTGGTGAGGTCCTTACATAATTCACAGCATCGCCAAAAATATCCCAAAAAAAAACAGCGCCCTCCATGGTAAATACCCTCCCAGAACCCTCGTTCGGCATTGAGGACCAGATTGGGGGTAGTTAAACGGGAGAATGGCACTAACATGGAAAGCTTTCTTAGAAAACGCTTAATGGAAAGCTGGAACATGTTTCAAGTTTCCCAATGGATTCAACCAATAGGTCTGTGGGTCTGGGGACCTATGGCAACCTGTCAGTGAAAGTTGACTACCTCTGTGACTATCAGAAGGGCACTGCATGGCACTGCTGCACCACCATCCCCTCCATCTGCGTCTGCAGCAACTGCTGCACCAGTACCCCCATCTCCTCCTTGAAAGTGCACCCTTTTCCACCTCCCTTGCCCACCATCTCCTGCACTCCCCATTGCAGTTCCATCTCCTCTTTCACTTCCGGATTGGTTATGAAAACACGGGGGCTCCCCAGCCCACACTTGGTCTTGTGCCTGTGCGGACATCAACAATTGCTTTGCCGCGTAAGTGCGGGGGACAATACAATGGCTGTTGAAAATTATTTGGTTACTTTGGAGCTATACCCTGCAAACTTCAATAATTCTCTTTCGCCTTAAGTGGCTTGGCTTTGCAAACTCCACCCTCTGACTTGCAACATCTCCCCTGAACTTTTTCAACTTCCCTGCGAACGACTTGGGGCCACACCGCTTCCCTTTTCCAACGCGTTATGGCTACCTCTCTGGTGGATCTGGAGGGTTGTCATCTAAAATGGCAACCCTGTTGCGTCTCTGATCAGGCCAAAAACTCAGAAAACCTCCCAGCTCAAGTGCATAAATCAACGCAATCAGCAGGAGCAGCCACCGGCCATGCATGCCACTGGACCAGGCAAACCAATTCTGGAAGCACACTAAGACACACAAGCTGCCGTGCAAATACCTTCGGGACATCCCGGTTGCTGCCTTGTCCTGGGCCAAATGCTCCACGCCAAAGTGGCCGTGCCCCACTTTGCACATCAACATGTTGGCTCCAGTTGCCAAAAGCACTGATGGCAGCAGAACAGGCACAAAGGCTCCCCACAGCAAAGCTACTTCAGCCCAAGTCACCAACAAACTTGCCTGCTGCCCAGGTTCCAATGAACGACTGGTACAGATTAGACCGCGCAACATGTAGAGCTGTCCACCTTCGGGATATGACATTTGCCACCTGGCGAGCATAAAGGGTGCTGCAAAACAAACAAAACACTGCTGTTTCCAATGTTGCGATTGGAGGACTAGGACCCTGAAACTTCCATCTAAGAGTTTCAAGACATCATCTGCGAAGCCAAAGACAAAAGATTTGGCCGTGCTTGTTTAATCAAACCCCACCTGAGCAAGGTGATGATGGGCTGCAGGAAGGCGCGGGTAATCATCTTCGATACCAGCAGAGGTGCCATGGTGTTGACCACGGCACGTGGACACGCACTGTCACTCCACCAAGACTCCTTTGCTGAGCAAAGGTCCGCTTTGGGCTCAAGAATCGGGTTGTCACCTAGACTGATGTTGAAGAGCTTGTAGTCTTCCGTGCTGTCATCACAAACCTTAGTGGTGGTTGACCTGCGAGAAAAAAATAGCTTCAAACAAAATAAGAAATGATGTGGGCCCCGGTTCGTTTCTCAGAAGCAAGTCAGTTAGGTGGGGCGTGCCAACACCATGAGTTCTCATAAGATCTGAAATTTACACCGACACTCCCAAAACCTATCAAGAAATAAATAACACATCGACACAGCGACGCGAAGGTACTGTAAGTTATTTAGTCTGGCCCTGGCCTGCAAAACTAACAAACAAAAACACACCCAGAAACTTTCCACAACTGGGTCCAGCCGTTCATACAATTCGTGGTCAAATAGATGGTGCTCAGCACTGCGGCCAACCACATGGTCCCCAAACGCGCCGCCATGAATAACATGGATCTTCGTATGCCGGTGGCATCTGCAAAAAATCGAACTGCTTTGGGAGTGATGAACATGTCCACCAAGACCATGACCAAAGCAGCTTGGTAATGAAAAAACTTCAGCCACCAAGCTGACAGCTTCAGGGTATTGTTGAAAGGGATGGCGCTCACCACTGCATATGCCACAGAAGGGAATGATAACACAGCCACGATGCACAACCAACAGCAACTATAAATGAACTTCAGAAAGCTTTCCAGCCACGACATTTCTTCTCCTACCCCAGCCACCTTAGCGGCGGGAGCACGTCTCAGAAAAAATGCTCCGACTGCAATCCAGACAGCCCACAAAATTATCACCGCCCATTCGGTCAGGGCATGGCCATGGTAGGGATTCGAAAAATTGCTCCCTGTAGTTGATGAGAAGCTGTCACCGCACATATAATAACTTGCACCAGCCAAGTAGGGGACAAGCAAAGACATTGCAACAACAGAAAAAGATCCACACATTCGAAGAAGAAACATGTGGGCTTTGTGTGTTAGTTCGGTGCCTGCTTTTGACATCCAAATGTGGCCATGCTTACTAGTCCCTACCAAAAGCAGCCAGCCCAATGTGCACATTGATGCCAGCAGCATTGACCGTTTGAAGATGTCGCTCGCCGTGTTTTCCGATAAGTACAGAAAGGGCTGATGCTCATAAGTGTGTATCCAATCCGGCAATGCATGGCTTCCATTTCCCAACATGTTGCCAACCAGGGAAATCGAACGCATGGCTTCCGGCCAGCTAGTCACTTCTTCCGGTAAGCTGCATGAGAGCCGATTGTCATGCAGCAACAGAACAGGACCCCGTGCACTGGCATTGTCGCACATCAAGCATGCCTTGGGACAGTGCAATGCAATTTCTGCCTTCTTACATTCCAATGCCCACATGGCAAAATCATCACAAGTGCTGTGGTCAGTCACAAAAGAGGCATCATTGACACAGTCTTTGCGGAGGTTTAATGCTGGGATTGGGCCCACCAAATGATTCGAGTGCGCTGAAAAGAAGAACAGCTTGGGCGCAGTCACAAGCTCTTGAGGAAGATTACCATAGAGTCTGTTCCTATGGAGGGTGAGAATATTCAGATTTGGAAGCCCAACAAGATTTTTCGGCACTTCTCCAGTCGAGAAGTTACTGTGCAGGGTCAGAACCTCCAAAGAACTGAATTGGCTCAAGCAAGGCGGTACTTTGCCCAACGCATTGCGGTGCAAGTAGAGTGTCTTCAAACGAACACTGAGTCCAAGACGACAAATCTCTGCACAGTCACGGATTCGATTGGAATGAAGCAACGCAACTTCCAAGCGGCTCATAGACGTACTGCTGTGTGAAAGTTGTTCCAAGAAGTTGTCATGCAAAGAAAGCACTTGCAGACGCATCTTGTTGCCTAAATCTGGCAACGTTCTTAGCTGGTTCTTGGCAGCCCTCAATTCCAGCAAGTTTGGCGAATTTAAGCGTGGTATTGACGTCAACCTATTAGAATCTAAGTACAAACTCAGTAGGCTCAAATTTGCCATGGACTCAGGCAATGAGCTCAATCGATTGGAATCTAAACTGAAAATTCGCAAGAGTGTTAAGTTGCCTATCGAATCAGGAAGTGAGGTCAGCTGGTTGTTCTGCAGGTGCAGGTAGAGGAGCTCCTGCAAATGTGAAATGGATTCAGGCAATAAAGTCAACTTATTGGAGTGTATGTCCAATTTTCGGAGCGATTGCAGCTTTCCAATTGACTCAGGCAATGATGTGAGCCGATTGCCTGCTATGCGGAGTTGCTTCAGCCATTGCAAATCTGCAATCGCCTCTGGAAAAATAGTCAACTGATTGCCGTCCAAATTCAGAGTCGATAGGTGCCGCAGCTGCCCAATCGATTCGGGCAGGGAAGTCAGTTGATTCGATTTCAGATACAAGGAAGTCAGTGTCTTCATCTGTCCAACGGAGTCTGGGAGCATGGTCAGGTAATTGTTATTCAACCGAAGCTCAATTAAGGATGGCAACTGACTAACGGACACCGGCAAAGCAGCCAACTGGTTCCCACCGGCATTCAGGCGCGTGAGCGATCGCAATTGGCCCATTGACTCAGGCAGTTCAGTCAACTGGTTGTCGTTCAAAAACAGCATGGCTAGGGATTTCAATTGCGCAATGGACTCTGGCAGTGACCTTAGCTGATTGTCTTGCAAACGCAAGATTTCAAGGGACTGCAAGTGTCCAATCGAGTCGGGCAGCCAAGTCAATTTCAGTGAATGAAGGATCAACGATTTTATGGTCCTGTTGTCCTCATCGCAGCGTACCCGTTGGAGTGTGCATGGCTCCTGCCCCTGCTTCCACTCAAGGTTGGCCGCGTGAAAGATCTCGCGCAAAGCTGCTACGTCAGCACTGGGCAAACTTGCAAAAACGCAGCAGAGAAAGGGTATAAACTAATACAAACAAGTGTACGAAATCGGCAAATCAACATGGCTCAGTCGCATGTCATTGGGTTATTCGGCTGCTTTGTTTGCCATGCCTGGGTCACGCTAGTTATTGGAATCAAGCAATTGAAAAAAAAAACTCTGATGGACCAAACAAAAATCAAGATTTGCCAGTAATCTAGCCTGGTTTGATTGAACATCTAGCATTTTGAGATGATGTCCCTACTTTTCCATGTTCTCCCAGTCACAAAATTAGATCAAACACGGAGAGTTTCTCCTCTGCAGACCGGAGACCTCGAGCAAAAAGAACTGGACGATCAGCTCAGTCATGTATCAGTTATATTGTGGTGATTTTATTGGTGACTCGTACATACTCATACAACACATATATACACATACTGGTTGGTGGTTTCAACCCCTCTGAAAAATATTAGTCAATGTTTGAAAAAAATGTTTGAAACCACCAACCAGCATAATATGTGTACAGCACCTTGCCAAAGTGCACTGCACAGCACCCTGGACAGCACAAAGGGGTGTGCCACCGAGCACCCTTTTACTGTGCGGTTTGGCTTGGAAACCATGAAGACCCCCAGCCGAAAAATCCGAAAAATGACCGCTTTCTGAAAGGTGCAACAAGATGAAGGGTTACCCTCTGGTAAACTAACATAACTATGGAAAATCACCATTTTTAATGGGCAAATCCACTATTAATGGTCATTTTCAATAGCTACGTTAAATTACCAGAGGGTACCTTTTGGGCTGACCCATTCCACTTTGAAGATTTCCAGCTGCTCCAGCCTTCAGGAGGACTTCTTGAGAGTCTGGCACAGCTGGGAGGAAGGGAAATGCATACCCTCCAGAAAAAATGGCCATTGACAATTGGTTCACCTGTAAAACCTGCTGATTCTCCATGGCCATGTTAGTTTACCAGAGGATAGGTTGAGAAAGCGTGGAAAAACCTCAAGTTTCTCAAAACATTCCCCGTGTCACAATTGGAACGGAAAATGTTCATTTCTAACCCCAAAAGTTGGGTTACACCTTGGACCTCCTGGAAAAGTGGTCCCCTTCAACCCATTGATTCACAAATTCAAGCGAAGAGAAAAACATGAAATATAGCCGCTATAGCCCTAACCTATTTGGAGGAAAGCATATGTGTGGCATCATGCCATGTATCTATATCATGAGATCATGTCAATGGTTTGGTGTTTAGATTCACTACATTAGACACTGCCATCCTCTAATTGGGAGATACCCCGTTGCACTACATCCGCTCATTTTTGCCCCGCTCACACTCTCTCAAGGCTGAAGCCTATGACAGGCTCCCTCCATGCATTGCACGGCAAATAGCTTCGATGGCCGCCCAAATTGGCGATTTTCCCATGATGAGGAGCGTGTTTTTTCTTTAACTAACATCAAACAGCGTAGGATCATAGAAGTACGATTCATTCAGATCCATCCAATCTCTGTAACATTCAGCGCTTAAAAAGAACGGGAAACGAATGTCACAAGAACCATTCAAACTAAGCTTCAAACTAAGCCCCAACAACAAATCCGTTGAAGACTTGGAATTCTGTTGAAAGATGTTGGAACACCTGAAATCTCATCATCCACCACTAGCACTGGCAGCGCAGCGCCGCAGCGCAGCACGGCCATCAGGCCAGTCTGTGGACCAAATGAGCGCCGCGCTGCGAGATAACGATGTCGCTGATGGCACCCACCTAGGCTGTCCCTGAGTTGGTCAATGGATGGGTTTTTTTTCGTTGGGAACATCTTTACTGGAAACCAAAAGATTTTCCCATGAAAGTCATGGGAATTTCCATGAATTTCCTATATAGCCATATATAGCCTATGGGTTTTCCATAATTTTCACCCTTACACATCTTACACCAATCGGTTGGGTTTTATTGTACCTGTTTCGCCTCCAACTCCCCGGGGGACCCTATAAGTTTACGCTAGAAACTCGCAACTCCGACGTGGAAATCCCAGTCCAAAACTTCGCCGGGTGGGAAAGAACCAACCAACTAATCAATGGCATTCAATGGCCATATATAAGACCTAAATTTCAGGGACTATCCCAGCAAAATACGGCCGAAAATATGGTACGTTTACATACCTCGATTTTAGGATCCTGGAGATCTCCCATTGAACAAATGGGGCATGGTGTGTGAAGGTTACAACCTCCAAATATCAAACGTTGGAAAAATGACGTAAAACGACCATGACCAAGCTACAACTGATGTTAACCTCTCTTACACTGCGCCTGAGATCCAGCAAAAGCCGAGAAAAAAACAACTTTCTGGGAATCGATAAGTATGGAAATGAGTCTGGCCTCTCTGACTCTTCCATTTTCTATCATCTTCCCATTTCAATCCATTTTAACTCTCTAGGCATCTTATGACATCTTATGGCCATTTCAATCCATTTCCTAACTTACCCTCTGGTAATTTAACAGTTTGCTATTGAAAATGGCCATTGAAATAGTGGATTTTCCCATTAAAAAATGGTGATTTTCCATAGCTTTTTGTAAACGTTTACCAGGCCGGGTAAAATCCCAGGAATCTCCCCCGACATGCCATGGCACTGCGAGGTCAAAAGCCGCGGCTTCGAAGTCTTTGTCCGATTGACCTGCGGTAAAAAAAAGATCAGTACCAAGCAGCAACCCCCAGTGATTTTTGGTCGTTTTAATGGGTTCTAATGGGAATTTATGGGAATTTATGGTGGTTTCAACCCCCAGTGATTTTTGGTTACCCGGCCTGGTAAACGTTAACAAAAAAAACTATGGAAAGATCCACCATTTTGAATGGGAAAACTCACTATAAATGGTCATGTTCAATAGCTATGGAAAATCACCCTGTTATTAATGGGTAAATCCACTATAAAAATGGCAATTTTCAAGTTCGCAAACTGTAAACGTTTACCAGGCCGGGTATTCCAATAGGGGATGGGTTTCTTCTTGAACCACTGGGTGGCGGCATGTGTGTTCCGTTGTGTCTTAAGTTAATCTAAGTTTCAACCCTCCTAAGCCGTGACCCTCCAAACCACTGTAGGGATACATCATTCCAATAGTGGATTGTTGGCTGATCCCTTTTCAAGAAAGATTAGTAGTAGAAGCCCAAGAGCAACAATAAACGTTGATGGGTCTGATGGGTTTTTGATACTGCTCATTTGGATCTATATTGTCTTTTTAGGACAAGTGTTGCGGGGCCGGTTCAGTGTATACTATTTGCTATCAACCTGTCAACAGGTTTGTTGAATCAACCAACCAGCGGCAAACGGACATCTATGATATGGATTCTGTAAACTCCAATCCTCAAATAGTGGTGACGTCGAGTTTTCTGTATCTTTTTGGGATTTGAAGTTTCAGGTGGTCAAATTAATCCAGATTTCTTGGATTTGAGTTACCCTCTATATTTTCCTGTAGAATTGTTCCTTGAATGAGTCTCAAAAACGCGTGGTTCATTTATGATTCACCTACATCTCACAGATCGCCCCGACGGTGATTTCCTGCTGGGCTTCGCAAATTCCATGCCCCACCAGTCTACAGTATATATAGAGACAAATGAGACCGTGCAGTCAAGTGGTTCGTTATACATATACACCGATATATATACTGATATACTGTATACAATTGTATACATATAGATATCTATATATATATAGTAACTATATCTATATTATATATATATCTGTGTGTGTGTGTGCACCACATGCGTTAATTTGTCGTGCTTTGGAAGATTAGGGCATAGCTGCAGCCCCAACAACCCACCCAGAGCCTGGCACGATCCATCCCAAGTCAGCGAGGTGCCCGTTGTTCGCGGAGTTGCAATCGGAATGCGCCTGCCGTGGTGCGCACCGGAGAGGCACCAAACGGAGTCGAGTCTCGGACTTTGGGGCTGCGAGGGCTGCCATGGTTTTTTGAGCTGCAGTACCACGAATGCTTGATCGAAGTGATATGAACATATATGACCTGTTCCTTATTGACCAAGATGGAACAAGATGGAACAAGATGGAACAAGGTCCACATGCCATGGAATCCATCGACTTGGTTCTGTGATCCATCACCGCCCTGCCCCAAACTCTTGCCTTTGCCAACCTCGGAACCGAAGGGTGGGAGGATACCAGGTCTGAACCCCACCATTGATCCCAGCATCACCACCACAATATCAGAACTTCCGTGCCATCAGATACATCAGCTGCATGTGGCGACCCCCCATACCCTCAAAGATCTCAAAGTCCAAGGGACTCCGCAAACTTCGCCGACAACTTTTTGGCGTCCGAGGGCGTGCCCTGGGGCATGGCATTCAGAATCTGCAGCAGTTTCAGGAGTTCCTTCTCTGCATCCTCAGTTGCAAGGCCAGCCAGGTCACCAAGGTTACCCAAAATTTTCAAAACGCTGCTGGGAGCCCTTTTTTTGATTTTTTGAACTGCCTTTCAGAAGCAAACATCGATACTTACTCCAATGGAAATGTTGTTTTTTTCCACATCCTCCGATCATCACCAACCTTTTGACCATGGCATGACACATCTCTCCTGGATTCTCCCCCTGCGCCCAGGCACTGACTGCAATCTGCCCTTCGGCGCAGCCCTCCGGGCTGATGGATCATGCGTCGTCAAAGCTTCCCACTTCAGAAGGATATGACTGACCCGAATTCCTGGGAGAAACCACGCACCGCAACCTATTTCCTGATTTTTGAGTGGAAAAATTGACAGAAAAAACCAGAAAATCTCAGAGCTTTAGAGGAAAATGTCAACAATACAGAGAATAGAACGATTTTTCCAATGGATTTTCCAACTTGAATCATCGCACTTTTTCACCACATGATGGCCTGGTATGGTTGATGCGTGATGGTTGATTGATGATGATTTACCTGTTAGAAAATTAACATAGACCCTGCCAGATAGGGGTTGGAAATGGTTGGAAGATTAACGTCTAATAAACATTAATAAACATTGGTGATTTTCAGGCTCGGCCTATGTTAATTTACCATGATGATTTACCTATTGGAAATGCTGATTTTCCGTACGTTAAAATCACCAGATGGTACTATGATTTACCCTCTGGCAATCAAACGTAGCATTGGAAAGCCACCATTTAGTTCGGTGATTTTCCCTACTAGAATCCTCCATTTTTGTCGAGGGGTTCCCAGCAGGCTATGTTTATACAAAAATATCTGTTGCTGATGTGGATTGGTTGGGTTACATCATTTTCTGCACCTGTTCAAACGATTAGTGTTCTATCATTTTCTGTTATTTGATTTGCCATTCATTGATGCATGAGATATGGCTTCCATAGTGTCAAATGACCAGAGGGCAGTTGGAGCTTTTGATGAGTTTCAGATCCCCAAAATACCCAGAAAAATCAATATATAATGATAGTCATAATCTGGTTGGTGGTACCAAAAAAATAATCAAATCATAATCCAGTGATAATCAAAAAATAATCACAAGTAGCCTTTGGTTATTTAACATAGCCATGGAAGATCATCACTTTCAATAGGTACCGTCTGGTAATTTAACATAACTATGGAAAATCACCATTTTTAATGGGAAAATCCACTATACATGGCCATTTTCAATAGCTATGTTAAATTACCAGAGGGTATTTCTATGGGTCATGGCTTCCATCATCCCAACCACCCCAGCCAAGAGACGGTTCGGTAAGCCACCTCCGGGCTGCGGACCCACCACGACTTCCGTTGAGGGCGCCTTCCTTCGACATCCACGGGTTGGGGGAGATCTTCCATGAACTTTCCGTTTTTTGTGTTGGCAAAATCAACGGTTTTTTAGCGGTGAAACAAAAAAGGGGGGATTGTTGATGGGCAAATGAGTCATGAGTCACAGGTGTTCTGACATGATATGAGCTATCATTGCTATCATGTTGTTGGAAACTCTGATTGTAGCTCCTTGGCCCCCCAGTTTTTGAGGCTCCTTAGCTCCCTCCCAACCACGGCATAAAGAAACGGATGTGAACCGGATTTTGTAATGATGACCTGGAAAAAAGGGATGGAAACCCATGGGAAATTTGTGGCAAAATCATCCATGTTCCCCATGAAAATTGCCATAACCTCTGGGAATCAAAAAAAAAAATGGTTCCGGAACATCACCAAAGGCTATAAAAATAGTTCCTTGTTTAAGACTGGGTATATACGGTATAATACATCATCGAAGTAAATAGGTCATGGCTTCCAATATGTCCAAAATGCTCAGGGGGTAGAGAACTATTACTGTTCCCATTCTTACTAACCATTAAATCCCACAAACATATCCCATTAAATCCCACTAAATATGATTAACCCTCCACTTTTAGTATCATTAACCTTCCACTAAATACCATTTTTCCCCCATGAATCTCCCATAAAATCCCTTGAACCGACCATCCGACGCCCAAAGCCCCACCTCTTCTTGGAATCTGCCGCCTCCGCTTCCGCGTGCACGGCAGGATCTTCCAGGGCTTTCACGGAGAAATAGGCCGCCAGAACGCCTCTAGCAGTTTTCATGGTCAATTTTTGGCCACAAAAATGGGATGGTGATGAAGATTTACCATGAAATGAAGGGTTTAAACAAATGGATACAAATTATTGTTTTACTGGTTATTTTGCTGGCACATGAACGACGAAGTTGTCCACGAACGGACCATGAAAACACGAAAAAAAGGGGAAGCGGAAGGGATGCAATTCACAAAATGCGACTGTTTTGTGAAAGTATGTGAAAGTCATGACTTTTTCTAGGAAGGTTCATGACTGAGACTAGCTAAAATCAAATACCATCAACTAAAATGAACTAAAAAAAATTCAGACCAGCATGAAGCTACCACGAATTTTCCCACCCTTGTTTTTTCGCAATCTCCTGGCAGCCCCGCCTACAGACACCTCCTTGGGATCCTTCTCGTCCTTGGCACCTGGAACTCTTGGAACTCTTGGCATCTGGGGGCGAAGTTCCAGTTACAAATTGATGGATATATGATACATCTACACACGCACATATATTTAAAAGAAAATACTTGTGCATTTGTAAATGTATATATATATATATTTATATTTATACATATATATATATATAAATATTATATGTATATATATATATGTGTGTGTGCACGTCTGTGTGCAAATATATGTATATATATAAGAAATAGTGTATATGTGTGTATCTATCTATCTATCTATCTATCCATCTATCTATCTATCCATCCATCTATCTATCTATCTAATTCTATCTAATTCTATCTAAGTTTATCTAATTCTATCTAATTCTATCTAATTATATCTAATTATATATAATTCTATCATTCAAGCATTCTATCACTCTATCTATCTAATCTAATCTAATCTAATCTAATCTAATCTAATCTATCTACCTATCTATCTATCTAATCTAATCTAATGGAATCGAATCTAATCTAATCTAATCTAATCTATCTAATCTATCGATCTACCGATCTATCTATCGATCTATCGATCTATCCATCTATCTATCGATCTATCGATCTATCGATCTATCCATCCATCCATCCATCTATCTATCTATCTATCAATATATCTATCTTTTATAACCATAGCTCTGGGCGCTATATCCTAACTTATCGGGAATTTTCTATTTTATGGACATATCTACGGATAATCCCAACTGCAGCGCCAGCCTTTCAGCTGTTCCGATGCCACAGCCGCCAATTGAGTGGCAACTGCCTTCGGCCGGCCCTGGCGCTGTGAAAGTCAGGGCCGGAATCCATCCTGAAATCTGCGGTATCTGCGAAACATCTGGAAAATAATGATTGAAGAATGATTGAATCAAGGAACAAGATGGAATTTGCCAATAAATCATCTATATCATCTATTCTAATAGGATGTTCCATTGTAAACTATCCATTTATGGAAACCCCCATTTTTCGCATCATGATACATCTACTTCAATTTGCCCATGTAAACCCAGGTATACATCACCATCATTCACCACCATGGCCTCGCCTGGTGCGCGGCAACTGCCTCGGCCATCTGCTTGGGCTGGACCGAGTTGGCACCGTCCGTCATCAAAAGCAAGCAGAGACTGCTGCCTCTGAGAGCCGTTGGCCCGTTGGGTGAACCAAGGGGGGCAGCTCCACTCTATCAGTTTACCAATGGTTTTTTCAATGGTTTACCCAGAAACAATGGATTTTTGAACCATCTGGGTAAATTTAACAACCATTATAACCAATATTAACCCATGTTTCATGGATATACCATCTGGTTATGACTAACATAGCGAACTGGAAAATCCCTTATAAATATGGAGGTTTCTAGCTGGGTATAAATGGAGGTTTCGTTCGCTGGGAAAATCAACCATTTTCCATCCATTTTCCATGGCGATGTTAAATAACCAGAGGGTATAACCATTGCCTAAAAGGGCAAACCATCTCCCAACTGGGGTGAAGATCCCATGATGCTAGCAACCGAGATACACCCCACCCCCAAGTTTTGCACAACGAAGTGCAAACTATGCCAAGACCAAGAAAGTACGGGACCAAGAACGTTTGATAAGAATGGCGAAAGCTACAGCAGTTCTTCAAGAGATCTGATAAATCTGGTGATTGTCTGGTGATTGTCTGGTGATTGTCTGGTGATTGTCCGGTGATTGTCTGGTGATTGTCTGGTGATTGCAAATATCCCATGAAACAATCCATCCGCCCTGTGGTGTCATCAAACGTGGCGTGCTGGAACTTTCCGGAACAAAAGGGGGAGTTGAATGGGAAAAGCATCTACCAAAAGCATCTTTTCTGTGGTTTTTTAACAATGTCATGTTTACCATCCCCCAGTCATCACAATAAATAGGTGGCATAAACCATTCCCAAATGCCCAAATGGGTAGTTTAATGTAGTTTATTATTGTTCTAACCGCATCTACCAAAACAGAAAAACAAACAAAAGGGGGTCCAACCAGCCATAGAGCTGATGACACTTCCCTTCGTCGAGGCGACTTCCCAGTTCACCACGGAGCCCAAATTCCAAACGTGCCTGGTTCTATTCGTAAGACCTCGCTGGCAATTTCTAGACCAACAAGCCTGGAAGCAGCTGGAAGCAGCTGGAAGGAGCTGGCAAAGGATGGGCCATCCAAACCATCCACAGATCCATTCCGCGGAAATGGCCCGCCGGGCAAACGGACCAACAGTTTGCTATGGAAAATGGCCCGTTTACACTTGATGTTGCGATTAAATGAAATTGGAATGGTGATTTGCCATCGCTGCCATAGCTGTCATAGCTATGTTAGTTTACTGGAGGGTAAGTAATTTTTAGTCATGAGTCGCCTACCAAAAGCAATGCAAACCAGATGCAAACCAGCCCCAATTGATGTCAGCGATCAATCTGGACTTTAAAAACATGCCCTCCGGTAGTAGTTTATCAGTTTGCGAAATGGAACATCACCGGTTTAAATAGGGATTTATCGTCTTAAACGGGTCAGGGTCATGACTTCCAATTTGCAAACTCTTGAATTACCAGAGCGTAATCTCTCTGTAGATCTTGCAAAAATTCTCTGAAGATGGAGCGGATATGAGCTCAGTTTATTCATATAACTTAGCCATTAAGCATCCCCAAGATTGCCAGAAAGGAACGGGATTGAACCATGTAACCATCCTTTAACGAGATGTTCACACTTAAAAACATCTATGATACCTCTATGTGGGGGATTTCCAAGCCACGTTCGATGACACCGGAGACTATGGTTTTTTCAAATATTTTTGGCAAGTTTTTGGGACAAGAATCACTTTTCCCAGGATCCCCCCCCGGTCTGTTGATGAGTGGGGTTACCAAATGATTTCTGGTGTTGTCGTAAAGTATACACCTACGTATTTCGGGTAAAATTTATTTATATAATTTGTTATCTTTCGAGACTCAACTTGAAGCCTAGGAAAAAATGGCACTCACTGTATCTGGATAGATTCAAGATACCCTTTGGATCCCTAAGTGACAACTTAACCGTTTGCGAACTGGAAAAGAGCCATTTTTTATAGTCATAGGATTGGTTTAAGGGAAAATCTACAGGAAAGCCCCATATTTAATGGGAAAATCTATGGTTTCCTGTAAATTTTCCCTTAAACCAATCCATTTTTTATAGGGAAATCATCGATTTATTGCTGGACCAGAGCAGTTGGAAAACCCCTCCGGTCTCCACCTCCGAGGTCGTTTACAGTCGCGTAGGCCCAAGGCTGCAGGAATTTCCACACCTGAAACATGGGATGGGCCACCTGTCTTCATCATTACCCTTTGGTAAACTAACAGTTGGCTATTGAAAATGGTCATGTATAGTCATTTATAGTTGATTTGCCCATCAAAAATGGTGATGTTCCATAGTTTTTTCTATGTTTACCAGAGGGTAAGTAGTGTTGTGAAGATGATCACCATGTTGTTACACCAGTGTTGTAAATGATCTTCTGAATCCTTCATGATAATCATGATCATTCTTATTTTGCCATAGATTCTTGTTATTTTCAGCGGCGTTGCTACTTCAAGCCTCTGGAATCGTCACTTGAGTCTAGCCCCTGGTCGTTGCCTGCTGGACCCCATCTATATATCAAATATTGCAATCCCCAAATAGATTGAAAAGTTGGAAAGCTGGAAAATACCTGTTTCAAGCATCATCTATACCATCTTGGAAAAAGCTGTTCTATCTTTTTTTGGGGGCCACTATACTTCAAAGCTGGATCAAATCTGGCAGATTCATGCAGATTCGTCATGAACTTTCATTTGACATTTGGCTCTTGAACCTGAACAAACCCTCCAAAGCTTGGTTTCTAAATGGGGGTTGCCTGAAAAATTGCGCACCACATTCCATCCACTGGTGAATCATAATTAAACCAAACAAAAGTGTAATTTGTTGGGAGTATACCCCATTTTACGAGGCACCCAACTGTCATACATGTAAATGCCATCTAAAATCATGGTATTCGAGTTTTTTTCTGAATTCAACCATTCGGAAAGGAATCATATAGGTTTTGACCATCAAGTAAATCTCAAATAGAATAATGGTGGTTGGTTCCCAGTTCGCCTGATGTATTTTCCAGTGGTCATGTATAACATGTTCAAACAGCATTAGCCATAGTTAATCATGCTTATATAACCATCATGAATCGCTATTAAACATCATTAATCATTAACAACCACGAGTAATCACCAGTAATCATTATTAATCACCATTAATCACCAGTAATCATCATTAATCACCATTAACCACCATTAATCATCATCAACAACCATTAATCATCATGAATCATCATTCATCAGCATTAAGCCCTAGAATCATCGACTTCAACCGCAAATCTCGGTGATTTCCCGCGCCTCGTGCTTCTGGGGGTGGCACCCACACAGGCGTCACCGGCCGCCCAGCAGTATCCATAGCTTCCCTCAGGATCTCCCAACCTGGCAAAAACACCATGGGAAAATCCCTCTCTTTTTTCGAACATCCCATGTTTCATGACCCATAGGATCCATGTATGCTATATATGGTAACATTTACCATCAATATACCCCAAATGTTAGCATATATACCATACATGGATCCTATGGGTGATGCTTTCTTTTTGGAATTGCGACATCGGAAAATCCAAACAAACTTCGACTTGAAATAGTTTTCACCATGGCAAAATCCATGGGACAAAAAAAAAACACGCTTTGAACGGGAAACAAGTGTGTTTTTATCGTGAAAATCAACGGAAAAATCCTCTCCACCCCCGTGGGCTGCGGGGAAAAAGTGCACCTCTCTGGGCCTCTGCTGGGCATGTGGCGCTCAAGCCGCTGAGCACGGCCTGGTAGCGCATGTGCACCGCACCACTCGCGACGGCCTGGCAGTGGTCCAAAGCGGAAGGACCCGAAATTCGCGTTCAATTGAGGTTTGAATGCGAGAAAACATCGGGGAAAAAAAAAAATATATATATATATATACATACATATATATATATATACCCTCCAGTAAATTAACATAGACCCTGCCAGATAGGGGTTGGAAGATTAGTTTCCATTAAAAATTGGCTATTTTCAGGGTCTATGTTAATTTACAAGAGGGTATATATGAATCCATGGATTTGTGGGAAAACATTGGAACATATATGGGAAACCATCAGACCACCACAAAGATGACAAAGTCTTAGGGTCTACCACGACAAAAATCCTCGATTTAAACCACGACGATTGGCTGTACAAATACCCGACAACCCAGTTTCTACAACTTTGGGCGGTTTCTGCACTGAAACCAAACCAGTTCAATTGCCATCTTGCGCACTTCGGCTGCAGTTCCCCTCATTTGCGTGGTGATATGGTGATACTTCACCACAGTTCTAGGGGCCTCATGTGCCCCATATCCACCACAACCACCAGGGACCACCTAAACCGCCCCAACGACCGCCAGCATTCCACCCGTTGCCGCGGTCCAAGCGTTTCGCCTCGCCACAGCCGGGTGAAACCGCCAGAAGAGCAGCCGCACGCTGTTGACTGATGATACCCTCCTCCTCATCCAAGACATAGAACAACTCAGCCAACCTGGGGACAAGGTGCTAGCCTCAACTCAAAAGGGAACTGGGAGTAACATGGGGTATGTAACTAGGGCCGTAACTAGGGCAATGTCAATCTTTAATCTCCATGAAATTTGGTGGCATCAATCCAAATTGTAGACTGTTTAAGTCTTGGAACCCGGCCTTAGGATGGTTTAGGCTACCCTTCATTGCAGGATACCAGGATACCCGATACCCTCCAGTAAACTAACAGTTTGCTCGTGAAAATTCCCTGTTTATTGTTGATTTACCTATCAAAAATGGATATATAAAATGCTAATTTCCCATAGCTATGTTAGTTTACCAGAGGATCTCCATTTCGACACCCACTGGGCAATTTCCAGCATGGAGCTGTTGTACGCCAAAGGCATCTTGCGTCAGCATCTTGTCCACAGCTTCCCCTGCGGCCTGAAAGAGGACACTTTTCCATCCACCAACCAACAATCCACCCATCAACAAAAGTCACTATTGGATCATCCATGCGCAATCAACAAAATCTGTCCTTGTTGAACATCTTCCAAAATGAATGAATGAACAATCATGGAAAAAAAACATGAAAACTCAAAAAAAAACATGAAAACTCCCAAACATCTCAGTAAAAGCTTCCAAAAATCTCAGGAAAAACTCTCAAAAATCGGAAAATCTCCCGGAAATCCGGGAAAAAAAGTCACCAGGCCTTCACCCGACTTCTGGCCGCCTCCACCTGCGGCTCTCCTGGCCGCCTGGGACCCAGAACTGCCTCGATGGCCTCCGCAAGAAAGCTGAGATTTACACCACAATATATACATTAAATGCAAATATAATATATATATATGTATGTATGTATGTATGTATGTATATATGGTACTGGTATATTTGATAATTGAGTGGTTTGTTCATTTGTGTGATTTTGTTTATTTGTGGTGTTTTGATTTATTTGTTTATCATTATATATCTACTCGTTTAGATATCAGACATTCATATGTGTCTATATGTATGTGTTATATGTGTATATATATATATATCTATCTATACCTATATCTCTCTATATATATATAGAGAGAGAGATATATATATATATAGGTATAGATAGAGTTATACACACGTAGAAGTATATACCTATGATATTATACGACTATATCTTACCCCCTCTCCGGGTAGATGTTGTGAAATCAAGATCTAAAGATATCTGAAGTGGTCACCTGGCCACGTGTGGAGAGGAGTAGTTTTTTTTTGCTGCAGGATGTACCAAGCTTCATCGGAGGAAGTCACCAGGATGCACCAAGCATTTCCCCCTAAACCGTGTCTGAAAACAGGGTATCCCCAAATTTGGTGTCTTATCGCGTTATCATCATGTCCCCCATTGAAATTGTCATTTGGGGGGCTTAGCCCATTTTCAGACACACCCAAATGATGAATAGTTGCATTTTTTCTCATTCCAGAGACGATGTTTACTTAGTTGGCGTTAAATAGTAGTTATAGACATCCAAGAATTTGACCTCGAGAGAATAGGGAATCCTCAAAATGGGTCGATAGGTTTTGCTTTAGGGTAAAAACCATGGTTTCAACATGTTTCAACCCCAAAATCGCCCTTCAACCGACCATAACTTCACAAATTCTTGGCTTTTCTTGGTTGAATTCCTCAACTGTTCCTGTTAAAAACCTCCATTTTTTGGTAGCTTTTTGAGGTCTACGGATGGCCCGAAACAGCCCTGGCCGACCGTGGCCTCGGCCGCCGACTTGCCGGCCCCGGGCACAGCAGCTATGGCCTCCTGGCGGCTCAGACCCAGAGCGGCGAAGGCATGGGCTGCACGCAGGGCCTGGATGATGGAGGGTTTGTGGCTGGGAAAACCATCAAAAAATGAGAGGATGTTCCACTGGTTGGTGGTTGGTATACCTACCCCTCTGAAAAATGATGGAATTCGTCAATTGGGATTATGAAAGTCCCAATATATGGAAAAAAAAGGTTCCAAACCACCAACCAGTCCATTTACATCATCTAATTGGTGGTAGTTTCAACCCCCCTGAAAAATATGAGTTCGTCAGATTGGATCATCCCAACTATTGGGGAAAAGAAAAAATGTTCCAAACCACCAGATTTTCGCCCAGATTTTCGGTTAGGATGCCTGCTCAGTTTGTGGAGCGAGGCAACGCAGTCTCAGGAACAAGCACTGGCACCTTTAGTGCGGTGCAACCCTCATACTGCCACATGGAGAGGCCATGGGCAGGCTACTCAGTGCCCCAGCATCTCGGACACAGGGATCGGCCAAGTGTCTGCTGAGCCACCGTTCAACCTCAGCCAGAGCATAGGAGTCCCACGGCAATGAGGCCGCTGGCATAAATGCCTGAATGGCAGAATTCGCCGGGCGACACTGGTCCATGGCGACCGTGACCCCCGCCTCTTTCCAGAGATGCTTCAGGCACTGACGGAACCACTTGACCTTCTGCTTGAAACTGTAGGTCTCGGCCGTGATGTAGGGCCTCTGCTCAATGTCGACCCATCGCTGTCTCACCCGCAGAGGTCCCGGATGCCCATACGTGAGCTGGAAATCCAGGTACAGCTGTGCGAAGGTGACCCAGCCGACTTCGGCGTTGCCCACTGCAAGACGGGCCATGAACCATGTACTGATCCGTTGTATGATCGTAGAGCCAAACAGCCTGGTTGCTTTCGGCATCAACCGTCCATCCCAATTACCCAGATCGAACCGGGGCACAAAAACTCTGGTTTGGCGGACAGGTTCAGCGGCAGGTTCTCCGGTTTCACAATTGACACTGCCCTGAACCTGTCGCCTCCCCACTGCCAGATGTAGCGCCTGAACTTGTTGGAAAATGCGATCCGCCGCAAAAACCGCCTGAACATGCCTCTCCCAAAGGTCCCAAAACCTCTGTGGTCTGGACTGGTTTGCAAACCTGGCAGCCCGATCTGCATAATCATTGTGGAAAAACAACCACGCCTCATACAATGTTGTAGCACTGGCCACCTTGCGGTGGGCTGGCACCTTGCAAATTGCGATCCGTTGTCTGCCAATGCGGTCGACCGACTGCAAAATCCAACTCCACAAATCTGCATTGCTTTTGTTAACATTCAACCGCTTGTGTCCCCACACCAAAAGGTAGTACCTGGCTGAAACTCCCAGGCAGTCTGTCCAAATTCGAATGGAAACATCCTGTTCAGCAGCTTGATGTAACGTATAGGCAACGGCGTACAACTCTGCTCGAAACGCTGTCTGGCACAGGCCGGGAAGGTAGGACGCCCCAACAACCCCAACACCACCAGGAGTCCAATCGGCACAATACGGAGGCACCAAGACGGCAGACCATGCAGCACACCGATGTGTTCCAAACCACCAACCAGTAATCCATTTGTCCATTCTTCATTGGAAATCCCTGAACGAAATAAAGGTGTTAATGGGAAAATATGGTAACGTCATCTATAAATAGAGGAATGTTCCAGCTATACATGAAGTAGTACATGTACTAAATGGATCTAAATGGGTGATTTTCCATTTTCCAAGTTTTACGAAATGGGTGATTTTCCATGAATTAGTACACGTTTATCACAAGTAAGTCTTAAGGTTTTTTGGTGAATTACCTTGTGGCCATTGGAAATCCGAACGAAATAGAGGTTTTAACGGGAAAATATGTGAACATCATATATATGTATATATAAATTGGTGATTGTTATAAATGGATGTTTATAGCTTGGAATAATCATAGGAAACTGTGGGGAATTAAAAAATATCCTGTAAATGGAGGTTTATAGCTGAGAAAATCGTCTACAAATGAGGGATGTTCAATTGCCACGTTTGTTTGAATGGGGTACCCTATGCTATGCGGACGGTATAAAACACAATCTTACAAAAGTTTGCAATAAGTTTAGGAACTATCTTAGTAAACAGTCTATTGAATTCTTGATGTTAATATTAAAATGAAATATTTAGATGGAATGTTGACTCTCTTGATTTCGGCAATCAATCCTATTTAATGAACCCACCAAGAACATCCAAGAACTGGTAGTTATTAATCGATATCCAAATAACGTGAAATACCTTACCGTTTGCATTTCATCGGGGTTTTGTTTGGGTGGTGTGTAATATCATAGGGAAATGGGATTAAATTGTCACAAATAGTTGGACATTGAACATGTTGAAGTATTGTTTCATGAATTATATCCGTGCAACGCTGGATATCTGTACTGCTCATATCCAAAATCAGATTGGTGTGTGCATCGACATACACTGTGCAAGTGCAGAGCATGTACCCTCTGGTAAACTAACATAACTATTGAAAATCACCATGTTTAATGGGAAAATCCACTATAAATGGCCATTTTCAATAGCTATGTTAAATTACCAGAGGGTAGATGATGTGTATAGTTCTTATGACAAAATGCAGCATTGAGCTTCAAAGATTTCTTCCGCCCCTGCACCCAATAAAATTTTCCGCCTTTTGAACCGCACGATCTCTGTCAGACAGGTTTGCCAAGGAGGCCTGTGGAAGATGACAGGCTGACAGCCGCCGTACAAACATCACATTCACACATTCACACGCAAAAAACATCAAATGAGCCCCAAGAAAAACACCAAAATAAACAAAAAATCTGGGAAACAACAAATGAACCTTGAAAAAAAAACATGGGAAGCACCACTTAGAGCACCTTTGGAATGTCTCCCCAACTTCTAAAAATTGCCGCCGACCTCGGACGCGCTGGCCGCCCGGAGCTGCTCCCCGGAGCGTCCGTCGAAGTCCAAAGGGCCATAGGCTTCCACCCGGCGGCGGCGTTGCGACCTGGGGATGGAACATGATGGAACCATTCTATGATTATACTTGGTGGCTCATCCCAGTTAGTAAGTGGGTTATAACCCCAGTATACCCCAGTTATAATGGATAAGTATGGATAAGTAGGATTAATCCACTTATAACTGTGGTTATAACCCACTTACTAAGTGGGATGAGCCACCAAGTAGAAGCAGCAAAAATATCTGCAAAGTAAATAGGATTCAGTGGATTCAATTCAATTGGTAACTATAGCAATGACTCACAAAAGTCATGTCAAGAGTGAGGTCTATATAAACTGCTTTTACTAGCAGTAAATGACATGACCCACTTGCCCACTTACGTCTATATGTGATGGAATTCATGATGCACCAGAACTTGCACTATAAACTGATATGCATCTAGAATGATCTAGATAGATATGCAAATGCACAGCAATTTTGGACATGTTCCTTGAGCAATATCATCAAATAATCATCAAATAATCATCAAATCATCTTCAACCACCACTGCCTCAGATGATCAGTCGACCCTACCCAGCGCCAAACACCAAACGCGCCAAACGCCAAGCAGCTGGATGATGTCTATCCGTGTGTGCCCAGGCATGGTACCTTAGGATCACCCAGGACCAAGTTTCAAGTTCCTGGATGTTGCTTGAAAATTCTATCTTTCCATACCCCCACAAGTCACATAAATGACATAACTCACCAAACAAAAACTTGATAAATTCAAATGTTTACTCCACGTTTTGCTTGGCGTGCTTCGTTTGAGCAAGACTTTCGAAAACCCAAATGCCCAGAAGTCTCTGTATGCGTAGCTGGGAGCTGTTTATACCCCCATGTTAGGTCGTGAAAATCTCAAGCTCGAATGGTTTGGACGCTTCAAAAAATAATTCCTGGAGTTCAACAACTTAGCCTAGCTTATTTCATTCATTCACACGCTGATAGTCAGTCTGTGCGGCCATGCAAATCTGGACTTAGCTAGGCTAAGTGATATTTTAAAAAAAATGTGTTCTTTGCAAGGTGAAACCTTAAGTTGCACGTCCAGGGAGCCTATTTTCACCTTAAATTAACGTTCTTAACGTTTATTCGCATTCATTCGCGTTCTTGGTATGTATGTTTGGTCAAAACGTGCCGTTCAAATCCCAATGTTAGATTAACATAAATTAACGCTCACCATTTTTGGAGGTGTCCTTTTATCAATGGTCATTCCAGGATCCTAAAATGGAGGTACGTTAGTCTTAGTACCATATCTTTGGCCATATGAATTGGGGGTATATTCCTTGAAATTTAGGCCTTACATTGAAATTTAGCGTTACCCTCTGGTAATTTAACGTAGCTATTGAAAATTGCCATTTATAGTGAGTTTTCCCATGAAAAATGGTGATTTTCCATAGTGACGTTAGTTTACCAGAGGGTACATTGAAATTTAGCGTTGAGCATTTTGGTCACAACCCCCGCCATTCCCCCGGTGAACCCAGCGCACCTTCCACAGCTCGACAGCTCCAACTGCTCTCCGTCGAGGGCGCGGCACCGGCCGGGCCCTTCTTGGGAAGCGGCTCGGTGGAGGGCGGACTGCAGACCACGGCTCGGCAACCGCCTGTCGCCGTTGGTGAAGGATCTTCAAACATGGAGAAAGTCCCATGGGAAAAATGGGAAAAAGGGAAAAAACCAGATTCAAATCCTGGAATTTTGGAAAAATGGTGGGAAACGGGAAAACAGATATATATTCAAAATCCAATCCTGAAATTGGGGAAGTTTGGCCTTCTCTCGATATGTTTTGCAGATGACTGTCTTGTGGGTGTTCCCTTCCATTTTGGGGGATCCAAAAATGACAGAAAATACAGTACACGGTTTATGTTGTTTTTTTTCGGGAATGTGCAGTAAGCAATTTTGTTGCAATGAATGGTGTAAATTGTGATCTGTTAGGACTAAGAATCATGGGGATATTCATTCGACTTTGATTTAGTTGACCAAGTATGCGGGATTCTGGGATAAAAGGTTTGATGCAGTTTGTGGGGTTATTCTTCGCATGTTTCACGATTTGGTGAAAATTGGTCAAAAAATGAAACATGCACAAAGAATCACAAAATGTACAAAGAAGAAATTCCCGCAAGTTCTCGTTAAAATTGCTGATGGCCCCTGAATCCTTCAATATTGAAGGACACTGAAACTGCAAGAAAGACCACTTCGAACAGCGCACCTACAGTGCAAATCACCAGCCGACTGCCCATCAAAAGAGCGACTGCCAGACTGCAACCGGCATAGCGGGCTGGGCTGTCCTCTATCATTTAAGTGTGGGCCCAGCAATACCCCCTCTAAGGAGCGATTGATGCAATACTAAACCAGGGGATACCAGGGGTTCGATTAAGGAAAGGTTTAGGGTTTAGGATTTAGGGTATGGCTGATCACATGATATCCCTGTTTTGTTTTTTTCTGCAAGGGATTCGATCTGGTTGCAAGGCATTTTGTCATCACTTCCATGCTCTGCCACCCATTTTGGCGGGTCATGGGGTTTCGTCTTATCGCGCCCCCCCCCCGAAAACAAAAAAAGTGTGTAAATTCAGATCCATCATCACTAGACCAAATTGAGTTCACGGAAGTTTTGCCGGAAACCATGTTTTGACCATCTTTTCACACCGAAACGTGTGGGTTGCCCAGGGTTTTCCCCCAAAAAAAAAAAGTTCCCTCCACCATTCCAACCCATCCCGGCTCCAGTAGGGCGTGGTCCAAGTTCGCCAGGGCTTCTTTGACCACCAAAACCAGCTCGCCATCTTCGGGATCTGAATGAAACGCCTTGAGCCGTGTCTCAGGGAGACCAGGGAGATCCAAAAGGTCGGTGTCAAGTGCAACCCTGAAATTTCATGAATTTTCACAAAAACGTTAGGATTCCAAACCTGTTTTTTCCCTCATATTAGGATATATGATATGATATGATGTGATATGATATGATATTATATTATATATATATATATACAGTAATTATATATGTTGAAATCAAATATCAAGAATTGTGCACCGCTGGGATCCGGATGGGATCTCAACCCCCCCAGCTTCAGCAAGGTACGGACAACCTCGGCAACAGGTGGGTATGGAAGCGCTTGGCGCACCATTCCGACGCGCTGGCGTTCCGTAGGCCATCCACCAACAGGAACAACGCTGCCGGTTTGTCCGCAAAGGGCAGGGGCCTGTGCAGCGTTCAGATTGGGAAGTTGGGGGTGCTCAAAACGAAGATCCGAAGCTGGAAAAGTCACTGGTTCTCTTGTCATCCTTCATGGTCATAAAATGATGGTCTTTACATGGTTACGGTGACACATCGAAATCCCCAAACGCGAACAGCAGCAGTTTCACAATCCCAGCAGCTGTTTCAGCAGGGAGCCGGTCCGTGCCAGTTCCGGCAGGATCACAGCCAGATCGTCTTTGCGGCCGCTGGCGGTGGGCAAACACACGGAGCCGTGCGACATCTTCATGGAACGATCCTCTGCGCCATGGTTCTGGGGGTGGGTGATTTGGGTGGGCCAGGCAAGTTGTCTAAACCCAAATATCACTGGAAACCCCCCAACAAAAACCTGGAACGAACAGCTGGTCTTGTGGAGATGTTTTGGGTGAAAGAGGTGGATCGGGTGCCGAAGCGGTGAGAGGAGAAACTGGATCAAACAGGAACCACGCCACCTGGCAGGTTCAAAAGTTCAACCGGTGACTTGCTGGGTGGCTTGCTGGGTCAAGCCTGATGCCAAAATCACGCCCCTGCAATTTCCCTAAAGTCCATACTTCTTTCGAAGCTATCGACCAACGATGCTGCGATCCCCATGTTTTGACCGCTGGTGTTCCGTGGCGGCTGTCTTTCAGGACCACCCTGACCTTTCACTCAGCTTGCTTTCTCAACAGCTGAAGACCCCCTCTGCAAGCTGGGGATTGGGATCACCCTTTCGAAGATTTCAAGTGCCATGGACCCCCTGAAATCCAATGGAAAATCTGTGGTGCCCCTTTTGGTTTCATCCCCATGTCGTTGCCTGCAGGGGGAAAAAGCAAACTTCTAGATCTGTAGGATACTCTAAGCCAAATGTTCAAGGCCATGCTTGATACACCTTGATACTTTCACATCAACCAACATCACAATCAAACAGTCATCCATCGTGGGTCCTTTTTCAAGTCACCATCAATCAATGGGAGATCTTCAGGATCCGATTTAATGGAGGGTACGTAAACGTACTGTACCATATGTTTGGCCATATTTTCTGGTAGCTACCTCCATCCAAAATCGGATCCTGGAGATCTCCCATTGAACCAATGATCCAAACGTCATTTCTCCAACCCCCGGGCCCCGAGAAACCTCCCATCCCCCCAACACTGCCGATCTGGGCTGCATCCTCTGACTGATGTGGCAGCCCCGTCTGCAGCCATCGACTTTTCGCAGGCACGTAGGCCACATCAGTGGAGCGATTTCGGTAATATTTGCCTCAAGCCACTTGGACGAGGTACCGACTTCGTTCATTTGAAAAATATATCCAGGCAGGAAAGCAAATCCAACGTCAGATGCTATCTAAATGGCCAGTTCGCCAGTTAGAAATCCATCTAAATCCATGAAGTGCCATATGGATTTTGAATGATCTTGGGCGAATCCACATGTTTTGTGGGGTCGCGCCCCCATCAATGATCATGGATTTAGGGGGTACCCTATTCTCAAACAAACTGACATCTATGACTCATAGTTTATAATGTAATTACACATATCGTTTGCATATCAAGATTGTAGAACTCCTGGTGTGAAGCTGGAAAAATGCCAAGGTCATCCAAGGTCCAAAATGGCATCCTGCACAAGCTTCCCAAGGCACCAGTACTTGCTGGAAGATAGCCCCAAATTCTACAAAACCCACGAAAAAAACACACAACCGATATGTGGAGTTGCTATTTGGAGTGACGAAAAGAATGCTGGAAAGTGACAAGCAGGGGTCAAGCAGGGCTAAGAATTGTTGAGACTACCTCTATATCATCCATTCAGGTGATGTGAAATTTTCCCCAGGGGCGGCCCCGTCATCCGTGCGGGTGATGTGAAGAATCCCCAAGACCCCCAACAAGGCCCTGCAAGGCCCAGCGGCCACTTTCCGCATTGAAGAAGAGCATGGGAACCTGCACGCAGCCAGGGAAGTTGGGGGAAGGTGTCAGGGGAAATACGTGGAGATGTTCCACATCAATCGATTTCATCACAGAAACTGATCAGAAAATCGGCAGGTCACACCAAATATATATATATATATAATCATAATCTAAATGATATCTAAATAATATCATTCATATTAGTATTCATCTAAGCTGGCTGAATGGTAGAAATTCACCCCCAAAACATGTCGCTTTGATCAGCCATTTTTCAGATGATTCCACTTTTGTTGATCCCAACATATCCCAAACATCACTAGCTCCGGCAGTCTCCCGATCTCTGGGGTCCCCTGACATGCTTCCCCTCCTGATTTTGCCTCTCATGCCTTGGATGGAGCAGAAATTCGCGGCTTTTCTTGGCCGGCACATGCGATAAATCGAATATAAAATGCCATGTCCTAACATGGCATAATGGAAATCAATGGAACACAACATACATTTAAAAAAGAAATATATATATATATACAGCATTTAAAACAATGAAACATGACATAACACAACCTGACACAACATGTGTGTGAAAGATGTTTGACACGTGTGCAATAAAAAAAAAAATGAATGTAGAATACAATGTGCAATGACATACAATATATTTTCACATCTGAAGGTCAGCTGACATCAAGTAACATCGACTAAATCCAAGTATCGGCACTCAACATGACAAATCTCGGCTACCCTACAACGAATATACGTTGTCCCCCGGACGTATCCCCATCTATATAATGCAAAAATCAAACAACTTCATCAGTTGATTTACCCAAATTATGTTGGCTCTTGTTCCAGAACTGTGGTATTCAAACCGTCATGTTTGATCATGTCTCATGTTATTTTTTGCCGATGTGTCCTAATTTCATGATTTCTGACGTGGTTTCTATGCGTGTTTTTCACCATGTTTTTCACCATGAAAATCCACGTGTTTTGATGCTGAAAAGCCATGGTTTTCACCCTTCACCAACTCCGACCCAAAATCCGCCCCAAACGGCACCAAGGCGCATGTACCACACCCCTGGCAGCTTTGGCACCGGCGTCTGGAGCTGTGCCAGGGCCCAACTGGGCCCGATGGGAGCGAAGTTCTCCGCGTATTCGCGCCTGGGAACTTCCGGCCATTTATGGCTGGCCCAGGAAATCTGAAGCACACGGCAAGTGAAATTTGCCAAACATGAGCCTCCCCCTGGGATTTCTGCATGAAATATTAGAATGACCCATCCCCACATCCCCACTAAAGTCATGGGTCAGTCTTAAAAAAATGAGTGCCGTCAAGTCTCCGCTTGTTGTTGGCCTGAAACCACTCCGCGGTGGTTTCGAAGTTGTCCTTCTTGGTTCGCTGGGCCGCCTGGAACTCTGGAAGTCGATTCTCAGAAGTTTCCAGGACATCCTCCCCAGTCAGCTCCTGTGCGACGGGACCCCAGTTGGACCATGGAGATGGACCATGGTCGATTATGTGGGTTTAGCAACTTTCGATTCTGAAAAGTGCCAAGTGTTGGTATCTGGTTTCGGTTGAGTCAGTGCATCGGATCTAGGAATCTAGGTCTGAAGCCAGAAATTGAAACCCAGATTGATATCTAAACATACCCTCTGGTAATTTAACATAGCTATTGAAAATTGCCATTTATAGTGGATTTTCCCATTAAAAATGGTGATTTTCCATAGCTACGTTAGTTTACCAGAGGGTATCTAAAGCCTGCCTCTGTTACAGGTGGCCTCCTGCACCAACCCCAGCTCCTGCACTGACCACTGCTTGTTTTCCAGCTGGTAACATTTCCGCCAGACCTGCAAGGGTCAAACTGCGAAGAAATGTTGCCGCTTGCGACAAGAGGAATGAAGTCTGCATAGCTGCCAAGGTCCATGAACTTCATGAACTAAGAAATCTTCCGAAATGCCCAATCAAAACCCCATTTTTCTGTGGTATGGAATGGTGCAACCCCCGACATTTTCGTGCTCATGGAGCCAGCTCGCAGTACCCAAGGCCCACCTCTTGAAGATTGAAATTCTTCTCTGGACAGCGGAATGCCACCCGTTTCAGATCGCCTGAGAAAAGGGAGAGGCTGGACTCACCCCCCCGGGACTTGGAGTTGGCATGCCATGAAAAGTGATGCACAACCAACACTGAGACCCTAAAAAGATGCACTTACAATCACTGGAAACGAAGGCAAAAACACAAACGGAAAGGAAGTCAATGAAGTAATAACAATATATAGCAATATATATATATATGTCAATATGTAACAATCACTAAGAATAAAGAACTCATGAGTTTCATGGGTTTTCACCTTTCCCTCGGACCCGTATCGGAAAAAAAAAGAACCTGAAATCCAGACTGGAAAATAGATAGCCGTGAAGCAAGAAGACTAAGTCGATCCTTCTCACGGCCAACTTGGCGCAGAAAGCCATACATCTACAGAGTCCTATCCCTGTCTGATAGTCTGATGCTTTTTTGAGGCATCAGAAATATCTCAAGACCCATATAAAAATCACATAATGCGGGTAAATTAATAATAAACCACAGCATTGTTGATGGTTTCTTATGGTTTTATCCACACAAAAAAATAAAATAATTAAAAAAAAACAACTCAAAATCCCTTAGAAATCCCATCCCAGAACCTCCCAAAACCTCCTCAGACGCCAAGATACAGCCATCCTTGCGTGCCTCCGCTTCGGAGCTGCGCCGCGGGCCAAGCACACGGACTTCCTGGCAGCTTGGAGATCCACTGTGGGACCTGTGGAACCTGGAAAAAACCTGTGGGACCTGTCGGACCCCCCAAGAAGATGCAGGAAATGGCCATTGAAATAGTGGATTTACCCATGGAAAATGGTGATTTTTCATGATTTTTCCATCGAAAAATGTTGGGAAATACCAGAGGGCATCTTTTGGGGCTATAAATCATAGGGGAATCCATGCCAGATTCGTAGCTTGTCCCATGCCATACCTGGGTCATCAAGCTGGGCCTGTTATGACGCCCATGATAAACGGAAGGTCCACCCTGTAGATCTTCTAGGTAAATGCCCAAAAAAAATTGCGGCCTAAGAATGTTGAAGGGCTACATCGAGATTTCATGCATGACCTAATGTAGAAGTTTATCCCCCATCATGCTCAAATAAACCCTGAACTGATGGATTCGCAGCGTTCCAGCCAACAAAATGGAAACCAGAATAGTTGGCACGTTTTGTGGCATAGAACCACCCATGGGTTCCAACATGTCCCAATCATCTGTTGGCCCCATGCTCATTACAACCCGAATGTTTGACCTAATATCTTACAGAACACGTTTGATTGCATCCCCATCTTATCATGTTGCTGGGGAAGCCTTAGTAGCCCTGTGGCTCCCCATTTGACAGAGAATTTGGATACGCATTGCTACAAACCACTCCCTCCCAAACACTGGATAGTCAATCATTTTTGTTTTTGGGTGCAATTAATATTGGCTTGATAGCCCCAAATTTGATGGTTGATCATCATCTTTCCCATTGTTTGATGGCTGTTTGCCCTCTGGTGAACTAATATAGCCATGGGTAATCACCATGTTTAACAAGTAAATCATCTATAAGTAGGCCATGGCTTCCATAACAACCTGTTCCATAACCAGAGGGTACCCCATCAAACCCCCTGGCGACCCATAGGTTTTTGCTGCCCCCAACCCTGGCCACAACCGCAGCCTTCAGAGGCTGCTCTGGGGGCTGGATGTAGATCTTAGGACGGGAGCCGGTTGGTGGAGCTGGGCCAGGGCTGCGTTCCATCCGTTTTTCGGGAGAAAGAACCTCCAAGAGGTGAAGAAAAACATGTTTGGGGACGTTTTTGGCCACTAAAAATGAGAAAAAACTCAGACAGGGAACCATTGTTGCTGAAGAATTCGTCGGAAAAGAAAGGGAGAAACACCAAATCCAGAACATCCGGGGTTTGGGACAAACCTCAAAGGAAACTTGTTTCTCGGGCATTGACTTGACATTCAACGATGATGCATCTTCCTACCTGTGCAGCGAAAAAAATAGAAATTAACTTACCCCAGCCAACTTGACATGGTGTGGTTGGCATTAGTTGGCCCACTCATCTTGCTGCAGACTCATCCAGCAAAGTATGATGGAAAGATCTTGGAACATAGCACTACAAGAGGCTTGCAACTAAAAGAGGCTTTCTGAATCAGAACGCAGCATGATACAAGGCCCAAAAACCGAGGTACGAACCATCAGGTAACCACCATTTATATAAAAGTAGACGTCGACCCGAGTTCGGTCATTGACATCTATGTAACACTTCACCCAAATCTGTGGGAGAACCACTTCGACCCTCAGCGCTGCGCCCTTTCCCCCCGCAACAAACACATCCAAAACAAAAAAACAAAAGCATTCCCAGTTGATCCACTTTCCAGAACAGCTACATCGAAAAATTCGAACAACTCTGCCGGAACATCTTCATCTGACTTTCCCAAAAGATCCACCAAACTCCACGGCCAAACTCTTCCAAAGATCCGAAAGCGAAGCTCGATGACTGGGACCAATCCTGAGAAAGGACATGGAGAAAGCTCCTGAAATTTTTTGGGCACCCATAAATCATCCATTTTTAGAGGATGTTCCACTTTCCACTATAAATCATCCATCTTTAGAGGATTTTCCACTAGTCACTATATACCATCCAGTTTTGGGCTACCCCCATTTCAGGAAAATGTCCCAAAGGTCCAATGGATCCTCCATTGGGGCTGATGTTTTCCGTTCAAGGACTTCAAGGAGAAAATGCAATCGCTGCATTACATGGCCCAATACATGCCAATACCCCAACACTGTTCAATTCCAACCAACACAGCAACACATCACAAACATGCACTCGTTGGTGGTCATCTAAAATCTCCTCATTCAGAACATGCCATCGGGGATCGTCACCACAAACATGTTCATGTGGAAAGCTAAAGGCGAAAAGAAAAAACACAAACATTTGAAAGCACCATTCCTTAGTGATACATCACTAACCCCAATGTTGGGATATGTGTGGTCGCAACTTCACATGTTTTCCTGTTAAAATCACAGTTTTCACGTTCACGTCAATTCGGCTGGTAAATACCCATGGCCAACCCGTGGGTTTTGTCTTGAACCCCTTATGAATTCTCCACATCACCATCCATCACCCAATGTCACCCCAAACAGACATGGATGGAAAATCAAGAAAAATACCATAATTCTTTGAAACCAGCAGCCAAGTTCATAACTGTTTTTTAACCATGTTTGCCGTGTTCAATTCTTCACCCTAATTATCACACCAAAATCAAAGCATTGAAGGGCAAAATGACGGGACACAAGCATAAATCAAATTGAACCCCTGTTTTTTGCAGGATAAATCTCTACTAAATACCAATTCAATGGGATTAAGACATGTCAGGCAATTGCACTAGTCATCACCCCACAAGTCAAATATGGGATGTTCCGATGTTCCCTCTAAAAAGTCCCATCATACAACTCGGGGAACCATGAAAAGTGATCACAACCAGCTAGAAATGTCTAGAAATTGTTTGGAAATGAAAATTCTGTCCTAAACCAGATTCGTTCGGCCATTTGCGGGTGATTTTCACGAAACCATCATCTGAAACCATCATCTATGGATAATTCAGCCATCTATCAAATGGAGTCCCTTGTTATTTACCCATGCTTAGCCCATAAAATGCTCGTTTCACCCCAAGGCATTTCCCAAGGTTTTCCCCCAAGGGAACCACACCCCAGCGCTTTTTAAAAAGCGTCGTGTCGGAGACCACCTCAAAGTCTGGCGGTGGCACACCGATGATGCTCCAGAAAAGCCCAGAGAAGTGGCGCGCCTCGAAGCGACCCAAAAAAAAGGCCATGGGTTTTCCATGGGTTTTTCTATGGTTTTTCGCAGGAAAAAATAGGATGAAACCAACATGGGATAGGTGGTGCCCCCCGGAACTAAGTTGGGGTTTAACTCCAATGACTGGTTTGTGGTGATCTGAATGCTATAATTCTTGGAAAATAACTTATAACTAAGGGCGCACCAGACTAAGGCGGGGAGCGCAGATTCTGTTAAGTATTAATCATCCAGTTTTTTGGCTAGAATCACGCTCCTTGCCATGGAACTCTATCCACCATCATTGATTCTGACAAGGGTCACCCCACTATTTGTCCAAATCATGTGTTTTTTCCAATAAAAAAGCGAGATGTGTGTCAAAGCTCACCCAGATTACCGGTAAATTGTGTTTGGGAAACGCAAGTCGTAGCTCCAAAGCTCCCTAACCACTAGCCGTCACGTTTGCCAAGATCATTGAAAGTTGTGGTACCCTCTGGTAAACTAACGTAACTATGGAAAATACCATTTTTAATGGGAAAACTCACTATAAATGACCATTTTCAATAGTGATGTTAGTTTACCAGAGGGTACCTCCTTCTGACTGGGATGATGTTCATCATGACCCCCCTCTTCTGGTTTTTTTTTCTGTGGGATAGTTTGGTTTTGAGCAACATGGTCAACCAGATGTCTCCCATCTAACCATCAACCAATTCTGATTGGGTCTAACTATCCCATATGTTTTTCACCATTTACCATGAACCAATCATTGGGGTCATTCACCATGAACCACATGGAAATGTTCATATTACCCACATTATCCATTACCATTACCCGTAAACATTTATAGTTCGTAATGTCGACAATCCATAAAAATATCCACCATGAATCTAGATGAATCTAGATCTATAGACCGCATCATCTCCAATTTGTGTTTTTTTCACATCGAACTAACGTTAGTTTACCCCAGGGTAACCCGTCACCACAGCATCCACAGCCATTTTACCACCAAATCGTCCCCGGAACCTGCGCTTCCTTCTCCTCAGCCTATGTGGAAGTGTGGAAGTGTGGAAGGCTTTGGGCGGAGGGGTCCTTCCATATCGCACAACATATCCTAGATCTTAATAGATCTTAACATGTCTTAGAAGATATCTTAACATATCTTGACATGTCTTAACCTGGCTCAACATGTCTTATTCGTTTAACCAATGTCCTGCCATATCTGGTTCTCGATACTTCATTGCAACAATTGCAACATTCCATGTCATTCCATGTCCAACCACTGCACCAGCTGCGCCTCCCTCACTTCCTTCTCTTTGGCGCCGGGGGGGTCAGGATTTTTGAACATTCCGACCAACTGCTGAGCACCTGAGGAAATGGAGAGGTTTATCTATCCAACCTTCTTGGAGGCTCCAAGTGGCAACTGAGTGATTTCTTGAGGATGGCTAGATGCTGTTGCATGCTCCTAGGCGCATGCCTAACGGGTTTCAATCTTTGTCCATGGAGGATTTAAGGGTCATGTGACAAATCCATGTTGATTGATGAACAGATGGATAGATATGACAGTTGCTGATCCAATATTAAACCAGGTAAAATCCAGGTTTTGACAAATTTTGGATGTCATCCTATTCATGGTTTTTAATTCACCAATTTCCCAGCTTAAAACTTGGAGTAGCTTGGAGGAATGATCCGATTTTGCTAAAATCCAGAGGTTTCAGGTTCAGGAAATCACCCCGATCTTTTTTCCCATAGGAGCTGGCTACCCAGTTCCACAGCACCTCGTGCCCCTAAGACTTGCTTGGACGTATAGGTGCGCCATGCTCCTCCTCCTTCGCGAGTCCTCAGGCGAATCTGGAGTCTCGGATGCAGTCGGATCTCGCAGTTGTAGCGACCCCCCAAGAGATAAAGAAAAGCTTCAAGAAGTTCAATTTATCACTAATGTCAACCCCGGATGAGACTAAACCATGGTTTATGAAAATTAGGGGGGCACTCCTCCAATAGTCACAATCCAATACTTAAATGGTACCCCCCCCAATTAAACAATCGTTTGGGGTTTATTAATCCAGGGTTGACATTATTTAGGATTGAGGTTTAACTCTTCTTATCTCTTTGGAAGGCTTTCTAAAGATCAACCTTGGAACAAACAGTCGGTCAGCCATCAGCATCCCAGGCAGTTCTGAGCTTAGGCTCGACATCCTCCGGCCGCAGGGGCGCCAACATTGGCTATCTAATCATCTTGAGCATCACTGCAGGCAGGACGAAATCCCCGCCCCAAACAAAAGGCCTTGTGGACACATACCGAGAGCATGATATATATATATATATATACAATGTTCATGGCTGTTATGTATAAATGTATAATATATGTTATATATATATACAGACTATCGGCTGGTGGTAAAACCCTGCCCTCAAGCTCTTGAATTCGTACGTTGGCATCACCTTTCTCTTTTGCAGACGGCGCCAGAAAACTTTGGCGCAGATGCACAGATCTTTTGTACCCAAGGCACACGCGTACCAAAATGGCTGGGTCATTGAAAAGCATAACGCCCAAGTCCAAAACAAAGACCTTTGAAGAGACAGCTTCGACTCATGTTTTTTTTGAGGGCGTCAACTCAGAACGAGTTCAGAAACGTTGGAATTAGTGGCTACCCCGTGAATCCACAGGCGGCCGGCGACAACGTGCAGGATGTTTTTTTGGGCAGACCATCGATGCAGAGGCAGACCATGCGCTAACCTTTTGCAGTGCTTGGTGTGGGGGGTCATTGCAGTTGCCTCAAGCTATGGACGTGACATGGCACGGGATGGAAAAGCTCGAAATTTCACCTGTGAATCGCTAAGAGTTGCCGCCTTATCATTCCAACTTTTTGGGCTGGGCTCATGTATCTCAGACATGGCAATGGAAAATCACCCATTTCAACTAAAGATCTACCGGTGTAAATGGAGAGTTGGGGCCCCTGAAATGTCTTCCATCTGCATCTACCTCCCACGAACTGCCTTCCAAAGCCGTGAAAAGTTGCAAGGGCCGGATCAATCACTTTACCCTCTGGCAATTTGTTACAGTTTGCTATTGAAAATGGCCATTGAAATAGTGGATTTACCTATTGAAAATGGTGATTTTCCATAGTTTTTTGTATGTTTACCAGAGGGTGCCATTTTTGCAGAGGATCATTGCTGATGATTCTCAAACGCCCTTCACAACTTCTTGTTGCATTTTCCTGGACATTTGGCCCATAACACAATAATGTACGAGTATACGGCGTAAAACGCGCGACCTAACACACCTGCAACAGGAGCAGAGAGAAAGCATCACAAACGGAATCCAACAATTTTGTATCAGCCAAAACCTACCATATCATAGATTTTCGGGTGGGAAATAAATCATACATGTGGGTAAAATAAACCATCCCCCAAATCACCATAAATAGGTGTTATCAACCATTCCCAGTCATGGGTGGTTTATGACATTGTTTTACCCACATGATCATCCATTTACTATTAATTCTCCATCTATTTTGATGATGCCAGATCTCTCCCAACTAGGCCCCGCGGGTTGCGAAGTCATCGGCTACGCTCTTGCGCGCCCGGCAGCAGCGCAGTCTGCGACGCTAACTCCCCATCCTGACGCGTCATCTTGGGATATAACGATGGTATATTAATGGAAGATGATTAGGATGATTAGGTCTTAAAATCGGAAGCGGTGTCATGGGGGATAATTCTGGGATAAAGAATCAAGAATGTGATAGAACTGGCCACAATCCTTTTCATCTTGATGGGTAACCTTCTCTTGATGCTGACTATGTTCATCGATGTTCCTTTTTCTTCTGTTGTTTGTTCTCCTCCGTCATCACCATCACCATCACCATCACCATCACCACCACCACCACCACCACCATCATCATCATCATCATCATCATCGTCATTCACATAAACATACACATACACATACATGTATGTATATATATATATATACACAATACAATATCATACAACATTATACCCTCTGGTAAATTAACATGACTATGGAAAATCACCACTTTTAAGAGATAAATCAAGGAAAATGGGAAATTTTAAATAGCAGACTGTTAGTTTACCGGAGGGTGAAGAAAGCCAACCAGGCGTTTACAAGGGTTTATTCAAGTCCCTGTGTTCCCGCATCGTTGCTTTATCATGAGGCTAGAGCTCCGGCACGCTGGTACAGAACATAGATCTCACCAACACGGCCATAAGCCAATCAGAAGCCCCCTAGATAGATAATGTCAAGCCCGGATTAATAAACCATTGTGTATTAATTAGGGGGGTACTCCTCCAATAGTCATAATCTAATACTTAAATGGTACCCTCCCAATTAAACAGCCGTTTGGGGTTTATTAATCCAGGGTTGACATTAGATGTATCATAGATCATTCAGAGCTCCTGTCACCGTCCTGCCTTGTCTAAGGGGAGCGGCGCCTGCAGGACGCTCGCAGATCTTTGCCGGCCCTCTTCCAGCGCTGCAACCTGCGTTTTTTTTGGCAAGAAAAATTGCCGACACGTTTCTGGTGAATCAAAATAGGAAGTTCTAATGGGCTGGCCATGGGATATTTAAAAAACAAATCATGGGAAAGAATCGCATATCATGGAAAATCTTAGGTAGGGAAATAGTGGGATATAATGGGATACAATGGAATATAATTATGGAATATTCATAGGATATGATGATATGATGACATAATAAAATCGGAAGTTGTGGCTATAATTCGGATATGGAACCAACAACGTGATAGTGGGTTTATCACTGTCGTTATTTTCAAGTGGTTGCGCTTCGCAAGAAGCAGAAATCTGTTCATGACTTTCCCAGTTGATTCATGGGTCTTAGTTCTATCTCCATTCATTTGGTGTTGATCTGTTCGTCACAGAGTTTTCGGTTGAGCTGCAGAAACCCCACTTTGCCAGCCAAAATGCCATATTTTGCACTGTGAACAGCCCAATTTCTGATCATTGTACCCCATGGCAATCACATGTGGCAACAAAAAATCGCCGCCCATTTATGGATGGTTTTCCAACTAAGACACCAGTGGTTCGACCGGCACTGCTTCCAAGCACAGGATTGACATTCACAAATCATATCCCCGGCATATCCTCATCATATCCCATTCTTGAAATGAAATCTCCATGAATTTCATGGTTTCCATAGGGTTTTTCATAGGATTTCCATGTTTCCACAGGGTTTCCATAGGGCTTCCATAGGCTTATCATAGCCTAAGGATGGTCAAGCTGTCAAGATCCCATCCGGCTTGCTGAACCAAGCGGCTTGGCTGGAGAGTTTGCTTTGCACTTGCTGAGTGAGGCGCTTGTGCTCAAAGAAGTCACCAGAGAGGCCAGTCAGGGCCTCACCAATAAAATTGGAAAAGCGAACTGTCAGAAACATTGGGGAGACATATACAATATAGAAGACCACCAATTGTTGATTTTTTTTTGGGAGTGGGCTATCTATGTATGTGTATATATATATCTCTCTCTCTCTGCCCATCGCCATCTATATAATATATGTATATATAGGGGATGAAAATGAAACCGACAATAAATAAGGTATAAAACTGGCACATAAATATATACGTATAGATGTGAAAAAGTAATATATAGGGTATAAAGGGATGGAATGGCATGTAATGATACAAAAATAAGTGGGGAAAAAATGGAAAAATGGGGGTTTCAGGGCGTATATGTTTGTATGTTGCTTGTTATGATTTTGTGTTGGGGTTCAATGTTTCATCCTTGGTTTTGATGATTTACTGGGACATTGTTAGGGGTGGTTTAGGGTCTTAACTTTCACTTGATGGTTTGGTTTAAGATGAGGGGGATAATTGTTTAGGCTGTTGGGGTTTTGTGTTTGTGTTTGGGCGGGTGATTACTTCATAATATGTCTTGTTAAGATATTATGAATTAATCAATTTATGCTTTCCATTTTAGACACAATCATTTTAGTGTTCTACAACATCAAAACGATTGTTTCTCAATGTTTGGGGGTAGAACACTAAAATGATTGTGTCTAAAATGGAAAGCATAAATTGATTAATTCATAATATCTGAACAAGACATACTATGAAGTAATCACCCGCCCAAACACAAACACAAAACCCCAACAGCCTAAACAATTATCCCCCTCATCTTAAACCAAACCATCAAGTGAAAGTTAAGACCCTAAACCACCCCTAACAATGTCCCAGTAAATCATCAAAACCAAGGATGAAACATTGAACCCCAACACAAAATCATAACAAGCAACATACAAACATATACGCCCTGAAACCCCCATTTTTCCATTTTTTTGTGGGATATACAGCCAAGAATGCGATAGTTGGGTTTGTTTGAGAAATGGATATGCTCCCAAATTCGAATAAACCATCCAGTTTGTTCTTGAGTGCAACAACACTTATTGACCTGTCCTAAAGTCATTGTTTGGACAATTCATTACACACGTGGGTCCTAGAAATTGCCCCATAAACCACCAGAAAATTCTTGGCTGGACCCCTACAAAATGGCTCTTCCGATTGTCGAACCGGCTACCATCCATAGACAAAGCACCCCAAATGCCACATAGGTTTGCAACAACCATGAGAATCCATGGCTTTTACAGGTTGTTTTAGATTCTAACACGTGTAAACTCACATCTAAACATCCAAATTGTGCCAAGTGTTCCAATCAAATCCCTCAGCCATGATGTTCCCAGCTATAAACCTCCAAATTTTCTTCACGGCTATCCCAGCTAAGCAGCTAGCCATGTAACCTTCTTTGAAAACACATTTGACTACCGAAGGGTATCAAGCCTCTTATCATAATAGTATCTTCATGTATATTCCCATACCCTCTATGATATATTATTATATTATAGCCTCTGAATATTGACCCTCTATGAAGAGTATAAACTGTTGGTTGGCCCCTATATGATGAGATATACCCTCTGGTCAACCAACAGTTTGCGAACTGGAAAAAAAGTCACTACCCTACCCTCTGGTAAACTAACATAACTATGGAAAATCACCATTTCTAATGGGTAAATCCAGCTATGTTAGTTTACCAGAGGGTATCTTTATAGGTAAATCCCATCGAACTCAACGGTCCATGGCTTCCAGTTCGCAAAGTCTTCGTTTACTGCACGGACTCGCCTCGTGCAACTTGGCAATGTCGTCTTGCACGGCCAAAGCCTGGAACATCACAGGCTAACTGGAAAAATACAGAAGAGGTGAAAAATCCATGGAGAAAAAAAAAAACATGAAAATCGAGCATGTGTCACAATAACTAAGGAGAATGTTGGTGATTTTATCAGATTTAATCTGGAAATGAGGATCCAATGGGATTCAGTGGAATTTTAATGATGGATATTTGATTGTGTACCCTGGGGTAAACGTTTGCAGTTCGGTGTGGAAAATCCATGAAAATCCACCATGAATCTAGATCATTTTCCGATCGGCAAACCATTGTTTTTCATATCTTTTTGTATGTTTACCCTAGGGCATATCACAATGCCGATTGTTTATCGCAATTACAACTGCAATTAATGGGGTTTGCAAAAGTAACATGACCGGGGGGGGCTCTATAAATGATATACCTATTTCTCTATATCGAGGGATATCCTATATAGAAGATTGGGTATATATATCATATAAATTATAGATATTTGATTAGGTTCCTATATATCAAGTTACCCTCCCCAAAATTAACATAGACCCTGCCATTTGGGGGGCTTGGAAGGTTAATTTCCACTTAAAATTGGTATCAAGTTTGATCATGTTTAAATGAACTAACCCATATCCATTGACATTGATCTTCAGTATGAACGATCTATAAATTGGCTACCCCCTGGTAGTTTAGCACTTTGCCATGGAAGCCATGGCCCAGTTCGTTCAATGCATGGTTTTTTTTCCATGTGCATCCATCGAGATGCCTGCGAACGTCCAGTTTGGATATGTTGATGTCAACCCTGGTGAATAAACCCCAAACGGCTGTGTCATTGGGAAGGTACAATAAAAAAGTATCAACTCATGACTATTCGGGGAATACCCCCCAATTAATAAACCATGGTTTACTAATCCGGGCTTGACAGTAAGACTCTATCAGAGAATACCACTTGTCTCTGTTATGTATGGATATTAGTCTGCTAGTTACTGCTAGTTGTCCCAGAGTACCACATCACTTCCATCACTTCCATCCATATGTCTGCCATGGTCAATACATGATCCGTGGGAAAACGAAACAGGATATATCAATGGTCATTTCAGGAAGCGATTTATTGGAGGTACCTACCATATATTTTTGGCCTAGTTGAAGGCCTAAGCTTCAAGGAATATCCCCACAATTCAAATGGCTAAACATATGGTACGTTTACGTACCTCCATTTTAGGATCCTGAAATTACCATAGAATATAAACATTCAATTATCATAAGTTGCTGACCATCCCTCAATCAATGGATACATCACGGCATCTCATCCCACCATCCAACGATTTTGCTTGTAGTTGATTGCATCTCTCATTATATTATCATCCCTATCTTTAACAATGTTTTAACATGTTTTAACCCAACTTTATCCCATCCGTAAAACAGATCCCGGAAAAATCTCCAGATATCATCCAGCAGAATGACCCCGCCACAGCGTTGCGGCACCATGGCGGTCTTCGCACAGATCGCAGCCAAGCAGCAGTGGCGTTGCCCTCTCGACCGCTAGAGTCCACTTGATCACGCAGCCGCTGAGCCAGCAACTCCACCTGAAAACGGTCGTCCGAAAACCGTGGTCCGAAAACGGTGGAGGGGCCAGCGAAATCCGGTTATCACCAGTTGAAAACGGTGGTAAACATCCCATTATTTCTAGGGTTTCAACCATCCAAGCTGGTGGTGCAGGATTTTGCAACCATCAACAGTAGTGGCCATTGACCTCTAATGATCGTTGGAGCAACCCAAGAAACCCTCTGGTAATGACTGTTACAGTTTGCGAAGTGGAAAATGGCCCATTAATTTATAGTGGATTCATGGATAGCATGGTGGATCTTTCCATAGTTACGTCAACGTTTACCAGAGGGTTTTTGGGTTTCAACCAAAAATCGAACACCCCAAGAATAAGCGGAGCTTCTACTGTTGGGGATCCACCAGGGCTGAAGCCGCCTCGTCCAACTTGCTTTGCACATTTTCTTGCACAGCCTAGGGATTTTTTCAGGTTTCATCCCCAACACTGGAAGTTCAGGTGTTTTACCCTCTGGTGAACTAACATAGCAATGGAAAATCACCATTTTTAATGGGAAAATCCACTATAAATGGCCATGTTTAATTGCTTTTTGTATGTTCACCAGAGGGTATGGATTTTTTATGGTGTTTCAACGGTTTCAAGTCCTTCAATGTCCCTGTTTCCGCCTGGTCATCTCGCGATCCCACTTTTTCCACCGAACATCCTGAGGCTCAACTCACTAACAAGGATGAATCGCTAGGTGCCTGGCTTGCGCCTGCTTCTTGGCAGACACAATCTCGCTTCCGGTGGACTGAAGTTGTCCCTGCCACAGACAGACTGATAGATTTATCCAAAACATGGAAGGGATCCGAATCCATCAGCCATACGGTGAGAATATTAGAAAAAAAAAACGCAGATTTGGTTCAATGGATCTGGTAATTTGTTACATAGCTATGGAATATGACCCATAGAAATAGATGATGTACCTATTATATTTATGGTGGATCTTTCCATGGCTACGTTAAGTTACCAGAGGGTATATTCCCATTAGATCCCATTAAACCACCATAAATTCCCATAAATTCCCATTAGAACCCAGAGAACATCACCGGAAACCATCGCTTTTGCCAAGAACACCACTGTGCCCATCGCCGGAAAAAATCCCGAGAGTTGATTTTTCTGGATCCCTCCGGATTCCTCTGGTAATCAAACATGGCAATGGGAAAAGACCCTATAAACAAAGGATGAATGGGAAAATACTCTATGATGAGAACTTTGAAAAGCCATGAAATCTGATGAAAGAAATATGGCAGTTTTTTGTCCGATTCATTCTTGGAGGCATGAATATCCACAAACCAAAGTGAGTTAAATCCAGGCAACTGACTATAATTTCAGGACCAGAAATGCGGCATGTTGTCATATGAAGTAGGCCAGTCGGCCAGTGAGATATCATTTGCCCGCATACTATTCTCGGCGACACGTGCTTAGATCATCTCCCAGGTATGTCCCCAGTCATGATATTCCCATCATAGCCCCATTGCATCCCCATTATGTGCTATAATCTATATATATATGTGTGTGTGTAACTATATAAATATATAACAATACATATATAACTATGACTAAAGTATAAATTTATAAATATATCCCAACACAGTGACTCATCCTCATGTTTCCCCATGATATCTTCACCTGCAGCTGCACGAGGTTCTGCTGAAGCTGTTGGTGAGTTGAGCTATAGGACTTCTTCAAAGCCTCTGAAAAGCCGGCAGCCCAACGTAACACCTGTAGAGTCTAGTTGTCTGAAAAAAATGTCTTTAGCAACCCCCAAACCAAAGACGGTCGTAAGTCGTAAAATTCTATAGAAATGACGATGTTCGATCATTTTGGAGGTTACTATATCTTAGTTTTGTTTACTGCATCCCAAATTTAACTGGTAATTCGCGTGTTGCTTCACTGCTTTTTCGCCTCCAACTCAGCGGTTTTCATCGAGAGCTGCCGTCCCAAAGCATGGATTTCGCTGAGCAGCTCCTGTGGGATCGCGAGCCATCGCGAACCATGGGATTTTGTGGGCTCTATAAGTTGGTATAAAGCCTATAACAATGGTGATATAGGATGTGATGATGTGATATATAACACTCAGTTTCTGTGGTTTATACATCTTTATCATCCATATAGGTATATATATATATATGTAACTATATATATATATAACTATAACATAACCCAATAGTTCATCCCATTTTATCCAGTGGGGATATAGAATATCTGGTTGGTGGTTTTAACCATCTTGAAAAATATGAAAGTCAATGGGAAGAATTATCCCATATATTATGGAAAATAAAAAAATGTTTGAAACCACCAACCAGATATATATGATATATAACACTACCACCAAGGTACGTGGGACTCTTGTCTCCCAACACTTGTTTTGACTTCTGCTTCGTTGCGATGAATGCTTATTTCCAAGTATATAACTTCAAGAAACCTTTGAGGAATGAAATCTTGACCCAGTCGTCAGGCTCCGGCTCGCTGCACATCAATATCAATGGGAAAATCAGGACCAACGGACCACTTTTCCTGTTTGATTCCCAGAGGGTCATACTGTGGATGGTTGCGAAATCCTGCATCACCTTAGATGGTTGAAACCCTATGAATAATGGGATGTTTACCACCGTTTTCAACTGGTGCAGGATTTCGCAACCCTCCACCGTAGCTGCCGTAGCTCCTGGTCAGTTGCAGCCTTTTGCTTCACAAGCGAGGTGATCTCAGAGAAGGCACTCCTCGAGCCAGAGAGGGAGAAATGGAGTCACGCTTCCTGGGTTCAATGGATAGCTTGAAGGGAAATTCTTAACGAATCGTAACCGGAGTTTGCCGGCAGGTTCACTGTAAAACAACATGCCCACAATCCAATTCGAGGATGATCCGTGTTTACTTGTGGTGTTTTTGTCCACTCTAGTAGAGCAAATGACGATATCACCTTTTTGGGGTTAGCCTGGCGGCTTCTAATCATCAATTGGGGGTGATTTCTCAGTTGGCCTGGAAAACTCTGACGTCACCGTTCCGTTCGCAAATCATAAAAACGCACCTGGTGTCTTTCATTGACACCAACTATCACGGGGATCTTCCCAAAAAATCTATAAGGCCTATATGGCCCATATATATAATATAATATAATATAATATATAATTATATATATATATCCTATGTAAGGGCCTAAAATCATGGGAATCTTCCCACAAAAAAAATCTGGCTTGACATGGCTTAAGTGTTCCAACAGCCAGGGCACGTCAACTTCTCTCGCAGATCTGTGAGCTGCGACTGCATCTGCTGTTGCACGGAGATGCTGTGGCGTTTGTACCTGGAACCGGGGGGACCGGCGTGGGTTTGCAGCCCGGTTTCTGGTGATTTGGTGGGAAAAACCATGGGTGAAACGGTGAAACTCCCGGAAATCCATTGGGATTTGGGCATGCTAAGATGGTGATTTCAAGGGGATGATGATGTTAATGCTAGTTATCGTAGAAATACTTGAAGAGTACAGGTTTTGTTATGGACCCTGGTGTATTAGTTGTTTTTCCCCAAAAAAATACCAGTAGACTGAATAAATGGTGCTACTTCGCCAACAGTATTTATCGATGAATCCTTTATCAGTCATGTCCTTTCTGTTGGTTTTGGTGAGAATAAATGGGACCTCCAAAAAGAGTGAGAATTCGGGGCTTAGAAAAGCTATGGGGGTGCCTCTGGGGATTGTTAGTACTGTACTCAATTTTTCTTTAACAATGGCCGCCTTTGTACAGTTTTCGGGGAAGTCCCGGAAAAGTCCCGGAAAACCACAGTTTTCCTGCAGGCTTTCCCGCCATTTCTGAGGCTTTTTTGTGGGTGGTGCGGCTAGGAGTTGTATCTAGTGGGAGTGGTAATTTGCTATCGAAATGGTACCACCCCAATTAAAAAACCAGTGATTGGTCAATCCGGGGTTGACACAATGGCTGGAGGTGTTCCAATGACCCTGGGTGAAGAACTACCTTAGAGAACTGTGCAACATGACATTTAAAGTCCAGTTGAGTGGTTGTTTTGGAGGGGAAGGTGCTCTTGTGATCTCTTCGACATGGTATTGATCCTAGCCCAGCGATAACAACAACGACAACGGAAAAAAAAAACACGACACCCAAAAAAGATCGAAATGTACCAACGGAATCCAATCCAATCAAGAAAAAAGTGAGAATGTGTTTTATCATGGAAGCATTATAAGCATGGCTTAGCATTTCTATCTGTGGTTTACCATGGTTTACCATGGTTTACCATGGTTTACCATGGTTTACCATCGTCAAAAACATCATCATCACCATTAAAAAAACTCCAAATCACCCCGTTGGGATGCTGATGAAAATGATGAATCCAATCCCGCAAAAAATCCTTATGATTCACCATAACTGGTTGGTGGTTAAGCCGAACCCCTCTGAAAAATGATGGAGTTCGTCAGTTGGGATGATGAAATTCCATTCCATTCCCAAGTGTTTCTGGAAAGTCAACCAACAAAATTCCATGGTTCCAGTCACCACCAACCAGTGATTATTAACCATTATTAACCATTATTAACCATGGGTTCCAGTCACCACCAACCAGATAAGGAAGAACCCCAAATCATCTCTGAATCCCCAGGATTTCCCCCAGGCATCCGTACTCTGTGAGGTCTGCACTGTTGGAGGTGATGCCGTCGCGGATGACGCTCATCTCTGCCATCATGGCCTGCCTTTTTGGGGATTTTGGGATGGATTTCTGGTGATTTTGGGTAGGTTTCTGGACGGATTTCCAATGATTTTGGGCGGACTTCTAGTGATTTTGGATGATTTTGGGGTGGATTTCTAGACCTTTCAAGTTTTAGGAGAATTTCGGAGTAAACCAAGCAGCTTTTGAGTAGTAAACCATAGTAAACCTGCAGATTTGGGATGAATTCTTGCTGAAAAGCCACCATGAAGGGCAATGGTTACAGTAGCCACTTGGGATCCATAATGGAAGACCTGATCTGCCATCTACAACCTTCAATTCACCCAAGTCCTCCAACTGAATTGTACCCTCTGGTAATTTGTTACATAGCTATTGAAAATGACCATAGAAATAGTGGATTTTCCCATTAAAAATGGTGATTTTCCATAGTTATGTTAGTTTACCAGAGGGTACATGCCTTCCCCTGATCAAACACGGTTTGCCGGAAATTTCCACCCGTTCGAACGGTGCTTTTCCCTTTTTTCATATCCATTTTTGATGAGGATTTCCTAGCGGCCCGCCATGTTTGATGACACGGGAGGGTACAACAAAAACGCGATTGCTGCCGCAGCACAGGCTGCTGTTTGAACGGGATTTCATCTCCTTGCAGCTGCAGTGGAAGTGGAAAATCCATGGATTTTCCTGTAGAAAATCTCGCACCCTGGACCCTCCTCTCCGTTTTGGGGCTCATTTCGTGAAGAAAATGCTGGAGAAATCGGGACGTGGGGGGAAATCTGGGTCAAAATCGAGGACCCAAAACGGATGGTGTGCCCTCAGATACATCGGAAATTGTGTCCATGCAACATCTCTATTTCAATATGTCTGGATCCACACAAAAGATGGTCTCCAAATTCAACAGCCTGGTAACAAAAATGGAGGGTTAGACCTTCAAAAATCTCAAAATCACCAGAGTTCGCCTCAAAATCGAGCCACTCACAACCAAAAAAAACCTCCCCAATGTCGACTCGACAAGCATCACTGAGCCATTGCGAGAAGGCATTCATGGTGGCATCCACATCTCCATAGTCCTGGTAGCCTGGGGGTGATGTGATGATCCAATGAATCAAAAAAATGTCAACCCTGGATTAAAGAAAACCAACGGGCTTCAAAATTTGGAGGGGTTTGGAGGGGTACCCTAGAAAATTTTTGAAAATTCTCTGTGCTTCAAATCATTCCAAAGTGATATGTCCCTGATATGTAGTAAAAAAAAAAGTCAAAAAATGAAGAGCCCCAAAGACCCCGGACTCTTTCCATCGAAAAGTCCCCCAAAAAAAATGACCGGATCCCCAGTTGGTCTTTGACCCGAGGTGCCATTGACGCCAACCTGCATGGGAACCCCCAACTGTTGCCGGTTGGTTCGGCGCAACCAGCCGCCTCCAGAACCCAACAGAGCCGAAACAGCTGGCGATGCGGTTCTGGATGGCAAGTTTCCAGAAAAAATGTTTTCACCAACCGCTGGGAATGATCCCTTGGCCTTTTTTGAAATGCATCTGTTTGCCCATAACAAGCTGCTAAACGATGCTAAACGCAGAAAGCGTCAACTGCTTGATGAGAATTCATGAGAAATGGGCGGAAAGTGGTGGTGATACCCTCTAGTTATTTATGGTGAATAATGCTGAATAATGGTTGATAATGGTTGATAAAAGGGCCATCATAGATCATCATAGGCTCTCCTCCCAAGTCTTCTCCAGTCTGAGTGTCACTTCACCGTTGGCGCCTTCGGCACAACCGGACCTCGGCACCCAAGGGCCCCCTTGGGCCACACCTTTTGCCCACTTGGTTCGATGATAAATTCTTCGTTCTTCAAAATGGTGATTGTCCAGTTGGCAAACTGCCGGAAACTACCTCACGGTGCAAGTTTTGGAGAGTTTGAAGGGCCCTCGTTCATGCTGCTCCAGATTTTTTTCAGCTTATTCCGCAGCACTCTGGCTGTACATACCGGTCATGCAATGCAAAAGTTGAGTGGATTGCCTGCAGCATCCCTCCATGCCCTTGGGCCACACCCCACTAGTCGCCTTATAGCGATGGGGTTTCCCCAGAGCAGATTCAGTCGAGTCATTGGCGGCGGCGATTTCAAACTACCCGGAACTCCCCTCACTTTTTGTACTGTACCGGGGAGAATCGATCTACAGCACGTGGCTGGAAAGGATCCAAAGGATTCTATCAGTTTTCCCTCACGGGAGTCATCGTCATTTTCCACCGGTTCCCTGAGATATCAATGGACTCATCCAATTTCGCCACGTGTCATCCGGTTTTTCGTTACCCTTCGTCAAACTCTGTAAGTTTGACATCAGAAACGGGTCACGGAACTGTTGCGCTTCATGGATTTCAAGTCACACGCCTGGCTTGGGGCGGATGAGAACTAGGACGTGCCTCCACCATGAGTCTATCTGAACATACCATATGGGGAACCATTTGCTTTTCGAATATCACACTTCAATCCGAAAAAAAAATGTGAAGGAAACAAGATTCGATCCTCAAAACGTCAGGATCTCTAGTATCCCAACCTCACTCTGGGAAGCAAACATGTTGGTACAGTACACCATCCCCAAATCTACCATTTCTATGGGTAGTTATAGTTAATAAACCATCAACATACGGGTGGTTTATGACATTACTAACATTATACCGTTAGGATATGATAGAACATGTGTGTTTTATATCATTTCATATGGATCTTACTAATTCCACTAACATGACTATGATACAATAGCCATAATATGAATTACTAACATTCCATACTACATTCCATGTCACATTGTGTTGACTAACACTATAGCCATCATCCGTTTCCGTTTCGTATAGCCATCCCCCGTCCACAAAAATTCTTGCGCCTGAAACGACTGGGGTGCTGTGCTCCGACGTTCACCTGCCAATGTCATCAACCGGCCATGGCTGGGAATGGTAACCACCACCTATATCTATTGGTGATGACTGGGGGGTGGTTTATATACTATTGTCTTTACCCACATTACCCCCAAAAAAAATACGGGAGTGAGATTTTGGGGGGAAAACTTCTTCCTTCATAATCTGGTTATTTAACCTTGCCATGGAAAATCACCATGCTATTAATAGGTAAACCATCTCTATGGGCCATTTCCCATGGCTATGTAACAGTCATAACCAGAGGGTATAGTTTTTGTTGGTGACTTCCTCCGGAAAAATCTCGATGCCTGAACTTCCCGGCGGAAAGAGCTGGGGTGTCGAGGCGCACCTTCCCTGGCGGCAAGACTTTGCGGTTGGGCTCCTGGACCTTTAAGAGATCTCCGGTGGCTATGAAAATGGTGAAAAAAACTAGGCTGATACCGTAGAAAATTGTAGAACATGATCATAGATATTCAGAAAGATCATGATCATAGGTCATAGATCATAGAATATTCATAGAATATTCATAGATCTAGTCTCCTAACCAAAAATTGATACTAGAATCATTGGATTGGTTTGTTGGGGAAAATCTTAACCGGAAACCATGGTTTTTTTTACCATCAAATATAGGGCTTTCCTGTAAATTGTCCCATCATCCAATTCTATGATAGAAAGTGATGAAATCGTCCTGAGCCTAGTGGATCCCAACGACCCAAAACGTCCCAAAAAAACCCAGCGCCTTCTGCAGGGTAGGCATGGACGACACCCCTGCTGGAACCGGAGGTGGCCGGCTCACCTCACAAGTGGAAACCGGTGGAGAACTTGCATAGATACTGTGGATGTACCCTCTGGTTATGGTGGTTTAATGGTGGTTTAATGGTGGTTTAATCGTGGTTTAACCAACAAAAATGGTGATTTTAATGGGATGTAGCCTCTGGTTATTTGCTAACAGTTTGCTATTGAAAATGGCCATTGAAATAGTGGATTTACCCATTGATAGCATGGTGATTTTCCATAATTTTTTGTTATATAACGTTTACCAGAGGGTAAGAAATCCATAGAAATCCTGCACCAGTTGGTAACTATTGATAGCTATGAAACATTGTGAATCATGGGATTATGGCGGGAGAAACCATGTATCAACTGCAACTGGTGCAGGATTCTTGTCCATCCACCTTATGTATGATACATAGCCTAGCCGGGCCTAGCCACCAAAACAAAAAATAAAGAAATCATTTTCAGTAGCACCTTCAATTCCGCATCCAACAACAAGAAAAGACGCCGTTTTGAGAGTACCAGGTGTTCCTTGCCAAGGGACTGGCATGCTCAGGCGCTTCACATCAGCAGGGCGCGGGCGATTTCGGTAGTTGGGTGGATAGCATTTGTAGCCATTCGCTGCAAAGATGCCTGCCGCAAAACTAGGGAGGAAAGCTACCCGGAAACCGGTAAAACATGACTGGAGAAAATCAAAACCTGTGGGAAGCTTGGAAGATCTTGGAAGTCCAACACATCCATCATTTCTATCCATCATTCATCCGATTCATCCAAATGATCTCTGCAGAGATGGTAATTCAAACCCGGCTCCGTAGGTCCCAAGTTCGTACTCCGAAGTTAGCTGGGAATGACTGTGGTCATTCAGTCATTCCAAGCTCCAAGCCAATGTGAAAACCCACGTTTAAGATGTTCAAGAGGTTTCGGGGGCCGTGATGAATGCATACCATCAACTAGCGACTTGCAGATCAGAACATGCAGCTTTACATGTCCAGCCTTATTGAGTCCAAGATACGATGACCACAGGTGAGAATGTGTTTGGCTTTTTGCAATCCCTAAAGAGGAAACAAAAACAAAACAAATTCAACGAATATATATATATATAATTATATATAATCTCTGACAGTGCTACAAATGAGCCAGCTCAACCAGACTAAAATCCATGTTTTACAAGCCGCACAATCCCCACAAAGGCTCTTTCTGCTGTACCCTTCTTGCCCGATGCCCCCACAGTGCCTACATTGGGCTTGGCGGTGGAGAAGCTCTTGCCCAATACATAGTCCTCAGTTCCGAACGAAAAGGTCGCAAAACATGGGAGTTGACGATTTTGGCCCCCCAAAGTTACGGGAAACTCCTGTCTTCACCGGCTTTTCCCATAGGGGTTTTTCCCTACCAAAAATGGCCGCCATCAAAATCCCCGAATTTCAAGGGCCGGACGGGATCCATCAAGACGGTGGCATTGCGGCCGCTGCTCATGGTGTGATTGCATATCCTCCTGTGGATCGCGGAGTGTCGGGTCTGGATTGCTCCATCTCTCCAGGCCAGATATGCCACAGATGGCTGGCTCCCGTTGGGAAGATGGATCAATAATGATCGACACAGAGAGAGATCAGCTATGATTCAAACTCACTGATTCTGCCAGAAACGAAAATGGAGGCAAAAAATAATCGCAGACTCCTATCACTGCCTTTCAAGTGATACCTTCACGATTTCACCTCTGTTGATTCCGATTGCAGCTTACATAGCTTATGATTTGGCAACCCCGCAAAAGATGGCAGAAAAGTAAAATCCAACTGGAAAATCGTCTCGATGAGTGTCGGCTATAAATTTCGGTCACTCAAATCCAACCAAAATTCAGCATTTCCGTGGTTTTTTTTTGTGTTTTGGTAGATTGCTGGCAAATTGAAGGGATTCGGCTGTCATCCCCCGAACCATCCCCGGGGTCACCGAAGGTCATAGGACATGGCGCCCGCGTTGCCCGCGTTGCCCGCGATTCGTCACCCTTCTGGACGAAAGCACCGTGACGACTCGGAGCCAAAAAAAAAACAGCTGGAGCCACAGATTGATCCATCGACCAGCGTCCCAATTGATCCCAATTGAACATCAACCAACTACCCTCTGGTAAACTAACAGATACTAACAGTTTGCTATTGAAAATGGTGATTTAGTTCGTGGATTTACCCATTAATAGCATGGTGATGTTCCATAGTTATGTTAATTTACTATTGGACAATTGGAGATATAATGATATAATCTCCAAGGGGTACTTTTTCAAGTGCTGGTCAGGTACTCCAAGATCCAACCGGGAAATGAACAAACACCAAAGACTTGAAGTTCTTCAACCCCCCAGTTGATCTATGTGAATCGCTTAAGGGTGGAAGGGTGGAATAATTCTCGCATCATCAACTCATTGCAGGGCGCTCCGAATTGCTCTCACCGCTCGCCTTTTCACTGGCTGGATGCCAATCTTATGCGCAAAGTGAAACAAATCCATCGAGAATACCTAGGACCTAGGACCTAGGCTGAACGAAGTGACTCAAGATTCAAGGGTTCATAGTGACACGAGTTTCAATGAGTGTCTGAATTCGTGACTGATGCCCATACTGTAGAAATATCTTTTGGATCATTTTCTGGACCGACTCAAAGGCCGCAAACCCACAAATCCGTGGTACTGCGAAGCTCTTCGCTGGAACTTTCATCTGTGGATTCGCTGAGCACCAGAGGGGCCGGTTGTTTCAACGGATCGTGTAACATCCAATCCACGACGGCCGAAACGAGCCATTCCATGACATACGCAATGATGCCCAGCAGCACTAAGAAGACTGGGAGGAACATCCAAAAGTTCTCCTGCAAGTGCTGTAGCATCAACAGCCAGACGTTTCCCTGGATGATGTACTGACAGTAAGAGATCCGACCCAACACTTTGGCCGGCGCCGAGCCCAAACACGATGCCAGCAGATCCGTTTCAAGGCTGCAGCATAGCAACAACAAACACATCATGGGCAGCAGGCCTCCATTGTGGCAAACTGCCAGCACTGGGGAATCATATCTCACCGGAATCCAGAACAGGGGCAGGTAGCAGACTAAGGCAATAGAAGTCCCAAACTTGAAGATGAAGGGCAGTTGCATCTGATCCCTGTCGCTCCTTAAAGTCAACCTCTCGGTGTCCGCGTCTGGTGCTTCCCCGGTGTGAGCATCCATGTAGACCAACAGGAGGAAGACGCGAGCCAACACAACACCACTGAGGAAGACATGGACATAGCCCAAGGGACCTTCGTGCAAGACGACCATCATGAAATAGCCAGAGACTAGGTGCCTGCCGAGTCAGCATGAGCCGACCATCACGGCGATGGTTTATCATTGGGTTTATCATATTGCTACTGAAGTGAGGGTATCTCCGAGAATTAAGTGACCATCTGACAACAATTTCAGGGGTTCGAAGCCACAACGGCAACAAAACCAGCAGTAATCACCACTCAAAGTGATCCAAAGTGATCCAAAGCACACGTTCATCCAAATGTAAAGCATGACCGCGGTCCAGAGCCATAAGCACAACAGTGAGAGCAGGGCCAGTTTCATGGACATTCTCTGACAGAATCTGGCCGCTGGCCGCAGGAATTGCCAGTAGAGCAGCAGGGCGCTGAGAAACCAAGAGACTCCAACCCAGCTAGTGGTGGAAGCCTCCAACTTCAGTGGATTGGATTCATTCACCATTGGGATCCAAGCCTGCAAGAGTAGGAGATTCAAGATCAAGGTCTTCCATTCAAAGGCGCTGTGGGATATTTGGATCATGCTGATGAAAATCGTCAGCAGATATGGCGGGTAGATCTTCTTCAGTCTCCGCCAGGTGTACTGAAGCTGGGTGAGCTGCCCCGCGGAACTCTTGGGGCGAACCATCTCGGCATAGGCCAAGACGAAGCCACTGAGGAGGAAAAACAGCTGGGTCCAAATGCTGCCCCAGAGGAAAGGCACAAAGATCTCCTGGGCCACGACACAAACCAAAGACCGGAAACAAATGAATTATATAAATGAATCAAACAGGGTGGAATGTAGAATGTCTAAGAGTCTAAGAATAGTTGGGGTTGAAATTCCGTCATGATCTTTTGGTCATCTTGTTATATAAAGAGGGTTGTGAGAAAACGTCCCATTCTGATATAATATCTGCCCAACTTCTTCTCATCTGCCCCCTAAAACCCGGCACTTGGATTCTTCACACTGAACCATCGCCAAAAGAAACAATGGTGAAATGTCCAAGTTCATGAAAAATCAGACCATCTGCAGGGAATGTGTCAAGTCCGACATTCGTGCCCCTTAACCTGGCAGATGCCGAAAATCGGAAAGTGCAGAAAGTCGTGAGGAAAAGCTCCGAAAAAGCCCACCGTTGATCCAAAAATCCCATCGTTGCATCGGCCCACGTGCCACGCATCTGCCACCGAGCATCCGATTGGTGCGACAGAACCACCTGCAGGGAGGCGAAATATCTGAGCCCGTCCAAGGCATCAAAGCGACCACTGAATTCCAGCGACTTCATGAGGGCAAATCGAGGGCACCAACTCAGGGCTGATGGAAAAAAAGGCAGATGTGGTTAGGGGGAAGCTACATTGCCTTGGTAACATGGGTAGAGGATTGATGTAAAAGGGGTAGAATGTGGATTTGTTTGTGGTTTTTTCTGGATCCATGTCCTCTGCCGAGCTTGGGTGGGAGACCTGAAAATGGTGCCCGGAAACGATTGTGTTGTCTATTATGCCACCATGGGGTTTGACTGTTTTACCTTTGGGGCTGTGGAGGTCTGAAATTTCGACCACGTTGTTGCGCCAATGCTGAGCCACACCCGAGTTCGACGAGATTCTACGCTACTCACCTTGTGCCAAACGCGGCCAGGCTCAAGAACTTCAGAGGTCAAAATGTGGAAAGAGTCAGATCTGTTCAGGTAGTTGACTGGTGGCAAACTGGGTTGATAGCTGACTCATGAAAAGTGAGTTGGTCAAATAGTGCCTTCACTGCAGATGTGTTGAGAGAGCAAGTTTTTACGCAGCAGATCAGTCATCTGCCTGCGTCCTTAGGAACTTGGAAGTTTCTGCTGCAAGCTGGCTTTGATAAGACAACGTTTTCTCACCTGTCTGGCACCTTCAACAGATGCTGGGGCCGTTGCATCTGCTGCACACGTCGTGCTTGCCTGGACAACGGCAAGCCGCCGCAAGCCGCTCAACTCATGGGAAGTCCAGCACTGTTCCATACTGTTCCATTGCTGTTGCTTGGGTCAAAATAGGCTAAGCATGCCTAATCCAAACGTTGAGTCTCGTGTTTTCACGCAACAAAAAAGCCTTGGCAATCACTTCCGATCGTTCTTGGGATCAGCTACTGATGATCAACCATGATCAACCAGTTCCTTGGTGGAAAACCCCCAACACATCCAGAAACCAACCCCGGATGCCTCGACCTCGAGATGCCTCGAGCCATTCATCGGCCGATGATCCGTTTGGATCTGAACATGGGTCATATGAGCCAAAAGTGGGCACATGTCACGCCACATCAGTGCTCATTTCACCGCCAGCATCCGCCAGCCGTCCAGAACTTTCAGGGTTTCTGTCCAGAAACATTCTGCAAAAATCTGCCATCCACGATTTGGGACCAAAAATCCTTGATTCTTGATCCCTGTTCGATTTTCGTCTATATGTTTGGCAGTGTAATTCCCAGCAGGCTCGGGCAGCCAGACCTCCCAATGCTCCAAGCCCCGGCCCCTGCTGTGCGCTTTTCTTCTGACATGTCACTCGTCTGAAGACGCGACGGTGGCGGCTGGTGAGACCTTCCCTGTGCAGCGCAGCTCGAAATGGCAGAAACAGCCATCTCTTTCGGCGCGAAACGACGCAACGGTGTCCCGTTGTCCCGTTGGACAAAGGGTCGGCCAAATAAACCCAATGGTGGTACCACTATGTACAGATTGGCCACACCAGAGTCCATCTTGTGACTTAAAAGTCGCATGTTTTTCGGGTGGTTTCCAGCTTCTTGAACAAAGAAAGATACACATTTACAGTACTTGCTTGCACAGTTTCCTCAAACTTTTTCAAGTTGGAAGGAATTGAAGATGTTTGAAACCACCAGCCAGTTTTAAAAGATCTTTGAAATTCTCGCACTTTTTTTTATCTCTCAGCCAGACGCGAGAGGGTGCCTGCAGTTCGCAGCAACATGCCAGCCATTTCTTCATCTCCCCCCTGTCACTTCTGACCAAAAAGTGAGTCATACATACCCCATGAAGACGTTTCAGTGTATATAAATTCTCATGATTAAGCCGTTTCAAAAAAAAAAACGCCGTTTCCTGATAAATATCTCGGGGCTATACACACTGCCAAACCAATCATTTGGGATTTGTCACACATGTTCCAAGTTCAACAGCCCCAGTCGGTTGATGATTACAGCGGCTGAAGTTAAGCTAATGATTTTCCTTATTTTGATATATTGTAATAATCAATATTTGGAGATTGAAAAAGCACCCCTTCCTCCCCAACAGAAGTCCAATTTGGGGAATGAAGAAGTCCATGATACCAACCATCAAAAAGATAGATAAAAAGCATCCAAAATAGGTATAAATTGTGGTTTCCTATTTTTTTGGGGGGTTATATACTATAGTATAGTCATGGGAATCCCCAACAAGACAGAGGACTCGGGTGGCACCTGCGATTGCATCAACGGCTCGTGCCAGAACTGTTCGTGACATGCGCTCGTTGGGCAAGTGAACTGCATCAGATGCCTGGCAGCTTCTGTGGGTAATTTTGGTTCTTAGTTCCAAGCAAATATTAGTTCATACTATATTTATAGTGAATTATATTACCCATTATTATAGTTGATTTACCAATATATGATGGTAATGAGTATAATTATAGTTATATTTTGTATCACTAAAAATTGGAGATTTTCCATAGCTATGTTAGTTTGCCAAGATCAATGTGGGTAAAACCATGTCATAAACCACCCATGACTGGGAATGGTCTCCAAACCACCTATATATAAAAATTGTGATTTGGGGGATGTTTTGTGATATTGTTTTGCCCACATCATACGAATTGGGGATATAATGGAATATTCATGGGATGTTAATGGGATATTAATACTAATTAATGGGTATGCAATGGGCATACCAATCGCTGTATAATCGGATATGAGCAGGATTTTTTGCATATTAATCACCGTGCAGTATATCCGCCGACCCCGGCCTTTGCCAAGGCAGGGGCGGCGCCTGGGACCACCAGAGGTGTGGAACTTGGCTCTCGGGTCGCAAGCAAAGGCACACGCCATCAAGGCAACATGCCCCAGCCATCTACATGCTCCTGCCGAACTCTTACACCTACATGCCCCTGCCATCTGTTTTTCAGGGGGTTCAAGACTGCCGTTTGCCCGGCCTCAAACCCCCCAAACGCTTCCGCAGGCCTCCAAGGCAACAACTCTTACAGCTACATGCCCCTGCCATCTGTTTTTCAGGGAGTTCAAGCCTGCCGTTTGACCGGCCTGAAACCCTCCAAACCTCCAAGGCAGCAACTCTTACAGCTACATGCCCCTGCCATCTGTTTTTCAGGGAGTTCAAGACTGCCGTTTGACCGGCCTGAAACCCTCCAAACGCTTCCGCAGGCCTCCAAGGCAACAACTCTTACAGCTACATGCCCCTGCCATCTGTTTTTCAGGGAGTTCAAGCCTGCCGTTTGCCAGCCCGCAAAACCCCCCAAATGCTTCCCTGCAGCTCCCATGCCGTTTGCCAGCTCCGGCATTGTCCTTTTATGGTGGTTGAAGCCTAAACCCCCCAAATGCTTCCCTGCAGCTCCCATGCCGTTTGCCAGCCCCGGCATTGTCCTTTTATGGTGGTTCAAGCCTGCCGTTTGCCCGCCCGCAAAACCCCCCAAATGCTTCCCTGCAGCTCCCATGCCGTTTGCCAGCCCCGGCATTGTCCTTTTATGGTGGTTCAAGCCTGCCGTTTGCCCGCCCGCAAAACCCCCCAAATGCTTCCCTGCAGCTCCCATGCCGTTTGCCAGCCCCGGCATTGTCCTTTTATGGTGGTTCAAGCCTGCCGTTTGCCAGCCCGCAAAACCCCCCAAATGCTTCCCTGCAGCTCCCATGCCGTTTGCCAGCCCCGGCATTGTCCTTTTATGGTGGTTCAAGCCTGCCGTTTGCCCGCCCGCAAAACCCCCCAAATGCTTCCCTGCAGCTCCCATGCCGTTTGCCAGCCCCAGCATTGTCCTTTTATGGTGGTTCAAGCCTGCCGTTTGCCAGCCCGCAAAACCCCCCAAACGCTTCCCTGCAGCTCCCATGCCGTTTGCCAGCCTCGGCATTGTCCCTTTATGGTGGTTCAAGCCTGCCGTTTGCCCGCCCGCAAAACCCCCAAATGCTTCCCTGCAGCTCCCATGCCGTTTGCCAGCCCCGGCATTGTCCTTTTATGGTGGTTCAAGCCTGCCGTTTGCCAGCCCGCAAAACCCCCCAAATGCTTCCCTGCAGCTCCCATGCCGTTTGCCAGCCCCGGCATTGTCCTTTTATGGTGGTTCAAGCCTGCCGTTTGCCAGCCCGCAAAACCCCCCAAATGCTTCCCTGCAGCTCCCATGCCGTTTGCCAGCCCCGGCATTGTCCTTTTATGGTGGTTCAAGCCTGCCGTTTGCCCGCCCGCAAAACCCCCCAAATGCTTCCCTGCAGCTCCCATGCCGTTTGCCAGCCCCGGCATTTTCCTTTTATGGTGGTTCAAGCCTGCCGTCTGCCCGCCCGCAAAACCCCCCAAATGCTTCCCTGCAGCTCCCATGCCGTTTGCCAGCCCCGGCATTGTCCTTTTATGGTGGTTCAAGCCTGCCGTTTGCCCGCCCGCAAAACCCCCCAAATGCTTCCCTGCAGCTCCCATGCCGTTTGCCAGCCCCGGCATTGTCCTTTTATGGTGGTTCAAGCCTGCCGTTTGCCAGCCCGCAAAACCCCCCAAATGCTTCCCTGCAGCTCCCATGCCGTTTGCCAGCCCCGGCATTGTCCTTTTATGGTGGTTCAAGCCTGCCGTTGCCCGCCAGCGCAAAACCCCCCAAATGCTTCCCTGCAGCTCCCATGCCGTTTGCCAGCCCCGGCATTGTCCTTTTATGGTGGTTCAAGCCTGCCGTTTGCCAGCCCGCAAAACCCCCCAAATGCTTCCCTGCAGCTCCCATGCCGTTTGCCAGCCCCGGCATTGTCCTTTTATGGTGGTTCAAGCCTGCCGTTTGCCAGCCCGCAAAACCCCCCAAATGCTTCCCTGCAGCTCCCATGCCGTTTGCCAGCCCCGGCATTGTCCTTTTATGGTGGTTCAAGCCTGCCGTTTGCCCGCCCGCAAAACCCCCCAAATGCTTCCCTGCAGCTCCCATGCCGTTTGCCAGCCCCGGCATTGTCCTTTTATGGTGGTTCAAGCCTGCCGTTTGCCCGCCCGCAAAACCCCCCAAATGCTTCCCTGCAGCTCCCATGCCGTTTGCCAGCCCCGGCATTGTCCTTTTATGGTGGTTCAAGCCTGCCGTTTGCCAGCCCGCAAAACCCCCCAAATGCTTCCCTGCAGCTCCCATGCCGTTTGCCAGCCCCGGCATTGTCCTTTTATGGTGGTTCAAGCCTGCCGTTTGCCCGCCCGCAAAACCCCCCAAATGCTTCCCTGCAGCTCCCATGCCGTTTGCCAGCCCCGGCATTGTCCTTTTATGGTGGTTCAAGCCTGCCGTCTGCCAGCCCGCAAAACCCCCCAAATGCTTCCCTGCAGCTCCCATGCCGTTTGCCAGCCCCGGCATTGTCCTTTTATGGTGGCTCAAGCCTGCCGTTTGCCAGCCCGCAAAACCCCACATCACCCATTTTTTAATATATTTTTGATACCCCCAACACACCAACCCCACCCCATCCCCAACCCCATCCCCATCCCCCAACCCCTCGGCCCCACCATGTGAAGCTCCAGGCCATGGCGATGATGAGGCGCCACAACTCGTGGCCCTGGCGCGGCAAGCTCAGCAGCTTCCGGAGATCAGTACCCTTGATTATCCCTGAGTTTCAAAATCAATGATACTCTACCACCAATCATACAATGATAGGAGGCCAAATATGCTTAAAAATATGAACTGAGGTCTGACTTCAAATTTGTAGCGTCATACTCATTGCATACACATTGCACATTGTGTGGCAAATTGAATTGCGGCATGTTGGGGCATATCAAAACATATATGTCCATGTCTGTCCCACCATGTACCACCATCGACCTCAGCACGGCCCGCCGGAAGCGACGCGCCACTGACCCACTGAACCGCTGATGCCGTCGGATGCCGTCGGAGTATCTATCTCTCCCTCTCTATCTTTCTCTCCCCCTCTATCTATCTCTCCCTCTCTATCTATCTATCCATCTATCTATCTATCCATCCAGCTATCTATCCATCTATCTCTCCATCTACTTATCTGTCTATCCAACTGTCTATCTATCTATCTGTCTATCTCTCTCTCTCTCTCTATCTCTCTACCTATCTATCCATCCATCCATCCATCCATCCATCCATCTATCTATCTCTCTCCCTCTCTCTGCAGGACCCCCCAAATAGGGGGGGTCGGCGGCACCCGGGCGCTAGCCCATTCTATAATTCTTTCATTCTGGAGCAATTGCTTCGACAAAACACTGCTAAAATCAGTGGAAATCAGTGGAAAGCTTTGAACCCTTTGAATATCTTTGTGGGGGTTGCTATGCATTCTGGCGGATTTGTTGGGATCTCAACTATGCCTCTCCGAAGTATTAGTTAAATCATCCCTTGAAACAGCTGTTCCCTTGGATCCAAATACCCCTACTAAGTGGTAGACTAGACTCTCTTGTTCCCAAAAGTGTGTTGGAATCGCATCAGGGATGCTATACCCCGACTATTCAGAGCAAGACCAACACAAGTAGAAAAGCTGGAAAACTGGAGCTTACGACATTACACTGGCTTTCTGCGGATGTCATCAAAGTCATCCACATCCATAACATCTGGACACAACCAGGACCCAACCAGCAGGACCCAACCAGTCGCCGGTCTCTGACTGAACGCCTGACTGAACGCCATCTGGACAACATCACCTGACATGTGCCACTGGATTTTCATGGGCATTGGCGGCATTGGGCTATGGTCATCCGTCAGTAGGGGTTCCTTATAATTGGCATGCTAAGCCCTACTGCAGCTTCTGTGGATCATTGCCAATCTTAGATACCCTGCAAAAAAATAAATTCTTTGCTGGTTAGTAGATATTCTCATTAATGCCAAAAGACTAAAGGATTAAAGTATCCATGTAAGATTGACCTAGGGATTAGTGGAAAAATAACAAGCCCCATTTATAGCAAAATCCCCCGTGAGTCTTGACCTGGTGCCTTTCCGAAATCGCACCGATTTCGCTGAGAAAATCCCAACAAAACCACCCCAAATTTGGTGCGTAGCCAAGGGACACCCCAGTTCCGCTTCAAGGAGGGGCAAGATCGCAATGGTTCCTAAGCGGCTCGGTGCTTATGAGTTCAATCAGTTCAATCATTGCAGCTGAATGGGTCTAGTTTCAAGGGATATAATCCTTTAAAATGAGGATATTCCAGTTGCAACTGATGGATTGTCGATATTTATTTGATATTTATTGACTCGTCCATCCAACTGGACTTTGACCATTCCAATTGACTGATCTCAGGTGCATGGTGAGCGTTCGAAGCATGACTTCCAATTGGTTAATAGCCTCGGTTTCAATAAGTCTCTTAGTCGTTTACCCAGCCAAATCCGAATAGAAAATACGTGATAAAATGGGACGATCCAGGCAAAATATCCCATAGATAACCCATAAATAAGTGGCGATATGTCATAATTAACAGAAAATAACTGGAATATCCATGAATATCCTCATTTTAAAGGATGATATCCCTTGAAACTAGACACTAGACCCTCTGAGTAAACTCACAGTTTGCGACCTGGAGTTTTCCACCATCGAACTGTCCATGGGGACCCCAGGCCCTCGGTAGATACCGAGGCACCCCCTTCTCGCACCGCCAAGACGGCCGATTCGTCCATCTTCCAGGCATCTGCGACTGCAGCCCTCGCTGCGCAAAAGACCTGTCACCATTACCCTTGGGTAAACATACAAAAAACTATGGAAAATCACAATTTTTAACGGGAAAATCCACTATAAATGGCCATTTTCAATAGCTATGTTAAATTACCAGAGGGTAAGTCATGGGGAAAAAAACAGTTCATCATCCATTTTTGTTTGGGATTTCCCATTATAAACCATCCAGCTATTTTTTGGTACCCCATATAGCTGGAAACCACCATTTAACAACTATGATACAACTATGTAACCACGTAATCAAGTTATAACGGTTATAACGTTATAACAACTATGGTTGAGACAATGACATCCAAAACAAAAACAAACAAAAAACATAGTTGTAGGGTGCCCATATCCCAACGTATGGGGGTTGAAACCACATCGTCCCATAGTTATGCTCACTGATATGTGTGAAACTTCGTGAAAAATCCTCAAAATTGCCATGGACTAGATATGCTTGGATTGACTGGAGACATGGTGATGATGCTGAAGATGAGTTACTTCCAAAAGTGTTGGGCTGTGTTTGTTTTGCCTGGCTTGTGATTTTACTGGCTATTCAGACGGGTCTGCAAATGGAAGGCAAATGGGTGCCTAAAATCACTGAATCCGAAATGGACAGTGACATCTTCCCTTGTGGGCCCATTGGTGCCCCCATACTGTGGCCCATATCCGTAACATTCAACCCTAACCCTGAGCGGATCCGATTTTTATGGCTATAATCTGGAAAAGTCGCAGCTCCAACCCCCAAAAGTTCAAAAATCCTCATGGAATCATATTCCCTATTGACATGCCATAAGAATTGGGGCTTTACCCCAGAAAAACTCATCATGGCATGATCCTCTTGCGGGCCCTACCTTGGACGTAGGCTTCGTAACCCATGCCTCCTGAGTCAATGAACTGGTTTCTGAAGGGAAAAAATTGGAGGGAGACCATATCATTTAACCATCAAATATAAGAAATACATTAAATAGATCGAAAATCTCAGGGCTTAAAATGGTTTGCAGCTCAGATTTTCATCCAATTTTTGGGGCGAAACTCAAAACATCCAATTGAGGCCCAAAACCATCTGCACCATCTGCAATGACTTACCAGAAATGGGTCCCCATTTAGGGTCCTATACTGCATTCCCAACCTGACGTTGCTGGTATACCAATGTCACTGGGATGCTTTCTGAACTGTGCAGGGCTATCTCTAAATTTAGCACAAACGGTTTCTGCTCGCACATGTCGTTTCTAGCTGACCACATATTCGCATATATTCGCACGATCTCAAAGAATGGAATCTGATAAGAAGGAGGTGATGGATAAGGGATGATAAATATGATAAGTATATGTTGAGCATATCCAGATTTAGACATGAAAGCTTCACATTATTCAGATCGTCCTGGCATTTACACGTCCACATCTGGGGACTGATGGTCAGGGATGAAAGTTCGACTGCTTCAAACCACCCCAGAACTGTGGATGATATCCAATATCCCCATATCCCCTGTATCTTCCCATTGTGATTATATACATTTATATAATAGATTCTAAGATCTTGATCCCATATATCCCATTATTTCATACCATTTCGTCATATCCCCATGAAAGTCAATGGTTTATTGGTGTTTATTGTGTTTATACCCATTCACCACCCTAAATTTCGCCATTTTTCACACAGGAAATTTATGGAAATTCGAGGCGAAATAACCACTGAGGTGCTGAGACCGCCAAAGTGTTGATCTCCAGCTGGTTGCAGCTGCGGCGCTTCCCAAACCTGGTGCTGGCATTTCACCAGCCACGGGGAAAATTGATCTGTGATCAGAAATTCCATGGCAACATCGTGGGGATATCATGGGATTTAAGCAAGATCATGGAAAATCTAGGAATTCTGGTATATAATTGAGATATAATGAGAAAATCATGGGGATACAATGGGGATATGACATGTAGCCTATGTAGCCAGCAATTCTAGGATGGCTTCAAGTTGGGCTAAATTGGAAACACTGATGGGATGGCCAAACCCTGTTTATCATCCAGTTGGGAAGTCATGATCTTAGGACATCCCAAGTTTTCATCGATTTTTCTGCACTGATAATTAGCTTCTGGAAAATTCTCATGAGATGGCCATTCATCAGCTCCAAAAACCGAAAAAACTATGTTCATAGGATATTCTAATCGAATTTGGCCAATTTTATATTGGGACTGTTTCTCCAAAGTTCGTTTTACTTGGCTTCGTTTCAACACGTCCGGCGTGCCGTCTGAGCATCCGACTCATGCTTCAAGTGCTGCTTCAAACAGCTCACGACATCTTCGCCCTTTTGGCCTGCCGCGATGCATTGGAGCCGGGCTTGGCGAGTGTCCGTTTGCAACGGAGCTTGGGTCCAGTTCCCACTAGCAACATCTACCCTTTACTATCCAAAAAATCGGGAGAGAAAAAACAAGATGAACAGGAAAACTGTCCCTATACCCTCTGGTAATTTAACGTAGCTATTGAAAATTGCCATTTATAGTGGATTTACCCATTGAAAATGGTGATTTTCCATAGTTATGTTAGTTTACCAGAGGGTAATGTGGCAAACCCAACTATAAATTATCCCCTAACAACCCACCATAAGGGAATGATGTTTAACCATATACAGTAAACCATCTCCACATGATAGGCTTATGGGTTTCTGGCATTGGGTGAATCCCACAATATTCCCCCCACCAAGTTATAAGTTTTTTTGATAAACCCCATGACAAATATTAGAAGTCTCATAGACCATTCATAGACTATAGTTCTTGGCTATTGGAGCTATGTTCACCAACTTCGATCTCGTTTGGGGGCCCTACTTTGCACAAGACCAGTCGTTGATTTTCTCAGCAAAACGAAGCAGTGCCGGAAGGGCCGAGGTACCGCCGCTTCGGCGGGACCTCGAAAACCTCCAAGATCCATTGGTTGGTGGTTGAGCTCGCCACCCCTCTGAAAAATGATGGAGTGAGTAACAGTTGGGATGATGACATTCCCAATATATGGAAAAATAATCCAAATGTTCCAAACCACCAACCAGAAAATTAATGTGTTGATGTTGTTTGTATCAAGAAAAGCCATGGTCTGCAAGCCCCCCATCGCAAGAAAACCTCCGGCTCACAGCAAGCCCTTCTTCTTCAGATGGGCACGACCCATCTCTGTCACCAGCGCGCAGTCCTTCTCCACCCAGACGTGTGGTGCGGTGCCCTTGACTTTCGACATGAAATCGCCGGTGCCAACGTCATCTTTGGCGGTCACGCAGCAGTTCTCACTGTAGCTGCCACCAATCCCTTCCTAGCTGGTTCTTTGAATGCCCTGAAAGAAATATCATTGGCAATTGGAATCATCATCATCATCATCACCACATTTCTTTGGTACTGGATCTTTGAAACAACTGGACTTGGATTTGGCCACTATTTCCCCATCAAGATTCAACATCAGCTCATCAATCCAACCTAGTCCAGCCAAAAAAACGGCATTAAACCAATAAAATTAGTCCAACCAACAGTCCAATCATCAGATCTCACCAGTTCCAACCAACAAAAGTCACTCAAAAAAATCCACCCCAGCTGCCATTTCGGGAGACACGGAGACCCAGGTCGAGGTCGATGCCCCCTGTTCCACGCTTTTGAAGGCCGGCGACACCTTGCCGTCTTTGTCCAGCCATCCCATGGCGGCCATCTCTTCCTGGGACAGGGACGACTGGATCCCGGTTCGGATACCACCGGGATGGACGCTGTTCACGCGGATCTTGGAGCCTTTTTCGGAGAGTTCAGCGTTCAACTGGTTGCAGTACCTGGGGTTTTCTTGGAAGGGATGGAAAATGTGGTGGAAAACTCAGTGCTTTCTGAAATATGGCGAGAAACTGTCAAATTGGTGAAAAACTCTGAAATATGGCCCAAACATGCCCAAACCAACCCTGTTAAAGAGATAAGAATCTGACTTACCACCTGCAAAATTGCTAACAGTTAGAATCTTGCTGTGGTACATGATCACCGCGCTCTTGGCCACAGCATAGGCAACCCACTTGTCGTAGCCTTCTTCAGACAGATCTTCAGCCATGTACTTCTGAAAAACCTCCATGAAGGAAGGTTCGAGCGCGGCCCCGCGACGGTGTGCAATGGATGACACCACGCACACCCGGGCCGTCTCAGTCAAAAGTGGCATCAACAACTCAGTAAGCATCACCACCGAATAAAAGTTCACCTGCATCTGCTGTTCCTCTTTATCCGCTGTCTTGGTAAATGGAATGGCCATAACTCCGGCATTGTGCAACAAGACGTCGATCTTTTGATCACCCCACTCCTTCACAAAGCCTTGGATTTGCTCCAGACACCCCGCGTCAAAAAGCCAGTCAGAAATGTTCTCCGGTAGATTCCCCATTTCTGGTGGCTTAAGTGTCACAATCAACCTTGGAAACCCCATAAGCTTCAACAAAAATCTTCAAAATCCAGGTCCCAGGTGGCTCTTCACCGATTCGAAACTGCAAAGGTCCAGGGCCCTCACGGTGACCTCGGCGTTCCCCGAGTCCTTGCGAATGGCCTCCAGTGCCTCCTGGCCCTTCGCCGGGTCCCGAGCCGTGATGACCAGGCTGCAGCCCGTGCGCGCCAAGGCGGTGGCAGTTGGGATGCCGATGCCACTGGTGGCACCGGTGACGATGATGGTCTTGCCCTTGAGATCCAAGTCCTGGTGGCTACCCCAAATCCATCCAAATATCTCCAAATCCCCTAGGATAATGATTGGAATTATAGGGATTGATCTATCTTTTGAGGGAGGTTGAAGGATCGAAATGAGGGGTTTGAACCATTGGATTCCGGATTCTTGTGGAGGGTCTCACATGTTTTCCAAGGAATTTCCAGAGAACCCCATCCTTCACCACATCATCCGCAGTCCATCGGTACCTGGGGATAGCCTTCAACAGCATGGCTTCTAACTCTTCGGCGGGTATAGCCATGGCTTTGGGGCGGCTGGTAACGGAGACGACGGGGGCAGCTTTCAGGTGACCAAAGAGGGTTGAAATCGACCTCCTTGGCATGAGATGATAGTGCTGATGAGCCAAATCTGCCCCAAAGTCAGTTGGAAACTGTGTGTTACTTCATCGATACCCAGAACACTGCACAGTTCTAGCGCCAAGTGGTACTTCCAACCCCTCAATATTACACATACCGAAGAAGGGACACCAAATAAATGGATTTAAGGCTCTCCAAATTTGCCAGCTTTGGGTCTTACCATCAAACCAGGCCAAGCTTTTCGTTCGTTAAACTGTTACCCTCTGGTTATTTAACATAGCCATGGAAAATGGCCCATAGAAATAATAGAAATAGATGGATTACCTATTCAAAATGATGATTTTCCATGGCTATGTTCAATAACCAGATAGTAAACCTCAATTTTCTCTGCTAAAACATGATTCTGGTGGGTGAAATCCCAGTTTCATGGTCTTCCCACAGGTCTTCCCACCATGCTTGGGCAAAAACACCTACTTTCCCACAGGCCTGGCGTTCGAATTGAGATCACACAGGAGGCGCGGTTGGCAATATGTCGGCCATGCTGATGTTTGGGGCCTCACCAGCAAAGGGTGTAGGAAATTCCTGGGGGAATTTCTGTGTTCTACACCTGCTTTCTATGGGAAAAAAACGATTCGATGGGTCGAACTACATGGACTTGGTAGTATTATGCGCTCTATCAGGGATTCTGCTGGTAGATTGATCCTTCTAGATCTGATGGAGATGATAAAGATCGGTTCAAGATATGGTTGTGCAAAGTGGAGCACCAGGAATTCAAGATTAGATCATAGGATTTCTTAGATCCCAAGATTTCTCAAGGCGGATATTTCTTTTAGACTCGAGATCTCTGAAGATTCTGTTTTTGGTGAATATGTATTTTTTGGCGGGTAAAAATCCAAATTCTTCGAATGGTCCACGATTTTTGGCCGAGAATCTCTAAGAAACAAAACTTCCAAAATGCCTCACCGGCACCCCCAAGTCACCCCTAAGTTGACTAAGTCGCCTTTGCCAACTTCCGTGATGGAAATGCTCGGTTGCACCCAGGTCCTCTTAAGAGCCTCAAAACCTGGGCTGCTTCGAAAAGTACTCCGAAATCTAACATCCAGCACCCAACCAATTCCAAAGGGCCCTGAAAATTCACTCTGAAGCCACAAAAATGCTCGGGAAATGGATGTTCCGATTAAGAGCAAGGTTTGATGTAACATTACCTCCAAAAGTTTGCAAATTTTGGGTGGTTCCCCTTCCACCCTTGTGGTGAAGCCTTCGGAGACGCTCTATGATTCTGGGGACCAAAGACCCAACATGGATTCTTGACAAAAAACCATGGGTTCGTCAATGTGACTAGGATCCAACAACCCCCAAAAAACGACAAAGAAACCACTTGGTGCACCTTTCCTATTGGCAAAAATCACCAAAAATCGTGAATTTTCCCATGAAAAATGGTGGGATCTTTCCATAGTTTTTTTGTTAACGTTTACCAGTCCCCAAAAAAAACAACAATGATTGTTATCCCATGGATTGCCATAATGGATTAAAACACATGGATTGTTATCCACATGTGGACTTAACCAAAAAAACTTCAATCCATCCAGCATCCAGCTGCCAAAGCACCAGGACTTTGCAGGTTCTGTAGCCAGGCAGGTCCCCCGGAGCCGCCCAGGCCCAGGCGTCGGGTGATCTTTTCCACCGACATCCTGCCGTTGGGAGGGCACGGGTGCACGGGGGATGGGCGAATAGTCCCCATTTAAAAAAAAAAAACGGAGAAAACATAGTCCCAGTGTTTCAGAGTTGCCAATAGTATCCTATAGTTACCAACTGGGGAATTCTTCCATGTATCTTGGGATCGGAATTGATATTTTTTGGCCGAATTTCAAGAGTGGGATTAGAATGACTAAAAGGAAACAAAGAAATGTGGGATTTGAAGGACGAATTGCGATATCTTGGTTGAAAGGTTGGAACCATCAACGACTGAGGGACTTCAGGACTTTTAAAGCGAGTTGGAACACAATGGATATGAAGGCGGGGAAGTGTCCAACGCTGATGTAAGTATCTCAGGTAGATGTACAGTACCCTAGTCTCTTGTGGCTAGTGCAACCAGTAACCAGTGAGGCGGAAAGGTGAGAGAATCTCAAAGAATGGAGGTGTTCAATGGATCTAGTGGGTGCCAGGCTCTCATATTTTGACATATTTTGACCAAGACTTCATATTTGTATAGAAAAATGTACCCTCTGGTCTCTGGTAAACTAGCATAACTATGGAAAATCACCATTTTCAATTGGTAAATCCACTATAAAAGGTCATTTTCAATAGCTATGTTAGTTTACCAGAGGGTACCACGGCAACTGCTTCAAAGCCAGTGCCATTGGTGTCAAGCGTCTGCTGGGCGGCGGCCGTGAGGTTCTGCAGGTCTTCTTCGGACAGATTGCTGACACCTACGGCACCAACTTCCCCCAGCGTGGCCACCAAAGCGAAAGTCACACGGCTGTCCAGCCCTGGTACCCCCAGTTCTCACCCATTTTTGTTTGGGATTTTCCCTTAGAAACCATCCAGCGAGCTTGGGGTACCCCCATGACTATGGAACCCCCCATAATGGAATATTCATGGGATCTTAATAGGATATCAATACTAATGGTTGAGCATGTTTTAATGGGACTATTCATGGGATTATGCATATTCATGGGGATGAATGGGATTACTAATTGCCTTTACCCTCTGGTAAACTAACATAGCTATGGAAAATGGCCCGTTTATAGTGAGTTTTCCCATTGAAAATGGTGGATCTTTCCGTGTTTTTTGTAGGTTTACCATGATGAAATGGGTGATATAAACCATCAAAATCATCAAAGTATGGATGTTTGATCATTAATTACCTTTACTAACATGTGATTTTTCCCCAAGCTCCACCCCTTTTTCAGGACATTCCTCCGCCCCCAGGGCACCATCGGAGAGTCCGGCCACGGCCGGCAAACCCGAGGAATCCACCAAGGAGGAAGCCAGCGCCGTGAGGTCGAAGATCGGTTCCTGGGTCGGAAGATGTTGAAAACTATGGAGACCCGCCGGTAAACTAACATAACTATGGAAAATCACCATTTTTAATGGGAAACTCCACTATTTCTATGGTCATTTTCAATAGCTATGTTAAATTACCACAGGGTACCAAAAAAAACATGGAAAGATCCACCATTTTATAGCTGGGTATTTTGTTCCACTATTTCGACTGGGCCATGTTCAATAGCTTTTTGTTAGTTTGCCGGAGGCTATATTATATGGGATTAAAAATCCATATCTCTCTCCGACATCCATATAGGTGTAGGGGTTGGCATATAATTATATATATGTATATATATATGTATATATATATGCATACACATTTACGTATGTGTGTACTTTCTCATATCATATAATTGTGCATATAAAGAGAGAGAGAGAGATATATATATATATATATATATGTACACTGATGGAGGGATTATATCTGAGGTTAAAATCCCATGATGTATGTATATATATATATATATCTGTGTGTGTGTAATATTTTTAGTAACCCTCGGCACGCCCAAGTACGAAGCCACCCCATACGAGAAGGAGATCCATTTCACAATTTTGCACTTGGCAGGGGGCGAGAACCTCCAAAAATGCTGTTGTTCCTCACTGAAATCCATCATTGATGCGGAAATCCTCCTCGAATCCACAACCCACCGGCCCCACGCCATGCGCCGTGCGGCTGGCAGCAGGCCGCCATTCACCCCGCTGTGCAGGTCGCGCTCGCCGCCCTTGATGGCCACCTCCAAGTCCACCACGCCACGCATGCCATAGCCTCGAGCGTGCAATCCCCAGAATTTGGGAGAATCTCTATTGGAATGCCAGAATCTAAAATCCCATCTTATCCATCTTATTTGGAATTTGGAATGATGATCCCCACAATTATTACCCATAAATGGAATTATTGTGAAGTTTTATTTGGCTTAGGCCAACAAGAAATGCATTCGAAATCATTCGAAAAGGATTTGAGCAATGATTGGAAGATTGGAGATGATCTTCTAAAGCCAGTGAGACAAAATGAAGTGCAACCGCTTCTGCCACTTCGGCTCTGAGCAAAGGACATAAACACGGCCGTTCCTTGGAAATGCGGCTGAACCCCGCTGTTGGTTCCCGCACATGACATCACTCATTTGGGGCAAACGCCATCGTGAATCCGGAGTTTATGAAGTTTATGAATCACAATTTCTATCTTTTTTTCTGACATGTCCTTCAAATCCTCTGGTGTCTTCGGTCCAATTTTCGCCAAACAGCAATGAGTTCAATCATCCAAGCAGTCCAAGCAGTCCCAGTCCAAGCATCATCATCGATCCACTGCGAGTTGTTGATGATCAGCCCAATGATTTCTCCTCTGAGCCATCCATCGCTCTTGGCCTCCCGTAGCATCCGAATGGTGTCGGATGGATCTCCACTTTCCTCGTAACCGTCCACCAGGAACAGAACATTCACCGGGCAGTTGTGCTCCTGAAAAAGTCATCAAAACAGATCAAAATGGGTGTGTCTGAAAAGGGTACCTCCAAATTTAGTGGTTAGTGATCATTATCCCTCTTCAAATGGCAATTTCTCAGGTATACATAGGTATACGGCGTGTACGGTATACATCCCTTTTTCGGCGCAAAATGGCACACAACAGTCTGCTGGGCTTGAAAGTTTCGGACCCACCCCGGCCCTAGAGCCGACCAGCCCGGACTCGGCTCCTGTGGTGCTTCGGTCTCAAATCCCATGAGGCAAAACTCAGAGGGATCGCCCTGCAGCAGTCGTCGCACCGCAAAGATTTGCGCCAACAATGGGCCTGGCAGCCATGGACCAACTTGACCAACGGATCAACCACTCGACTCATGGAAATGCGGATTTTTGGATGTCCCACAAAAAAGAAAAAGGTGGATTTCACCATTTGGTCATGGACTTCTTGTCTTCTTGTGCATTTCTTGCTGCTCCGACTCTCAGTCATTGCGGCGGCTTTGCTTTTTTGCGCCCCGCGCCTTTGTTGTCACTGACTCCCCGGCCATAGAAATAGCCATCTTTCGCCACCATCGTCCAGGGGTCGGTGCTCCAACCCTTTCCAGCCGCCACCACGTCATAGTGCGAGTACCTCACCATGCTGCAGTGATGCGGAGGTGGCCTGGCACCACATTTCACACCTGTGGATGTTCATATTCCACATCTAAAACTGAGTTGGGATATTGGGTTCCTCATCTCCCATCTTCCATCATCGCCCATCTTCCACCTATCACTCCCCATCTGCCAGTTTCATTGCCACCAGGACGCATGATCACCAGCGGTTTTCGCGTATCCCAGCCACAGCGTGCGATGACGCCCCCGGGAAAGATGCGGGCCGTAGCCCCTAGGAGTTCCTCGAATTTGCTGCCTAACCAGGATGAAGCTTTCTGCATGTCGGCCGCAAATCGACCTGACAGCACCCAGATCCAGATTAGAAGGTGCCACTTGGCAGCAAACCAGTTTCCTGAACTTTCATAGCATTTCCGAACCCAGCCAGTTTGCCGCTGTTTGGTGGGATCGTCACAAAATTGAACCTCCGTGGTCCTTGTCGACCCCGTTCACCTATACCGGAGTGCCACGCAACAGGACCTCCCAAACAGTTTACTGCAGGTTTATGGATCCAATGAATGATGGCAAACCATGGCGTTTACGCCAACAACTCCCGTCCACAGCCCACACCGGACCCATGACATCTCATCTCTACATCTCCAAGGATCTATCACTCGAAACGGTGGGGAAGGTCACAAATTCTCCCAGTAGAGTGACCAAGCGTTGGAACTCCACTACATCCTGCGAGCGACAACCAAAAACCATTCCCCATCCCAAAAAAAAGGAAGGAGACAGCTGTGACTACCCTCCGCCATCAAACCTGGCAGCTAGAAATCAACTGTAAATCGTTAGGATGCAGGTTTATGGCGGGATTTTAGGATTGGAACATCATTTATAAATGAAGGATTTTCCAGCAAGCCATGTTTCATGACGAGGGTAAATACCAAGTTGCGACTCGAGTCGCAACTGCCGGACCTCGTGGCCGCAATCTTTGTTCCGGCAGAATCTCCCACAGATTCGACCCACAGGGGACAGGTGCAGCTGCTGCTTCTTGGTGCTGGTCGCCAAGTCCAGATACGCCAGCTTGATCACACCTCGACTTTCGCGGAATCGAAATTTCACCTCGATATACCGATAAAAAACCTGGATCATTCAATGGTCGAGATTTTGACACCAGATGTGCAGATGGTCATTTTTTGGTCCGTTCAACTTGATGTCCAGGAAGATGCAGAAGGAGAAATCCACCAACACAAGTGTCAATAGACACGTCTGACATGTCCAGCGTCTTGGGAAACTGATGAAAACAAGTGAAAACAACTCCACAAAAACGAACAGATGGAACATGTTGCAAGTTCAAACACTCAAAAATCCCAACCATCATCCCAGCCATCATCCCAACCATCATCCCGACCCTCCAGTCGACTCCCCCAGAGCTTCGATGCTTCGTCCAGGCACCAGAATTGCAGCCGCCCAGCGGCACCCGAAGGCAGAAGTGCTCACTGGGAGATGTTGCTGACATCCTGGCGTGGAGCGAGGCTCATCCTGCATGAAACCTCATGAAATATGATGATTATGTGTGTGTGTGTCAATATATGTGAACAGTCAACCAAGAACTGACATGTGCAGCAACCGCAACGTGTCAAAAAAGATGTGTATATATATAATTATATATATATATGTATAATTAAGAATCCTATGAAAATTCTTGATTTAGAAGTGCCCCCATGGATTGGAAACCTCCAGATGCACAGAAAACGCTTCAAAACCATCTCCGATGCCCTTTCGTTGCTCGTCATCAACCCACGTTGCAAACAAAAAACGCCGCGCCTCATTCCCAAGGCAGTGATTGCAGCGCAACAGCTCATCCCAGTGTTCACCTCCCGCAGCAAGGAGCAGCGTTCCGCATCCCAAATTCGCACCAGTCCGGCGGCATCACCTGGCGCTTTCGCAACGTCGGGATCCGTTGGGATCCGTTGGGATCCACGGTCGTCGAATCGATTGACATTTTTGCCCCTTTGAAGTCGTCACCTTTTGGAGCTTCTTCCAAGATCATCCTTACCCTCTGGTAAACTTACAAAAAGCTATTGAAAATGGCCATTGAAATAGTGAGTTGTCCATAGTTTTCCCATTAAAAATTGTGATTTTCCATGGTTTTCCTATTGAAAATAATGATTTTCCATAGTTTTCCCATGAAAAATTGTGATTTTCCATGGTTTTCCTATTGAAAATAATGATTTTCCATAGTTTTCCCATGAAAAATTGTGATTTTCCATGGTTTTCCCATTGAAAATAATGATTTTCCATAGTTTTCCCGTTGAAAATGGTGATTGTCCATCGTTTTCCCATGAAAAATGGTGATTGTCCATCGTTTTCCCATGAAAAATTGTGATTTTCCATCGTTTTTTTGTAGGTTTACCAGAGGCTATGGCAACCAAATCGATCAACGTCTGATCGGATCCCACCTGAAATCACCACGGGTGGCCCTTCACAGACGCGCCCGGCATCGCCCAAGGTGGACAAGCTCAGAATGGCACCGCAGCCGATGCCTCCTCGAAAATCTGCCAAGCACTTGGAGTGTCACGCATATCATCCATCTACCCTCTGGTAAACCTACACATATATTAATGATGGGGTTATTAGTGGGATATTAGGATAGTAATAATAGTATGATCATGATAATCACAATAATAATAATAATAGTAATAATAATAATAATTGGTAAACCTACACATAACTATGGAAAGATCCACCATTTTTAATGGGAAAATCCACTATTTCAATGGCCATTTTCCGTAGCTACGTGAAATTGCCAGAGGGTATCACTTTTGAAAATGGAGTGCCAACATCCAATTTCCTTCCCAAGTTGTTTCTCTGAAGTTTAGTTTAACCTCCACTTCTGGTTTGAATCCGTACCTTTTCCTGCTTTTTGGGGTTGGACTAATATGGGCACGTGTCAAAATTGCAGTACCCAAAAGCTGGATGATGAAGTTGGTGAGATGGAAGACGTGAGTCTTGGAGAAGCTCATAAAAGCTTTGGCCTCTTCGAATTCACACACTGCACAACTAGTAGGGGTTTATTAAAAATGTCCAAAGTCTATGGCCTGCCGCACCTTAGATTTTGACCAATAGCCAAAATATGGCCATAAATGACTAAAATCTAGATGAAGAAAATATGGCCATAGAAAATCTTAAGGTCCAATAGCCAATCTATCAACCAATAATAAAATCCTCATTAAATACCCGAAAAAAAGAGGAGCAGGCAGACACCCAGATTTCGACATCTAATCCATCCCAAGTGAGCCAATAAAAATAGCCCCATGGGTTGATGAAGTACTAACTGGTTGATGGGGTTCCCCATTATGGCCTATCAATGGCTATCATAATCTCCAATAACTAGGTAGCATAACTCCTTATGAGCAATCAACCATCTTTGAGATATCATGATGATAGTCACGTTGTATCTCCATATTGTTCATGGTTAAAAGATGTTAAAAGCCATAGAAATCCATATTTTTCATAGCCATTCCACTAGGTTGGCTTCCCTCTGGTAAACTAACATAGCTATGGGAAATCAATTTTCAAATCACCATGCTATTCATGGGGAAAATCCACGAGCTTTCAATGGCCATGTTCCATGTTGCTTTTTTGACATAACCAGAGGCTTTTTTCATCCATGAAATCCCATTCAACCACCATTTTCCTATGGGTTTTCCCATTAAATCCCATTAAACCACGATTTTCCTATGGGTTTTCCCATGAAATCCCATTCAACCACCATTTTCCTATGGGTTTTCCCATGAAATCCCATTCAACCACCATTTTCCTATGGGTTTTCCCATGAAATCCCATTCAACCACCATTTTCCTATGGGTTTTCCCATGAAATCCCATTCAACCACCATTTTCCTATGGGTTTTCCCATTAAATCCCATTCAACCACCATTTTCCTATGGGTTTTCCTATGGTTTTCCTATCGTTTTCCCATGGATTTCCCATAACTTTCCATGTCGATCATCCCAGCCCATCCGGGGCACCTGCACAGAGCACCGCCCTGCTGCCGTGCTGAACGGAGGCGGAATCCCAGACGCGGATGCGACCGTGGGCATCGCCAGAGAAGATGGCCTCGTGGATGGATGGATGGATATCAACTAGTAAAATGAATACTGAAAAAATCCAAGATATGTAATATGTATATATATATATATGTGTGTGTGTGTACATTCTAGTTGGTGTTGGAGAGAGGAGAAGGGAAAAAAAAGGACATTGATTCTTCTGCGAGACTCCTGGCCATTCCGTCGTGCATGTTGGGTTTTATTTTGTGGTTTGAGGAGACTTCAATACTGAAAAAGCCAAAAGTTATATCACCCAGAAAAATCCGATATCTTCTGCGACTGTTCTTCCGGATGAAGCAAGTGTCGCAGGTGGTCAAGTTTGTCAACACCACGTTTGCAAACCGTAGCCATCCCTCCATCAGCCAGGCATCCTTCGATTTGGCACAAGCCGCTAAAGCCAATACCGCACCACCGTGAGTGAACGAGCAAATGGCCTCTGCTTGCGAGCTTTTTTTTGCAGCCAAAATCCACAGGGCAAATGTTATGTTGAAGAGCCCCCAATATAGCCCTCAAACCATCTAAAATCCTGGGTTTAGTACATACCCAACGGACCTAGTGGTGAAGCTGCCACTTGGCTGTATTTGGTCGATTGCCTTATTCTTGTTGGTTAACTTCCCCATCTTCATTAATTCCTGCTTGTGCTGGCTGGCAGCTTGGCAAGGACCTTCCACTACTTCTCCAATAAATAACTATTCCTTTGAAAAGGACCACAGTCGTAGCGTGCCTAAAAATGGAAGATACCCCCATTTGCCTCAAATTTAGGGCTGCCCTATTCTAGACCAACTCTCATTTGTGCCATGGTCGGTTATCATCATCCAACTATTCTCTACTATTAAGAACCCTAAGATCTTTCCTTCCAATTGTGATATGACCAGCCCCCAAGATGTTCACACACTCCAACCTTTACACCTATACTTTACCATCTAAACCATCAACTTCAGGGGGTGCCCTACTCAAAGCCAACCCCCACCAGCTCCTCCGTTCCGCCACCTGGTGCTGCTGGGTCCAGAAGAAGATCCTCCCATCGCCGCCTCCGGAGGCTACCACTGCAGCGGTGGCTTCGTAGCAGGTGCAATGCACGAAGCCCATGTGACGGTTCTGACACGTCTGCAATACCTCCAGCAGGGAATGGTGGCCTTGGTGGATATGGCTGGGAAGATATTAGTCAAGAGCCTACGTTTTTAAGAGGTATCGGTAATGCCCTAAAAATAACCAGGATCTATGATGATTTATGGATGTTTCTTCCCTCAAAGATGGTAATAAATAGCTTCTGACCCATCCCTATATGACTGAAACCTGGCGGAATTTTGAAGAACTCCTGATTCATGGCAAGTGCCAGAGAAAAATGGGCAACCAGGAAATGGTGAAGACATCATCTACAGTATTACATTTCTATCTTTTGGGGAGGTGGTCGCTGCTATATCATTAGGAAAACCCATCACAACTGAGTTTCCCCACTGCAAAATTCCTGCAGTCAGGAACCTTCCGCACTTCCCCCCACCACTAGGATTGGGACTTGACGATCTGGTGTTTTGGGGCAGTTTTTTGCCAATCCCAAGGTTAAAAGGACTGGATAAGATGATTTTTTTTTGCGAAAAAACTGGCACAAGATGGGATTGCAGGGATAATGTGTGGATTTTGATATTCCACACATTTCCACACGCAAGACATCCCCAAGATGATCCCACAGCGGCCAAGTAACAGAACTTCTGCGATCCACTGGATCCGTTGGGCACAGCACCATATGCTCCGGCCGCTGTTGCGCAGCTCTTCTTCGCCAGCTCCACGTTGAAGGTGTAGTGCCTCCCAATTTTGCATCAAATGCTGCTTGGGATGGTGTTTACCCTCTGGGAAACTAACAAAAAACTATCATCAATAGTTATTTATAGTTGGTGACATATAGTAATTTACCCAGATGAATAGTTATGGATACCCTCTGGTAAAGTGTCCCATAACTATGGAAAGATCCACCATTTTTAATGGGAAAACTCACTATAAATGGCCATGTTCAATAGCTATGTTAAATTACCAGAGGGTAAGTGCGATGAGGAGAGGAGAAAAAAAAGAATCTGGGGGTTGCAGCGAAAGGGGTCTTTGTATGTGTGACATTGGCCGGGTATCGGCCCAAGTTTTGCAACAAACTTCTTGACATTATCAAGCTCACAAACCTAAGATTTGGCTGGAAAAGTTCTGGCCAAAAGCCCTTCAACTGGTCACCACTTCAACATATTTTATCATGCCTGGTGGTGCGGGTTCGGGTTTTCGCTTGCATCAACTTGTTCCAGCCCTGCCAGAGGTGTAGGCAGTAGAAGTTGGTGCTCTGGAAACCCAGGTAAACCTGAGCAGCGAACCCTCCTGGACCCAGCCCATGAGGTGGGGAAAATCTGTTTGATGCGGCCGGAAGGCATGTTCCAGGTTGCCGGCAATGCTCAACAAATGCCCTTGGTTGGGAGCAAAGTGGAAACCTCAGATCAGCAGAGCCTGTGCTCGGCCCATCGTTCCCCGGCGCTTCAACCGGGGATGTTGACGTGGACAGCCAATGATTCAATGCCCCCCCCCTTTCCAGTGAAATTGTTGACATCATCAGTCGCATTCCAAACAAGTTTCCTTCAACCTTTGTTTGCGCAGTTTGCTCCCCTGAAGATCATCCCAAAAATCCCTCCAACCCCCCAAGCCCCAACCCCCATCCCACATTGCCACATTGCCACGGCACATAGGAGGCATGGCACGTTGACCTCCTGGTCGACCTCATTGCTCTCGTGGACCACGGCTGAGACGTCCCAAATGCGCAGCTCGTTGGTGGAAGTGGACAGCAGCCTTGGGGTGGCTCCACCAACCTTTTCACCCTCAAAAGTGGCCTAAACTATTGGTAGTGTAACCATCAAAAACGGGATTTAATGGTGATTCATGGGATTTGAATGGGAAAAAAAATCGGTGAAAACCAAGGGAAGGGAAGGATCTCTGATGTATTTTGAGGGTAAGCACACTGGTTAAGCAGAATGCAGGGTTGGCAGTGACTTCAGGAAACCAAGAACTGTGGGCACAAAAAGGGGATCAGTTGCAGGCAGGTTTTCATGTGGCTAGCGGATGCCAAAACATAAATAGATCACTTGATTCTTCCAACAGCCTCACTGTTAATATGATCTACCATCTGGTTGTAATTTAATCATGCCATGGAAAATCACCATTTTTAATAGGTAAACCATCTATTTCTATGGGCCATCTATACCATGGCTATGTTAAATAACCAGATGGTAACATAACACCATCTCATCAACCATCAGCAAAAGCAAAGTCGCATCACTCCTCCAAGGAACAAATCCATCGCCATGGGCTTCGCATTACACTTCGCATGCAGTGCATTTAAGACCTCATGAGGGCCCACAACCTTGGAAGGCCTCGGCAGAGCTGCAGGTTGGCCTAAGATTCAACCTGTGAATCCCAAAGTCCCACAGATCCAAACCCAAATTGATCATATATAAGTGGATGTCTTGGATGATGATCCAAACCTAAATTCATCATAGTGGATGATGATGATCATAAATGGATGATGATCATAAATGGATGATGATCATAAATGGATGATGATCATAAATTGATCATTAGTGGATGAGTTCAACCAGCCGTTTCCCCAACCTGTGAATCTTCCTAATCCCAAACCAAGTTGCTGCTCGTCCGAGGCGTTTGAGCGCAGGAGGATCACCGGCGAGCGCGGGGTGCTCACGGCCGGGCTTCCAATGGATTCCTCGGTTTCCCCATGGGATTTTGGGAGTACCCTCTGGTAAACATACAAATAGCTATTGAAAATGGCCATTTATAGTGGATTTTCCCATAAATAATGATGGATCTTTCCATAGTTATGTGTAGGTTTACCAGAGGGTAAGAATGGACAAAGACCCAGAGCTGGTCTCAGATTTTCCCCATTATTTTTGGGCAAAAAATCAGAGCCAGTATCAGGTTTGGCCGATTTTTGGGCTAATCAAAATCCAAAATAGTCCAGAGGATTTTGGAAATTCCCAAAAAAAATCCAAGATTTAAACTTAAACTATTCCAGATAGATTGCCCATGTCTAGTGGCACCAATGGGGAAAACCGCAGCTCCAGATAAGCTCTCCAAGCATCCACTGGCGACTCATCGCCCCGGGAGGAGTTCGTGAGGCTGTCCTTGGTCGTACCAGGATCTGACCAGCTCACTGACACGAGACAAAGGAGATCATTGAATAAAATGATGATAATATGTGTATGTATATATATATATGTGTGTGTGTATGTATATATAATATATATATAATACTAGTGATAATGAAAAATAAAAATTGCCAATAATGATAATAATAATGATCATGAACATAATGATGATCATGAAGATAATGATGATCATGAAGATAATGATATTAAAACAACATAAAAACAACTATCACCAGCCCCTGCACCTTGACCAGTCTCCGAAAAATTACCTGCTGCCAAAGGACATCTGCTCGTCTGAGGAAATGTAAGGCCAGCACAGGTCCAGAGGCTTGGCTATGTCTTCTGACAACCCACGCCTGACCTGCTGGGGGCTTCAACAGGCTTCACAGGCTCTCAGGTGAAAATGGGAACATCTTCACTGGAACTACCGGGAACCCATACGTGTTTTTAACCATCTCTCATCCAGGGATGGTAAGATCCGATTTTCCCATGATCCAATTCGGGGACGGAAACGCTTCTATGATATAATTTGGGGTTGGTAGCGGTTGGCACCACAGCTTCGGTAGCAATTCAACCGCCTTGATCCGCATGGAAGAAGCGCAAGGAGCCATCCATGGAGCCCGCAACGAAGATGGATTCGGAGAGGGCCACCAAGCAGTTCACGTCGCCGGATTCGTAGGTTGGATTGATGGACATCCACACGTCCTGCGCGAAACGCCGTGGCTTGAGAAACGCACGCCATGTGTGGTTGCGTCAAAACATGGTTGCTGACTGTTTTACGATCATCCCATGGAAATCATGATGTTTGTTTTATTGATTAATCATGGGAATTATGTAAAAATGACCATGGTTGGTGGATTGATGACCATCCCTCAAAGATCACAGAGCAGCTCCTGGCGGCTCGGGATCTCATTCTCAATCCTCAGTAGGGCTTGGCTGTTGCCAAGCTCAGCAAGCTCAACCAAAAAACGAAGTAAAAACATGTCGACACAACTGGGATGTTCTTAAAACTGCGTCCCTTTTTTTTCGGATTTTTCATTCTTTGGGGGGATACCATACAATTGCATTCAGATCTCTATCTGCAACAGGCAAACTGCTGCTTTGCATTTGGTGAAGTGGCGTGTTTATCTCTTAAGGTATGGATCAAAATTACTTCGGATTGTTGACCCCCCCATCTTGCCATCATGTATGGATCAAGCTGATCTTCAAAAACGACCAGCCATTTGAGTTTGTCTGAAAAAAGGATGCCCTCAAATTTTCACGATACAACATATACAACTTGTTATAGTTAGTTTATCGGATTATCGTCATCTTTGACAAGTGCCGTTTGCAAGGTGTATTCTTCATACATACCCAATACTCATATTGAGGTGGATATCCCAAAGATCGCCCACAAAAGATCCCATAAGATCTCCATTCCGCTGGTGCCATTGGTGGGGCTGATAACTTGACCCAAGCATCGCTGGTGAGAGAAACTCCTTGCTGCCCTGCGCTGCCGATTCAACACCTGCAGTTGCCCTTCCCGTTGCCCTTCCGAAGAAGTGGTGCTTGGTCCAAAAATGTGGAAATGTGGTGAACACTTGATGGAAAATCTCCAAAATTCATCAAATTTTGCCATGTTCAGTGGCAAATATGGATGATGGAACCCCATGTTCAGACCTACCCAAACTGTCCCAAACTCATAATGATTACAGTAACTCCGTTCTCACTTGGCCTTTCTTCCAGGTCAGCTTTGTTTCATAGCCAAACCTCATCCTGACCGTCCAAGGTGCCGGTCAAAGCGCTTAAACCCACCACGGGGCCACATCTCAGCGCGAACATCAAGGTGTCAATAGCTTGACCTGGAAGGTTAAAACGTTCAAAAACCCACCAGGCTGAAAGACTGAAGTGCCCCAAAACATAGCCCTAAAAATACCAAGAGATGGTAGCTATATGTAACTACTGTATATTCTATCAAAAACGGCCAATTACATGGGATATCCCATTGTTTGTGCTATCAATGGATAGATATTTATCCCCTCTCTCTCTGTCATTTATCCAAAAACCAGCCAGCCCGGGCGGACTCTCACCACGCGTGCGGCCGCACAGCACGATACTGTTGGGCGCAATGGGCATCCACTCTTCGCGGATCGGCGTCAATGGCTCACTGGATAGGATGGCAGTACAGCATTTGATGTCCGCCTGGGGATGGCAATGGCCCCACCATCCATGCCTGGAGTATGCTTGGGGGATGGCACTGGGAGGTTTTCCCATCATGAAAACTGGACAAAGAGAATGCAAGACACTACTATTATTCCTAGAGGGGGGTGGGTCAAAACCTATCACTATCACATTCACCAGCTATTTTAGGGTACCATTTAACAATTTGGGTACCCGGGTTTTGACTCATAACCAGATGGCCATGGAAAAACAGCCGAGGAGCCCCCTTCTTCATGCGGAAGGTTTGAGGATCCTCAGGATCCGCTAGCCATCGCGAGCCAACACCTTGGATCCGACTCCCAAACTCCAATCGTCGCCGCTGCCATGGGGAACCCACGGCAAAACTTTTTTTTTTGGAAGATGACAATGCTGACATGTCCCAAAACCTGGACCATCCTTATAAAAATGCAACCAGTTGCTTGTTTTCCTGGTTTCCTTGCTTAGTTCACCCTTTATATCTTCCGTAAATCCATGAATTCCCAGTCCCTGAAACATCCCGCCCCGCCGCCAGGTAGCTAAGGTAAAGGGTCGCCCCCAGCTCTGTTTCAGTGGTCTCCTCCCCAGCTGTACCATATCTGCAGGCTACGATGCGCTCGCCATCCTCAGAGCCGGGAGTCAGCCCCCAAACGTCTCTACTGCAAGTTGCTACCTAAAAATGGGTAGCCTAACCCCTTCACACAAAATTCAACACTTCGAAAGTAATTTGTTGTTAATGTGATATGCTCCCATTTTCCTGCATCCAGTGGAGGAATTAAACATGAATTCTGCGGTTGAAACTTGAAACCATGGTTTTCACCCCCTGATCGGACCGCCCTGGATATAAATTTTGTGCAAGTGTTCGGGCCTTCCACTAGGTCTGGGACTGACCATCCTTCATCAAATGGGCCCAATTTCGCCACAGTACTTGTAGGGTTTCATCCTGAAAAGGAGATAAAACCGAGTCACAGTGACCATGAGGTTCAGCAATGACTCCTGGCCATCATCATCTTTGCTTCTTGCAAGCGGCTCCAAAGTGAAAATGCATGCCATACTTGGAGGGGGGGGCAGTTGAGGTTGCAAATGGCTATAACTATGGTCCTAAACCATCCTAAACCCCAATAAGTTGGGATATGTTGGGATATAACCCCTATGGTTATGTACTATGACTGGAACTGCACTTCCAAGAGAAAAAATGTGCTCCTCAGGTCCGAATTCTGCAGCGGCTTGCGTCAATCGCAACACAGTCCTCAGCTCTACCACTCGCAAGCGAAACATCTGCCAAGATTTTAGGGATCAGAAGATTGATATCATGGAAAATCCACGGCGAAACCTTTGTTTCAAACCCCCAAGTGTGGAGGTTTCCGATGGTTTCCGCTACATCTTCCAATGATCCAATTCTGGCAGGGCAGCGAAACACCAACGACTGTCCCCTGGCCTGGAGAGTGCTCCACATAACGAGTCCGCGGTCCTTTCCACCATGGCATCCTCGTCGCTGCTCACACCCAATTCCGTCAGGAAAATGCCAAACGCAACCTGAAAAATTCGGAGTGCGCACGGCTGTTTTTTGGGACCACACGAAGCAACTTCCAGGGTGCCAATCTACAGCACTGTTGCCATCCCAGAGATCCAGCCGAGGATCGACAGAATCGATGCAAGCGTGTTCCAAGGTGATGCCGAAAGCATACCTGAAGGTGGTGGTGAAAGGCGCCACGGCGGTATAGGCGTCACGGCTGGAAAGTCCAGATGTTGACCATCACCGGTAGGAGATACTTTGGATTCACAAACCCAGGGTGTCAAGAAGGAAAAGCTCTGTCTGGAATGGCTTATTAATGGCAAAATCACTGGCATCGGACAGGCAGGAGAACAGTCAACTAAGAAGCTGACAGTGAACTTTGCCGGATTTCATGAGTCATGATGCCAACCCAATCAGAATCCCTACTTGACCCAACTTGAGCATTGCCCATAAAAATCATAAAATGGTGTTGATTACTGAGTTAATCAAGATTCACCATGGTTCACCACATGGGATTTCACATCCTTCCCTTCATCCCTTCACCCAGCAACTCGTTGAGGCTGGTGAGGAGCTCCCTCCTGATCTGAGTGAAGTTGCCCACCAGCCCGTTGTGCGCGAAGAGGAAACGACCCGCTTTGAAGGGATGGCACGCTGACTCGTTCACCGAGGAGGACCTTGGCCCATGCCATGCCGCTGTCTTTCCGTGAGGTGATTTGAAATGGAGATCTTCCAACGGAAAAAGTGAAAAATCTTGGAGGAGATTGAAGGTCATGTGGACCAGATTTTTTCCGAAAGGTGACCATCAATGGATTGGTTTAAGGGAAAAGTTACAGGAAACCATAGATTTTACCATCAAATATCGGGTTTTCCGGTTAAAATTTTCCCATCATCCAGTTCTAAAGGTGTCCAATTTTCCATCATCCAGTTACAGGAAACCATAGATTTTACCATCATCCCATACCAATTTTCCATCGTTTTTTCGATGTCTTCAGAAAGCAACAGCCGCACTGAGCTTCCCAAACGGTCCCGCGGCTCGAATGTGAGCAAAAATCAGTGGCGACACCACCTGTCATGATGGGATGATGGTGGGATGATGGCGAAACCAAAGGATGATACTTGATCTTCAGACTTTTTGACATGTCCTGAACTTGAGTTTTTTTGGTGGAAATTGGTGGAAATTGGTGGAAATTGCTGGAAATTGCTGGAAATTGCTGGAAATTGGTGGAAACATGGGACATCCCATGGTTAAAAAAACGTCACTTGTGGCCCTTGCACAAAGGGGCAACGACACCACCACTAGGGCCCTCACCTCGTCCGACAAATTTCGCAGGTTGGGATCGTTCCAGGCCTGAATTTCCCAGCTGGAAACAACAACAGAAAGTCATCTTAGAGCAAAGATGTTGAAGTTGTGTTTCCATCTTTTCCATCTTAGCTTTCAGAAAGAAATACAATTATGACTTATGACCTTTTGTTTCGGCATCACGGCTTGGGGCGCCCAGATGAGCTTCTGGAAAACCAGCGCAATCGTTTCAGCGAAGGCTCTGGTTTCAGCGAGGTGAAGACGCATGGAAGCGGTGCTTGTTGCGCGTACCAACCCACTCCGAAGCCATCAGCGTTCCTCAGCTGAATTTCACGCCACAACGGTGATGACGAACATAGCCATGGAAGGAAGCCATGGCCCATATTTTCAGATGATTTTCCCAGCGAACGAAAGCTCCATATCCTCCATTGATTTTTGGGATTTTCCAAAAAGCTATGTTAGTCATAACCAGATGGTAATATGGATGTGCAGGCGAGTTTCAAACAAGGCTGCTGATATGCCATGCCTCAGTGGCAAAAATGCCAAGAGAAATCGTTGTCATTTTCCCTATTCAAGAATTGCCATTTCATTTTTTCACTTGTGGCATACCCCACTTTTATAATGGATCTAAAATTTTCCATAATTTCCCATAGTTTCCCACATGTTCCTATACTTTTGCCGCTTCAAACCTCCATTTTTTCGATATGTTCAGCCTTCGGCTTCCAAGGCGCTTGGGGAGACACCCTGTGGTAGGGCGCGCCGCTCCCGGGCAGCATAGCTTTGGTGAACCAACGACATCCGCGGCCTCAGAAGGATATCGGCCAGCAAGACCTCAGCAAGGTGTGCGGACGTGCGAAGAAAGCTAGGATCTTACGGTGGTGATCTTATGGTGATTGAGTGGGGACTTAAGGGGACTTTAAGGGGATTTTGAGGGGATTTTGAGGGGATGTTGATGGGATTTAATGGGATTTTAGTGGGATTTTAGTGGGATTGCGTGGTGATTAACAAGGATCTAATCAATCACCTTATTGTCTACCCACCAGGAAACCAACATAACGATGGAAAAAGAAAATCATTCGTTTTCAATGAGGTAAATCATGGAACTAAAATTGCATGTTTTTCTATAGTGACCAATGGATAAGACAATCATGGATAAATGGTCAGAATATTGTGATGATCAAGATGATTCCATATGATTACCATCTTGTTATTTAACATAGCTATGGAAAATGACCCATTTATAGATGGTTTACCTATTACAAATGGTGATTTTCCATGGCTATGTTAAATAACCAGAGGGTATATACAACTGCTATTGTCATATTCTGATTATCTATCAATTTATGCAGACGTCAAGCTGCTACCGATGGATAAATCATTGGAATATGATCCCTTCACACGATTGCTCTATGTGATTTGGATCCATTTTAGATGATCATGACCCTATGAAACTAGCAGTGGAACCCTACATTTGCCAACCACCAGGGATTTCGGAGGATTTTGGACGCTGCGGGAAACCCTGGACACTCCACCCTGATCATGGCACCCAAGGGACTGCCTCATCCGATATGAGCGCACACATCCGACACATGGCGGCAACAGTCTGCGCGAGAAGCGAATTACATCCAGAAAAAAAAAACGGTTCACCTGTTCTGTGAGTTTTGAGCCTGCGATTCCAAATCGAGGTCTGAGGAATGGACCTACCCACATTGCTGACACATGGAAGGTCAATCTGGGAACACTGAAGGATCGATTTCAGAACCACCATGAACCACCCATTTGGAGGATACTTAGATCATCTTAGATCCCTGGACTCCCCGAATATCAACAACCAGGTGGGGTTAACCACACATTGGAAATCAGCACTTGCTCGATCGCCATGATCTCACATAACACCCTACACACAGCCACTGAGGAAGATGCACATCAACGAAAAGTCATTGTTCTTTGTCCCATGACGTCTTGGCCAAGTCCCATCAAATACCCTCCGGTAATCAAACGTGGACATCGAAACTCCCCCATTTATAGCTATGGTTCCCATCCAAACCTCCATTTTTTGGAGGATTTTCCATCGCCATTGATGACACCGGAGGGGTATCAACTGCCATCAGCCGTGGGCGCCCCGCATTTTCCCAGCTGATCCACGTCATCAGGGCCTCGCAGCGCCTCGCGGATCATGTGAATCACCGCATCGTCGGAGGGGCCCATGAAGCCACCGTTGAGCACGGCGATTGGCAGCTCGTGCCGCCACAGCAGCGCCATGTCTCGCAGCGTTTCCTGGGCCCCAAGCTATTTCAGTCGTGGAAAGTCTGGAAACCCTTGCGTTTGGGTTTCCAAAAAGGAAAAATCGAACTGAAGTTAAAACCCCCTCTGGCGAGTTTCTTCCATCCCAAGACTTTCCAAGTCCATGAAGGTTTCATCATGTTCCAGGTACGGCAACTTGGGTATGGCCAGCAACTCCTTCCCTTGCACCGTGAAGATCCAATGGTGGTGCAAGCTACCCCGGTGGCCTCGCGCCAGCTGCTGGACGTAGTGCTGTTCGCGGACCAGTTCGTTGAACTTGGAAGGCACAGCCACCAGACCCGCAGTAGCCACTTTGGGCAGCTGCCGCACCAAGACCTCGAATCCAATGGCCTGCTGTAGAAAGTGCTCTTTTTTTGGGAGTTTGGGATGGTTGGGGATGGTTTTGGAGTCAACCTGGGGGAATGATAGGTTTCAAGCGCTATTCCTCTTGGCGTGCGACAAGAAGCCACTTTGAACGGAGACGCCAAGGAACGAGCGTATCAACCCATAATTCTGGAGAATGCATTTGAAAATGAGGATGAATGTGGGGATGCTTTTAGGTGAGGATCTTTTCAAGAGCGCTAGAGCATCAAGGGCGCAAGGAATGCCAAATTTGATCTATCCAAGGTCAATTCTCCAATAACCAAAAAACAACAATGATGACCTACAGAGATTTTCAGACAACACAACTAAACTAAATGGACTAAAACTAAAACCAGCTTTCTTAACTGTGGGAATCCAAAGGTCAGAAACGTTTATACATTTCGGCATTTTTTTTCTCAGATCGTATCTGGTCATCTATGGTCAGAAACATTTCACCAGAAGTCATCAAGTTACCCTCTGGTAATTTAACATAGCTATGGAAAATTGCCATTTATAGTGGATTCTCCCATTAATCATGGTGATTTTCCATAGCTATGTTAAATTACCAGAGGGTACAACACTGGAAGACCGAGGAACCATTGGATCCGTCAAATCCTCAAACAAGTGCGACGTGATCACCAGGTCAAACTTCCCGGTCATCTGCACCAGACGAAACCTCGTTTGAAAATCATTGTTGTTGATACCCAGATCTCAACCTATCTAAAGCATATTCCAAACCTGTTCGAAACAAGCGTTCATTGCCAACAAACAAGAAATTCCCTGCCTTAAAATTGTTTTATCTTTGTATGGCATTCAGGGCTGTTGGCCAGGGAATTCTAGTGCAGCCGGTTGGGTCCACACAAACTGTCACACTTTGCTATTGGTTTTGGAAAGTGGTCTCTCCACCCCAGCACCACTATAGCAAGACAACCACTTCAGACACGACACATTTTTGCCCAGCCGGCACCTTCCACATTGGTCACATCTCCATCGATCATCCCCACAAAAACTGGTTGCTTCCCTCGGCAGCATCGTTCACGAGTAAAAAGTTTGTCAAAGCACTGGTCATCCAGGGACGAACAGCAAGCCTCTGCCCTCGCGACTTCATCTGTCAAAAAACAGTTTGGCAAATTGGTGGCTTGAAAATCGAAGATGACATCCGCCACCCCCGAATGGATGCTCCACGGGTACCCCACGGCACCAATGTCCAAGACGCGGAAACTGGGCCTGTCCAGACGAATCCTCCGGATGAAAGCAACGAAAGGACAGCGATCTCGTGCGGTCAGAGCCAGGTGTTGAATGCCCGAAACGCCGGGTTGTTGCCATGCGTCCCACCAAGCACCCAGTGAGACGTCCTCGCAAATGGAGACCACTGGTGGCACACAACTCATCCATATTGCAAAGATCGGACGCCAAGGCCATGGCTGCAGCATTGATTTTGTAGAAACAATATCATGGAAAGCCTTGGCGTTTGCATGTTCACCGTTTTGTGGGATCAAAACAAAGCACAGAAACCCTGATATTAGTTCAAACCAATAATTCCAAGACACAAACACCTGAAACTTCATAGTAGCATGAGTCCATGTAATGTAATTTGGTCGTTGGGGTTCAGTCAGTCTCGCATGTTGCATCCACCGTCCACACCACTGATAAGATCCATGAGGACTGGCGGCCTGGACACTTGTCTTTCCACAAGTGCGACGCAAAGAGGAACCAATTGGTTTGATGGATGAAGATTGTCAGTTCTGGCAATTTAACCTCTGCATCATTTATCGTTCGAATGACTAGTTCCAAACACACAATATGAATAAACATCGTAAACATCGGACTAGCATTGCATACAGCCGTTCATCTTTGCACTGTATGCCGCATGCTAACGTAAACATTCTGTGGAGTTCAAAGCAGTGCAAAGAAAATTTGGTCACTCAACAAAACCACCTCAAAGTAGGAAAATTAAAATATCAGGACCATGGTACAAAAACAAAATCAGACAAGAATTGTTTCGGGAACCTGAAGCCCCACCTGCATTTCGGCTATTGGCGCGCGGGCATCGTCTTAGCCATGTGGAAAAAAAAAAATAAAAAAACATGTTCATAAGAACTAACGAGCGATTTTTTTTGCAATACATTTTTTGGCAGCATGGCGCGCCCAACCATCTCGTAACTGGAATCTGAAAATTCAACACATGTAAGTCACAACAAAATTGGAACACATACGAGTGCGCATATACATATGTATACGCGCACGCACATGTTCACGTCCTCATTTGCAACTGCGCCTACATCTGCATCTACGTTTACGTTCGCATCTACATGTACATTCGCATTTTCTTCCACATGTACCTTTTGCATCTGCAAATACAAAGGCATATGTATATATAGCAGACTTACAAACATCACATCATGTATAAATATAAATATATATTTTATACATACAGATGCAGGTACATAATCTTGGGATCCGAGCATGCCCCTTTCCCACTAACAGCTACTCAAACCTCAATTTGAAAAACATTTTCCCGGTAGAACCTCAATTGGAAATACGTTTGAAACAAGTTTCAAAATTTAAAAAGCACCACTTGGAGAGCATCCATCCATTGAAGAAGAAAAAGGAAACTTTTCACAGCTGTTTCAAATCTGTTTCAAACACCTGTTTGGGGGCCGTGTCAACTAGGTTCCAAACGGTGCTTTGGGGGTCCAATCCACATGATGTTTTCAAACGTTCAAACTGGTTCAAAATGGTTTCAGGCTCGACTCAAATTGCGTTCTCATTGAAATTTTAATGCTGTGATAAAACCTTTGTACTATGGCGAAACTATATACATTGCATTGCATCATACGTTACCTAAAGGCAACATGATGGAAACCAGTTTGCAACAAAACAACAGTTCGCAAGCTGGACACTTGGAAAAAAACCTCTTGATGAGTGGCCCCACACTGATGGCTAAAGGACAACATCAGAAGCAAAACCTTTGTAAGTAAGTGAATGGAAAAAATAAACTGATTTTTTTCTGTATTTTTTTGGCGCATGGAAGCACCACCGGGTATAGGAAACAAATTATTTGAAACAATTTGGTGAAGGTTCTAAAAGTTATCCCTGGAAATTTTGCCAACTTTTCCCGAATATTTCATCAGCTACGTGGTTCAACATCGAAAAACATGATGACTTGCAATTCCTTAGCCTTCCTAATTTTTTTTTCGGCAGCGAAGGTTCAGGCACTCCTTCGCTTCTTTGGGCGGTTTTTATACTGGCCCGCCTCCGGGTGCGCTTAAGGGCATTTAGGGGAAACTTCGCAAGCTGCAGTGGGCATAAATCCAAGCAACGGGGCCCCTTCAGGGTGCGAGGCGGGACACCGCTGCGGCCGATGAGCGAAGCCGAGGTCAGCAGGGCAGACCCGCGAGAAACAAAAGCCGCTGCGGCCGATGAGCGAAGGAGAGCTGGGACTGATCGTGCCCGTGCTGTTGCCAAGAGGCCAAGGAACCGGGCAGATTCACTGGACGCAGTGAGGGGCGAGACGAGGGTGGTATCAACTGCTATTTGGGCCCCGTGATACAATGGCAAACCATTGGCGATAACTTCACTTCGTCGTTGATCAAGGCGGTGGCGTGAGGGGATGTTGAGGTCTGTCAGAAGTGTGTTTGTTGTGACGCGAGTTCCTGCTTCCCGGCAATTTCGCGCCGCAGCTCGTTCCAAAGCGCATCCACGTCCTCGAAGAACACCTGACCGAGGGCACGCTGCACGGAGGTCGCCAAGGGGGTCGAGGACGCGACGGCACCGGCGGGATCGTTCAGTGAGGGGAAGCGGGAGGCGGAGGCGCCTGAGGAGTAAGATTCGAAACAAGTGGGACGGAAATGACAGGTCGTCGGAGTAGGGAATGGTGGTGAAGGCTCTGCTGGCATAAGGCCCTGATTGGGATGCGAGCATGGCTTGGCTGGCGGGGTCCGGCGTGTTGAGCAGCTTGTCTTTCATGGCTTTGCGTTGTGCTGCCGCAGCGAGTCGCTGCCAGCCTTTGTGGAATGTGGGCGGACCTTGGTCGTCTGTGTTTTGCAGGGGCGGGGGCCCTGCTCCAAGTAGAAGTTGCTCGCAGGGCAGAGGTGCCCAGCCAACTTGGGTGAGGTGTTCGGCCGCTGCTTGGGTTGCTTGGAACTGATGTGGCCCTTGCGTGGATTCTTGGAAGTGGGGTTGAAGTGCGGCTATGAAATGGGGAGCTTGTGTGTGGAGGATTGGCAAGGTGACTGCCCAGGAAGCCCAGTATGCCGCTGGGGCGAGGCAGGTGGCTGAAAGCAAGCCCAGGCCTCCGTCAGCGAGTGGAAGGTGTGCTCTGGCCAGGGCTGCGGCGGGGAGGGGGCCGGATTGCGCGAGTTCTGCCAGAGTTGCTGAGGTGGCGAGGTCGTGGTCGACCGCGAAGTTGTTCGTGAGTGCCGGCGGCATATTGCGGAGGGCGTAGTTGGCCCGGGGGCTGGCACAAAAGAGAAGCAATAGCCACGATGCCTGCAGATCATCAAGGGCTGGGAGCTGTTGGAGGAGCTGTTGGTGAGTCGCCGTTGTGTTTTGGAGCTGCTGTTGGATGTATGCACGCTTGCCTACCGGCACCCCTAGTACCCGGAACCCTTGTTGTGTTGGGGGTAGTGCTTGGTCCCCGACCCATGCTTGGCGGAGGGAGCTTGTGTTTGGTGGCTGGACGCCTGCTGCGTTCCATAAACGGGCTTTGCCCTGGTGGAGCTGGACGTGGGCGTCTGTGGGGAGGTGGTGGCTGAGAAGGTCAAGGACTGGCCGCACCCTGGCGGAGGGCACCACGGCGTATATGTCATCGAGGAAGGCGTACAAATGCAGTTGGTTGTGCACTTGGAATAGGGCAGAGTGTTGCCCCAGGCTGTACAAGGCTGGCATTAAAGGGTCGCCCTGTTCGCCGCCTGTATGACATGGGGGTTGCCGGTGTTGTCGTGCCAAACATGCGGGGATGGGTTCGTATAGAAAAGCCGCACAAAAGGAAGGCACCGGTTTGCTTCGGGGACTCGTGCTAATGCTGTGAGCATGCTGGCCCGAGAAATGTGATCATATGCCCCTTCCTAGTTTCAGACCTGGCGCAACCCTGTTTCAGACCACATTATGAAACCAAAAAAACACAGTGGAAAAGCAACCTCGGCGACATCCATTTGTAAGAACTTAAACTTACCGGAACCTGTTTGAAACCTGTTTGGAACTGAAATCCAGAAAGGACGCTTTATACCATTGCGGGGGTGAGGTGCCCTCCCTGATAAACCCAATCCTACGGTCGACATGTGCACATACATAAAACCAAAGTATACATATACACGCACAATCCTTGCAGAAACATTTTTTTCTGCAAAAGAAAGTTTCGTAAAGAAACTACAAGTCACGGATGTTTTTTTTTAAAGTGCGAACGCTCAAAAATCATTGCCTCCAGCTGGCAAGTGCCAAAAACAAAAAAAATTGTTCAAGCGATGATTGTGTCCAGCTGGCGCGTGCCTGAAGCAAACAATTAATTCACGCGATCGGTGTGTCCATTTTGCCTTGAGGTAGACATGTGCCTTACGTGGAAAATAAATGCAAAGATCATTGTGTCCAGTTGGCCTGTGCCTAAAGTCAAAAAGTTGCCCAAATGATAATTCTGTCCGGCTGGCACATGCCTCAAGCACAGAAATAGCTCATGAGATCATGGTGTCTAGTTGGCATGTGCCCACAGCAGGGAAGAAACTCAGGAGATGATTGTGTCCTAGCATTCATGCAAATAGTCCGAGAAATCATTGTGTCCAATTGGCACGTGCCTCAAATTGAGAAGTAACTCATGAAATCATTGTGTCCAGTTCGCAGGCGCCTGGGGTAGACAAGGAATGGCATTGCGCAAACCATTTTGTTGTCCCGAGTCAACGGACATTTTGTTGTACATAAGCGCGGCTGAGTGCTAGTTGTTCCGCGTTTTATAATTCAAGGTTGCTAGTTCGCATTGGAACTGCTTTACCAGAAAAAGGATTTGATTGCTAGGATTTGCGCGAAACATTGTTTTCTTCCGAGTCAATGAACGTTCTGCTGCGGAGAAAAGTTGGCTCGCCAGCGCGATGCGATGCTGATTGTTCTGCGTTTTGCACTTCCACGTTGCTAGAGACCGCACTGGAACAGTCTTACCCAGGACGAAACTTGAATGTTAGGATATACGCGTAACATTGTGTCAATGGACGCTCTGCTGCGGAGTATCGAATTGCGTGCGCGTCAGGAAAAAAAATCCAGATGATCATTGTTTTTCTTTGTCGACGCATCCCCTCTTTTAGGGGTAGTGCAGGTGAAATAGTTCGAAAAGGGGTGGCAGGCGACCTCACCGTTGCAGCTGCAGCTGTAAAATTCCGTTCCTGGGTGCCTGGCGGCGCTGAATCCACCACAGCCGTGAAATAAATGGTGAATTGTCCAAAAGCTGGAAAAGATGCAAACCAACGCATTTTACATCCAGAAAACCCGCCGTCAAAACCTCCATTGTGGCACCAACGTTCGGCTTCTGGGTATGTAGCCGCGGCAACTTTCCAAAGACCAGCGCGAGGACTTCGCAGAAATCATATGTCACATGTGGCTTGTTGCTTCATGTATGTATAGTGTCCAAATGAAATATCTTGGCTAAAGTCTAACATGCGGAGGGTTCCCCCCCTCTTTTGGAAACCTCAAAACTTCTCTGGTGGTAGACATGTTTCCAATATATTTCAAACATGTTTTTGTCTTACCCTACCTAGTCGTCCAGAGTGAATATGGCATATGCTAGTCTGCAACTTGTCGACACTGGTTGCACTGGAACTGCTGCATCCCGAGCATTTGTTCTTGCACAATGTCTTGCGGCATGCGATTCTATTGTGTTCGGCGGCTGAAGGGTATCGATTTGCATGCTGGTATGCTGGACGTGGATCGTTTCCATTGAACATCCTTGGATGCCCAGTTCCTTTTGCAGGCAGCCAGTCAGGCATGTTTCGCGGATATACGTTTTTTGTGTCATCAGACAGTAGGTGTGACAGATTGTTTGCGATTTTTCGATGCTGTGGTGACGCCAGTTTCGCTTTTCGGAGCTGGGCACTGGACAACCCATAAACATGATTTGCAAGCCTTGGATTGTGCGTTTCAAAAACTACTTCGTAAGATGATTCGTCGTCCTGCTTCTGTTGGTTAAACACGTCTGTGGAAAGAAATTCTATATTTTTGGTACGAAAACAAGAAACAATAAAAAGACTGCATAGTTTGGAGATTTGGATCCTTGGTTTAAGCAGTGCAAGTCTGCCGACCAATCGGTGGGTCCGTCGCGTTTTGTGTTGGTGACTACTTGGACATCATTGGCTTACCAAAATTATTGTTTTTTGCGGTGCGAACAACGCGAAATTTGGTGGTGACTTACAAACGATTTCGTTATGTTTTGCATTACCACTAGGTGAGTGAAACATTAGCGCCCAAGTTTTTTGGTATATACTTTTCGTTTGCCTTCGCCTAGAAAGGTTGCCTCCGGGCATGCGCCTAAAAAGGTTGCCTCCGGGCATGCGGGGATTCGACTCGACTCTACTTGCTTCGATTTTTTTTTGATACTCAATTTACTGTGTTGTGTTTCTGGAACAGCAGCTGATCCCAACTGAATGATGTCGCAATGAAAGTCAGGTCATACATTCATGCAGCTGAATCTTGCACATGTCTTGTGAAAAACAGCACCCAAACATTCACAACCATCAGGAAACAGTGGGTGATCAGTTGAACGGACAGAATTCTGTCCTTTAGACTCCTTCCCCCTGGTAGCGAGTTATCACTCCAGTACATTGCGTGATATTTTTTTTTGGTGGTTTTCATTTTTTTGGGACATGTTTCAAAGAAATCTTTTGAAACGACTCTCACAGAGACGTTAAACATCAGAAAACACGGAACTTTGTAAATATCCTTTTTTTTTTTCAGGATTGAACGTGGTAGATATTTTATCTACTTCGGGGTACGTCCTGCCACGCTAGTGCTCGCATTTTCGCACGTGATTTTGTTGTAGCACTTGCACACAGGCGGCATGCGATGCCAAGGTGTGTTGCACCACTGCACGTTCTGTTCCCAACCAGTAAAAGTGAAGGTTTGCCACGGGACATTGGCGCGTCTGCAATGGCATTACGCGCAACAATGAAACCTTTCCAAACCCTCCAGCGCAGAACAAAAATTGTGGAAAAAAAAATGTTATATTCGACGGAGGTTGCCCCCGCTGATTTTCCCCTGACGGAAAGTTGTAAAACGTGTCGCGGTTGGCAAGTAATTTTCAGCATAATATACATAGTATAAAGTGTCCATCCTAATTTCAAGTTTCAACTGCCATTGCCGGCATTTAACCCATCAACATTTCGTACAAATTAAAGTGCAACCTCGTGTTTGTCGGCCCATCGAACTTCCTGTGCCACATTGGATGCTAAGTTTGTGACAATGTGTTTTGCCTTGCTCGCAACGCTGGTTACTCGCATGTCTGGCAGCATTTATCAGTCTCCACACGCGCACTTACAGTTCGGCGTTGAAAGTGTACTGCGTTTGATATTTCCTCCATCGTGCACGCTGCACATATGATGTTACGTTACAAATGTAGTGTGTAATATAATGTTGTGTTGTGTGGTGTTGTGTGGGGTGGTGCGGGCCCATAACATTCACGTTGCGAGGAACACATGCTTGAATTTGCCTAAAAGGTTTGCCGAAGATGTTCTGCACTATAGCTGCGCCGCCAATGCAAATGCAGCCGCGAATTTTTAGACGATTCGCAAGTGTTTGTGTTTCGCTGTGGCCTCCTAAATGTTAGCCCCGGGTGTCGCACACAAAGCAGTGTCAAAAGTGAGGCGTAAACCGGTGTGCTAAGCGAGGCGTTCACCACATGGAGAATGTATTCATCACAAAGTGATGGCACCACCTTCTTGCACCGTAGTGTTCCCGCGTGGAAAACAAAGCCTCGGGAAAAAAAATCAAATGTGCAATGGTCGATGCCTGCGAAAACTCGTCAACGGGAAACGAAGTTTGACAAACAAGACTTGCAAAATCAGAAACGGTTCGGTCGCAGTTGTTGAATACAAATTGCCAGTGGTGAACAAAGGCGACATTATTTTTTTTTTGCCTTCTGTCACCCTCCGTGCCCGATTTTAAGTATTTCTGAGTATTGAATGGCCTCGGGGTTCGGAACAGAAAAAAAAAGAGCGAGATTATGCACCCTTCGAAAAATACTCCTTGAAAAAATGATTAGCATGTATGGGACATTTTGCACGCATTTTGTTTTTGGAAACAAAACTGAATGTTATTTGGTGACACAACGTGTCCGGCAAGACTGGCCCTTTTGTGACATTTCCGTTTGCGGCCAGTTCAGGTGTGTTGTCTGGGCTACAGGAAGCCTGCATTCTCAAATTTTCCTCTGTTCATGTCGGTTCCATGCAAAGCACGGGTCGCGATACGAATGGAATCGCATCAGTTCTCGGTTGATGTGGGCAGTGATTGCTACCATTTTTTGCATTATGTCTTAGCTGAATCTCAAAAGTTTTCAGGGTTTCCGTCTATAGGAGCCTGACAAGGGGGTACGTATACACATCCTAAGTGGCCGCGCATGCAAAACATATGTAAAATTCATGTGAAACATACACATTTACGTTTGTGGAACGTATGTGATGCGTATGTGAAGCGTATGTGCAGCGCGAGTGAAAACATATGTGAACCGTATGTGAAACATATGTGGAAACATATGCGAAACACATGTGGCACATTTACGTATTTTGGGACTGGATTGCGTTGTGTTTATGTTTTACTTATGTATACGTCTGCGAATTTGTGTTTTTTATGTCGGAGGAAAAATAAGGCCTTATTTTGTGCAAATCACGCAAAATAAAGCCTTATTTTGGAACGCGCGTAAAACAAAAATAAACAGAAACATAAACAAAACGCAAACGAGAACACAAACGTTTGTACATGTGTGTGGTTTATGTTTTTTTATGTTGGGAAAAAAAACATATTTTGGGCAAATAAGACCTTATTTTGTCTCTTACGTAAAAAAAACGTAAGCAGAAACATAAAGCAAACAGCTAGTAGCCGCAATTTCTGGATATGTCGGGAATATGCGTTTTGTTTGCGTATTGGAAGCCGTTTATGTATGCGTATGTGCAGGCCAGTCCAAGACGGGCTCTATAGTGAAAACCTTTGAAACCCTGCTAAATTATGTCATGTCGTAGCACTTTGTCATCCAGGGCGACTTAACAATGTTGAAACAATTGCATCAAGTTTGTGATTTGTTTTTGCTCGTTTGTTTTTCCTGATCCACAAAAAGCAAAACCGGGGAAAGAAAATACGACGAGGACAGGTAGGAGTCGAATTTTGATACGTTTATTTCGTTGCTCACAAGCGGCACCAAAACCAGTGTGCACAGAAGATTTGAAAAAGTGCAAATCGGCTGACGCACTCTTCCTTTTTGACCGCGGGGATCTCACTGTCTGGTCACAGCCTCGCGCTCTCGCGCTCGGACAGCGAAGTTAGGCCGAGTTGAAACTAGTCTGCGTCCACCAGTGGCAACTGTCCATCAGCAGCCAATGAATCTAGGTTTCGGGCCACTGCTGGAAGAAACCCAGGGCTTGCTTCATGTAGCTCTTGTAGCGGCAACATTCTGCAAGCTTGGCGTGGGAATTAGCAATCTGTTGGACGGGTTGTAGACTCTGTTGTGAAGGCATTGTAGTAATGGCTATCAAGTGCGAGACGATGCGAGGCTAAGGAAACTGACATGACAGAATCTGTTGCAGAAACTATCCACATGGATTGATGACGTGTAATGAAAACATGTGAAAACACAGGAAAAAGAGACGCTTGTCTCGGTGGTATCATGAAGTTCCAAAATATATCCACATGGATTATAATGGTACGTACTGAAAACATGTAGGATGAGACACTTGTCTCAGCGGTAACATGGAAAGCTCTGGAGCCAAAAGAAGCAGCATTGTCACTTCACAATATGAGGGTGGGATGATCGCGAGAGGGTTGGGACGAAGAAACAAAATGGACGTGGGGTGTGGTGCTCACTTGAGCATATGACTGCACATGCATCTCAAGTGAACCACCTTCAAAGATCAAACAACGTGTGACCAACACCCCACATGTTTTGGACGTACATAACACCCCACATGTTTTGGACGTACATAAACATGCACTTGCCGTTTTTTTTTGAAATAACACTCCAGCCATCAAGTTGAGTTACGTCTTATTTCGTTGCTCACAAAAGGCACCAAAACCAGTGTGCACAGAAGATTTGAAAAAGTGCAAATCGGCTGACGCACTCTTCTTTTTGACCGCAGGGATCTCACTGTCTGTTCACAGCCTCGCGCTTTCCCCCGGAATTGAAGCTGGAGAAAGACACTTCTGCCTTGCAACGTTCCCAAACTTAAGAAGTCAACTCTCGACCCTGGGGTGTTTTGGTACATCTCTGCAATCTCTCTGGATACGGCATCCGCTGGGTTCGAATAGCTGGGGACGTGTTCGATCCAGCTCAAATTGCACATGGCTTTTTCAGAGGAGCAAATTCCTCTGATGATCAGATCTACATGATCGTTTCTGGACTTGCACTTCACCAGGCAGGCTTGGACCCTTTGGTTGTCTGTGAAGATCACGATCCTCGTGCCCCGCATTGATTCCTGGAAAAGCTCAAGAGCTACTGCGACTGCTAGGCCTTCGAGCTCACGGATTGCCGTCTGCTGGTCAAGTCTAATGATTGACTCAAGCAAAGCTCAGTCAACAGGCTCGCAGAAGCAACCTAGACAAACACCGTTCGAATCTTAAAGCACTCCCCCTATGCCTGAGAAACCTTCGGGTTCAAAAGACGCATCCACATACAGATGTGATTCTTCCAAGTATGAAGCATCCACAACTCTTGGAACGTTCAGGTCCCGGAGGTGCATCAGTTGCCAACACCACTGATGCGCAGTCCTACTCCGATGCAATCATTGCGGAGATGACAGCGGTGAGGAGTGAGGCTGGTGTTGCGAGCAAGCGCATGCTCATCAGCCTTAGAGCTGCTGCGAGTTCGGGGCTTACTTTACGCAAGTTCCTGAAGACGTGCATGTTCAACTCGGGGAAGTAATTTCGAAACCTCTTGCCGAAGAGCTGGTTTGAGGCAAACTGGAGGCGGCCGCGGAGTCCCTCTCCGTCAGTTTTTGAAAGCATGCCTGAATCCAAAATTGCTTGCATTGAACTCTTGAGTTCATCTACTCTGGCTTGGGTGTTACAGACATCAAAGCACGCTTGGGGGGACTTGACCATGTTGAGCTCCACCCCTGTGACTTTGCAACACTGGGAATAAGGAACCAACTTGTCTTCCGACAGGTCCCAACCCAACAAATGGAAACATGGTGAGATACATATCTCAGTGTGCCTGGTTAAGTTGTCAGTCGTGATGCTCAGGAAACAAGTAAGACGACCAAATCAGTTTCAATCTTCAAGATGCTACTGCCGATATGCCAGATGCCCATTGCACAACAGACCCGAAAAGCAAAACTGCTTGCTGGTAATTTCTGGCGCTCCAGTCTCAGGGTTGTAGACCACTGAATAAGAACCAAACCTATTTGCTTCATCTGATAGTGACTGTGATGGTATTTGCTTGTATGCCGATGCAAGGCCCCAGCACTCTGCAAGCAGGGCCTCTTTGCGGCCTGCATTGGCAAAGGGTGTGCAGATGGAGGCACCCATGCAAGTTATGTGATCAACCCCATGAAGAGTGACTACTTCAACCTGGGGTACGGCTGAATTTACCAGACTGGTTTTTATAATCGTCTATGGGCCTTACGTTTTCTTTTTTGGATTACACCAAAACGGCGGGCCAAGGTGCTACCAGTTGGAACGTCACTAACTGGGATTGGGCCCCTTAGAAACCTTCGCTCCTTCTCTTTCAGAGCGGCTTCATGGACGCCACGGTCCACTGCTAGGTTTCCTGAGCTCTGGACGCTCTGCAGCCGGGCTCTGTCTGCTACCGTATGCGTTTCTTGCATAAAACCTTGCTCCTTCTGTCCGGCATGTCAGCTTGCAACTTGGCCTCTTGTGAAGACAGTTTTCCTATGCGAAAATGGACCAGGACCTAATTACAACCACTAGTCGCAAGTCTTGGCTGCGTCCGTCATTGAAGATTTGAGCCTTCTCACAGCGGGCGCAAGCGTTGCATTTATCAACGCTCCGGTTGAATCGGATCCATGTGATCTGGTCCTTATGCCTCCCAACATGACCATTGTCCTGTTGTACAAGGCAATGAACGGTTTGCAAAAGGCCGCCTTACTTTGGTTTTTGGAGCTCCAGAAAACGGCGTTCGAAATGGGTGGACAGGAGACGTTCGAAAGCACGCTGTTTCGAATCTCCACCCAAAGGGAATCATCTTAATGATAGTATACGTAGATGATCTCCTAGTTTCCTCCCATGACGAAAGAGAAGGGTCAGAATTCCTTCACAAGCTCAGGGGGATCTGGAAGATCAAGTTCACGGGCAAGCCTCCAGCACTCAGAAGAGGTGTTATTCAGTTTTTAGGGAGCACCATTGGGAAAGGGATAGGGAGTCTTGCTTAAGTTTGGGGGTGAATGAGGCGTACATGATAGGGATCATCGACAGCTGGCATGAGAAACAGAAACCCAACGAAACACCACCGAAACTGGATGGGACAGTTGCCGTGGGCCCCTTTGTCCAGAGCTGATTTGTTTTCTTCACTTTCATACCTTGTGCGATTTCAGTCGAAGCCAACAGGTGCAGCGGAAGCGTGTTCGTGTGCATTGTTGCGTTGGTTGTTGACGCGTCTTCACCGCGTGCAGACTATGCCTTCCCCCGAAGGATCGCCAAGCGTAGGACCGCGAACCGGTGTTGGTTTCTGCGACGCGTCTTGGAATGTGGCCTCCGTGTCAGGGAGAGTTTTGATGTTTCAGGGTTGCTGCATCAAGGTGTTTTCTAGAAAGCAGGAGTGCCCGGCTTTGAGTAGCGTAGAATAGCCGAATTATGTGTCATGACACAAACTCGAAGAAGTGAGTGTCGCTCGCTATGCTTTTGGAATCAATTTTGGATGGGATTCCTTCGACAATCCTTGGTACCTCGCGGTGTACAACAGGGACATACCAGTTGGTTCTTCGCAATGATGTGACTGCAGCGATTTCAATCAGTTCCATGGAGGGGCTGCTTCGCCGCGTTCGGCACATCGAGCTTCGCGCGCGCCTCATCCAGATGTTAGTCAGACGGCGTAGACCCATCCGACACATTCCAGGGTTGGAGAATCCAAGCGATGGGCTGACGGATTTTTTCAAATTCAAAGAAATGCCCATCAACCTGGAACGCAAAGTAGGGTTGGTCCACGGTGTGCATACTAACACTTGGTGATGGCTGAGATCATTTCTATGTAGCGTACAAGCCGAAGAAGGGGAGATTATGTGTTTGTCGGCCGCAACTGAATGTTGAAAATTGCCCGAACGAATTGCATGACACAAGCTGTTCCACTGAGGAATTCTGCTAAGAAACTTTTTGTTTTTCTGATTGTAACTCAACGGCATTTTTCTAAGGTTTTGAATTCGATAGACTTTGGAATCGCAGGTGACTGCCTGGAATCCAACTTGCTCCAACCTGAAGGTCTTTGCACCTTCCCCAAAGTTTTCACTTTGCACTGTCCTTTTGCTGCGAATCAGTGGACGTGGGCTGTGAATACTTCCGTTGTCCCGTCTGGATGGTTTGCTGGAGTTTTTCTGTTTTCCGTGACGGTGTCCTGTTCTTTTCCATCTCGGTCTTTTGGGTTCGTCTTTGTCTTGTGTGACACGTGGACATTGTTGGACGATGTTGATCAGTTTGTGAACTCGTTTCGGACTTTTCACTGTCTGACTGTAACTAATGTAAGTGAACATGGTCCGGAACATGCTGACACCTAACACTTAGGTTGCAATTGCTGCGAATTTTTCCGTAATACTTTGACACACAAAGCTAGATCGCGAAAACCGCTTTCAAACCTCTCCTGCTCAGAGTAAACCCAAACCAAAACAAAACGAAAAGTGAGAGTTTTGCGTTTCTGCGGTCTCCGACTCTCCCAGGCCGTCTCATGGTGACACACTCACACACTTTTCGCTCTCGCAGGCTTGAGCCAACGTTCACGTTGACCAACACAGTTCAGAACACAGAAACTGAGTGAGTTTCTGTGGGATGAGCAAACTGGATTCCAGTCCAGTTGAAGAAATTCCAAGAACTCTACAAACCTAGCCGTGCAAAAATGATTCTACCAATCGAAAAACGTGTCAAACAGGCTTCTTGGTTCCTAAAAACTCTTCGATTGGTTTCGTGCAAAACGTTCATGTGCAGAAACCTGAAAACAGTTAACTACAAACGAAAAATGGCAACTACGTCACAACTCTTTGTGACAAAACGAGATGAAATCAACTAACTACACCAGAATCGCCTGCTAACTACAGATAAAGTCCAAACTACCAAAGTCCACAACCTACAACTAATTACAAAACACCTAACAACTACCCAAGTTCAAGCACAAGATCGCTACACTAGCTTTACCTAAGATGATTTTTCACACCCCCTTTCGAACTTGTGCGACCAAATTCAAAAACAAATTCGGTCACTCAGCTTTGACGTCGAAACATATTGGGTACCGAATCAGCCCCAAAGGTGTAGATTTCTCCACCGTACGGTAACCATCGCAGTGATACGCTCCAATCTCAGGATGACCAACCTGACAGACATCGCAGTCATCGCAGCTCCTTGCAGCTCGTCCCTTCGAAACAGCTATATGGATGGAACATTTCTCACGAATATGATAGATCTGCCGAGTTATAGTCCAGTAGATAACATCTACAATCTTCTCATCGAAACTCTGTTCGGGAGAATTCGTTGACACACAAAAAAGTCAGGCAGATAACAGATGGAATACCCAGTTTACGGATAAGCGGTCAATAAGAGCCAGTAGAGCTCTTCTCTCTCTCTCTCTCAGGAGGCCATGGCTTGCGCGACCTGCCCACACACTTGCTCAGAAAACATCTTATCGAATTACTGATGTGGAATACATCGTACGTGCAAAAACACTTCAGTTAAACCTGACAGGAGATAGTGAATGACTAGGCGTGAGAAACAGTGAAGAAGAATTCTTTCTACGTCCTTGCTAGATGCAACTGTTCCATCTGACGATGTCAGCAGTAAATCAGATTGCGAAAACCGTGCAAACAGGAAAGTAAACAGATTGTTGGAAACCGGCTAGGTGGTTCTTGGGTTAGCCACGTCCCATAACGAAGAAGTGAAGCAGGTACGTGGAGTTGATCAGACTCCATATCCTAGTCAACTGCATGGAGCTTCGTTGGCGACAGCCATGCAGCGACCCTGTCGCCCCCTGCATAATTAGAAGTTTTACATCTTTACAGATGGTTCACACACACACACACCCTCCCGCAGGAGGGTGGTTATTTCCAAATGGAACGCTTGTTCCAGTTTTTGTCTATTAAAATTCGACGCGCTTAGATTCTTCAATTTAATAAAAATGAAAATGATCGAAAACACGCAGCTCACTGTCGGACTTGATTCAAACTTCCTTTTTCCGCATTGGGGTAATATTCACGAGTAAGACACCCGCTAGCCAAGGCTTAGGGCTAGGCAAGGTCAAAACCCCGCAAAGAGGGGAAGGAAGAAAAAGGAGACAGAGAAGAACCCACTCGACAGAGGGGACGGAAACACGCACCTTCGACAGAAGGGGTGAAGACACAGGGTGGAGAGGGAGGGTAAACGCGGTCCATTGGACCAAAACTGGAAGGAACCCACCGCCCACCGCTTGAGGTGTAAAATGAGGAATGAGATGAAATGAAAACTGAACTCTTCTGAGAAACGACCAAACAGACAGTTTGGGAAAAAAGAAACTGACAAAAAACTGTAACACGCTTTCACCAAAAAGTTCCAGTTGAAATTGGCAACTTTTGGTTTTTCCATTTTTGAAATAAGGTGCTTATCACTTCGTGAGTAAACACTTATTTCCAAATGGAACGCTTGTTCCAGTTTTTGTCTATTAAAATTCGACGCGCTTAGATTCTTCAATTTAATAAAAATGAAAATGATCGAAAACACGCAGCTCACTGTCGAACTTGATTCAAACTTCCTTTTTCCGCATTGGGGTAATATTCACGAGTAAGACACCCGCTAGCCACCCCACATCAAAGTGTCTGCTCCTTCCTTTCGATTAGAAGCAAGACCTGATCCCAGCTTGGCTTAACCAAAGCGGAACCAACGTCCAACAGTTGCTGGATTTCGAAACGACTGGGCTTGTCAGTAGGATTTGAGTACGATGGCACTCTTCCAAACCAAACTTTCAAACTGTGCTCAGATTCAAGCTGTGCAAAACAAGTGGTGAGAACATTGCCGAACAAAACGCTGGAGTGGGTTTTCATCAAAGCGCTCTTTGCAGCCTCGTTGTCTATGTAAAACACCACGTAGGAATTTGCGATGGCCGGGGCCCATACGTGTGCAGCAACCAGCACTGCCAGAAGTTCAACTTCAAAAAAAGGGTGGCTGGAATGCTGGAGAAACATGTCCAAAATCAGCTGGGGGACCCGTTCGCTGAAGAAGGCTTCGGCCTCGCCATCATTGTTGTATAAGATGCCTCCAACAGAGGCCACGACTTGCGACCCATCTGCCGTGGGTTCAACCGCACCATCAGTGAAAATGTAGTAGGTTTTTCCGGCTGACTTGGTCAGCTCCACTGGCTTCGAAACGGAGACATGCTCTTTGAGAAACTGCAAGGCTCGATGGAGCTGCGGATCCAAGCTACCATCCAAAGAGCAAGAGGTGGCTCTCTTGCTGATCACGCTCATGGAATAATTTGCAATCCTCCCAAACAGAAAGGTGTCATACCACTGCAGACGACCCCTGAGCCTTTCTGCATCCTTTGGTTTCAAACAATTTTGGTCAAGGTGTGATTCTATCTGGGCCAGCAGCTCTTGCCTTCGGCTGTCGGTATGTCCGATACGGACTTTTCCAGCTGCGAAATCAGTCAAATCAATGAGTAAGCCCAATGCCTTGAAGGTTGGCTCGAAGGCGCCAGCTTTGTCACCATCTCGGGCGAAATCAATGCCCAAGAGATCAAACAACAAGTGCACCTGAGCCTTGCATTGGGCCGCCATCGAGGAGGTGGTCAAGGTAGGGAAATCGTCGAAAAAACTCGACCACCAAAATCCCAGGCATACCTGTCCAATGCAGGCCAAGGCCGCCGATATGCGAAGGAAGCCGGCTACACTTCCTGAAGCTCCGAAGGGGAGCGCACTGATCTTGTACACTTTGGCCACACCTTGTTCTACATCTTTCACACAAATGCGAACTCTTTCACGGTCTTTGGGGTGGATTGCATATTGCTTGTAGGCCGCCACCAAATCAAAAGTGGTGCCACACAAAGTTTCGCCCTCAGGCAACCCCACTGATAACGCTCGGACCAAAGTGGCCGCAATGGCGTCAATGGAGTGCAGCACGTATTTTTCTGGAAGGCCTGTTGAACCATTGACTCCACATTGCTTGAAGTCGTCGATGACTCGTACCTTCGATTTCTGCACCAGGCCAAATCGCCTAGCAACCACAAGCTTGTCCAGGTCTGGATTTTCGTCCTCGACCAACCACCCTTTCTCTATTTCTTTGATTGTGCCTTCCCAGGCGCGAACTGATGCGTCACTAGCTTCTTCTGAGTTCACGGATTTGAAAATGCTCCTGCTGGCCCTTCGAAAGACGCAGGAGTGCATCCACTGAGTACTGGGGTGGCTTTGATCTATGAGGAAAAAGCATTGAGTCACGCAACCAACCTGTGATGCGGAAACCCGCACAAATATCCTTGACCAGGTGTCGATCAGGAAATCCGATGTCATTCAGGATCTCTTCAAGCACCAGAAGTCTCTTGCCCTTGAGGACCCTTGCTACTTCTGGGTCTAAAGCGTCGGTCAAGTCTTTCTCTTTGCTGGCCAACTCACTTGCTCTTTTGAGCCATTTCCGGAAAAAAGCATTCCTTCGATCTAAAAGTTTTCCAAGGTTTGGAGACAAGTTTTCCAGCACGAAAGGGTCACGCGCTGACCAATCTTCTGCAAACAAGTTCCTGGGGTGGCCTGCAGCTACTGCACGAGCTACGAAATCTTCAGGTTCCCTTGGAATACCTATTGAAAGAATCTCACCCACTTTTTGAAGTGCCTTGAAATCGCCAGCAAAACCATTTATGCAAATGCAGTTGCTCTTCTGAGAGCTGCACTCATCCTTCAACACACTGTCGCAAACCCGAAAGTCACCCCCATGCATGAGTTTGCGGTTCACTATCCGCGCCCCTTTGGGGAAAGTTTTCAAAAGTTTGTCCAAATCTTCAGCAGGAAAATGAGGTGGCACCAACCATTGGCTGTAAAACTGAAATTCGCTGACCAAAGGGAGCAATTTCCTCCCTCTTGGTAAGAGTCCCATTAAAATGGAATTTGTTGCAGTGGATCTTTGATGATGAATCTGCTGTTCCAAAGTCTGCAGTTTAGTGAAATTGCATTGCTGCAGCGCTTGATCCACAAGGTTTGCCACTCGATCGCATAAAATTTCGGGATATGCCGCTTCCTCAGCCGTCGGGAAATTGAAGCGTTTGTTGGATTTGTCAAAAACAGGTGTCCAAGTTTTATGCTGGTGGTCTCTGCTACACCTCAGCGCCAATGGAGAAAAAAAAATTCTGTTGCACCACCACAGGGTTGCTTTGTCTCTTTGGCCCCCCATCATGCAACTGTCGAACACAACTCGAAAACCTTCACACAATGCGAAGAGTTCGACCATTGGCTTTGTCTGCCAGAAAAGTGAGTTTAAAGGATTCTCAATTGAAACCAAAATACCGTGCAAAACACAGAATTGAACAATGACAGCGGTAGCGCGATATAGCGCATTTGCTTTTTCCACTTTCAGCAAATTGAGTCCAGTGAGCCCCGGTAATCCGTCAGGAAATTCTTTTGAACGAAGGGGCACAGGCTGCATCTCTTGAGGGCAACCTGGAACGGGAATTCCTCTGGCTGCTGAAGCTGTGCCGCAGGGCGGCGCCAAGTGAATATACACCAGCACATTGAGTTCGGCTTTCAAGAAGTCCAGCAAAAAGTGTAAATCCTCATCTTTCGTGAGGTCCAAAACGGTGATAAGACCTGTGGACCTTTTAGTGGTGTGATCCACAGATGAAACTCGAAAATCTCGTTTGGCAAAAGCTCGGCTTAACCGTGCTGTCCCTGCAAAAATCTCAACAAATAGCAAATCTTTCCACTCTGTGCCTCTTTCGAGGTTTGGAAAAGGCTCCGCACTTTGCTCTGCTGTTTCGCGCGAGTCCTCATCCTGTTGGCGAGGGCTTTCCAACTCCTCTTGTTGAAGTTGCTCATCACCTAGTCAGTTACCTCCGCGTTGGCGGCACGACAGAAAGGTGTGTCCACCTTTCCGGCAAAATGCGCAGATGTGGATTCCTTTCGAACATCTCACTGGGTTTCCATAGGTCTTGGCTGAACATCCATCTTTCATGTTGAAGGCCCAACAAATTGGTTTGTTGTCACTCGTCTTTGAATGACCTCCCTTCAACTCGTCCGGCATCTTTACCTCCGTTGTTGCTCGAGCCCTTTTGCCCGGCCTAATTTTTGCCTTTGGTTTGCCAGCGTCTGGTTTGCTAGCGTTGGAGGCCTCCACCGAATGCGCCTTTGTAGGCAATGGCAGCAAGTGCATGGTCACCCTTGGGTCTGTCTTCAACCTTGTAATATGTTCATCCAGCGGTCGGTTTCCCACACCATCAGGCTGGATGGATTCCACTTCCCTTGCTAGAATCGTGAACAACTCCTTGTCGGCACGCAACAATTGAGACATGGTCACCTTCGCAAATGAAGGCGGTGGCTCTGCAGAGTAAGCCTGAAACATTGCAGATACCCAACTCTCATGTTTGTCCCAAGAAATCAAGGCTGCTTGGTCAAATGCCAATCCACGTCTCTGAAAACACCACATAAGTTTCAATTCAGTTCCATGGTCAGCTTCAAAGGTCTCTGTGTCTGCGGCCATTTTCAGTGTCATGTTCTCAATCTTCAGCACTTGAGATTTTTCCTTCAAAGTTTGCTGTACCTCTTGTTCACGTTTGGTGCATTGTGACGGGTGGATCCATAGAAGCGACCCTGTCTCCCTCATGCTGGCGCACTTGTCCACCAAAGCGTAACTGGGTTCCATTTCACCTGACAAAGTAATGCCAGTTAGTCTGGTCTGCTGATCCTTTGCCCTTGCCTGCTTTTCAGCTGGCGGCAACTTTCGAATCCCATCGGTCAAATCGCCAGCCACATTGCTCTTCAAGGTCGCGAAAACTATTGTGCAAGCTTCGAAGTGCAACCTCCTCAGCTGGGACAATTGGCCCAGTGTAGGTGGAACCCAAAAAAATCCTGCGGCAAAAGCTCCAAAGGCCGCATCATCCGGTTGGGACTGCGGTGTCCCACATGCAAAGGCCAAACCGCTGAACGTCTTCAAACCTGAATTGTCCAGTGTCTGAAAAAGAACTTCATCACCGATCTCTATGACCCTCTTTTTGAAGGCCGCTTCAGAATCAAGTAATGACATGGCTTGCAAGGGTTCCCGCTCCTACTACAACACAAATTCAGAATGCCAGACATGTGAAAGTGAAGTTGTCGACATGCATGGCTGTCAGTTTAAATTGACAAAACTTGTAATGAGTCAGTGTGGGAAGAAGAGCATTCACCCAACACGGCAAAAAACCACTGGAGAAACCACGTGGTAACTGCATGTACTGCCACTGGAAATGGCCACGTTGCTTGAACCCAGTGTGGGACATAGAAATCACCCAACACGGTCAGCTCACTGGTTGCACCACGTGGCTCAGCAACTGGATGGATACAATTGCACCATACTGATTGCAATGAACGGTTTGAGGAAAACAAATTCATGCATGCTCAAAAAATGGGATTGACTTGGCAAAAACGAAATTGACTGCCGCTGAAATTCTGAAAAACTTTTATCCACTCCTGGCCAAACCTGCCGTTTGCTTCAGGCAGTTTGAACAGACTGAGGAGTCCCACCTGGTCTGAAAGTCCCTGGTGTACGCATCGGTCACTTTGCGACCACATTCAAGGAATCTTTCACGGTGATCCTGAATTATATGTAAAGTCTTTGACTTACTGTGCTGCAAAAAATAACAACCCTCAGGTGGCGTTGGAGGCATAAACAAACGAGGTGGTGCAGGCGGTTCACTTGACTGTTCACTCTCATCCGAGGATGAATCAGTTGTCACATGCTCTGACTGGGCATCAGAAAATTGGCGTTCAGACGCACTTGATGCCACTGATATGCATTCCCAGCCTGCCTCATCTGACTGCTGTTTCACCTGCTCGAGCTCACCTGACAGGTCAGCGGGCTGTGCACATGGAGAAAGGTTTACTGCGGCATCCAATGAACTGTCCCTCACAAGTCTGCCAGCTCTCGACTCATCTGGAAAAAACCTTTTGTTCCTGATCTCGTCCAAAAGCTCTTCCATCATGCGCATGGGCCTAGCTTCTGCATCTCGTGCATACACATCAGCCATGCGTCCCTGATGAGCATGGTGTCCTAACACCAAACGCTCTTCATGTGGAAGTCCACGCTTTGCTGCATAGCTAAGGATGGTACACTTGCATGAATGTGACGTGATCCTAACTTCATTCTGCGATGCAACCGGGTTCAACTGTAAAAGGAGTCTCAACCAAGAGCCACACTCATCTGTTCCAAGAGGTCGCACTGTTGGTTTTCCCTCCACCGAAGGCGCAGGCATAGGGGGATGTACCTCCTGTATCCCTACTGATGCCCTGGCGTCCATCCAACACCCGATCCAGTCAGAATCAACAACACCATGCGCAGGTGCACACAGCTCCAAAAACCGAAAACGAAAAGCAGAAGCATGCATGGTTTTGTGAGTTGAAACTTTGCAGGATATGTACCTAATGTCATCACCAACGAATTCCAACTTGAGCTCCGAACCATGTTGAAAGTCCATCCAACGACTGCGTGAGTATACGCAGAACAACACAGCCCCTGCAAAAACTCGGTCCCAGACGTCGGCTGATTCTCGCACCAATCTGTGAAGCTCTGTCAATTGCACGACAGTTAATGGAGCAGCTTGACAAGGTAAGTCTGACGGTAAACCTCTGGCAACTCCTAGACATCTCCTACTGCTCACACATTTTTGAAGCTTTGAAATGTCAAAAACAAATCTGCAAAAAGTGACGGCTTCGACAATGCCCTTGATGCGACTTGGTTTGCAACCAGCCCTGCGAAGGTCGCACAATGCCTGGTACAGTTGCAGTTCAGAACATGGAAACTCATGAAGCTTGACATGTTGAAAAAGGATTCCCAAACTGTTGACTCGCTTGTACAATGTTGCAGGTGCTTTTGTACCCATGTAGTCCCGAAGCAACGACAGACCATCTGCAATGGTTGAACACCCACGTAGTTCCTGTACCACCTTCTCCATGGGGTCCCAAGAGATGATGCATGTGAGCCAACGTTTCAACCCTGTCTGCAACTCAGAGTCCCTTTTGTCCATCCAAGTCTCTTCAGGATGTTTCACAACTGCACGTGAGAAGTTTGATGTTAACACAGCTGGAGGTGACAGTTTAACCTTCTTCTGAACTGAGTGCTCCGCCACAGGTCCCGGCAAAATTGGACGATAGATGCTACCCATGCTGAAGTCATCCATGTAGTCAAAATTCTGTTGAAAAATGGGTCTCCAAGCACGTGTCTCCCAAGGTAGCAACACAGGTTTTGACTCCAAGGCTTTAAAGCAAGAATCCACGGCTCTTGCAAAGTCCAAATTGTCGAAAACATCTCGCCCAAAAGTTGTTTGAATAGAACCAGGTTTGGCAGTTTCAAGAAAAACAGCATCTCCAACTGGTGAATTGTCTACATCGAAACTGTGACCTCCAAACAGCTCAAATGCCGTTTCTGCCACACTTGCAGAGTCCGAGGGCTCTGCCATAGCTCACCCCCCAGCTAAACGCGGTCCATTGGACCAAAACTGGAAGGAACCCACCGCCCACCGCTTGAGGTGTAAAATGAGGAATGAGATGAAATGAAAACTGAACTCTTCTGAGAAACGACCAAACAGACAGTTTGGGAAAAAAGAAACTGACAAAAAACTGTAACACGCTTTCACCAAAAAGTTCCAGTTGAGATTGGCAACTTTTGGTTTTTCCATTTTTGAAATAAGGTGCTTATCACTTCGTGAGTAAACACGAAATTAAGGCCCCGACAATGAGATGAAAATGAAGAGGAAGGGAAATGAAGATGAGGTGAAGATGACAATGAGATGAAAGTTACTTAACCAGGACGCAAAGAGGGGAACGCAAAAGAAGAAGGAAGGAGCAAACACCAACACATGAAACCTAGCCCAAACGGGCAACCCTGGAAAGGCAAGGGAAAAGAAAACCGGAGGCCGACAGAAAACGGGACAAGACCAGCGGAGGAGGGGGAAGACAGAAGCGCCTGAACCAACCTGACACGGCGAAAACCTACATCAACCTCAGCACGCAAAGGGCCAAACCTACCTGGAGAGAGGAGAACGCAAGAACACATGAAAAAGGGGACCCATGGGGAACTAGTTAATGACATGATGCATCCACATGGACGTGCAGAGATCCCCTCATTAGGAATTACGTGCACAGTTGAACCTCACCGAGAAACCAAAAAGAAGTGACCACACCTGTAAAGCATGTCCTCTTGCCTGAAGTTCCATGTCAAAATGGCTGCGGGCAGTCTCTTGAAGCAACAGGAAGGTTGTTGTCGCGGCTTCCAGCTATGTGGAGCATGGTGGAGAAGGAAAAGGTGATGCCCAGTACTGCGGCAAGCAGTTTCAACAATCACTCGACCGACGTGTGAAACAATGAAAAAAGGCCAGCAGTTCACTCTACTTAGAGACGAATTACTAATTCAAAAGTGTAAATTCAGACATCGTTTTACCGTCAATTTTTAGCCTAGAAAGGTTTTCCCCGAAGGGCTCATACCACCTTGTCGGACAACGGTATGAGTGACACACTTGCTCAGAAACATCTTATCGAATTACTGATGTGGAATGCATCGTACGTGCAAAAACACTTCAGTTAAACCTGACGGGAGATAGTGAATGACTAGGCGTGAGAAACAGTGAAGAAGAATTCTTTCTACGTCCTTGCTAGATGCAACTGTTCCATCTGACGATGTCAGCAGTAAATCAGATTGCGAAAACCGTGCAAACAGGAAAGTAAACAGATTGTTGGAAACCGGCTAGGTGGTTCTTGGGTTAGCCACGTCCCATAACGAAGAAGTGAAGCAGGTACGTGGGGTTGATCAGACTCCATATCCTAGTCAACTGCATGGAGCTTCGTTGGCGACAGCCATGCAGCGACCCTGTCGCCCCCTGCATAATTAGAAGTTTTACATCTTTACAGATGGTTCACACACACACAAATCGCGGCGGAAATCGAATCAAGCTCGCTCAAATCCATTCCAAGCAGTCCACAAACATTCCCAGATAGTCCATCAAGCAAAGTCCAAAAATCAAAAAAAAGTCCAAAGATCATCCTCTCGATGTCTCTTGGATACTTTTGCACTCTTGCACTTGACACTTGATTCTTGCAATCGTCAGATGTCAGACCCTCGATAATTAGATCCGACTACCTAAGCAACGCACAGGACAACGATCAAAGAGAGCTTTTTCGCTTCATGTTTTGAACATATATGGCCATCCAGACGGAAACTATATAATACTATTGTTGAAGTCCCAGGAAGTAGTTGGTAACTGTGCTGAAGGGTTTATTTCAAGCTGAAGCTGATTTGACCAGCCAGAGCTGCGACTAGAATCTTGAACTGGAAAGGTTCATTTTTGCACATCTGCTTTTTCTTACGTTGTAAGGACCAAAAAAAGGCTTCTTCTTTGTCACCCCTGACGTGGTTTGTGACAAGAAAGAGTCCTTGCCACTTTGTAGTGTCTTTTTTTTGTCCGAGCCCGTTGCCTTTCGGCGGGTCTACGGTCTTGAGTCTTACTCGCGGACCAGCGGGGAATCGAACCACCACCAGCAGTCTGTCAGCGACGTCAAGAACGCTGCGATACCAACTGAGCCACGAGGACGACTCCTTGCCACTTTGTAGTGTCTTGGAAAAGGCGCTGAATTAAAATTCTAAAGCGTTTGTATGGGGTCATGAGTTGGTTTCCAGCAGCCGCGGACATTGGAGTACCTTTAAAATACTATTACAGCGGCCAACTTCAAAAACGGACATAGAATGGCAGAAGCCTTTGAAACCAGAACCTCAAAAGAATTCATCAATCGGTTGAGAACTGCAACTAATGTACACTTACACACTTCTCTCCTGATTTGAAAGATGACTTCTTTCATTGTCTCACAATCGAAGGACCGTGCCACAGAGCAAAGCCGCCAGGAGGGAAAAACAGGTTGAGAACCTCAAAGCGTATTGCAAACAGTAGTTGGAAGCAAAAACTCAAAAAAACTTCAGAAATTTTCACATGCATCAGAGCCTGCGAGGCAGCAGATTTGCCACAATGAAGAGTCCAAACTGAACCTCCCAAGAAAGAACCACTTTTGATTGCAAGGAATCCACTTTCCAAACACGTTTTCTTGCACAGGAATCCTGGACCCTCAACAGGTTGAATTGGACATATTACGCAGACAACAAAGAGCTCGAACAAGCGAGATCCAACTCCGTCTCCAAAAAATCATGTCAGTCTGGGCCAGAGCATTTTTTTCCGTCCAACGCCTTCATGGCTTCCGCCAGGTCGTTCAACACGTTCAATTGCATGTTGCAAATTAGGCTGCAAGGGTTAATTGGCGCATACACATGGCCGTCCGCTGATTGAGAGGCCTCAAAAGTGAACTGGTACAGGACCTGAGTGCAGTCCAGTAGGCCGTCACGAAGCCATCACCAAACAAAACCAAACACCAACCAAAAGCAAACCCACCAACACAAAACAAACAAAAAACAGCAACACAAAACCGCAGAACCAAGGTGTGACAGGTGCCAGTTCATGGGCTAATTCATGCAAGAGATGATAGCATTGTATCGTCTCGACATGGTATGGCAGCAGAAACAAAGGGAAGAACATCAAAATCACCAGGCCATACTAGAAGGCGAGTGAAGCAACAAAGCACCATGCGGAAACCAGGGATCCCCCCAGCCAGGATCCCCGAGATCACATGGCGCAAGCCGATAAGGCATAACAACTCACCAATAGTCACTTCGAAGCAAACAACGACAACGCCGCGTCGCAACGAGTGGTGAAAAGAAAAGTGAGACGGACAGTGAAACACGAGCTAATGAGAGAAGAGCAGATGTGAAACGGACAGTGAAACAGCCCTACGGGTGCGCTCAGAGTCCGCTCAGTAGTGCTTTTCCGATCATCATACTCTTGAGTAGTTTCCTGTACTGGACTAAGGTGCTTGCTTGATGGGCATTGCGCCCAAACCGGCTCGTTGGAGAGCTGCCAGGGTTTGCGGTCGACTCTGCGACCCTAGTACTCTTGCCAATAGTCTTCATGGTATGGAAGATTATGCTCATCATCTGTGCGTGGTGATATCTGTGCATTAAGCTCTTCCGATGACGTGCTTGCCTCTTTGGCTGTATGTGGCAGAAGCAATATGGCTTTCTGCGCCTGGCTAACTTCGTAACTGGCGGAGATTGTGAAACTATCTAAGATACAGCTCAATTGGCGAAGTTGGCGTATGGCAGCTTCAAGGTCAGTGACCCTCTGAGATGGGATGTCTTGGATACGTTTTCTTGCACAGGAATCCTGGACCCTCAACAGGTTGAATTGGACATATTACGCAGACAACAAAGAGCTCGAACAAGCGAGATCCAACTCCGTCTCCAAAAAATCATGTCAGTCTGGGCCAGAGCATGCTGAAACCTCACTCCCAATGGTGATAGTACAAGCGGAGCTAAATTGTCACACAGCCGGGGTCAGCGACTTCCATGATGTCCCTCCTGTTCACTCAGTGGTTTTTTTTGTTTTTTCCCGAGAGCGTCTGAGCGCAGGGTTCTTCCAATAGTGGGGGTCTGTAAAACATCTTCTCATCTTCAGATCTCATCTTCACATTCTCTCATCTTCACATCTTCTCATTATCTTCACATCTTTTCATCTTCACATCCTCTCATCTTCACATCCTCTCATCTTCACATCCTCTCATCTTCACATCTCATCTTCACATCCTCTCATCTTCACATCTTTTCATCTTTACATCCTCTCATCTTCACATCCTCTCATCTTCACATCTGCTCATCTTCACATCCTCTCATCTTCACATCCTCTCATCTTCACATCTGCTCATCTTCACACCTTCCCATCTTCACATCTGCTCATCTTCCCACCTTCCCATCTTCACATCTTCTCATCTTCACATCTGCTCATCTTCACATCTGCTCATCTTCACACCTTCCCATCTTCACATCTGCTCATCTTCACACCTTCCCATCTTCACATCTTCTCATCTTCACATCTGCTCATCTTCACATCTGCTCATCTTCACATCTGCTCATCTTCGCATCTGCTCATCTTCACACCTTCCCAACTTCACATTTCTGCTCATCTTCACATCCGCTCATCTTCACATCTGCTCATCTTCACATCTGCTCATCTTCACATCTGCTGCTCATCTTCACATCTTCTTATCTTCACACCTGCTCACCTTCTCTCTCACGCCTTCTTTTTATCTTTCTCTCTTAAGGCCGAGGGTGGTGCCGGCGGCGAGTCACGAAACGTCAACCCTTTCGCACGAAATGAGGGTCGATCGGCAAAAACTGAGGTAAAATTGCGATTTGACTTGCCCTGGAGCAACCCTTTCGCACGAAATGAGGGTCGATCGGCAAAAACTGAGGTAAAATTGCGATTTGACTTGTGCTGGAGCAACCCTTTCGCACGAAATGAGGGTCGATCGGCAAAAACTGAGGTAAAATTGCGATTTGACTTGTGCTGGAGCAACCCTTTCGCACGAAATGAGGGTCGATCGGCAAAAACTGCGGTAAAATTGCGATTTGACTTGCCCCGGAGCAACCCTTTCGCACGAAATGAGGGTCGATCGGCAAAAACTGAGGTAAAATTGCGATTTTTCGTGTGCCGGAGCAACCCTGTCGCACGAAATGATGGTCGATCGGCAAAAACTGAGGTAAAATTGCGATTTTTCGTGTGCTGGAGTAACTTTTTCGCACGCAAAGAGGTTTATGTGTACGAGTGCTTCTGTGCGAGTGGAGCAACCCCTTTCGCACGAAATGAGGGTCGATCGGCAAAAACTGAGGTAAAATTGCGATTTGACTTGTCCCGGAGCAACCCTTTCGCACGAAATGACGATCGGCAAAAACTGAAGTAAAATTGCGATTTTTCGTGTGCCGGAGCAACGCTTTCGCACGAAATGATGGTCGATCGGCAAAAACTGAGGTAAAATTGCGATTTTTCGTGTGCTGGAGTAACTTTTTCGCACGCAAAGAGGTTTATGTGTACGAGTGTTTCTGTACGAGTGTCTTTGGAGATTTTGGAGGCCTGCTGCATGTTGTCATCAGTGTGTGGCAGTCATTCGATGTTTTGCAGCTAGCTTTTGGTAAAACCGCATGATTTTGCGAGTTTCAACTGCAAGCTTGTGTTCCGTTTGTCTTTGGAGATTTTGGAGGCCTGCTGCATGTTGTCATCAGTGTGTGGCAGTCATTCGATGTTTTGCAGCTAGCTTTTGGTAAAACTGCATGATTTTGCGAGTTTCAACTGCAAGCTTGTGTTCCGTTTGTTCGTCAAAGCATGAAGCTGGTCGGCGCAGCTTTTGGTTCGAGATTCGTATCGCGCTTGGCCTCTATAAGTGTTACTCTGGGTTCGCTTCAAACCGGATATGTCCGAGAAGCTCCGAGAGTTGCAACAAGGCTTGACAGAGGGAGGAGTTGATCCCTTCCGGCGCCAGGTGCGCAAAACTTGGGATCATGCATTGAAGGCTTTAGCTCATGAGCTGGGGATGTCAGTGTGTGGCAGTCATTCGATGTTTTGCAGCTAGCTTTTGGTAAAACCACATGATTTTGCGAGTTGCAACTGCAAGCTTGTGTTCCGTTTGTTCGTCAAAGCATGAAGCTGGTCGGCGCAGCTTTTGGTTCGAGATTTGTATCGCGCTTGGCCTCTATAAGTTGTTACTCTGGGTTCGCTTCAACCGGATAGGTCCGAGAAGCTCCGAGAGTTGCAACAAGGCTTGACAGAGGGAGGAGTTGATCCCTTCCGGCGCCAGGTGCGCAAACTTGGGATCAATGCATTGAAGGCTTTAGCTTCTGAGCTGGGGATGTCAGTGTGTGGCAGTCATTCGATGTTTTGCAGCTAGCTTTTGGTAAAACCGCATGATGTTTGCGAGTTTCAACTGCAAGCTTGTGTTCCGTTTGTTCGTCAAAGCATGAAGCTGGTCGGCGCAGCTTTTGGTTCGAGATTCGTATCGCGCTTGGCCTCTATAAGTTGTTACTCTGGGTTCGCTTCAACCGGATATGTCCGAGAAGCTCCGAGAGTTGCAACAAGGCTTGACAGAGGGAGGAGTTGATCCCTTCCGGCGCCAGGTGCGCAAACTTGGGATCAATGCATTGAAGGCTTTAGCTTCTGAGCTGGGGATGTCAGTGTGTGGCAGTCATTCGATGTTTTGCAGCTAGCTTTTGGTAAAACCGCATGATTTTGCGAGTTTCAACTGCAAGCTTGTGTTCCGTTTGTTCGTCAAAGCATGAAGCTGGTCGGCGCAGCTTTTGGTTCGAGATTCGTATCGCGCTTGGCCTCTATAAGTTGTTACTCTGGGTTCGCTTCAACCGGATATGTCCGAGAAGCTCCGAGAGTTGCAACAAGGCTTGACAGAGGGAGGAGTTGATCCCTTCCGGCGCCAGGTGCGCAAACTTGGGATCAATGCATTGAAGGCTTTAGCTTCTGAGCTGGGGATGTCAGTGTGTGGCAGTCATTCGATGTTTTGCAGCTAGCTTTTGGTAAAACCGCATGATTTTGCGAGTTTCAACTGTAAGCTTGTGTTCCGTTTGTTCGTCAAAGCATGAAGCTGGTCGGCGCAGCTTTTGGTTCCTTTTGCGCATATAGTTGTGTTGGGACAGCACTGAATGTCATCTGTCACAGTCATTAGTCATAGTCCTTGAATGCTTTGCAGGTCCTGATGGTTGGTCTATGCAGCTAGGTTTTCATCGAGTCAGGGCCCCGGGATGGGATGGACTACATGGATAGGCTGCTACCACAAAGAGACAAATCAATATATTATATATTGAGATAGAAATAGAGATATGAGATAGAGATGCATGTATGAGTGTTAATATATAGAGATGGATGTATGAGTGTGAAGTCACAGTCAGGAGCCAGGACCCTAAACCCAAAAAGCACATGGAAAGGAGCACAAGGGCCATCCCATTATATCATATTGTAATACTGTGCTTGTCCCAGCCCAAAAACGTTCGCCGCCTGCCAGGTCCGCCCGTTTATACTTCTTTGTGGGGAGATGGCAAACCACCTTGGTTCGGGGGGCCCCAAAGCACACAGCCCTCATGACATGTTTATACATGCTGGTTTCGAGTAAGAGCATTTCCTTTTTTTTCCGGTTCACATGGAAATGGGACTTCACCACCCCACCCCATCGACACATGCACGCACGATATAAGGTATATGTGTCCAGGCTCCTCCTCAGGTCTTATGACTTTCAATGGAAGCGATGGTGTACCATGGCCTTGCCATCAGCCATGGTACATCTATTGTCACCTCCTCCCAATTGAATCTATGATAACCTTTGGCCTGCAGTGCCAGTAACCCTGGTTCCCCCCAAATCTCTTGTTGTGGGCAGATAGGCCTCTCTCTGGACGGACGGACTTTTCTAAGTAAAGAAAAGCAAAAAATATTTTCTGTTGCTTCTTCAAAGTGATCCCCTTTGAGATGGTCCACTGAACTTTTTTGGGATTGATCGAGTGGCTTCAAATTGATGATTGATGAGGTCATTTTGAAGAAGCAAGTAACTAGCTATTTCCCGGAGAAGAACATCACGGCGATCACCAAGGTCATCACAGATGTGTGAAGAAAAGGGTGAGCAAGGAGTCTAGGAGCTTTGGGCCTTGGACTAGGAGATCCACTGGCGAGCCTTGATGTTCTGAAGCGAGCCTTGCTGCTCTGAAGCCAAGCCTACAGAAAGGGCAAGTGTGCTGCTTGGCAGCTTGCAAGCCGCTTGCAACTTGGATGTCATCGAAAAAGATCTTGGCGTGTCTGTAACAGTGGCTGGCGGTGGTGTCATGTGGTTCCCACCTGTCATCGCGGCTGTCCAGAGCACGACGGACGACCAGGTTGTCTCCGTGCACACTTTGGTGCAGCTGCTGCAAGCAGTAATCGCTTCAAGGTTTTGCAGGACAATATCGGGACGGACAAAAGTTTTAGTTAGCCTCGCCATGACATTACACACTTGGTCACGTATTGTGATGAGGTGCACACCGTCGAGTCGTCATCTTGCATCTTTACAATATTTAGATTAATAGCCTTAGGCCTTAGCTTCAGACTTTGCTAATAGGTATATAATTATGGCCTGCTCCTATAAGACTTTGAGGGGATAGGATGGTTCCCCCACCCTGGCGGGGGGCCAGGTCGATTCTTTGTCTTCTCAACACCCTTGTGAGCAGCTTAGTTATTTGATGTTTAACTTTGATTCTTGTATTGCAACCAGAACTGTCTGAGCAATACAAAGCACAAATACATGGTACGAACTTCACCCCTCCGTCGAAATGCTGAGGTGGCCAGCAATGTCCGCCGCCTGCCAGAACCACCCTGGTTGGGGGGCCCCAAAGCACACCGCCCTCATGAGACAGGATACGAATTTCGCAGATCGAGGCACTGGTAGTACCTGTTCATATATATAGCATGGTAGCTGGCAAGCTGGCAAGCCACCCTGGTTGGAGGGCCCTCATGATACAAGATTTGAATTTGGCAGATCGAAGCAGTCGTAGTACCACTTCATATTAGCATGGTAGTACCAATTCATATTAGCAGTTCTATTTTTTGCTCTTCCACTCAAACCTCTTTGCACTATGCAACCTATGTCTTTTCAAGGCTGTCCTATGTCCTCTGATGGTGTCAACTATGTGACCGTGTTTACAGGCGCACGGATGAATGGATCACAGGACTTGAAAGGTCGTTGACTCTTGTAATGAAAGGCATAGTTTTACGCTCGTCGAGACTGGGATCCTAACCGGCAATAGTAGAGATATCTTCAACACCACTTGCGATGCACTGTCAAGCTAGTCTTTGGATCCAATGCTCAGTGGTGCAGTGTGGTTCAAGATCAATCTGGAGAAATTGGTTTGTACATTAGTTTCTTGACCCATGTTTCAAGTCACGGTAGCGTTGCCAAGCGGTTACAGTGAGAAGTTTTCGATTGCGCAGTCCTCCACAGTATCGGACTTGGCGCGTCTAGCACAGAAAAGTTTTCAACGCGGCTTCTTGAGGCTTGTGGCTGCAGACCATCATGTGTTGAATCCCAATCTGACTCTGCGAGAAGCGGGGTTCGAGGACGAAAGCCATTGCACAGCTATTGTCCTGGAGGCAAAGCTAGCGGCAGCAGCAAAAGCTTTTGCATTGTTTTGCCCTGGTGGTGACCGAGTTATTACATGGGGCCAACCAGACTGTGGTGGTGACAGCTCCGTTGAACGTCCTCTGTTCAAAGGTGTCCAGCAAGTTCAAGCTACAAATGAGGCATTGGCTGCGATCCTGGCAGATGGGTCGGTCGTGCCTTGGGGCGACCACGACTTTGGCGGTGACAGCTCTGAAGTCGAAGATCAACTGAAGGGTGTCCAACAGGTTCAAGCAAATTGGTACGCATTTGCTGCGATCCTGGCCGATGAGTCAGTCGCGACTTGGGGTTTTCCAGACTCTGGCGGTGACAGCTCTTACGTTCAAGATCAGCTGAAAGGTGTTCAGCGGGTGCAAGCTACAAGTGGGGCATTTGCTGCAATCCTGGCAGATGGGTCAATCGTGACTTGGGGCAGACCAGACTCTGGTGGTGACAGCTCGGAAGTCCAAGATCAACTGAAGGGTGTCCAACAGGTTCAAGCAAATTGGTACGCATTTGCTGCGATCCTGGCCGATGAGTCAGTCGTGACTTGGGGTTTTCCAGACTCTGGCGGTGACAGCTCTTACGTTCAAGATCAGCTGAAAGGTGTCCAGCGGGTGCAAGCTACAAGTGAGGCATTTGCTGCAATCCTGGCAGATGGGTCAATCGTGACTTGGGGCAGACCAGACTCTGGTGGTGACAGCTCGGAAGTCCAAGATCAACTGAAGGGTGTCCAACAGGTTCAAGCAAATTGGTACGCATTTGCTGCGATCCTGGCCGATGAGTCAGTTGTGACTTGGGGTTTTCCATACTCTGGTGGTGACAGCTCTGAAGTCCAAGATCAGCTGAAAGGTGTCCAGCAGGTTCAAGCTACAAGTGAGGCTTTTGCTGCGATCCTGGCAGATGGGTCGATTCTGACTTGGGGCAGACCAGACTCTGGTGGTGACAGCTCTGAAGTCCAAGATCAACTGAAGGGTGTCCAACGGGTTCAAGCAAATTGTTACGCATTTGCTGCGATCCTGGCCGATGAGTCAGTCGTGACTTGGGGTTTTCCAGACTCTGGCGGTGACAGCTCTTACATTCAAGATCGGCTCAAGGGTGTCCAGCAGGTTCAAGCAACAAACTTTGCATTCGCTGCGATCCTGGCTGGTGGGTCCGTCCTGCCTTGGGGCGGTACAGACCTTTCCGGTTACCTGTCACCGGTAATCATAGACGATGTAATCACATTGGCCCTTGGACGATTTTGAAAATGAAGTCGGGGTATCTTCAACACCACTTGTGATGCAATGTGGAAGATCTTGCTGCGTTCACAGAGATGCTGGACCTAAGGTCGTGTCCGTGGAGGTGCCCAGATAAAGATCAACCGAGGTAGCCACTGATGTCAATTGAATTTGAAAATGAAGTGCATCAGCATGAGTCAACCAGAACTGTCTGAGACTTGCTGATGCACGCATCTTTGCTTGAGACATTCAGTTTCACCATAGTGCATCCTGTCTCACCATAGTGCATCGGCGTGAGTCAAACAGAACGGTCTGAGACTCCATCGAAGATCAATAAAGCTGTCAGTTCCTTTTGCGCATATAGTTGTGCCGGGACATCAGTGAATGTGATCTGTCACAGTCATTAGTCATAGTCCTTGAATGCTTTGCAGGTCCGCATTGTTGGTCTGTGCAGCTAGGTTTGCATCGAGTCAGGGCCCCGGGATGGGATGGATTACCTGGATAGGCAGGCTGCTACCACAAAGAGACAAATCGATATATTATATATTGAGATAGAGATAGAGATATGATATAAAGATGGATGTATGACTGTTAATATATAGAGATGGATGTATGAGTGTTAAGATAAGAGTTTCAATTCAAGTCACAGTCAGGAGTCCGGACCCTAAACCCAAAAAGCACATGGAAAGGAGCACAAGGGCCATCCCATTATATCATATTGTACTACTGTGCTTGTCCCAGCCCAGTAACGTTCGCCGCCTGCCAGGTCCGCCCGTTTATACTTTTTTCGGGGAGATGGCAAACCACCTTGGTTGGGGGACCCCAAAGCACACAGCCCTCATGACATGTTTATACATGGTGGTTTCGAGTCGCATCATTATTTTTTTCCGGTTCACATGGAAATGGGACTTCACCACGCCACCCCATCGACACATGCACGCACGATATAAGGTATACGTGTCCAGGCTCCTCCTCAAGTCTTATGACTTTCAATTGAAGTGATGGTGTACCATGGTCACGCCATCAACCATGGTACATCTATTGTCACTTCCTCCCAATTGAATCTATGATAACCTTTGGCCTGCAGTGCCAGTAACCCTGGTTCCCCCCAGATCTCTTGTTGTGGGCAGATAGGCCTCTCTCTGGACGGACGGACGTTTCTAAGTAAAGAAAAGCAAAAAATATTTTCTGTTGCTTCTTCAAAGTGATCGCCTTTGAGATGGTCAATTGACCTTTTTTGGTCTTGATCGAGCGGTTTCAGATTGATGATTGATGAGGTCATTTTGAAGAAGCAAGTAACTAGCTATTTCCTGGAGAAGAACCTCGCGGCGATCACCAAGGTCATCACAGATGTGTGAAGAAAAGGGTGAGCAAGGAGTCTAGCGGCTTTGGGCCTTGGACTAAGAGATGCATTGGCCAGCCTTGACAACGGAGAGTTCCTCATCGATGCGGTGAGGACACAGTGGCAGCGTCCAAACATTCGCATGGCTGAGTGATTAATTCCTGGATGCGATCCGACAACCTACGAACCACTACTTCCAGCTGAGCGACTTCGAGGAGGCGACCCAGACTTACTTCCCGGCTGTCCAGAGCACGATGGACGACCAGGTTGTCGCCGTGCGCGCTTTGGTTCAGCTGCTGCAAGCAGTGATGGCTTCAAGCTTTTGCAGGACAATATCGGGACGGACAAAAGTTTTAGTTAGGCTCGCCATGACATTACACACTTGGTCACGTATTGTGATGAGGTGCACACCGTCGAGTCGTCATCTTGCATCTTTACAATATTTAGATTAACAGCCTTAGGCCTTAGCTTCAGACTTTGCTAATAGGTATATAATTATGGCCTGCTCCTATAAGACTTTGAGGGGATAGGATGGTTCCCCCACCCTGGCGGCGGGCCAGGTCGATTCTTTGTCTTCTCAACACCCTTGTGAGCAGCTTAGTTATTTGATGTTTAACTTTGATTCTTGTATTGCAACCAGAACTGTCTGAGCAATACAAAGTACAAATGCATGGTACGAACTTCACCCCTCCGTCGAAATGCTGAGGTGGCCAGCAATGTCCGCCGCCTGCCAGAACCACCCTGGTTGGGGGGCCACAAAGCACACCGCCCTCATGAGACAGGATACGAATTTGGCAGATCGAGGCAGTGGTAGTACCTGTTCATATTATATAGCATGGTAGTTGGATTTTACCCTTCTATTTTCTGCCCTTCCACTCAAACCTCTTTGCATAATGCGACCTATGTCTTTTCAAGGAATGTCCTATGTCCTCTGATGGTGTCAGCTATGTGACCGTGATTACAGGCGCGCGGATGAATGGAGCAGAGGACTTGAAAGGTCGTTGATTAAATGAAAGGCATAGTTTTACGTTCGTCGAGACTAGGATCCCAACCGGCAGTAGTCGGGGTATCTTCAACACCACTTGTGATGCAATGTGGAAGATCTTGCTGCGTTCACAGAGATGCTGGACCTAAGGTCGTGTCCGTGGAGGTGCCCAGATAAAGATCAACCGAGGTAGCCACTGATGTCAATTGAATTCGAAAATGAAGTGCATCAGCATGAGTCAACCAGAACTGTCTGAGACTTGCTGATGCACGCATCTTTGCTTGAGACATTCAGTTTCACCATAGTGCATCCTGTCTCACCACAGTGCATCGGCATGCGTCAAGCAGAACGGGCTGAGACTCCATCGAAGATGAATAAAGCTGCCGATTCCTTTTGCGCAGATAGTTGTTGGTCTGTGCAGCTAGGTTTGCATGGAGTCAGGGCCCCGGGATGGGATGGATTACATGGATAGGCAGGCTGCTACCACAAAGAGACAAATCGATATATTTTATATTGAGATAGGAATAGCAATATGAATTAGAGATGGATGTATGAGTGTTAATATATAGAGATGGATGTATGAGTGTTAAGATAAGAGTTTCAATTCCAGTCACAGTCAGGAGTCAGGAGTCAGGACCCTAAACCCCAAAAGAACCAACTTATATCATATTGTCATACTGTGTGTGTCCCAGCCCAGAAACGTTCGCCACCTGCCAGGTCCGCCCGTTTATACTTTTTTTTCAGGAGATGGCAAACCACCTTGGTTGGGGGGCCCCAAAGCACATAGCCCTCATGACATGTTTATAGATGCTGGTTTCGAGTCACATGGAAATAGGACTTCGCCGCACCACCCCGTCGGATTGCTCAGGTGGCCACGACAACGATGACTTCGCTGTGAGTACCGTCTGTGTGTAAAAGCGTCTGTGTGTAAAAGTGTTTCTGCGTAAAAGTCTTTGTATGTAAAACCGTCTGTGTGTAAAAGTGTTTGTGTGTAGAAGCTTCTGTGTGTAAAAGCGTCTGCGTGTAAAAGCGCCTGTGTGTAAAAGTGTTTGTGTGTAACAGTGTTTCTGTGTAAAAGTGCCTGTGTGTAAAAGCGTCTCTGTGTAAAAGCTTCTGTGTGTACAAGCGTTTGTGTGTAAAAGCAGCTCCTGTGTGTAAAAGGGTCTGTGTGTAAAAGTGTCTGTGTGTAAACGTGTCTGTGTGTAAAAGTGTCTGTGTAGAAGCGTCTGTGTGTCAAAGCTTCTGTATGTAAAAGCTTCTGTATGTAAAAGCTTCTGTCTGTAAAAGCTTCTGTGTGTAAAAGCTTCTGTGGGTAAAAGCTTTGTGTGTAAAAGCGTCTGTGTAAAAGCGTCTGCGTGTAAAAGTGTTTGCGATGCAAACTATTGTCTTGCACTTCTCACTATTTTGTCTTGATACTCCTCTTCTCGACTGCCTATAACACAGCTTTCATATACCGTTTCTAAAATTGCGTCTCCATACTAACAAGAGAAGACCCTGCTCCTCTACGCTCTCGGGCCATCCGTCGTCTAGTTTTTCCTCGCGTTTGGCCGATGTTGCTCTGAGGCTCGGTCCTTACATGAGCATAAGCAGTCGAAAAGACATTTGTACAGGGACCATTAAGGTCCATAAAAGAAGGCAAATCCAAAAAAACAGAAAACAAACAAGGCAACCAACCGCGACGACCCGCAAATCCCCCAGCCAGATTTGCGTTTCGTCGAGAAAAAAACAGCAAACCAAACAAAAAAACGGGGCAAGAGCCCAAAGAAGCAACAACCACCAAAGGGATTTGCCAATGGACACAGCAGTTTTACCACTGTGCCACTCCACAAAAGCCTGCAAAATTAATTATCACCACGACATTCCGTGAAACATGAAAATCGAAGCAAAAGCGAACGGCTTCGATATCAAAACTAGAAGGCTGTACATTGAGCTTACTTAGACCGCCTCTCTCAGCGTCCACTCAGATGTGCTCGTCCAAAATGTCATAGTTCGCAGCGGATTCTGAGTTATCCTGCCTTTGTTGGTATCAATGTCGCGGTGGTTTGATGTACCAAATACCCCCCCAGTAAGGGGGGGCGAACGGTATGGGCGCTCAGGAAGATCTGCAGACCAGGTGAAGAAAATCCAAACAGCCATTGCAAAAGGGGGCGAAGTGCCCCAAGTTTCATAGGAGTAGATGTACACACATCCAATCCCTGCCCTAGCACTGCTGGCCGTGAGCCGCAGCTGCGGGCAAAATCCGAAATGTCAGGGACCATCCTAAGAATTCGCCATGCAGAGTGTAAAAAGCCAACGGGCAAGGTGGCTCAACATTTAGACAGCAGACTCATGAGACAAGCAAAGTGACTTCGTCCCAGCTGGCAAGCCACACCGTCTTCATTCTGTAAAAACAGCTCTAACTGTGCAGGGTTCGTTGCGACGGAACCAAAATGATCAGCAGAAGAACTGCTCAGTACATTCCAGGGCGTCATCGTCCCTGAAAAGCCCGCAGTGCAGTGCTGTGGGCAAAGTAGAAGTCAGCAGTGACCTCCTATCCAGGTTCCACTCACCCATAGAGTGGGCATGTGATAGAGGCACAGAATCTTATCCGCCAACGAACGAGCCATGTATGCAGACTTTGCTGCTCGCAGGCGCCCCAGGCCGTCCTGCAGGGAGTACCACTGGATTGCTCCAATGAGACTCACTGCAGCGCAGCCTGGTCCATGGCTCCGGCCGGCGCCTCATTACCTTAAACGCCTAGAATTTTCCATGCAATGGAAAGCTTGAGGTGGTGACTTCTTGCCAACGCACTTTTTTGACCGGTAGTTGTGTCTGTGCAACTTGACTTGTCACAGTGCAGTTTGATTCCACTTGTAACAAAAAAGGCCGCCTGACTGGAGCTGGATTTTGCCTAAAAACAACTCCAGTTAACTTGTCAACAGCCTGATGCGTTCAACTCACGGTAGCCTTTGCTAACAGGCGAAAGACTAGAGCTGTGAAGCAAGAGCATGTTTGCACACACGCTTGCGCTAAGTGCTCGCCGGTTCCTCTTAGAACATGATTTTCAGACATTTGAGTTTGTTTTTTCGGGTTCAGTGCCAAAAAAGTAACTTTGATCATATACCTTAAATCACTGCATCGGAGGAGTTCCAAAAAGGAATCAAAATAGGGCATGTGTTTGTGTCGTTTTGGGGCACAAGAACCAGGAATGTGTGGGTACGAACAGACTAGACTTGTGCAACTCCTGGTGGGATGATGCTTGTTGAACGAACAGGTCGGAAAGGACTTGAACATCTTTGGAATGGTCTTACGCACGAGCCAAATGGTGCAACACAACACGGCAGTAGATGCGTAGGTTGGCAGCCAGCACTACGTCATACGTGCCACTCCACTCTGATTGGAAGAAGTTGGGCTACCCTACCGCCGCTCTCAGCAGAAACAACCAGGCAGGGCCACGGGTCAGCACGCAACCAAACAACCAAAACAAAGCAAAAACAAATTAAGGAAGACACCCACCACCAGACAGGGGAAGGAGGTACCAGGAAAGAGTCCAAGAAACTTTAGAGGCACCGTCTCCGCAGGCCTCAGTGACCAGTCGTCAAATTGCTTTCCTTGGCTTGTGTTTCAACATCAGCTAACGCCTTAGACACACCATACAGCACGCACAAAGAGAGCTGGGCTTCTGACTTCCATCGTAGGATGTCACACAAATAGCTAGAGTAGCGAGTGCATAAATGGTGTTTCAAGCAGACCTAGATCATCATGAAGATGAATACCTCAGTGAAGGAGCGTACAGCCCCACAACAACAAGCAGAGCACCACAACACTACACTCCAAGCAAAAGGCAAGGCAACCAGGCCGTCGCACAGCAAGAAGCAACTACACCCAGAGGACCAATAAGACAAAGGCTGGAAACAGAGAGGCCAGAAGAGACACGTACAGAACAAAGGCACACAAGCAAGCAAAAGGAGACAACTCACGAAGATACACACACCGGAACCAAAACAAACAACAGAACAAGAAACCTTCCAAAGGACGAGGAAGCACAGCCACAATAAGGCGCCAGTCAGGGGAGTGGAGCTGAAAAGGGGCATGCAATACGCTCCCACAAAGCCACTTGGCCAATGAGGGCAGAAATCAGTGGTATCCAGGGAGCACAGAGCCTAGGGCACAAAACCAACCCAAAAAAAGGAGAAACACGGCAGGAAAGAATCGCTACGTCCGAGTTAATGTTGTTTGTCAGATGGTCTCATTCCAACTAGCCTCCGACTTGCAAATTCGCGTGCTTGTACATGTTGCATAAGTGTGGCCTCCGAGCGTAATGAGCTGGTCGCGGAAATCCTACTTGCGATGCGATTGATTTCCCAGTGGGAGAACATATGCCGGTGCTGCATCTGTTTGAGTTGCGCAGCATACTGGTGGAAGCTCTTGGTCATGTGCCAAAGCCTGAGCAGGTTATAGTTTGACGGCCAATCTAGGGAGCACATCATTGCAGTCTGTTTCCACTTCACTGGAGTTAGTCCTGGAGCGACGGTATGGTGATGACTTCCAGTGTTCCCCGCGTGGCTCCAGTAGGCTGGAGCGCCCCAGTATGGTGTAAGGCTCAACCACACACTCCCATCGTGTAACCACGGATGAGTTCCGAGAAGCAGTTGGCTGCTTGAAATTCCTCATCCAGCTCCAGGCTCAATCCAGGGGCATTCTTATCCGTGAATTTGACTGCTTGCAGTACTTGGTTAACTGTATCTCTTTGCATGCCTTCGAACTTGCCACGCAAGTACGGCAGAGACACTGACAAGTTCAATGCCATTGTGGCGTCGAGAGTGGGGTCGATTGTTGACTACCGCTTTCACAGGGCTACTAGGAGCTCGTTCTTGGTTCACGTCTGCACTCTTCGCAGCTGCTCCGATGATGAGCTCCGAGAGAATCGGGCGGAACTAATAAGTTGCAAGAGAAGACATTCAGTCTCTTGGGTTGCAAGTAACTGCGCTCGTCGGATAAGCGAGCAGATATACTGTGCCAGCTTTTCTGCTAGCCGGAGTGAAGTTGTAGGCTACCTGTTTGAATACTTCCTTGGGTAAGTCGCAGCTTGGACTTTTGCGCGATCACCAGTCTGTCTCCGAAGGGAGCGCACTCTATTGAGCGTCACAAACATGGCCACTGCGAGTGGCGGTTTATCCTGCGACGTGAAGAGCGTGTCCAGTTCCCACTCTAACACACCTTCTCCATCTGAGGGTTCCGGTGCAGCGAATGGAACTGGACTTGTCTGTTTTTCAGTGTTTCGTATCCATAGTGGTAAACCGCCAACGTTTGAGCCAACCCATCATTCCCGCCATGTCTACAGGAGAGACAATGTAAGTGTGCCGGATTGCTCTTGTCAGCGCCACTGTGGCCTTCTCTGTCTTCTAATAAGGCTCCTCGACGCCCACCAGTCTTTGTTTGTTTGGTTGTTTTTTTGTGTGTTTTGTTTTTTGTGGTTTTTGTTTCGTTTGCTTTTTTGTTGGTTTGTGCTCGCTCTCGGCAATTGGATAGCTTTATGGACTATGTAAAGGTCCACACCAGCTCTCTTTTGTGGCTTTTCATGCATATCGATTCAATTTCCGGCAAGTAAAAGCTTGTGTAACGACCTGGCGAAAGCCTCGGAGGCGTTGGACGGAAAAAAAAATCCTCGACGCCCACCAGTCAGGAAACCGCATCCTGTCTGGACAATCAGCCCAATTCGGGCAGTTGCACCAGCTGCAGAGGAGGTTGTAGCAATTCTGAGGCCCCCAAACCATGCCGCCTGGAATCCATGCTGCAGTAATTGGTTATGCACAGCGGTGCGGTCGCATAGCATTGTAGCTGAGCTGTCGCTCTTCTCACCACTTTGTTGTGACCCGGCGTTGTCGGTGTTTGCTTCAAAGTGTCAGGGTGTAATGTCATGCCGTGAAGGCGCTCGTTGTGATCTCGGGGATCCTGGCTGGGGGGATCCCTGGTTTCCGCATTGAGCCTTGTTGCTTCCCGCACCCTTCAAGTGGCCCATGGTGATTTCGTCTTTTTTTGTTTGTTGTTGTTTAATTTTATGGGCCTGTCAACATGACACACAAGTTGTCATCTGCATGCGCTGAGATGATAACAAACTATCACCTCTCGCCTCAACAGATCTGTTTCACCCATAAACTGGAACCTGTCACGTCACGGTTTTGTGGCCTTGTGGTTGTTTTTCTTTTGTGTGTTTTCGGTTTGTTTGTGTTTTGTTTGTGTTTGTTTTGGTGTTTTTGTTTGCTTTGGTTTTTTGGTTTTCGGTTTTTGTTCTCCGTTTTGTTCTCTGGAACGTGACAAAGCCTTTGGACTATGTATCGGTCCTCTTCCAGTTTACTTTTGCGGCCACTACAGCATCGGCCCCTGCGTGAATTCAATAATTAATCTCATTTTCAACATGCTTGGATAGATGTTGAACGACCTGGCGGAAGCCACACGGCGTTGGACGGAAAAAAAAATGTAGCCGAGCTGTCGCTCCCTGGTTCAGATCACGATGGCACTTCTGGATAGTTGAGGGACTACATCTTCCACAGCTGCCCGTAGGTCCTTAGGAGCTTCTCAAAGGACTGTCCGGAATCCTCCGTGTTCAACTGTATGATCATGAGGCACAAAGTGCCCCATTTGGATGGGATCATGGTCATGCAGGACGCCGGACCGCTACGATGGCTTTGCACGTAAGCAAGGATACTTGTTAGGGCTAGCCCCCCAGGACCAACGTCAGCTGGCCATTAAGAGACACCCGCTGATTGTGATGAATGCTGGAGCATCCCTTGTGAAAATTTGACATCTGTGGTGAGATGAATCCATTGGTCCTTTCATTGGTCTTTTCTGCATTGGAAGAAGTGAATTTGGTTTTCATCGTGATGATGAGCTCAACCGTGATGGTTGACATCGTATTTGCACGTTTCATGTTTTGCACGTTTTATTGGAGATGACGAAACCCAACAACGATATACTTTTCGTCTTCTTTGAGTACTTTGCTTGCACGGAGAACATCGTGAGGATTTGAATTTGTATAGTGACATGGAAAATCAAACAATTTTCCATATGTTTTGCTTTAGTTTTGCCGGCAGAATCATCGCAGAATGATCGCAGAAGTACACGAAGGAATCGTGAGAAGATCGTAGAATTCATTTTGTGACTTCGGAAGAAGGAACTTTGTTTGACATTGATCGGAGAAGTATAGTTTGTTTTGTCTCTCAATGATGATAGCGAGAGCAACATTCTGAAAGGCATTCAGAACTGGAGTTGCTAACAGATCTGAGGGAGACATCATGAACCATGTTTTGGTGCTTGAAATGTTTCAACGTTTTTCAAACACAAACTTATTTAAACAAACAAACCATGTCTTGATGTAAAGACTTTTTGTGAGGACATGTGTTTTTGATCGCTTTTGTGAAGTTAGCAGAAAGATGCTGACTGGCGACTCCGCATCATTTTGTGTCAAGGCGTGACACACCAACAAGAACCATAGCGACATGAGCAAGACATTTCCGTTGGTTTGTGCTTGTGTAAAAGTGGCTGAGCTCTGGGAGTGGTTGACTTGGTTGCGTGGACGGTCTAGTGAGTTAAGGACGACGTCCTGGACGCTGACCCAAGTAGGTTTCGAAGGTTGTTGGCCTTCCGCATGGTAGCGGAGCTGCCTGCTTGCTGCGCGTAAGTAGGAATGGATCCAGGTAGTGTGAGCCAAGGTGTGCAAGGTTGTCCTAGTCCTGGTATGGCTGAAAGAGGTGAAGGAATTAGTGGTACCGGAAATGGTGGTTGTAACCGTAGTGACGGATTGCCGCCAGTGCCAAGAACGCCTAGTCAGCAAGGTAGTGGATCTGGGATGGATGGACAAACACCTGAAGTAAGTAACATGCCCCAGCAGCAGCCACAGCAACAACAAGCAAATGTGTCACAGAGCGTACAGGGATTTGCGAGCACGACAAACCTGGATGCAGGTGGTCAGGTAGGTCCGGTGCAGGGATGTCAGCAAGGAAATATCCCCGGAATGCAGGGACTGGGACCAGCATGGTTTGGTGCGCAATGGATTTCCCAACAACAAACGTTTATGCAACAGAATTCGCAAGCGCGTGTGCCAAGTTATGGTTGTGCGAGTATGCCTGGTGGACCAAGGTCTGGAGATTTTCCAAACTTAGGAGTGAACCCAATGAGTTGCCAAGGAAACATGCCGAGTGGCCCGGTTGGAGCGAGCTTGGGAGGGTTGACGCCTCAGGCGGCGCAGATCCAAGAGGTCATGGCCATGTTAGGTAGCATGAGTGAGGGACAGCTACAGACAGTGCAGCAGCATATGCAAGATCGTTTTGTAACTATGCAACAGAGAAGAGGGGGTCCAGAAGTGTTTGGTGATGGTCTTGGTAGGGCAGCTGATTCGTCGTTTGTGACTCCGCAGCCATTTGATGTTTTGCCTGGTTTTGGTGTTCAACAATCAAATCATGGAAGTTCACAGCAATTGGATGTCTTCGCCAAAAGCGAAAAATGGTTGACACCGGCACCAACACCAGTAGGAACTTGGAAGACAAGAGAAGAAGAGGTGTTAGGTTGGGCTGGCTATTTGGATGAGTTGTCATCCTGGGCAGCTGGTGGAAGTTTAGAATTTTCTGTAGAAATCCAGCATAGTAATCCCTTCCTCCTAATACTAAACCCCCCCCCCTAATACAAAACACGGCAAGTAGTTTTTAGTATTAGGGGGGTATTTATTATTTGGGAACCAAAATATTGCCAAAAATGGCAGTTCGAAGCTTACCCCTAATACTAAATTAAAACCCTTAATAATAAAAACCATTTTTTCCGATCTCAAAATCAATTAAATTTCCTTATATAACGCAATTAAAATATTGCCAAAAATGGCAGTTTGAAGCTTACCCCTAATCTCCACTCAAAAACAAAAATTAAAAACTTAATATACACACCTATTTTTCGATGTCCAAAATCAATTAAATTTCCTTATATAACGCAATTAAAATATTGCCAAAAATGGCAGTTCGAAGCTTACCCCTAATACTAAATTAAAACCCTTAATACTAAAAACAATTTTTTCCGATCTCAAAATCAATTAAATTTCCTTATATAATGCAATGAAAATATTGCCAAAAATGGCAGTTCGAAGCTTTACCCCTAATACTAAATTAAAACCCTTAATACTAAAAACCATTTTTTCCGATCTCAAAATCAATTAAATTTCCTTATATAACGCAATTAAAATATTGCCAAAAATGGCAGTTCGAAGCTTACCCCTAATACTAAATTAAAACCCTTAATACTAAAAACTATTTTTTCCGATCTCAAAATCAATTAAATTTCCTTATATAGCGCAATTAAAATATTGCCAAAATGGCAGTTAGAAGCTTACCCCTAATTGCTAGAGTAGCTAGGCAGCTTGGAGTGAGGGATTGGGACTAGGCCCCCCTAATACTAAACACCCCGGGGTGAACTAGTTTTTAGTATTAGGGGGGAGAACCCACAAATGGTAGGTTGATTTTTAAATTGTTTTTTAAAGGGGCTCAATTAAAAGTCAAATTGGCCAAACTGAAATTTTCGGAAATTGGAGATGGATGCCTGTTTTTAGTATTAGGGGGACGTTTAGTATTAGGAGGAAGGGATTACCCCCCGAAGAAAGCACAAATTGTCGCAAAGTCATCCCGATCAGTAGTATCTGTATATATAGCTCAGTACGTTGATTCTCCGAAGCCATTTCCTGGTGGACCAAGGTCTGGAGATTTTCCAAACTTAGGAGTGAACCCAATGAGTTGCCAAAGAAACATGCCGAGTGGCCCGGTTGGAGCGAGCTTGGGAGGTTTGACGCCTCAGGCGGCGCAGATCCAAGAGGTCATGGCCATGTTAGGTAGCATGAGTGAGGGACAGCTACAGACAGTACAGCAGCATATGCAAGATCGTTTTGTAACTATGCAACAGAGAAGAGGGGTTCCAGAAGTGTTTGGTGATGGTCTTGGTAGGGCAGCTGATTCGTCATTTGTGACTCCGCAGCCATTTGATGTTTTGCCTGGTTTTGGTGTTCAACAATCAAATCATGGAAATTCACAGCAATTGGATGTCTTCGCCAAAAGCGAAAAATGGTTGACACCGGCACAACACCAGTAGGAACTTGGAAGACAAGAGAAGAAGAGGTGTTAGGTTGGGCTGGCTATTTGGATGAGTTGTCATCCTGGGCAGCTGGTGGAAGTTTAGAGTTTTCTGTAGAAATCCAGCATAGTAGCCGTTGGCCCGGTCCCATCAGATGGAGTGCGCTCAGTGGAGCACAACAGGCAAGGTCTCGAAGGCTTATGTCCATCTTAAAAGCTGCGTTTCACGACAACCCCAGGTGTGTGGCGTTGGTGAACGCTTTCAGTGAGGGTGTGGCATTACATGGAGTAGGATCTAGTGACAGAGTGACAGTGGCAGTAAACCAGCAAGCAAACGGGTTTGAACTGCTTAGGCAACTTACTCTTGAATTTTCTCTGAGGTCAAGATCCGAAGCGCTCTCACTAAGGACGCAGATTGCAGGGAAATCCTTTGTCCTGGCGGCGACACAGACATCGCCGAGTTCCTTGGTTAGTGATACTATCAGAAGAATTGACTATGAAGCTGCAAGGTTCTCAAGGTTGCTAGGAACTCTCCCTATGCAGGTGGACACCACAGGACTGAAGCTGGCAGATTCTGACATGCTAGTTGTTCTGTTGAAAAGCCTGCCTGAAATAGTGAAGAACTACGTTCTCCACCACAGCGGCGCAGACAATTACGAGTCCTACAGGAACGCTGCGATGCGGTGGGAAGAGCAACAGCGCCTGTTTAGTGATTTTGAGACAACAGGCCACAGCAAGAGATTGAGTTCCCTGGAGGGGAATGTAGAACATCATTCTCTTGATGCCGAACTCGTCGATGCGGTGGAAGGCAGATGCGGAAAGTGTGGCAGTCGGAAACACACTGCAGCAGCTTGTACCGCAGACATGAGCAGGATCCGGTGCTTTAGATGCGGTAAGACCGGACACATCAGCTTCAACTGCCCTGAGAGCCGAGAAGGTAAGGGTAGTGTAAGGACTGACACTTGGGACAAGAAAGGTTCCAAAGGAATAAAGGTAGCAAAGGAAAGGGAAAGAAAGGCAAGTTGAATGAAGTTTCAGAGGATTGGACCGACTGGACTGCAGAGAGTTGGGACGATGATGACTATTGGTGGCATGACCAATGGCCGGAGAGCTGTGATGGTCAATGGGGACATGTTGGGACGATGGTTCTGGATGGTATTGCGACGGGTATGGGTATACCTGGCAACAGGGACCAGTCCAAAGTGCGGAACCGAGTGCAAGTCACGACAATAGGTCTGATGTCCAAAAGACTGGCAGTGTCGGCAGTATGATCATAAATCCTTTGTTGTTTGACATGACATGTGAAACCACTGGAGGTCTTAGGTTTGTGCATGAGCATGAGGTTGCTGACATGGAAACCGAAAATAGGCTTGTGGTTGATTGCAAAGAGTTTGAAAATGAATTGGCTGACACGGGTTGTGTGCTGGCAAGGAGTTGCGACAGCTGTACTCGTGAGTCAAAAGAAGATGAACTGGCTGACATGGGTTGTGTGCTGGCAAGGAGTTGCGACAGCTGTACTCATGAGTCAGAAGAGAGAGATGAGCTGACTGACACGGGTTGTGTGCTGGCAAGAGGTTGCGACAGCTGTACTCGTGAGTCAGAAGGATTGGAGAGTGAAGTGGCTGACATGGGTTGTGTGCTGGCATGCTGGCAAGAGGTTGCGACAGCTGTACTCATGAGCCATGGTTTTGTGGTTTGAAGTGTGGAGATGAAGTTGGGCTTGGTGACAGTTCCAACTTGGAGACACGTTTTGTTAATGACCCCAGCCGAGACTTGTGTGCCACTGTACCGATGAAAGTCGTTTTGGTGCGTGCACATGACTGGTTTGACGACCACAGTGAGGTTTCGGTTGAACAACAGATTGAACCTTATTTTGAGTTTTTGCGACCTCTGCTTTCACAGGTCGCTGACAACACCGATGCTTCTTGGTGGCTTCTTGACTCTGGTGCATCCACAAGTGTTTTGGCTGAATCGAACTTGTCAGCCTTCAGGTCAGTGCTGCAGGACAGTGAGGGGTTAGGTGGCTACAGAGCTGCCAATGGATCCTCAGTCAACATGTCAGGCACTGCTGAGATTGGAGTACAGATGCACATGTCAGGCACATCAGGTGATGATTGGTGTTGGAAGAAAGCACGTTTGAATGTTTTGGTGGGTTCCATCCGACACAACATTTTGTCAATTACTTCATTGGCAGATTCGGGATGGAGATTCACACAAGGTCCAAAAGGTTTTGATTTGTTCCATGAAAAGCTTGGAATGCATTGTCTTGATGTTGCATATTTTGCCAATTGTCCTTGGGTTCGTTTGTATCCAGATGTTGGTAGTAGTAGTGCATACAGGTCTGACTTGACTGTGAGTAACACTCATGACTTTTCTGTCGCAGCTGTGTCTGGAGGAGACGACAGTGAACTGGCACGTCACCGGAGACAGGGACATATTCCATTCAATCCGAATTGCTTGGAGTGTGCCAAGGGTCGTTCCGTTTTTCAGCACAGAAGAGACAAAGGTGACAGGAAAGAGGTTTCTATTCAGGCCGATTTTGCATTTCTCAAGACATCAGGCGAGATCGCCGCAGACGAACTCCCAGGTTCGGTGAAGATCCTTGTGTTAACCGAGATGATGTCGAGGTGCATTGGCTATGTGGTGGTTGGAGAAGATGTCGAAGCAGCCAGGAGACAGATTGTTGTATGGCTTCAACATTTTGGGTTGACTTCGAAGGCAGTCTCCATTGATGTCCACACCGATAGCGAGAGGGCCGTGGGAGAGATCATTGGATCCTCCACTGGCCGATATACGTTCGCTATTCGGAGAGCCGCGCCACAACAACATCGATCGATTGGGTTGGCTGAGCGAGCAGTTAGGGAATTAAAGGAATCCTTTTCTGTGTTAAGGGCTGATCTGAATGCACAAGGGTTGGATGTCACGTTTTCACATGAGAATTTGGTTGATGTTTTGACGTATTTGGCTTTGTGCAACAACAATTTTTCAACATCGAGAGGTTCAGACAGAAGTCCATTGGAAATGGTTTCAGGAAGGAAGTTATCCAAACCAGTTTCGACTTTGTTTGGTGCTCAGGTTTTGGCAGAGATTCCTGATTCAATTCGGCAGCATTCGCCACTTTCCACGAGGAATGTTGAGTGTACTTTCATTCACATGGGATTGGAACGAGGTCCAGTTGTACAGGGTCTCATTTGTGTGGATGGCAAAGCTGAGTTGATGCGTTTTGTAGCTAGGAACATCAGGGCTATTTCACCTTTGAGATGGGATTTGAATTCGGGACAGGGTGTTTTGACACAGTTTGACACTGGGACTGTAGGTAGTAGACCCCAAATTGTGAATGACAGTGGGACTGCACCAGCTGATATGAGTCAGCTACCTCCTGAAGAGTTGCGAAAGTTGAAAGGCCAGAGTTTGCCGGCACCTTCACAGCCCAAACTTGTCTTGCCAGAGTCCAGCAGTGTGAAGAAGAAATCTGGTGAGTTGCGTTTGGCGCCAGCAGTGCCATTGGCAAGATCGAACGTTGCCGTGACTCCACAGGAAGTTCCAGCAGAGCCGTCTCGAGTTTCTGTCACTCCATCTCCTACGTCTCCAGCAGATACTGCAGATGTGGATATTGGTAGTCCTGAGAGTTCTGAAAGAACTTCACCTGACGTATCACGTTTTGAACCGACTCGTCGATGTCCAGCATGTGAGAGTGGCATGGAAGCACCTGGTATTAGGCACAACAAGGAATGTAGAAAGCGTTTTGCTGAGTTTGAGGAACAACGGAGAAAGGAAAGACGTGTTGAACCTGCACTCTCTCAGGAGAGCCCTGTAGTTGTACCCCAGGTTCAGGTACCAGTAGAAGAAGAGGTCGATGATGAAGAATTGGTAACAACACCTGAGTCCGCTCGGCGACAGCCGGAAACACAGGTTGAGTACACTAGAAGGTTTAAAAGGAAAGCTGAGACCGACCGAGAACAGTTGGAAAGAGAGATCCGTGAAGATTCTGAGGAACTGCTTCAAACAAACATGGATTTTGATTGGTTTTGGGTTGGTAGTGGTGAGCCTGTGTTGGTTGCGAGTTTGGGTACACTTAAAGGTCCAGCGTCTTTTGCTCCGGCAATATCTCCAGAAATGTTTTCTGGTTCTCTTGATTCTGTTTGTTTCAACCGAGGCAATGAGCATGATTTTGTGAAGATGCGTCTTGGAGGTCAAGATGTCTTGGTTTGGAAGCCGGACAGTATCATAGATGACCAGAGTCTGCAAGAGCTTGATTTGGAACAAGGTTTCAAAGGTATGCAAGAGGAGGTTAAGAACTTGGAACACTGCAAGACTGGCCGCATCATCACCCAGTCAGAACTGGACGACATGAAGAAGGCTGTTCCGAACCTTCGTTTGATCCAGTCGAGGTGGGTTGCAGCTTACAAAAGCAGTGAGAGGGTTCGAACCAGGATTGTTGCAAAGGACTTCAATCGTGGCTCCTCAGCTAGATCTTTGGGATTTAGTAGTCCTACCCCTTCGATTGAAAGTGTTCATTTGGTGCTTGCAATGGCAGCGACACGGAAGATGCTTTTGCGTGCATTGGACGTGAGTCATGCCTTCATGCATAGCCCATTGGGAACTGGCGTACATGTTGTCTTGAAAATGCCGTTGTCAATTAGCTTTCCATCAGGTGAAGCGACCTACTATTTGCTTGAAAAGGCATTGAACGGGTTACGTGATGCTTCACTGGCATGGTTGCAGCTTTTGACATTTACGGTTGAACATGTAGGCCTTTGGTCTGATTCGTTGGAACCATGTGTGTATGGTGGACAGATTGTGAAAGATGGTCATGAAATTGGATTTTGCTTGTGTGTTGTGTATGTTGATGACATCTTGTTGTTGTCGACCACTAAGGAAGCTGAAGAACATGTGGTTGCAACTTTGTCGTCTGTAGTGCCTGTGAAGACAACTGGAGAGATCGGAGAAGAAGGAGGATCCCTGACCTTTATTGGTCGTGTCATCAAAAGAGAAAGAGATTCCTCTGAGATCACTCTGGGTGTTGATCCACATTATCTTGACTCTACGTTTCTGGATTATGGCGTTACCCGTGGGTCTGAGAATGTGCCTGACATTTCGGGACATCTTGAGAAGACACTCACGGATAGCAACTTTCAGACACCTTTGTCAGATGAAGCATACTCACGCTTCAGGAAAGCGTTGGGAAAATTGCTTTGGTTGTCACAGGTGCGTCATGACTTGAAGACATGGATGTCTGTTCTTGGGACACAGCAAGCGAAACCGATGCACGGAACTGAACAAGCATTGAAAGCAGTCTTGAGATTCTTGTATGTTGACATGCATGCATGCTTGTGTTTACCGAGCAGAGATGAGACCATCATGAGTCAAGTTGACGATACTCAACTGAGATCAGTCCATCTTCACTCTTTCAGAGACGCTTCACATGCGCCGTATCGTTTCAACAACCGCAAAGGTGTTAGCGGTGGAGCTGTTTTCTTTGAGAGGTCTCTGGTAAGGTCTCTGAGCCGACAGCAACAAGCTTTGAGTCTGAGTTCATGTGAGGCAGAGCTTTATGGTTTGCAATCAGTGTGTCAAGAAAGTGTTGCGTTTGGAAGACTGGTTCACCGTCTTCTGTTTGCACTTCATGAGATCGATGAGCCAGAAGAAGTTGTGATTTGGCTGGAGAGCGATTCAAGCTCCGCATTGCAACTTGTGAGGTCCATGGACGTGCCACAACGTTCACGACATATTGAAATAAGATTGCATTGGTTACGAGAGCAGATGAGAGAGGGTTTGTTGAAATTGAGACACAGGAGTGGTGTTGAAAATCCAGCAGATCTTTTCACTAAATGCTTGAGTGCTAAAGCTTTCTATAAACACCGTTATGCTCTTGGGATTGTGGTTCCAGATGGTTTGACAGCTGAGTTGGCAGAACTTCGTGAGCTGAGTGTGTTGCAGCAAGTGTTGACTCAGGGTTCTTCAATTGCGATTGTGGAACTGTGTTGTTCGGAACATTCGAACTTGAGAAAGGTCTGTGAAGTTTCGAAAGGTCCCATACATTGGTGTAGTTGCTAAGGTGCAGAGTTCTGGAACGTTGAGTCGTGTAGCTGTTTGCATTCGACAGTGGAAGAACTCGTCATGTCCACCTTGGGTGCATATTCATGCATCGACTCCTTGTGGAAGTGGAAGTCCGCTTCGCAATTTCAATCCGGACTCAGTCACTGAAAAGGACCAGGAATGGGATGAGATCATCAACGCGATTGGTGGTTACTTCAAACATGCAGACTCATGTTCGTTTGAGCTTCCAGAACGAAATACCATTTGGTCCCGACCTGAGACAGTGAATCTTTTGCAGAGTTTTGACATGAGGCATGAGGCTTTGGTGAGGTTGTGCAAGACTGGATGTCAGAACAAGGATGGTATTCCGATTGGAAAGACATTGAAGTTTGTTTCCAATTCAGCTTGGTTTGCACTAAATCTTCACTCCAAACTTTCTACATGTACATGCCAGACTCGTGCAGAACTTTATCAAATCAACTATACTGAAACCGCTTTTTACAACCGAAAGTTGGCAAGATACATTTTGATTGCGGTCAAACATGCTTCGAAGAAGAGTTGAGTTTGCGTTTGAAAGGGGGACCTGTGACAGAGAGAGACAGAAGTTGGATCCACGTTTCGTTTCATTTCGTTTCATTTTCTGTTTGCACGTTGTTTTCAAACAAACGTTGCCAAAGACAAACAGGAGTTTTCACCATGTTCCATCTTGTGCAGAGTTTTGTTGCGCGATGCTGTAAGATGCAGTGCGTTTGCGCAGTGCAGAACAATCTGAAAGGCCACTGATCCTATCACGACTGTGATGGCGGTTCGACATTCGTTTCACGTTCTAAGTTGATTGCTCCTAAGAGTTTGTTCACGGTCTAGTGCTTTTTCACTACCGGACGCGGTTTGGTTTGTAGCCATGGCCAAGTCTGGATGGACAGATGAAGATGAGAAGGCTTTGCTTGGTCTTCTTCAGAAGAAGTGGCACAGTGAGAATTCAGGGTCAGGCTATGCAGCCGGATCCAGTATTTTGACTCCTTTGGAGAGTCAAGGAGCAATGACAGATGGAAGCAAGCGACTTCGTGAGGCTCTGGATGATGATGAATTCGATGTGATTTCTTCGGCAGCTGAATCTTTGAATGCGCAGTTGCCTGTGATGCCTATCCCAATCTTTCCTGGGATTGCCGACAAGGTCCTTGATCAGCTTACTGCTGATTTGGTGCCTGAAGGCATGAGTTTTCGAGATTGGAGCAGAACGAAGTTTGCGTTTGGAAAGTTTGCCAATGAAGGCAAAACATACCGAGAGGTATATGTCGATGATGAGATGGCCGGATATTGCAAATGGAGTATGTGTCACCTGGGAAACAAGAGTACAAGTCCAATTGCAAAGGATTGGTATTCTTTTCTCTGCGCATGCAAGGTTGTGGAGGACTCTGGAAGGGTTGGAAAGCCAAAGGGTTGCTTCACTGGAACTTCAGTGCAGAGGCAGCTGGGTGATTGAGAGTATCTTCATTGGTGCAAAGACGAGGAAAGACTATGAGCTGGTTGTTCATTGGATGGTGGACAACGGGACAATTCGTACTATATGTATTGACCTATCGAACTTGGGCGATATGTGCTGAAGTCTGAATGGGTTACAGCTATACATGGAATGGAGTTCATCTCAAAAGGGGGTGTGAAAATTTGACATCTGTGGTGAGATGAATCCATTGGTCCTTTCATTGGTCTTTTCTGCATTGGAAGAAGTGAATTTGGTTTTCATCGTGATGATGAGCTCAACCGTGATGGTTGACATCGTATTTGCACGTTTCATGTTTTGCACGTTTTATTGGAGATGACGAAACCCAACAACGATATACTGTTCGTCTTCTTTGAGTACTTTGCTTGCACGGAGAACATCGTGAGGATTTGAATTTGTATAGTGACATGGAAAATCAAACCATTTTCCATATGTTTTGCTTTAGTTTTGCCGGCAGAATCATCGCAGAATGATCGCAGAAGTACACGAAGGAATCGTGAGAAGATCGTAGAATTCATTTTGTGACTTCGGAAGAAGGAACTTTGTTTGACATTGATCGGAGAAGTTTAAGTTGTTTTGTCTCTCAATGATGATAGCGAGAGCAACGTTCTGAAAGGCATTCAGAACTGGAGTTGCTAACAGATCTGAGGGAGACATCATGAACCATGTTTTGGTGCTTGAAATGTTTCAACGTTTTTCAAACACTCAAACTTATTTAAACAAACAAACCATGTCTTGATGTAAAGACTTTTTGTGAGGACATGTGTTTTTGATCGCTTTTGTGAAGTTAGCAGAAAGATGCTGACTGGCGACTCCGCATCATTTTGTGTCAAGGCGTGACACACCAACAAGAACCATAGCGACATGAGCAAGACATTTCCGTTGGTTTTGTGCTTGTGTAAAAGTGGCTGAGCTCTGGGAGTGGTTGACTTGGTTGCGTGGACGGTCTAGTGAGTTAAGGACGACGTCCTGGACGCTGACCCAAGTAGGTTTCGAAGGTTGTTGGCCTTCCGCATCCCTAGCCTGTTCCAAGCTCGAAAGAGACTTTGGATTCTCCTGCCCAGTGCCACTGGTGCACCTCAGCGCCAAGATAGAAAGCGCCACTCGACTCGTGGTTGCCACCCACCTGCCCAGACTAAGACCGCTGTATCACAATCGGGACAAAGGGGCAACTTTTCGGGTACTTGAATGGTATGAAGAATATGTTATGTTAACCTTTTAAAAAGAGCTTACCAGACGAGTACACCTGAAATCTGTCATCTGGTTGCATGATGGACTCACTCGTGAGCTGTTGGGAAGTATGATGCCCCATCTGTGGGGGCCTTCGAGTCCTGCAGCTTCGACCGTAGTGGCACACTCAGGAATCCCAAACTCTTCTGGTGCAGTTGCAATCAACAACACGGCCAGCATTGCAGAAACAAGACAGCTACCAACATTGAGATGGCTGAGCGTTTCCTCATCAAAGAGACGTGCCAGGGAAGCTGGTAAATGTTGTGGAGTCGTTGACGCGGTCCAGACTCCTGTATGTGGTGCTTAGCCCTGTTTGAGCAGGCACGCCACATCCGAGTCTTTATCCTGACTAGCATCTGGCCACAATGTAGCAACAAGCCTGGCAAGCCGGGCAGGGAGAAGATAATCACCTGGGCGATTGAGCGCTCGAAGTCCAAGAGGTCGGTGGAGCAGTTTCTGTCTGTTAGCTGCTGCCGCCCTTCCTTTGGAGAGGCGCGCAGGTGTTTGCCTATGGTCACCTACAAAAACAATGAGTGCTGGCTGTTGGATGGCTGCGAGTGCAGCTATTTCGTGGTAGTTGCCGCAAAACTCACCACTCAGTGGTGGCAGCAAGAACCCTGACTTGAATAATGGGCAACCTATGGGAACTCAGCAGCTTCGCATCTGGAGGGATTCCCAAATCACCATCAGTTTGTACTGTGGGAGACTGAGGCAAAAATCAAACGGGGCTTGTGGCAGCTGACCTTTGCACACTAGTCTCGCATGTCATTGCAGACTTCGAAGGCAGCACCTATTCCCGAACGTCTCGCAGAATTGCTTTGTTTTTGATGTTGTCGATTTTTTTTTTGTCCGAGCCCGTTGCCTTTCGGCGGGTCTACGGTCTTGAGTCTTACTCGCGGACCAGCGGGGAATCGAACCACCACCGGCAGTCTGTCAGCGACACAAGAATGCCGCGATACCAACTGAGCCACGAGGACGACTACTTTGTTTTTGATGTTGTCGAATTCAAAAATTGAAGAAGTCTCGCAGAATTGCTGCGTTTTTGTCAGATTTTAGAAACTGCACTCACTAGGAACAACATATCTCCAGTTGTTGCAGGAAATACAGAGAAGATTAGCAGTGCATGTTTGTGCAAGAAGACAGAGCACAAATCAATTCATGTGATACCGTCCAAACAGTGGCTCAAAAAGCTATAGGTGGAAAAAAGGGTAGAGGCAGTTTGAGCGCCACCGCAATTGTTGAGATGGCAGCGGAAGCGTGGATGCCCAGGATGACCGCGACTGACTGCTTGATGAGACTGGCAATGGTGATGGCAATCTCCATCACGTCAGTGACCCTCGTCCGTTGCTGTCAGCCCAGCTGCGTGAACAATTGCAGTTGTCAATTAATGAGGAGAGCACCTATCGGGAGATTCGAGACAAGGTGCATCTTTTGAACATGTTTCCAAAAAATTAGTCCACAGAGCAGGTCCTCAAGCATGTGCAAGAGACCCCAAGCTATACCGGAGGATCTGCAGACGGTCCAACACCAATGGAAGTTGACCGAAAAGACAAAGGTGGGAAAGGCAAAGAAAGGAAAGAACAAAGGGCGCAGTTTCTCTGGAAGTGAATGGTTGAGTTCATGGGCTTGTGCCGAGGACGTGGACGTGGAAGACAGAACAAAGGAAAAGGAAAAGGTAAATCTAAAGGAAAGGCAAAAGGGAAGAAAGGCGGTGGAAACAAAGGCAAGGGTAAGAAAGGTGGCCGGGGAAAAGTGACCATGCCCAGTGTTCGAATTGTTTTGAATTTGGGCAAGGATTGTCGTCACATGGTGAACCAGGTGAAACAAGAACCTGTGCCACCCAATTCCAAGTTCATCATCGAACCAAGCTGCACCCAAAGCCTCAAGCAGCCGGTAGTGAGGAGAATTTTCAGTTTGGTGGCAGTCCCTCAAAGTCCTCTCGGTATCTTCCCCAGTTACAGAAACAAGTCTTTTGCCATCAAGGCCATGTTCGGCAGGTTGTGGAAGAAGCACCGAGAACGAGCGTGGTACAGTAGGGCCAATACTTACCACATGCCACGAGGATCCAAATAGTTGGTTGTGATGGACCTGAAAAACGGTGTTCCATCTGCTAGCATCTTTCAGCTTTCCATCGGCGCTTCATCCACACCATCTGGCGCCAATACAACTGTTCTCACTTGCAAACTGTCTGCATCACCACCAACAACTTTGATTCGAAAGCAGTAAGGTGAGGACAGGCATTGGATTGTGGTTGAAGTCAGTTCCAAATTCATGGATCGACGTTCTCCTTTTGGGATGATTGATCAGTTTTTGCTTACAACTAGTTTTGATGCAGACTGTGAAACGTTGACACTCATTGGAGTTGAGCCACATACATTGCTTGTCTTGGGATTGGTGGCAGTCAATGAAGCTGGTGATGTCATGTTTGATCATAACGATGAGATGATTGGAGAAGCTTCCAGCTGAACAACCAAGGAAACCAGTGCTAGAGGTTTTGCCGCCAATGCCCGAGGACATTCCAGTGCCAAGCAGTGCCTGAGATTTTGGTGGATGTCCTGCAGTTGGCAATGCGTTGGTGAAATTTCTCAATGATGTTGGACGTGTTGAAAAGATGGAGCTTGCAGGTGACAATGAACCAAACCAGTGCTTGCTGCAGGAATGAGGTTTTGTCAGAGGACTCGACAGACGCTTGGCATGGAGACAATTTTAACTTGGAACAGAACGTATGAAAAGACCAGGACAAGCATTGCTGAGCGGTTTGTGCAGACAGTGCGTGGTTTGCAGAAAACCCTACTTTCTCATTTGGAATCTGCAATTCAAGCAACCATTCCTGCAGGGCATCCATTGATTCAATGGGCAGCTGTGCATGCTTCATGGATATACAACCGGTACCATGTCCACTCTTCCTTGCGCACAACTCCATTTCAATCTTAGAGGCAAAATTGTGGCCTTTGGTCAAACTGTATTTGGATTGGATCCCACAGCCGACAAATATCGTCCAGCTTGGATACGAGGTGCGTCGCTTGGGAAAGATTCATCTGACATGGATCTCATTTCAACAGATGGACAAAGTGTTGTGCGTACGAAGGCCATCAGGCGCATTGGAGATGAGTGGGATGCAACATTGGTGCTGGGAATTGATGGATGTGACGCCCAGTCAAGTGTTTGGACATCGGGCAGATTAGACGGAAGCAAACAATTGTTCCTCTTGGTGCCTCAAGCCCTCAGAAAGTAGATGAAGAAGCAGAGGCCGTAAGAGATTATGTGTCAGAGGGCTACTCTCCTTCAGAGGGACTTGAAGCCCATGCTGATGATCCAACAAACGGAGCAAGAACCTGGGAAGAAGCTGGTTTGGAGAATCCATTTTCTCGAGTGACAGGTCTTCAAACACCTGTGAGCCAAACCTGTGGACATGGAGTCTGAGACAGGTGGGGGCGTGCCAATTACGCCTGTGCTGGATGAAACAAGTGACCATGATATGGATATTCCAGCAGTTGCGACAAAGCATGCAGCCAGCAGCTCTCTGGCAGGTGATCGTGTGAAGGCACAGAAAATGGATGATGATCCTGTTCCGATGCCAAAGACAAAAGCCAGCAGGACAGATGGAAATGTCAATCAAGTTGAGGAGATCGAGATGTACCACAACGATGAAAGCATGTTTCCTGAAGGTTTTGAGGATGATGCAGTAGCCTTTGACTCAGAGGACGAGTACATTGCTGTGCAGGGTGAACATGATGGTCCACCCATTGTCAGCCCTGAGAAGTTGCAAGAGTTAGAGGAACAGGCAGCGCTGGACGAAGTCGAGAAGTTGTTTCAGATGGATGTGATTCAACCTGTGACGCTGCAAGATGATGTTGCAACAAGTGAGAACGTGGTTGATACAACTCTGGTGTATGATTGGAGGTACAGGAATCAGCAATGGATCAGACGATGTCGGATTGTTGCAAGAGAGTTCAAGACAGGGGCAACTGACGAAAACAATTTTTCTCCAACATCCTCATTTGCTTCAGTGCGCATGTTGTTGACATTTGCATTGATTTACAATCTGGCGGTGACAGCATTGGATGTCAAGGATGCATTTCTCATGGTGCCTCAGATGGAAATTCTTTATGTGAAGCTCCCTGCATGGATCAGAAAATGGACAGGAAGTCCTCATACCCACTGGCTTTTGAAGAGATGTCTCCCAGGACAAAGGAATGCGGCTTTACGGTGGCATCAACATATCGGTGGTCTATGTGAGAGATCAGGTCTTGAAGCTTTCCCAGGTGCCCCAACAATTCTTCGACACTGCGACCTCAGTCGAAGGATGTTTGTCAACATTCATGTAGACGACATTTTGTTGGTATGCAATCCTGGCGATGTGGAATGGTTTCAGACCACGGTTGGTGAAACATTGACAATGAAAGTTGATGGACCGCATTTGCCTGGGAGTGGGAGTCAGCTTTTGTATCTCAAGAAAAGGATGACAATGAAACCAAATGGGATCTTGCTGCAACCCAATTCAAGCTATATCCCAAAGTTGGTGGCGCTGATGAAGGTAAGTGGGAGAAGAAAGAAGGGCCTCCCATACCATGCGACTCTTGAAAACTTCAACGCTGACCTGGTGATTGAATCAGAGACGTTGGAACCAGATCAAGCAGCAGTCTTCAGATCTGGACTTGGCCTAGCGTTGTACTTGGCGATGGATCGGCCCGACATCCAGTTTGCAGTGAAAACTCTTTCATCTTACATGGCGCGACCCAGTGTCAAAGCGCTCTCGGCATTGAAGCACTTGGCTTCACATTTGGATGGGACACCTGAAGATGGATTACTCCTGCAGTGCACCGAGGAGAGCCAATGCATCTTTGATGGATGGAGAGATGATGAGCTGGTCAGTGAGGAGATCCCAATTCCTGCTGACAAAGCTGAAGCGAAGTTCAACATTGAGGCTTTCAGCGACAGCTCATGGGCAGACTGTAAGTCAACCAGGAAGAGCACAAGCTCAGGATTGGTGTTCCTCAATGGTGCAATGATTCTCAGCATTTGCAGGACTCAAGCATCAGTGGCTTTGTCGAGCTGTGAAGCTGAACTTTATGCTGCAAATGGACTGATGGTGGAGTGCATGTATCTCTACCGGCTGTGCAAGTTCCTATGCAAGGATGAGCTGGAAACCAACAGCTGTGATGTGCAACAACGATTATACATCGATTCATCATCGGCTATGGCACTCATTCAACGAGCTGGAACTGGATGGTTGAAGCATGTGCAAATCAAACAGTTTTTCTTGCAAAGCTTGCTGAGAGCTGGTATCTTCACGATCCACAAGATCAACACGAAGCTGAACCCTGGTGACCTCAATACAAAGAGGTTAAGCTCTGAGAGGCGCAAATTCCTTGGAAGGCTGATTGGTCTTTTTATGGATGCTGATGAAACCAACAACGACAGCGAAGTGAGAAGGGTGCGCTGCTCCAACAGGGTTGCCAGAGAACAATGTGTGCGTTTGATCAAGGTTGCAACAGCTGCGTTGGGAATGTTCACACAACTGAAAGGATGCAGTCCAATGTCGAAGACGGAGATTTTTGAGCAAGACACTGCATGGCTTCTGGTTGCAAACGCAGTAGAAGGACTGATGACCTCAACACTCCATGGTTTTGTAATGATGGTTGCAATGGTTTGCAAAGCTTTCATGTACATGCTTGGTCTTTCAGTGCTGGTGGCCGGAGTTACATTTTTGTTTCTTGGGCCTTTGACATGGAACTACAGCAGGTTGACCTGGTGGTTTGAACGGCGTTGTGCATGGAGAACCATGGGATGGAGGCATCGACTCTTCATTTATCCTTCACTCCAGATCTGCTTGGAAGAGAGATTGGATTTCTACGAGAACGCTTTCGAGCGGCCAACCAACAAGGGGATATGATGATAGATTTGGAAAGTGTCTACGCAGACCTTTGTGAATATCTTGGAGGTGAACGGGTGCAAACAAATGAACCACGAGACCCAATTGACATGCCAGTGTTTGATGACGGCAACAGAGATGGAAATTCAAACGCCGAAGGAGGAGAAGAAGAACCAATGGAAGAAGATCCTCATGATGGAGGAGATGACCCAAACGGAGATGAGATTGTCCATATGGCCCTCAATGGAATTCCTCTCAATGGTCAGACAATTGACCGTACCGATGTTCATCCTGAAGTTCACCCAGCAGATCATGGTGAGGATGTGGACATGGGTACCGAGACAACAGAGGAACGAAGGAGACGGTATGTCTCAAGCTCACAGGACGAAGTTTCAAATCCAGATGAGTGGGCAGATGTACAATTTGGTCATTTGGACAGCGATGCATATGAAAGAATGCTTGCTTACTCCCGAGCCAACAGGATTCGATTGCAACGTGCAGCAGCTACATTGAACAGAAGGCATGACGAAGCTGCGACAGTTGGAAATTGGGAAGAAGCGGCTTTGATGTTGCGTGCATTGCATGAGGTGGAAGCGCTCATGGACATCACCTAAGGCAATCAGTGCATGTGGTGTTAGACAGTAGAAAGGAAAGACATTGAACCAGTGAGAAACTGATAGCTGGTAAGGTGTCAAATGTATCTTTTGTTCCAAATGCACCTGGAGACAAATTAGCGAATTTGCATGGCACAGTAGGCCAAAGTAATAGGTCTGAACAGTTTGCAAGTGGCACTACGAAAAGTGACAGCATTCCAAAGGAACACTGTCAAGGTGGGGTGTCAGATTTTAGTAACTGCACTCACTAGGAACAGACATGTCTCCAGTTGATGCTAGGAACGATACAGAGAAGATTAGCAGTGCATGTTTGTGCAAGGATGACACAGCACAAATCAATTCATGTGATACCGCCCAAACAGTGGCTCAAGAAGCTACAGGTGAAAAAAAGGGTAGCGGCGGTTTGAGCGCTACCGCGATTGTTGAGAGTTTTGGACGTTGTCCAGTTCAAAACATAAAGAAGTCTCGCAGAATAGAATTGCTTCGTTTTTGATGTTGTCAACGTCGAAAAATGAAGAAGTCTCGCAGAAGAGCTTCGTTTTCAAGCTTGCAGATAGACAGATAGATAGACAGATAGATAGATAGAATGAATAGATAGAATAGATGAAGTAGAAAAAATAGAATAGATAGATTAGATAGATTAGATAGATTGGATAGATTGGATAGATTAGAAAGATTAGATAGATTGGATAGATTAGATAGATTAGATAGGTTAGACAGATTAGATAGATTAGATAGACAGACAGAGATAGTAGGTAGATAGATAGTTAGATAGACAGATGAGATAGATAGATAGATAGATAGATAGATAGCTAGATTAGATTAGATTAGATTAGATTAGCTTGATTAGATTAGATTAGATTAGGTTAGGTTAGATTAGGTTAGGTTAGGTTAGATTAGATCAGATTAGATAGATCAATAGATAGATAGATCGATAGATAGATCGATAGATAGATCGGTAGGTAGGTTGATAGTCAGAGAAAGAGAGAGAAAGAGAGAGAGAAAAAAAAAGAAAAAAAGGAGACCTCAACCGCCTTTCGGTCCATCAGTGGATTCGCTCTGCCATCCGTGATTCACAACAACCAACCTCTCCTATAGGTTTACTATTTTTGAAACTTTCGCCACCGCCTTGTGCGGTACTACTGGTATCCCTTATCTCATACTTCACTTGCAAATTCACTAATGTTTGCACCCGATTAAAGAGATGGTACCCTATTGTGAGAAATTTCTTGCTCCTAATTCAGTCACATGCTAATTGTTGGGGGGGGCCTCTATTGTGAGATTTTTTTTCCAGATTTTTTTTTTCAATTTGTATTTTTTTTCCAAATGCTTTAATTTTTTTTTTAAAATTATTTTTTCTATTTATGTTTATTTTTAATTTATTTTAGATGCTTTATCAAAACCTTATTAAAAAACAGCATCCAGACAATTTTTCAAGGGGGTACCTCATGAGTGGTTCAGTTACTCAATAATATAATTGTCTGGATGGTGCTCTATTGTGAGCACCAACTTTTGGGAGTGAAAAAAAAACCAAAACCCTTTCTCCACCTTTCTTTGGGTAAAACTGATGCCTTTACTGTAGAAAACCATATTTGTGTTAAAACTTTTAAAATGCAAGGTTCTTCCAAATAATTAGATGCCTTATTAAACCCTTATTAAAAAACAACACCCAGACAATTTTTCAAGGGGATACCTCATGAGTGGCTCAGTTACTCAAAAATATAATTGCCTGGATGGTACTCTATTGTGAGCACCAACTTTTGGGAGTGAAAAAAAAAAACAAAACCCTTTCTCCACCTTTCTTTGGGTAAAGTTGGCCCCTTTACTGTAGAAAACCATTGTTGTGTTAAAACTTTAAAATGCAAGGTTCCCCAAACAATTAGATGCCTTATTAAACCCTTATTAAAAAACAACATCCAGACAATTTTTCAAAGGGGTACCTCATGAGTGGTTCAGTTACTCAATAATATAATTGTCTGGATGGTACTCTATTGTGAGCACCAACTTTTGGGAGTGAAAAAAAAACAAAATTTTGGGTAAAGCTGATGCCTTTACTGTAGAAAACCATATTTGTGTTAAAAAATTAAAATGCAATGTAAATTGAAATCAATTGAAATTAAACTAAAAGTAAATTGAAATCAATTGAAAATAAATTGAAAGTAAATTAAAAGTAAATTGAAATCAATTGAAAGTAAATTGAACGTAAATTAAAAGTAATTTGAAATCAATTGAAAGTAAATTGAAAGTAAATTAAAAGTAAATTGAAATCAATTGAAAGTAAATTGAAAGTAAATTGAAAGTAAATTGAAAGTAAATTGAAATCAATTGAAAGTAAATTGAAATCAATTGAAAGTAAATTGAAATCCTTTCTTAAGTTGATTGACAAAAAAAATGTTGAGGGGGGGAAAAAGAAGTGCGAGTTATAGAGTATCTTCAAATTGTTTAGGGGGGGGGGCCCTCACATTAATCAGATGCAAACATTATTCATTTTACAACAAACCATTATCAAAAACGATCCATCAGCGGCTTGCTTTGCCGCCCATGCAACTCAGAAACCCAACATTTCCGATAGGTTTACTTTTTTTGAAACTTCCGCCGCCGCCTTTTGTGGTACCAGTGGCATCAATTAATCAAAATTAATCCAAGATGTCCGCTGCATTTGTATGATGATTTGGCTTGCAGGCATGACATAGGTATGACTTCCTGGAAACTGCATTTAGATGGGGGAAACAAATTTTCAACACACAGGCGTGATCAGGCATGAATTTCGCGCTTTCCTGTACACAGTACAACTACAGTATAGCTGTGTAACTGCAAGACAGTGGGAAGATACCATGAAACGCATGAAACCTTCAACATCCCCTACGGAATTTCTAGGCTAACGCGGCAAAATCACAGGGGGATCCAACAACTATTTGTATGTTTAAGAGGGCGTGCCATGGAAATGCGATGCAATGGGCATGCTCTTCGGCAGCGATTGCTTTTGATACTGCAAGGTGATGCGGGAGGAACTCACCCATTGCCCTTCTTGCCTGTAGACATGATGAAATGATACGAAATGTTATGATGGTTCAACATGCTTAAAAATGGTTGATAGCTTAGAATGACTCATTGATCATGGTTTGCCAGAGCTTGATAGTGGTTGATATTGGTCAATGGTCGATACTAGATAGACTAGGTGGACAATAAATCACAGCCTAGCTTCAGATTTTTCCAAACAAAAACTTCGGAACCCACATCTGAATCTTCAAACAATGTCTCTGAGTCGCTGGGGGTGCGGTGGTTTGTGTCTAAAGATCCGGGTTTGATTTCATCGCCCGCCTACGCTATGAATGGTTAACGGTGGTGAGTGATGGCGAAGAATGGTTTATTGATAGTGGATTTAATGGTGAAGAAAAATTGTAAATCGCGTCAAATTGGTTAACAATTTATGGGTAAAAATAGTTGATTAGTGATCGTTATTTGTGGTTGCTGGTAGTAAATCATAATTAGTTGACTCTTTGTTATCAGCCTGGAGACTAGCATGGATCATGGATCCTACCAAGAGCGTATCCCAGGAAACTGATTTTGCAAATGGGATGAAACTGATTTTTGACTTTGATGATTGCCAATGGTTGATTAATGCTTCATGAGGGCACCCATTTAGAATGAGGGCGGCACCCCGTGGGGGAGTGAATTTTCATTAAAAATGATGATAAAACACTGTAAATACCGATGTTTTATGCATTTGGAGGGTCTAAAACCCTAGTAAAACACATTTTTTCATCATGATCTTGACATGAAATATACAAAAACATTGACAGGCACCAAAAAAAAAAAACAAACAAACCACTAGATGCACCAAACATCGACAGGCACCAAAAAAACAAAAAAAAAACCAAAAATTCCAGCAACTACTCAGAAGTGGACCCATAGTTGCTGGAAATTTTATTTTTTTGTTTTTTTTTGGTGCCGGTGCAAGTTTGGTGCATCTAGTGGTTTGTTTTTTTTGTTTTTTTGGTGCCTGTGCAGGTTTGGTGACTCTGACTTCGCAAAACATTGACAGGCACCAAAAAAACCAAAAAAAACAAACCACTAGATGCACCAAACATCGACAGGCACCAAAAAAAACAAAACAAACCAAACATTCCAGCAACTACTCAGAAGTGGACCCATAGTTCCTGGAAATTTTATTTTTTTTTATTTTTTTTTGTGCTTTTGCAGGTTTGGTGCATCTAGTGGTTTGTTTTTTTGTTTTTTTTTGGTGCTTGTGCAGGTTTGGTGCATCTATTGGTTTGTTTGTTTTTTTTGATGCCTGTGCAGGTTTTGGTGATTCTAGATTCTAGATTGTGTATGTTTGGAACTTGGCCATATTTTAAACCTATGTTTCAAAGAAGCAAACATACCGTTATCTTTGAATAGCTATGCCACCACACAGGTTGCCTGACCTTAATATTCAACAACTTGACACACGTCTTTGTCTCTTAGGCTTTCTCTCTCTCTCTCTCTCTGTCTAACTATTGAAATGAGACTGCTGACAAGACTCTGCAAGATAACAATGATAAACGAGATATGTACCTACTTCTTGAGTTGTAACATTCCCACCATCCTTCTTATCCAGACTGTTAGATGTGCTTGTGTTAAATATATCCACCTATATAATGTATGCCCTTCCCACCATACTTCTTATGTAGCGCAAATGCTTCTATATACAATATATGTTAAGATGATATCAATCTAACAAGTTCATGAAGAAACACCTATATCATATCAATTGCTTTTAGCAATAGAATTTCTCCATCACCTCCATCACACTAGTCACCTATTGCTACTGTATATTCTGTTCCAAGATGTGCAGCTACCCATTCTTATGGCATGTTGTGCAGCAGATGTTTTCTGTTATGTGCTGATTGTTTGTAGTTCTTTGCAAGCCTCACAGGAAAATTGAATCCTGCCACAAGAGTCTGTAAATGCCAGTGATTTATGACAGCATATGAGAGCCTTTGGAGGTGAACTCTATTTTTTGCTCTAAAATAACGGTTTTAAGCCCACTTTGGTCACAAAACACTGTAAATACCAGTATTTTTGACCATTTTTAGAGCAAAAATCACTCCCCCATGAGGGGCCGTTCTGTTTAGAATCGGTCAGGGCTTATATGCCTACAGGGCACGCTTAGATGCGCTACCCACAATGTTTCGTGAAGGTTGTTGCCGGGTATCCCGACCGGTCCACCTGTGTTGCAGAACGTTGCTGGAACAACACGATAGCCGTGCCAAAAGCTCAGCATTTCATCAGTATATCAGTGTTGTTCTATGGTAAGTGGATGATAGTGGATGGTTTGATATGGTTTCCAGATTAAACATTACCATTTTGAGATCCTTAGGGCCACCATTCATGGACCTGTATGCTTCGCTGTCCTTTTGGCACTGCGAGAGTTCTGAGGCCTTGCGATATCAGAGGCTCATGGACATCTACGAACGAGCTTGTGCCGGAGGGAAGCCGAGAAGCTGGCGCTGAATCGACTCCCGACCAGCAGATCTCCTTCAAAAATAATTCTACAATCTGACCATCTGTGGTTGCCTCTGTGTCACAAGTTTGGTTGATCTTATTCTAGCACTTCCGCTTTTGTCTCGGCGAAATGCGGGAGATCTGAGTCGCCATTTGGGGATGGTTTTTTTCTTTGTTGGACCTCATTGAAACTCGAAAATGATGAAATTGTATGGTTTCTCACTAAGACGTCGAAGAAAAACTCAGGCTGGTTTGCTTTAATTTGGACCTGTACTCTCTGATCTCCGATTCCTCGGTTTTCCTTGGACTTCTAGTCACTTCTAGTTTCCGAAAGTTTGCTCAAAGATTGGGCTCAGCAAACTTCGACATACCACAGCTGAGCTGCGGTGTAAAGAGATGGCCGACAGCTATTCCTTGCCTGTTTCTGTTGAGAACGATGAGAAATTTGGCTATATAAATGCACTAAAACATCAAGATCAATCAAGATACTGGGCTGAGGATACCATGAAACTATTGCTTTTAAGCAAACACAGTATACTGAGAATACTGGGCTGAAAAAACACAGTTCTTTTCAGGTCAAGGCTGATTGGGAAAGCTGAGCACCTCAGAGACGACCATGGACCAAGAGTCACAATTTGTGCGGGGATGTTTGGCCGCCTGAAGGGTTCGATGATGTTCGATGTTTCAGCTTGGCTAAGACTCTCCCGAATGCTCCCATGCGCTAGCAGCATGTCGCTTTACGCCCTGATCACATCTGCGCTGGCAGAGGTGCAGCCTTCTCATGAACTTGCAACCAATGATCAAAGCGAGTACGGGTACAAGTTCAAGATCCATAACTACGGTTTCAATAAGTATCTGTGTCTGACTACTACTTGGTGCACAAGCCAGAGTAGTATCAGCCAATACTACGTACCGTGGATGGATTGGCAAGCAGACTCCGATTACAACTGGTGGAAAGCCAAGGCAAAGGCTACATTCAGCCGCAGCTTCAGACCGATAACTGCTTGGTCCTAGATTTTCAATGGTTACTGTGGTCGCAAAGCTGCAAGAACAACCAATATTAAACTTCACTGACACTTGCGGTGCCGAAGTGGTTGTGGCACCTTGCTCAGCGCCGATCAGTGAAAGCGCAAAATCCTGGCATCGGATTGTTCTGTCTGAAGGCTTTTCTTCCTATGAGCTCCTGTCCAGTGCCGTTGAGAACTCTGACGCTCCATCATGGCTTCGTTGCGATTGGAGTGGTCAAGTGGGGACACCTCAATGCTTGGAGTGGAACGGATATGTGGCTGGAATGAACAATGTAGCTGACACCTACTATTGTCAGTCATGCTGGATGGGTGTGGTTGAATGAGTCAGGCTCGATGAAGACCATGGCAAAGTGTGAGCACACTACAGAAAAGGCCAGTTGCAGAGCTGCTCACCGTTCGAAAGTTGCAGCTGTCACCCTCCAGGCGTCACACCATTTTCACCGTTTTGCTATGACTGCTCTTGTCAGCCTACTGCCTGGAAGATCGTTTTAGGCACTTTGGGAGGCCTTGGTAGCCTTTTTTCAGCGGTGGCTGGTTCCGTGAAGTGCCTTTCTGCGTGCAAGAAGTACCGCCGTGACCGTGCCGAGCGCAGAGGAAATATGGAAGTGCCTTTGACATGATGCACAGCGATCATGTTTGCGTTGGGCCAGATGCAAGGGCACCTGTCCCATGAGCAGGAGAGTCCACCGTTTAGGCAGCATACTTTTTGCAGCATCCGATACCACTGGTGATCAATGGCAATGTTTGCAACAGGTGTCCTCCTCAACTGGAGAACACCTGGACTGCCTAAACCAAACTTAGAGGGAAAAAAGGCGAAGTATGTTTGGGCGCAAATGGACAGTAGACTTTGCTTGCTGCTTTTGCTGGCAACATGTTGAACCTTGCATCTATTTCATTATATTTCTCAACAGGGCACAACTGATAGGGCATTGTTGATGTGTAGTGGTGAGGGGATGTTGTGCCAGTTTGGAAGTAGACGGCGTGGAGTTTGATGCGTTAGCGTTATCCATTTGCTACCCTTGCGATAAGTTTTCTTCAACGCAAAAATTCAGGATAGTATTATTTTTTCTTGCTTCAGTGGGGCTTCCAATGTTGAAACGATTGCAAACTTTTTGGGAGGATCGCAGGTCCAATGAAGATGAGTAGCCTCGAACAACTGCACCTGATCGGAAACCAAAATTCCCGTGTCGCCACAACATTGACGTTTGTAGAAACCAACAGTGCAAATATAGCCATCAGTGCCCTAGGCCTAGCAAACAAAAACGAGATGCGGAGAAAAGGAAACGGTCCCAGCACTAAGTGCAAAGGGAAATTTTTATAAAATTTTTGTAGAGCCCTTCAACGTCACGCTACAGCGAGTGGGAAAAAAGAGATGGTGCAAGAACTGTTCAGCAATGACCTGTGCACTTGGAACGCATGATCAAATATTGTAAATGGAGGATGCTGCAGGTGACTTCTGTGATTTTTTGATGTCCAGTTCCATCCAATATCGGAGGTTCCGGCGATGCATGTCGGTGAACGTGTGTTTTTTTTTCAACGTTGCTTGGGCTCAAGGACCTCTCGGAGGTTCGGAGGAACTGTTTGATATCAATTGAGTCAATTGAGACGGTTTCCTCCTTTGGACGAACCCGAGCTGATCCTTTGTGGGTTCCTCGACTCCTCGACTGTCGTACATTTTCTCCAGGTTTCGTGGAAGCAATTAAGTTCATGCCAAAGACTGCGTTGATGGTTTCGAACAGTGTGCTTCCTTCCAAACTCAAAGAACTTTGTCATGGGACCCGTCAGGCGTTGAAAGGTTGCTTGGCCGCAGTTTGCGCTCATTTTGAGGAGTTGCACTTTTGAAGAACCATTTGTCATGTGTTGCTTTCTGTCAGATATAAGATCGATTGAGACACGGTCTTCTGCAGGGAACTAAACTTGATCGTCGGGTGAACAAAGCTCTGGAAGGTGCCGTGGCAGCCCTTTCTTGAATGACTTTTATTTTTTCGTTGGACATTTTCAATTACTGTATGATTTGGTCGTTTTGTTTGGATTGTTGCGCAAAACCTTCAAGAATCATTGCATGTTTCAAACCTTCAAACTTTGCAGTCTCTGTGCCCACATTTTGATGCCAGAATGCTAGAAACATGCAGAGAGTTTTGTCTCCCAGAACTTGTACATACTGTCTCTTTGGCATTTGGCTTGACAGGCAACCAGCTGGGCAAGGCTCCGCTTTACGATTGCTTTTTTGTCTTTGGTTGTTCACTGTCCAGTGTTTCATGAGCGACACACTACTTTGTGAGGTTTTGTCATGTTGAAAATGGACTGCTCCTCAGATTTTGTTCACAATGGAGGTTGCTTAACTTCTTACTTTTGCGCACCACAGTCGCTCTCGTTCCTTTCCCGTTGAAGTGTTCAGGCACACAACTTTGAGAGCGTGGAGCCGGTGGTCGAGAAGGCCATAGAACCCATGGAGGTTGAGGAAGCTGCGGAACCGGAAGGTGAAGTGGAGAATTCCGTGTGGCTGAGGGCACGCAGAAAGCGTTGGGCGGATGAAACGGACACCGGTGAGGAAGAGAGTGAAGGGAAAGTTCCTTGACCGATGCCGAAAGATTTTCCACTGTTTTAGTGCAATGAAGTCGGAAGACATCACTTCTAGCTTGAGCAAGGTAACAGGTAACAATCCAAAACAACCTGAGCTTCACCCCATCTTCCTTGATAGATCTTGACAGAACAGGAACGGTTCTTTCGCAGGAATTGACCACCTTTCATTCAGCCCTCATGTCAAATCAGTGATGCTCAGGTTTCCTGCTGTAAAAAGTTCGAGTTCGGATCCCAGTTTCCACAATCAACAGGGCAGTGAGCCAACAGCATTTCATTTGCCAAAAATCGCGATCCCAGATTCTTAATCTTATCAACAACCGATACAAGACGCAAAATGCAGCTTCCCCCGCTTTCATTTGAAGTTTCAAAGTCCTTCCAGATCAGTGTTTTGAAGGTGGCTCATGCAAGCAGTGCAGTGCACCGTTTTTTCTTCCCCAGGATTCTTGCTCGACCTAACTTTTATGATAAGTGATAAGTGTATGTTTGGTCGCATGTGAGCAGGTGTAAACATCACGAAAGGTAGCCTCCCAACGGGCTACCTGGAGTTTTACTTTGCGAAGCAAAGGGGTGGGCTGGACCCCTTATCCCTGAACGACCAGGAGAAAGGGACCCCCCCCTGTTTTTGTTTCGACCTAATACCTACATAGGTACATGCATGAGTATTGAGCACATTTATATGCGCCCCTCAAGGCTCAAGAGGTATATAGAGTAACCCTGTAGACAAGCACGGACCGGCAACAGGCTGAGTAAAACAAGTGCTGTCATTGGGGAAGACGCCTTAGCTGATCTTGAAGTAGACGCTAGGGCCCCTCTTCAAGTGGCAGCGGAGCTGTGATCCCTCATTGAGGGTGAGCTCCAGGTAGAGCCCAAGCAATGGTAAGCCATGGCTATGATGATGATGACTTCGACATTGTCGATGCAAATGAATGGAACCAATATGACTCTTATGCAATGAGAAGAGCACCCCAGCAAACACAGATTCATATGACGCAACAGATGACCACAAAGGTTGCTCCAGCCTATGATGGGCGAACCAGCTTCTTTGCTTTTGAAGATGCAATTGATGACTGGTGTGACATTACGGAGTTAGAACCAGAGAAACGTGGTCCAGCATTGCGCAACAGACTGGAAGGAGATGCTCAACAATACAAGAGGCTATTGGATAGAGAATTACTCAGGGATCCCTATGAAGGAGTGGCTTATTTCAAAAGATTTCTACGACCTCATTTCATCAAAGGTGCCCAGAACGTGTTCTTATACCGTTTCATGCAGTTCATGAAGTTCAACAGAGGAACAATGGATCTTCAGAAGTGGATGACTAGATTTCAACTCACTGGCAATAGACTTATTGAGTCTTGGATGGATTTACTTCCAGAAGTAACAGTGACTAGTCCTGAAGCAATCCTGTTTGTTCAACAACGACGTCAAGAACATGAACGAGATCAACAAGAGAGAGCTGAAGTAGCAGCAGCCTCAGGAACACCCCATGTAGCTGTTCCTTGGTCAGATGAACTGGCACTAGCGGCATTCAGACAATTTCAGGAAAATCGTAGACAAGTACAGCGACAAGCATTCCCACTGGGTGAAAATTTGCTAGCATTGATTTTTGTAAGTCTAGCTGACCTGAGTCAAGATCAGAGAAACACACTCACAAGTATCATGACACATCGTGGACGAACCCTCGATCGATACAGCATTCAAGAACTACGTGACCTGTTCTTGGAAATGTTTTGCACTACCAAAACAGCAGTTGACAATCCATTGATGCAACCCTCTGGCATGGCACAGAGAAGATCTTTCCTCGTACTGGATGAAGGTGAATTAGAAGGAACCGACGGCTATTGGGCCGAAGATGAAGAAGACGGCGCAGAAGGATTCCTGGATGCTTTAGAAGATGTTTTCTGGGTTTATGATGACGCCAACTTCACATGGTATCAGAGAAGGTTCCAAGGCAAATACATCAGACGAGGCAAAGGTAAAGGAAAGAGAAAAGGAAAAGGAAAAGGCAGAGGAGGACGAAGGTTCTTCAAATCAAGAAAAGGAAAAGGCCGAGGAAAAGGAAGAAAAAGGCCGTGCTCACATGGTGAGTGAAGAAGGTTATGAAGATGAATGGCAAGAAGATGAATGGAATGAAAACTATGACGGCTATTGGGCCGATGATCAAACCTGGAATGAAGGCTATTGGGCCTATGATGATCTGTACTACATGGATGAGTATGGATACTTCCAGAGGAAAGGAAAAGGAAAAGGAAAAGGAAAGAAAGGCAAGAAAGGCAAGGATGATGATGGCAAAGGAGGAAAGCCAGGAGATGGAAAAGGCAAGTCGAACTACGTTCAACCTCAGACCGCATCAGTTCCTGCCATACAGAATCAGCAAGCTCAACAAGCTCATTATTCTTCTGCTGCATCAAGTTCTGGTCATGGTTTCTTTGCATTTGGAAGAACTGACCCATCAAGTGTTGATGTTGCAGAGACAGAGCCAGCACGTGTTGATGTTTTGACATCCACGTATGAACAACAAGAAGTACAACGACGCACTCGTCGTGGAGGACAGAACCAACGTGATGCAACAGCACAGCAAAACAGGAGAGAAATGAAGAGATTCCCTGTTCTGGTTGGAGAAGTTGATGCACTACGACAAGGTGTACGACAACGTCCAGCTGTAGTGCCCAGGCAAGTTGGTCTTCAAGAAGGTGAGGCTTCATGGAAGCCATTGGCAGAAGGCACATCATTGTTTTCATATGGATGCTCTACAGAGATAGAGGAACCATCACAGCAGAGTGCTTTTTCATTTCATACTGTACAAACTGATCTGGCATGTGAGAATGGACTAGCTTTTCACACAGAGAATTCTGCACCACCAACTGTGTGTATTCTGGATCTTGGATGCACAAGAGCTATGGGCTCTCGACGAGCAGTTGAAGCATTTTGCAGATATGTTGACTCACATCCCAACAGTGGACTCTGGTATGAAATTCAGCCAACAAGTTCAAGATTCTTTTTTTGCAAACTCACAACAATCAAAATGTACTGAGAAGCTCGTGATATTCATGTATGATCATGGATGGAACACTCAGTTTACAGAATTCGACATTGTCGAAGAAGGTGATGTCCCATTGTTGATGTCACTTCCACAGATGAGAAACCTTGGATTTCAATTTGAACTTACTCCAGAGAAGGCTTATTTGTCCTGTGCACGTATTGGCATGAGAAAAATGGTTTTGAGGACAGCCATTAGTACTCATCTCATTCTCGACCTACAAGATGTAGCATGGTACATGAGCCAAGTTCATTTCAAGACTCCTCAAGTCAAGAGTTTCTTTTCAAAACACGATCACTATGAGTACAGCCAGATTGCTGTCAAACAAGATGTTCATGAAGAAGAAGCTTTGGTGACTGGTGACTATTGGCAAGTGGATCCACTACGTCGTGAACTCATCAGGCACCACAAGGACAAGAGAATGAACTTACATGAGATGACTCGATCAGAGAAAACTCCAATTCCAAAAGATCAACTTCTTGATGAGAGAGAAACCCACATGGAATTCCAGAAGAGCAAGAAGAAGGTTCTTCACAAGGACAACTGGCGCACTGAGAAGAAGAGGTTTTCTGAACAGAGTGAAGAGTTCTGGAAGGGCAAGACCATCTACAAGATCAAGGAGGACTACGTGATCCCAGATGACATTGTCAGAAGTGACATTGATCGTGCAAAGCCCTTTCGTGGAAACATTGATGATCTTTTTCACCCTGAGTCAGCCTCTTCAGTGCCATCAGGTGTACAGAAGAAGAAGCCAAGCTCCTTAAAGAAGGAGGAAGGCAAACCGATTTCAAATGGACCAGGCTCGAAAAAGATTGAGGTAGGTCCACCTGCAGCCAAAAGACACGTAGGTAAGCAGAAACCTCAAATTGTCGATGACTCTAAATCAGGTTCATCAAGAAAGAAGGTTGTTGTCTCCTATCCCAAGCTTGATGAAAAAAATGAGCTTGACAAGGTAGCTAGGGAATTAGGTTTGGACAAGATTGATTCAGATGAACCTCAAGTCATTGAACCAAAACATTCTGCACCTGCGCGCAACCGTGGTAAGCAAGATTCAGAAAAAGTCAAGTTGAGAAACTAGGTAGTGATGCTCTTGAGCCTAGGCGAGTTTCGATTCCACTGCCTGGTAGTGAAGTGCAAGCCATGACACCAGCATACAGAAAGATGCTCAGGAAACTGGAGGATAGTGTGGAACTTTACAAGCTTCATATCAAACACTATCACATGTCTCCTACTCAATTCAGACGAAGGACTTCCATGTTAGGACTTCCTGACTCTGTCTATCAGAAGTATGAGGAGATGTACAACAAGTGTCGTGTGTGTAGTACTTCAATTGCACCACCGCCGCGAGCCAGAATTTCAGGCATACGATCCACCAACTTTGGAGATGTTATCTTTGTTGATCATGCTGAAATTCAGTTGAGGAAGAACAAGTACATGGTGTTGCTTGTTCTTGATGGTGCAACCAACTTACTTTGGGCTACCGCACAAAACTCACTGAACAACAAGGAGACCATTCAGGCTCTAAGGTTGTGGAGTGATGAACACAATTGTATGCCTAAAGCCATCGTGGGTGATGAAGCTTTCTTTCAAGAAGACTTTCTGACTTATTACCGAACTCATGGTATCAAAGAATGTCCCTGTGGTTCAAGAACCCCATGGCCTAACAGAGCTGAATCAGCTGTCAGACTTTTCAAACGACAATGGCAAATCATGTCCAAGAACCTTGAAGATGATAGGTTCAAAGGAATCACCATCAGAGAAGCTGTGAAGCGTACTGTTTGGGCCAGAAACACTCAACTCACTGTTAGTGGTTATTCTCCTTTGGAAATTGCCACTGGTAGAAGACCACCAGATCTTCTGGATATTGAGACTTCTGATCCTGCTCAACTTAGTGTTGATCCTTTACCTGAAGACAAAACACAACTCGAGTTGCAAAGGTTAGCACTGAGGGCACATCAGGAAGCCAGACAAGCTGCTGACCTCAGACACGACATGGCCAAACGAACAATGCCATCAGATGGACCTTACAAACCAGGTGACAAGGTTTTCGTTTGGAGTTCTCCTGTCAATGCTAATGCTATTGCTTCAAAGGCATGGAAGAAGGAAAGATGGATCAGAGGTACTGTTATCTCTCAAGAAGGTGCTATGGTCAATGTTCATGTTGACAACGCAGTCATGCGTGTTAATCAATCGAAGGTGAGACGTGACCATGATGAATGGCATGATGTTGCTGTTCCTGGATTTGACACATCAGAACCTGTTCCACTTGCAGTTGAAGATGAAGATGACTATGAACCAGATATCGCTGAATATGCTGAAGCATACTTAGGTGAACAAGCTCACTGGTTTTGTCAAACTGGCAAGTGTGATGTTGTGGAACTCTTCAGTAGCAACACTGGTCTTAGTTGGCACATGGCACGATTGAACATGAAGGTTGGTGAACCCATTGACCACAAGCATGGTTGGAGTTTCAACAGTAAAAAGAAACAAAACCAAGTTTGGAAACAACTTGAGAATCTTGATCCTGAATACGTGTTGATCACAAATCCTTCACCAAATTCCTGGAAATACTCGGTATTCAAGTTTTGCCTTGATGTGATGAAATGGCAAGTTGACCGAGGAAAAGGTTTCTTGGTGATTGCACCACCTGATTCAGGATTTGCTCAGTTTTTGGCTTGGAAGAAATTTCAGAAGGACAGAATCAAGTATCACATTGGTTGTTTCAACCTTGACATGACAAATTACTGTCGTTGTGATCCTTCAATCAAGAACTTGCGTGTGTATTACAATCATGATGAAGACTTTGACATGTTGGAACCACAGCATGCCTTCAATAGAGAAGGGAAGCTTTGGAATGATCCACAATGGAAGGTCTTACCATCTCACTTGTGTTCATTCATTGCGCAGTTCACACAACTTGTACCTTTGCAGAACATGAGACAATGTTTCTTGTTTGAAGATCTGTTGGAACATTTTGATGATGGAGCATTGTGTGGCACGTCAATGTTTTTGGACCGTGAACCTGAGTGCTCGTGTTTGTTGCAAGACTTGCATCATGTTGAGACCTCGATTCCAGTGCCGTTGAAGCACATTCTTCCACAGAGATTTACCACTCAGTTACTTGTTCAAACATTGAGGAAGATTGATCAGTTGCCAAGGAGTACAGAGGCCAGTGTCAGAGAATCAACTGACCCCAGAATCATTGAATTGATTCCTGGACTTCAAGATGTCAGAAAGAAGACATTGCCTCAAATGTACTTTGAAGATTGCAGTGTGTTCAGAGGAACTTATGGAAGAGTGAATCCTTTGTTTCAACATCCTGAAGATGCTGTCTTACTCATTTGGAAACCTGGTGACTATGATCATGTTTACTTCATGTTTGTGTCACAGTTGTATCCACATCATGAACAGTTCAAAATCCATGAATGGAGTATGATCGTCTTTTCACGAGAAACGACTGGTGCTATCAAAAGGAGAGTTGAAGATCCTCCTAGTTCAAGTAGCACACCACCAAATGGTGACGATCCCATTCATCCAGATCAGCATGGTGATGTTCCACCAAATGATGATGAGATGTTGAGTGGTGATGAACCAGAAGATCCTCTGGATGATGATAATCAACCTGATTACAATACTGGACCTGATCCAGGTGATGATGATGATCAAGAGTACATCATTCCAGATGATTATGGACCACCACCTGATGATGATTTGGATATGCCAGGAATACAGGACTCGGGGGAAACACATCAACCAAGTTCACCATCAACTCCGTTTTCCAATCCTGACATTCCAATCGAAGAGATTGCTGATCCTGGACAAGATGACGATTCTCCACCAGGACCTGATCCAACGTCAGAGCCTATCAGAGTTCAAAGGAAACAGAGACAGATCTCAACTGATTCTACTGATGCTTTACCAAAGGCAAAGGCAAAGGTGATTATCAAGAGGCCAAAGGTTCAATTACCAGGTCATGTTCAGCCAATTTCAGTTCCTACTCATAAACCTCATGAAGATGAAGATGAAGGACCCTCACATGATCCTACTGCCTCAAGTTCACATGATAATACAATTCCATTGCCTACTACTACACCAACATCGTTTACGCCAGGTGACTTTGCGCAGCCAGCGCAACAGCAGTCTTCACAAGGAACACCAGAATTGGTATCATCACAACATGATGATGATGAAACAGAACCATATGAAACAGACGACACTCCTGTTTTGACTGAGGATGACATTGCTCAGCTTCAGGAAGAAGATGTGGACACTGAACCTTACACATCAGACCACTCTCATTTTGTCGATGTTGATGGTACTGTTTTCTTTCCTTTAGGACCAAAGGTCCAAGCTGCACCTGAGTTTGGTTCATACGATGTTACTGGATTCAAACAGTTTGAACAGTATCTTGCCAAGAATGGAAAGAAGCAGCCAAAGGCAGAATCAGTTATCACCCAAGAAGTCTTGAGGAAGTATGCTAAGGAGATCAAACAAGCCAAGCTTGAAGAATTCAGAAGTTTTCTGGATTTCACTGCCATGACCTTCAGAGACAAGAGACGTCATAAGATTGATAACTATGTCACTGGCAGATGGGTGCTTACAATCAAGGTTGATAAGGATGGACAGTTCAAGAAGTTCAAGGCTAGATGGGTATGTAGAGGCTTTCAAGATGCTCAAAAGTATGACTTACAGACTGACAGTCCTACTGCTACCAGGTATGGTTTTCGTGTGGCATCTCAGCATGCAGCCTCGATGTACTGGGATTTACTCCATTTAGACTTGAAAACTGCCTTCCTTCAGGGGGAAACATACGACTTAGACCGCCGCGTTATCCATGTTCAGTTGCCTACTGACATTGGTTTGCCTCCTTACTTGGTTGGTTTGTGCACTCGTTCCGTCTATGGACTTGCGGACGCACCACGTAGATGGTGGAACCGCCTTGACAAATTTCTGATTTCGCTTGGTATTCAACCAACAAGAGCTGACAGGTGTACATATGTATGCTATGATGGTGCTTTTAAGGAGCCAAAACAGGTTAGCTTTGCTGACTCTGAGGCAACAGAACCAGCACCTGTGACATACTACGTAAGCTCACAAGACAGTGAGGAAACGCGTGATGAATCCTCCGACATTGCTGAGGAAGTTCATAAGTCTCTTTTGGTTGAAGAAAGATTGTTTTCAGCTTGCTATCAACAAACCCAAACATGGAAACAGAGGAAAGAGTTCAAGGAGAAGAAGGTTGAAGATTGTGCTTGGACTCCTGTTGTTGATGAAACCTTGTTGAAGTTTTTGGAATCTGTTGAACACAAGTCTGGTTGGTATCCTTTTGAAAATGGTCATGCTCAAGTTGCTTATCGTGCAAAAGCTTTGAGAACTCCTGATTCACATTATGATCGAAAGAAGTTTCACTTGAGAACTTCTATTGTGAAGAGGAAAGGAGTTTGGTGGTTGCTTGAGATGAATCATGACATGAACAAGGACAATGTTTCCACAAGTTTGGAAGAAGAAGCTGAAGTACTTGTTTCAGTCTTCTTACCTTCAGAGCGTACTTATCTTGCCACGACACCACAGTTGACACCTGAGATTGTTGAACAACTCTTGGAACACTTCATGGACCCTGTGAATGGCAGTAATGCCAAGGGAAGAAAACCTATTGGCATGTGTTGTTTGCATGTTGACGACTTGTTCATTACAGGAACTCCAGAGTTTCTGGAGAAGTTCAAGAAAGTTGTCAAGTCACAATTCAAGATTGGTCATGAAGATGTGAATGACTTGATGTTCACTGGTCAACGTGTGAAATGGATCATTGATGAAAAGACCAAGAAGAAATCACACATCACTGTTGAACAATCACTTTGTGTCAGTGAACTTACTGAGGTTGTCATACCAAAAGGTTTGAAGGATGAAGACAAATGTGACAAGGATCTCCACACTGCCTATAGATCACTCTTAGGTAGTATCAATTGGTTACAATCAAGAACTCAATTTCAGTCGTGTTATCAGTTTTCACGTTGTGCTTCTGCTGCTGCTTCCCCCACCATAGGTGATTGCAAAACGCTGAACAAACTTTGCAGGCAAATTGTAGGTGACCCGATGGAACTTATGTTCTGGCCACTTCAAGGTGATCCTAGATTAGTTGCAATGCCAGATGCAGCGTTTAGGAACAACAGCGACAAATCCTCACAGCGCGCGATGGTTATTTTCATGGCTGAACCGAGAAAGGAAAAGAGCAAAAACACCAGAGGTTCTCTCATTTTCTTTGAATCAACCAAAATCAAACGTACCACGTTGAGCACAACTGTTGCAGAGTTGTATGCACTCATGAAGTGTTATGGTACATGTCAAATGTTGAGAGGACTGATCAAGGACATCACTGGACTTTCAAGTGAGATTCATATGAGGACTGATGCAAACAATCTTGTGACTACTGCCAGCACTACTCATGTTCCTGAACAACAAGAGACCATTCATATGATTCAGATGCTTAGGAAGGAAGCATGTTCAGGTTCCATTGCTGACTTGTCACATATCAGAACTCAATGGTGTTTAGCCGATTGTTTGACCAAGAAGTCTGCCAATCCTCAGAATCTTATTGATGCTGTTCGACAAGGTGTTCTTAAAGAAGTTGATGCTCATCCACCATTCAGATCATTACTGGAACACAAAGCTTACCTCAGGTCATGGTTGCCAACAGTTTGCAGTCATGTTGATTTCAGACATGATGTATTTCTGTTAGGTGACACCTTGAGGGATTCTTGACTATTTTTTGAATTTGTGCCTGCGGCTCAAGAGGCAGAGTCTCGAGGATCGCACTGTTTCTTCAACATGTCGAGCTCTAGCCGGTGGAACAGGGCCTCAGCCGCAGCATCTAGTGATCAGGCACAATCGAACACTCGAGGTCAAGAACATCAAGGCTATGATTTTAGTCGAAGACATTCAGCTGATGGATATGCTCTGAGAAGATCAGAGGAAATCCCAGCTGACAAATTTCGAACACCATCGACATTGCCCAACGAGGATCATTTATCATTTTGCTATGATTACAGGCGCCAAACAGATTGGTTTCAGGCTCACGAGCAAGTGAGGAAGAAGAGAGAGCGCAATTTACATACATTGATGGGTCCACACAACATGAGACCAACTGACAGACATGAAATGTTCATGGACGCAATAGCTTGGATTTTGCACTGGGGAACTAGTCATGGAGAATTTGATGAATCTTTGAAATGGACTTCAAGTTTTCTGAAGTATCTCTGTGGCTTTACAACTCAGGCAGAAGAAAACTGGTTTGATGAACGATGCAATGATTTCCACGTGGACATGACTAGCTCATCAAGGAGAAGTTATTATATGTCATGTAGCAAGAGGCTATCCAATGTGTTGAGACATTGCAGAGACAAAACGTTATTCACTGCCAGTGGAGCTATGAACATTTCCTTACTGTTTGATCAGATGCAAGGAGACAATCCAAAGGAATATCACATGTCTGGAGCAGATTTTGCTGCTATGTTACTGTGTAATCCAAAACAACGTTTCTTTGTTGAGATCTCCATGAGATGGCAGTGGTACCCATATAGCTCAATGGCAGAGTATCCATTCGACGTTCGTCTTGGTGCTTTTCAAGGACATAGCAACCAAGTTGTCGATCCCACTGTGGCACACCACCAACTGACATATGATGAGGCTATGAGTTTGGGCTGGATTTTTCATGTCACTGATTACATGAATTTAGATTCCATTCAACAATCAGGCCTGAAGACCTTTGTGAAAGGAAGTGGAAAAGGCAGAAGGGATGCAGTTCACTTCATGTATCACAATGACAATGGTCAGGGCTACATAAGGATGGCAGAGGGCACGAAGCCTCCAAGAAACTATAGGCGACCAGTGTACCTCGTGTTGGATCCAAGTTTTATTGTGGACAACCAACTCTATCTGACAAAGAATGGTGTCATTTTATTCCATGGTGACATTCCCTTCCAGTACCTTCACGTCAAGGAACAACTCCCTACCATTGCATGCAACGTTGTTCATCAAGGACGTGGTCACTCTCTACCTCCATCGGTTACAGGTGGTTCATGGCACACCAACACAACATGGAACCATGTCATGAAGGAGAAAGGTCCAACATTTATTCCTGGACAAGACATTCCTGAGGAAGTCAGAATCACAGCATGGGAGTTCATGGGTCAACAGGTTCCACAAAACTATGGAAGATTAGTTTTTGGTACACCACTATGCAACGAGAATGACTTTGACCCGATTGTGGAATCAATCTATGGTGCTGCAGCAGAAGGCTCTCAAGAAAGAGAGGTATCTGCGCAGGCTGATGAAACCATGGAAAATCCATATGAACAACCATCAAGAAGAGGACGCTCTCAAGAAAGAGAGGAACCTCAAGATGTATGGGAGCAACAACGCTCCTCATCAGGAAGTCCAGAATCACCACAACATGATGATCCTCAACAAGATGCTCAAGACAATCAACAAGAGGAGCCATCAGTGGACGTCCATGACGACCCAATGGGTGAAGAGGCTGTCAATCTCTGGGAAGCAGAAGATCCACCAGATGATATCGTAGACCCTGTTGTAGAACAGGCTACCAAAAGTTCAATTTCTGCATCGAATCCCTGGGTCCTGTATGAGGCAGGTATTGTCTGTGCAAGAGAAGAGAGCGGTGAACTCATCAAGAACTCCTCAGGAGAAAAAGTGATAGTTCTGCGTGAATGGAACCTACTACTCTCTTCACAAAAGATAGCACTTCGTAGACAATCGATCACTCGCTCAGATTGGGAGAAATTACCATGGACAGGACATCTATGCTTTCTCTTCACAAGAGCTTGGGAGATTGGACGCATGTTGGCACACTTCCATCGAGAAGGAGACATTGATGCCATGGAAGGTTACATGAACTCTTGTCGACAATATTGGACAGACTGGATGCGAGGTCAAGTTGCCCCAACAGGTTGGGAAGACAGACACAGTATCAACAGAGACGAATGGAGAGAGAAGTTCTTGCTATACGAAAGAGACTTAGCAATACAGAAGGACATGGAGTATCTCTCAGAAGCAGTCTTTGTCTTTTACACCAAGCATCTTGATCAGTTCATTAGAGAGAACAACAAACTCTGGGGAGATTTCTGCAGGAGAAAGAAGGACCGTGATGGTAACATTTTGGATGCACTGGAGTTGAACACACATGGGTATGACATGACTATCCAAGGAATTACAGTTCCCATGAACAAGAAAACAGTCATCCCTGAACCTGAACGGCATTTCTCGTTTTCCACAAAGATGATGATCATGGCAATCGATCTGTATGAAGATGAAGCACCTGCTAGCTTCAGCCATTTCACAGTTTTTGCTCTGAACAAGCTTCGACAATTTGTGGATAGCAGAAAGGAATTGACAGCTCAATCCTACAGATTCTTTGTTGAACATGCCTACAATCAATTCTTTCAGCATGAAGCATTCCATCAATCTGCAAGAGCAAGGACAAAGGTCAGGGAATGCGGTTCAGGTGACTTCCACACATCTACAAAACTCGATGGCTACATCTGGGTAGCTGGAAAGGACAAGATTGCTCACATCCCAGAATCAGAGCAACAGAATGTGGATATGGAAGATCACGATGATGATGATGCTGAAGATGATTTGGAGTTTTTGCCAAGACTACAAGTTTTTGTCAGGAAAGAGGAGGAAAAGGCATCAGGCTCTCAGGAAAGAGAGGAAGAAGGTGTATGCTCTCAAGAAAGAGAGGAAACACAACCACAACAAGAAGATGAGGTATTACCAGATGCAAATCCTCGAAGAAATATGGAAGATCGACAGGGACTGTTTTTAGTCAGGCAACTCAAACCAGAGCACAGACAGATCCTCCATGATATTACACTCGCAGGCCAAAGAATCCTCACAGGAGATGATCTTGAAGGAGGTCAACCCCTTGAACGTGGTGACATAAGCTTCTTCTCATTATGGTTGATGATGTCGGCATTATCAGATGCTTCTTTTTCAACATTTATGGAGCAGTATGCACCCATGATGGGTTATGAGATCTCTTACGACAAGTATCATGAGTTCAAACTGGATATTGACCAAGTTCTCAGGGAGAATGAACACCTTGGCGCAGAAAATTTCTTTGGAGCAGAGGATCCTGATTTGGTGGACGATGATCCAGACACTCCTCTTCCAGATCTTCAAAGACCAGGCGCAGGTGATCCTGAGTACAAACATACTATTGAAAGTTTGAACATTGAGGACAAACATATCATTTTGGAAACTGATGATGACAAATTGGTTGAGTGTACATTGAAATGGATCAGTATGTGCAATCAGAATGTTCAACGAAAGATCAAGGAAAGTTTTGTCAAACCAGAAGAACGACAAGAGGAAGAAGAGAAAGAAGAGGATGAAGATGAGGAGATTGCTGTCGAAGAAGAAGAAGAAGAAAAAGACACACAGGAGCCACATGTCCCAGCTGAAAGCTCTTTAGAAAAAGAGGAATCAGCTCCACCTGAACGCTCCTCAGAGAAGGAGGAATCAGGGGAGAAGAAAACAAACATTCAAGATGATGAGACAGCTCCTGAAGTGAAACCTGCAATTCGACTTTACTATGGTCAAGATATCACTGGAAACGAAGATGATTCAGTTTTTCGAAAATTGAAGGATTGTTTTTCAGATGGTTACCATGGTGAATGGGCAGGATTTTACAACAAAGGTTATCCAGCGTCTTCGAAGCATCGACATATGTTTTGGCATGTCAAGTACAGAAAAACCATGTCTCCACATCAAGATTATTGGTACCATCTTACAGATGACCAGTTGATGGTTGAGTACATTGCCAGACACAAGGATCAAAATCCACAACTAGAATTACAAGAACTCAATCAGCGCATTGAATATGGTTGTAGTGATCCTAGGATGCATCCTCTTCATCAAGACAAGGCAGAAAGATCCTCAAAAGAAGCAGAACAGAGGATTGATGACGATTTTGGAAATCTCACAAAAGTACTCCAAGATTACGTTGAAGAACACAAGGTCTTGCCTTACTGTATGATTTTGCATAGCTTAGCTTACAGGTATTTAGGTGGAGGCCTATCAGATCCAACGTACAAGGATGCTGAATTTCCATACAGATCCTCTCCACAGATAACAGCAATGTTTTGGAATTTGGGAAACTGGTGCAGAAACAGATTTGAAAAATGCCCGGTTCCAGAAAGATTTCAACAATTCATTCCACACATTGACTACACCATCGACGAGGATCATGAAAAATTTGATGAAAACAAATCACAGTTCAACAATTACTTCATCAATGTCATCAAGAACTTTGGAGGACATCTTTTCATGAATTGCGAGGCTGGTTCATTGTATCCTCACAGAGAAAGACTCAACGAGGTTGACTTTAAAACTTGCTTCAATGACTATCATGACTTGATGGTGGCAGCTCGCCTTGGAAAGGATGGCTATATCAAGCAAATTGCTGGATATCACACAGATGACAACGACACACGAGTTCGACAAGTCTCATGGGCAATCTTTGAAGTATCTTGGGGAAAGACAAAGGATCGAGATACAGATGAGATTGTTGACTTGACAAGAGCTAGGATGAGAATGACACGTGTGTGCGTTTATCACGTCGGACAGAAGTATGCATCAGACTCTGCTGGGATTGTTGGTGAGTGCTTAGCTGTTATGGCTTTTGAGTGTGCCAGATATCAAGTTGACTTCATCGCAGGTGATGGAAACAAGGCATGCTATTACAGCACACCAAAATCTCCAGGTGTCCCTACATACCAACACAGCCTTATCCAATTCTGGATCAACAGAATGGTAGGTGTTGCAACACAAGCCATGCGCAAGTATTTTGATTCATCTTGCCCTCCAATCAGGGTCAAGCATTTCATTTCTTGCAGTTATCGTGACTTGGATTTTCTTGCAACGCACTTGGATGGCATTACAACAGCAACATACACCGACGAGATCATGAACAAGACAAATGGTAAAGGTGATTGTTGTATGTTAACAGTTGTTGAGTGGGGTCATTCACGTTTGATGTGTGAGGAACACCTAGAAGACTTTGAGGATGAAGATCACATGAACTATGTGGGTGAATTTTACTTCAAGGTAAATGAAACTTGCTTACATGGTGATCACAACATCTTCATGGTTGCCCCAAATGATCGCGATGCTCATAATCCAATTCTTGTCCATCTTGATCCTTCTGATATGTCATGGAATGAACGACATCATTACAAACAGGCTTTCAAGAAGAAGCAGTATGCAGATACAAGAAAGGAAAGACAGAAGGAGAAAAAGAGAAAGGCGTATGAAGATCAAGCATCGACATATCAGGGCAACACAGAGTGGGGTGGATCCTCATCTTCTTCGTCCAGACCATGGAGAACAAGCTTTTGGCTATGAGTGAGTGTACACTTCTTTAAATGAAGATAACACAGCATGAGAGGCCGTGTACAGTTTTTCTGTGCGTTCAACTTATTTCACACAAATGGCATATACTCTTTTAGATAGAGATAATGCCACAAGTGTCTGAACTTCAATTTAATGTAGAATAGAGACTCTTGTAAATAGAGATACTATATACATTTATCTCCATGAATCATCCGGCGAGCAGACCACTCCGAATGGAGCGAACTCCAAAAATTACCAACTTCGATTTCAGTCCATTGTTTGCTTGAATGAGCAACTTTGGAGATCCGCTATTTCCGTTTATTTCGTGATTTGGTCAATTGTTTTTCGTATGACCGGAATTTCTGAATCTTGCGAACCCGAACTTTTCAATTCGAACTTTCACCGGTAGAGCGAGGCATTTTGCCTATGGAGAGACCGTGCGCGAAGCACCATTGGTCGCTACTGGAAAAATTAGCGAATCCGCTGTTCTTTTTCGACATGTCCTTAGGACATTCGCTGCTTTCACGTGTTTTTCAATTCGAAGCCACTGCGTAACTCCGGTTTCTTTTGCTATTTGCCATTGTGTAGAGAAGTCAGGAAGATACTCTTAATACCAATTGGGTACGGCAAGGCGTAGTGCTCTACTCATTGCTTTTGAATTTGTGCCTGTGTTTTTGTTTCGACCTAATACCTACATAGGTACATGCATGAGTATTGAGCACATTTATATGCGCCTTCAAGGCTCAAGAAGAGGTATATAGAGTAACCCTGTAGACAAGCACAGACCGGCAACAGGCTGAGTAAAACAAGTGCTGTCATTGGGGAAGACGCCTTAGCTGATCTTGAAGTAGACGCTAGGGCCCCTCTTCAAGCCCCCCCCGCGCCCCCCCTCCCGCCTTTTTTTTTTAGAGCCACCTCCCGCGGCTTGTGACAACATGCAAGTGTATGATACGGCCCACCTTTTGTTTCAAGCGTGTGTGATCAAACGGGTCGTCAAAATTCAAGTGCGTGCTTTGCTGCCATGCTGTGACCCAACCACAAAGGTGGATGATATGGCCCACCAACTGCTACGTCTAGTATTACGGTACCACTGCTACCGCTGTATGCTGTGACAACGCCACAAAGGTGGATGATAAGGCCCACCTACATTGCGAATGAATGTATCATGACTATGTGACGCTTTGCGGGGGGAGGCGCTGCGCCCTCCCCCTGTTACTTATTTTGTTTTACGTGTCTACACAATGCTTCATTGCATGTTGACATGTACCCAGAATTCATTCTCTTTCATGCGCACTCCGCATGGCTCAAGACTAGCAGCAAACCGCGGTAGAAAAGAAGTGCAGTCACCTCTCACTGACCGCATGTGTTTACCTAGGGTTCCAGGGCTCCCTCAATACGGGGATAGCTACCTCAAAGTGGTAGCGGAGCCTGTGCCTTCGCCAAGTCTAGATCCGTGTGCCGAACTGTTGTTCTCTGCATACGCTCCGTATATCGGACTTGCGGAGGCAACCTGTAGGTCAAGTTAGAGTAGCTGCCATGGTCTTAATCCACAACATGGATTCAGATGAAGAACAACTCCAAATTGTTTCTTATGAAGAGCCGGAAGCATATGCCGCCACCAGTCATTCCGAAAACCGGATGGGCATCAAAATGACACCGAAGGTTCCACCCCAATTTGATGGCCAATCAAGCTGGTTTGAATATGAAGATTTAATTGATGACTGGTTAGGAATCACAACATTGGATGCAGATAAGCACGGACCATCATTAAAGAATGCCCTCATTGGTTCCGCTTCTTTTTAAAAGTCGATGCTCGATAATGCCCTACTCCGAGATCCGGATCGTGGCCTCGCCCATTTCAAGGACACATTGAGACCATACTTCGTGAAGGGAGTAAATCATGTGTTCCTTTGGCGATTCCTCCAAATGTTTCGCACATATCGAGGCCAGAGTGAATTCGTGCACTGGATAGGGCGATTTGAGATCGCGCAGAAGCGTTTGTTGGCTTCTTGGTCCGATCTGCTGGACATATCCGATCTTCCCGAAGCAGGCACTCCGGCATTTACGGCAGCACTCACCGATGAGCAAAGACTGCAATATAACCAAATAGTAACAGATGAAGACAAGCTAGCTTACCAACAAGAGCTTAGAGAACAGACCATCACAAATAGAAGGACCAGACATGCACAGCAGTTTCCATTGTCGGACAATTTGATGTCACTGATTTTCCTAGTTCAAGCAGACCTCAACGAGCAACAACGTGAGCGTTTTGTCTCGTCCATGAACATCCGTCAGATCGCAATGCCTCAGTATACCTATCTCCAAGTGAAACAGCTGTTCTTAGAACTTTTTGCCGTTTCTCGCACAGGTGTTGCCGACCCAAACATCACGCACCGCAAGCGGTCCAACTTCTACGTCATCGACGAGGGCGAGACCGAGGAAGGTGAGTACGGATTTTGGGTCTTTGATGAAGAGACGGGTGAAGAAGGTTTCACAGGTCTGTACACAGAGACCGAATTTTGGGTTCTTGGTGCAAAGGGTTCATACTCTAAGCGCCGCATCTATGGCAGGTCCTTCAAGAAAGGTCGACCGAAAGGTTATGGTAAGAAAGGAGGAAAAAGATCACGACCCGGCTTCCGCCCGAGGTCAAAAGGCAAAGGTTTTGTAGCATGGGAAGATGACCAGCAAGACACAGCTTTCTGGGGAAAAGGAAAAAGCAAAGGAAAAGGCAAAAAGGGCAAGAAAGGAATGATGAAAGGAAAGGATTCTTTCAAAGGAATGCCTTCATGGAAAGGAAAGGGCAAAGGTGATGCCAAGAACAAAGGAGGAAACAATCCATTTTTGTCACAACCTCGACAAGCAAATGTAGCACAGCCTGCAACATCTAGTTCATCACAAGCCCCCGAAAAACAAGAAACTGCCCATGCCGAAGAAAGCTGGGGTTATGACTATGACACCTATTGGTCAGGTTATGAATCCTATTATGGATATGATGGAGATTACTCCCAAGGTGATTGGTACAATTGGTCTTACTTTGCTTCCGCTGAGGAACTGACCAAATCAGAGGACAAGCAGTCAGAAAGTGTAGACGTCATTTCTGAGGACAGACAGACCGACAAGATCAACCGGTTCTGTTTTTCGGCCATTTGCTTGTTCCGATTTTTCGGACACGAACTTGTAGAAGCCTTCGCATTCATGCTTCTGTTCGTGTCTCTGATGTACCAGTGCTTTTCAGATTTGAACAGGTTCCTATTTAAGAGCATCCGCCAAGTTGAGAAGAGTGTTTCTACCGTAATCGCTGACCAGCATTCGTTTCAGCCGCACATATGCCCGCTCAATTCCGTCTTTACGGAAGAGTGTGTATTTCTCAATTATGATCATGGTGCCCAACAAGCATTGCTTTGTGAATATGTAGATCTAGGTTCTCATCCGACTTATGTCATACTTGATTCAGGTTGCACCCGAGCCATGGGATCCCGCTTTGCCATTGATCGCCTTGTACAGGCTTGCCAACAGCATCCGAAGCGTGACCACATATGGTTTTCCAAGCAGCCGTGTTCAAGTAAGTTTTCATTTGCCAATGGAGAACAATCTACTGTCAAAGAAAGATTAGTGATTCACTTTCGTAATGATCGTGCTCAAACTGGTTGGATCACAACATGCGTTGACATTCTGGACAAAGGTAAGGTTCCTATCCTCTTTTCAGTTGAACAAATGCGGAACCTTCGCATGAATATTGAACACACTCCTGTAGGTGAGTTCATGGCTTGTCCACTGTTCGGAATGCAACGTACCGCATTGGCGGTCAGCACATCCAACAATCCAGTCCTTGACATTATGGCTCTTGCTACTTCCAGTTGGAAACCGATGTACAGCTTTCAGTCCGAAGACATCACATGCCCAGCATGCAATGGCAAACATCGTCCACACACCAATAAAGAAGGTTGCAAGAGATTTAAGGGATCAGAGCCAAAATCAGCACAAGTGCCGAAAACGGCCAAGTCTGATTCCAAGAAACATGTCAAGAAGGTAATTCAGCCTGATAGCAAGTTAGAAGTACCAGTTCAGCCTTTTGATCCTGATGAAGAGCCAATGGTGGCCTCTGGACCAAGTTCCGGTTCAAAGGACGGAGTCCCTAGACGTCGGGAACCTCAGATTGAAGAAGAACCCGAAGTCAAACCGGAACCAAAGGTTGAAGTAAAACTTGAAGAGAAGAAAGAACCGTCACCCAAAGGAACATTGTCACTAGCACTTCAGAGAATTCATGATAAACTTCAATCACCAACTGAACTTCTCAAATTGCATTTGAAGCATTATCACATGACCACCGAACAATTCAAGAGAAGAACCTCAGCTCTGAAGTTGCCAAAAGAAATTTACGACAAGTTTGACCAGATCACCAAATCATGTGACACATGTTCCAAGGCTAAGATTGCACCCTCGAGAGCTAAGGTTTCAGGAATTCGAAGTGAAGTCTTTGGTGAACTTACTTTCATTGATCATGGAGAAGTTCCCATCAATCCTCAGTCGAAACTTCAATTCCTACTTATGTATGATGGTGCAACTTCATTGACTACTGCATTTGTAGTTCAGAATAGGTCTGATACAGTGACGATATCTCATCTTCAAGAGTACTTTGAAACTTATCAGCTGAATCCTAAATACATTGTTGCCGATCAAGCTTTTATGGGCACTGAAATGGAGAGCTATTACAGCAGGCACAATATCCGGCCAATCTCTCTAGGACCAGGAACACCTTGGCCAAACCGAGCTGAGGCAGCCATTCGCATGTTTAGGAAACAGGTCTCATTGATGCTAATTTCCTTGAAAGACGATCCATTGCTTGCCAACATTACTTATAAACAGTTGTTGAGACAAGCCTGCATTTCAAGGAATACCATGGTAACACATGGAGGTGTCACTCCAATTGAATTAGCCTTTGGAAGAAGACCTGCCGACCTTACGGCGATTGAGCTCATGACTCCTGCACAGCTTACGACTGAGGCCCCTGCTCCTGAGAGACAAATTGAGGCACTAAGGTCACTGGCGATGCGAAAGTTTCTAGAGGCCAAGCAGTCTGATGACCTTCGAAGAGACATTGCCAGTAAACTTCAACTTAGTGATGGACCATTCTTTCCTGGAGACAAAGTTTACTATTGGACCGAAGACAAACCAAAAATCAAATCAGACGGTTCACATGGAGGAAAATGGATAAAAGGAAAATTGGTCTCAGTAGACGGTAGCATGGTTGGAGTTGACTTAGGCACCCGAATCGTGAAGGTCAACATCAGTAAAATCAGAAAAGACCATAATCCGATTGAGGATATCGATATTCCTTTAGAACCTATTGCGCTTGCCAGTGCCGAATTTTCGGCCAAAGATGCTGCCAGTGCCAAATTTTCGGCCAAAGGCGCCTGCATAGCAGTGAAGTCCACATGCCGCACCGATGACTATGCTAATAACATCATACAACACGATGCCATTCAGACAGGTCCTGAAGGTATTCAATATGGTAGTTATGCCTGGGAGCCTACTATGACAGGAAGAATTGACTTCCTGGAGATGTTTAGTGGCTCCGCAAAGCTTAGCCAATCGGCAGCCATGCAGGGACTTCGAGTGGGCTCTCCAATAGACCTGAGAACAGGTTACGATTTGCTGACTGCCGAAGGCCGGCGAAAGGCAATGGAAGTCATTGAGCGACAACAGCCAAAAATCATCCACATGAGAATTTTGTGCCAGAGTCGCTCTTGACCAGATTGAACATGGTAGATATTTTATCATTGAAAATCCTGAGACTTCCAAAATTTGGTTTACCAAATGCTTTCAACGCCTTCTCCTGAAGCATGCCGTAACCTACGGGACATTGGACATGTGCGCTTTTGGTATGAGAGACCCAAATGGATACTATTACTACAAACCAACATCCTTACTTCACAACTTTCCTGAACGTGTCTTGAATCCAGTTTTCAAGAGATGTAGTAATAAATCCAAAAAGGATCCAATTCATTATCATCAACAATTGGAAGGTAGTGCTCCGGGTTATGGATCAAGAACAAAGTTGGCACAAGTTTATCCATACCGATTTTGTAGCACTTTGATTAGATGCTCTCTATTCCTCACAGCTGTCACTTGCTGTAGACCTGCTGGAAGATTTGAATCTCGATGAATTGCGAGGAGTGCAAAATCAGCTTGCCGCACTTACGGCATCAGAGCATCCAGTGTTGGCAACTGACTTGTACGAACAGGGTCTTCCAGTACGCGACTACTACACGAAACGCTTGCTCAACCGCATTAATGCTCTACCCGCTGGTAATGTTTATCATCCTGTTCAGATCGAAGCACAACAAGATGTTTCACACGTCAGACAGATGTATCTAAGTACGTCCATGTTTGACAACGCAATCATTTTTCGTGGTAGTTTTCAGTCCTTACGCGGTGAATACCGCCACACCCATGGCGTGCTCCTACTTTGGAAGAAGAAGGACACGTCACATGTTTTTCTGCGAGTACATCCTAGAGATATGTCGCAGTTGATTGCTAGCCATTGGTCAGCTATATTGTTTTGGAACAATGATGGAAGTATTCCTACAGACAATACCGACAACACACCTGAACAGAACACCAACATCGACCCTCCACCGGGTCTTCCACCTCAGCAGAACAACAACCAAGATGATGACAATCCGCCTGAACAGTTTAACACACCACCTTCATCACCACACCTTCCAGCCGTTCCCATGCCAGATGAACCACATACGCCGCATCCCGGCTTTCCTCCTGATGATGATCATTTTCAGACACCCTTTCATTCACCACCACGACCAAGTGATGATACACCGGATGATGAAATGCATTCGCCACAAGATGAACCACCAGATTTACCACCTCATCCATCATCACCACCTGATCATCCTCAACCACCATTTCCTGGAGCCACTGGCATTCCTGTTGCTCCAGATACAGTTATTGTGCCCAATACCATTATACCACCAAACATTGACGACACACCAATGGCACAGAGTACCAAGCGTCCTCCAGGTGATCCACCGATACCACCTGCAACTAAGGCTCGACCATCTAGACAAATGCCTCCTGCGTCTTCGACCCCATTTCGGCCTAGTAACCATGTGGGGGGTGATACACAGCCATCAGTCACACCAAACGCGACCACACAACCCGCTGTAGTCGCTCCAAGCACTTCGAAACCGAAGAAACCCAAGAATGATGCTGTGCCTGATGACTTTGATGATGACGAGCCTGATCCAGATGCCGCACCATCCGGACACAATGGACCGCCAATACTTCCGCTGGACGGAGATGAACCTTTTAATCCTTCACCAATGCCTGAGAATGATCCGCAACCGGACACCCAAGATCAGCAAGAGCCACAAGAAGAAGAAGAACCAGAAGAAGATACCGATGAAACAATTCCTTATGGTTCTACTGATACCGATGAGACTCTTGACTATAATGATCTTGTTATTGATGATTCAAAATGGTGTTTTCTGTCCCAAGAACAGAAGTTGTGCAGTAATACTGCATCATTCTCAGTGCCCAGATTGATTGACGGTTCACCGGTAGCTCTGAGTAGTGTCGAATCTTCCAATTCAATCAGTATGTCTTATTCCGTTGTCTCGGAGAGACAACGCAACAGATGCCGTAAGACAAGATCTGATATCATTGAAGAATATCACGGCATTAATGATGAAGACGAAGCTTTTATGACATTGTATTCCATGACTGACAAATTTTCTTATTTAGTTGGCAAGAAGAGAAAGGAAGCCACTCAACAAGAGAAGAGACAACTTGCGAAACAGTTTTTAGATGCCAAAAAGGCTGAATGTCAATCTTGGATTGACAATGAAGTTTTTGATCTTGTTGACATGAGAAAGACAAGAGTGAGAAATTTTGTAGCCGGAAGATGGGTTCTTACCGTGAAGAAAGACAAGGACGGTAACTTCCAGTAGGTAGTAGTAGGTAGTAGTAGTAGGTAGTAGTAGTAGGTAGTAGTAGGTAGTAGTAGTAGGTAGTAGTAGTAGGTAGTAGTAGTAGGTAGTAGTAGTAGGTAGTAGTAGTAGGTAGTAGTAGTAGGTAGTAGTAGTAGGTAGTAGTAGTAGGTAGTAGTAGGTAGGTGTAGTAGTAGGTAGTAGTAGTAGGTAGTAGTAGTAGGTAGTAGTAGTAGGTAGTAGTAGTAGGTAGTAGTAGGTAGTAGTAGTAGTAGTAGGTAGTAGTAGGTAGTAGGTAGTAGTAGTAGGTAGGTAGTAGTAGTAGTAGGTAGTAGTAGTAGTAGGTAGTAGTAGTAGTAGTAGGTAGTAGTAGTAGGTAGTAGTAGTAGGTAGTAGTAGTAGGTAGTAGTAGTAGGTAGTAGTAGTAGGTAGTAGTAGTAGGTAGGTAGTAGTAGTAGGTAGGTAGGTAGTAGTAGGTAGGTAGGTAGTAGTAGGTAGGTAGGTAGTAGTAGGTAGGTAGTAGTAGTAGGTAGGTAGTAGTAGTAGGTAGGTAGTAGTAGTAGGTAGGTAGTAGTAGTAGGTAGGTAGTAGTAGTAGGTAGGTAGTAGTAGTAGGTAGGTAGTAGTAGTAGGTAGGTAGTAGTAGTAGGTAGGTAGTGGTAGTAGGTAGGTAGTGGTAGTAGGTAGGTTAGTAGTAGTAGGTAGGTAGTAGTAGTAGGTAGGTAGTAGTAGTAGGTAGGTAGTAGTAGGTAGGTAGTAGTAGGTAGGTAGTAGTAGGTAGGTAGTAGTAGTAGGTAGTAGTAGCAGGTAGTAGTAGTAGGTAGTAGTAGTAGGTAGTAGTAGTAGGTAGTAGTAGTAGGTAGTAGTAGTAGGTAGTAGTAGTAGGTAGTAGTAGTAGGTAGTAGTAGTAGTAGTAGTAGTAGTAGTAGTAGTAGTAGTAGTAGTGGTAGTGGTAGTGGTAGTGGTAGTGGTAGTGGTAGTGGTAGTGGTAGTAGGTAGTGGTGGTAGTGGGTAGTAGGTAGTAGGTAGTAGGTAGTAGGTAGGAGGTAGTAGGTAGGAGGTAGTAGGTAGTAGGTAGTAGGTAGTAGGTAGTAGGTAGTAGTAGTAGTAGTAGTAGGTAGTAGTAGTAGTAGTAGTAGTAGTAGTAGTAGTAGTAGTAGTAGTAGGTGGTAGTAGTAGTAGTAGTAGGTAGTAGTAGTAGTAGGTAGTAGTAGTAGGTAGTAGTAGTAGTAGTAGTAGGTAGGTAGTAGTAGGTAGGTAGTAGTAGTAGTAGTAGTAGTGGTAGTAGTAGTGGTAGTAGTAGGTAGTAGTAGTAGTAGTAGTAGGTAGTAGTAGTAGGTAGTAGTAGTAGGTAGTAGGTAGTAGTAGTAGGTAGTAGGTAGTAGGTAGTAGGTAGTAGGTAGTAGGTAGTAGGTAGTAGGTAGTAGGTAGTAGTAGTAGTAGGTAGTAGTAGTAGTAGGTAGTAGTAGTAGTAGGTAGAGTAGGTAGTAGGTAGTAGTAGTAAGGTAGTAGTAGTAGGAGTGGACGTAGGTAGGAGGTGTAGGTAGAGGTCGAGGTAGTAGGGTAGTCCGGTATGTAGGTAGTAGGTTAGTAGGTAGAGGTTAGTGAGTAGATCAGTAGGTAGTTTTAGGAGAGTAGTAGGAGAGTAGTAGGGAGTAGGTAGTAGTACGTGGTAGTAGTAGTAGGTTAGTAAGTAGTAGGTAGTAGAGTAGGGTAGTAAGTAGGTAGTGTAGTAGGGTAGTAGTATAGGTAGTAGTAGTAGGAGTAGTAGTAGGTAGTAGTAGTAGGTAGTAGCTAGTTAGGTAGTAGTAGTGGTTAGTAGTAGTGTTAGATAGCCAGATAGTGCTAGTTCCTTACAACCTTTCATCCCCATGTTCTTGCGTCATGTCTAATTTATCCCTTATTTATTAGACTGTGCTAAAAAAAAATGGGGATTTCTAGATATTTCATATATTTCTGGGGATTCTCCATCCGATATTTCATATATTTCTGGGGATTCTCCTAGATATTTCATATATTTCTGGGGATTCTCCATCCGATATTTCATATATTTCTGGGGATTCTCCTAGATATTTCATATATTTCTGGGGATTCTCCATCCGATAATTTCTATATTTGGGATTCTCCATCCGATATTCATATATTTCTGGGGATCTCCATCGATATTCATATATTTCTGGGGATCTCCTGAATTTCATATATTTCTGGGATTCTCCCATCCGATTTATTTCATATATTTTGGGGATTCTCCATCCGAGATTTCATATATTTCTGGGATTCTCCTAGAATTTCATATAATTTCTGGGGATTCTCCATTCCGATATTTCAGATATTTCTGGGGATTCTCCTAGATATTTCATATATTTCTGGGGATTCTCCATCCGATATTTCATATATTTCTGGGGATTCTCCTAGATATTTCATATATTTCTGGGGATTCTCCATCCGATATTTCATATATTTCTGGGGATTCTCCTAGATATTTCATATATTTCTGGGGATTCTCCTAGATATTTCATATATTTCTGGGGATTCTCCTAGATATTTCATATATTTCTGGGGATTCTCCTAGATATTTCATATATTTCTGGGGATTCTCCTAGATATTTCATATATTTCTGGGGATTCTCCATCCGATATTTCATATATTTCTGGGGATTCTCCATCCGATATTTCATATATTTCTGGGGATTCTCCTAGATATTTCATATATTTCTGGGGATTCTCCTAGATATTTCATATATTTCTGGGGATTCTCCTAGATATTTCATATATTTCTGGGGATTCTCCATCCGATATTTCATATATTTCTGGGGATTCTCCTAGATATTTCATTTATTTCTGGGGATTCTCCATCCGATATTTCATATATTTCTGGGGATTCTCCATGGATTCTCCATGGACTACGGCCATCGTTTTTTAACAAAACGGGGACCGCCCCTGGGATGACTCAAAAACGCTCGTTCCGATGGCTCCGATGGCTGGTGCTGGGAAGCGCTGCGAAGTGACTGGGCGCGTGGGAGTCCATGGAGCTTTTAGAACCCCCTGGGGTTTATGGATGTTTTATCCCATGGAGGTTTTATATGGAGGTTTATGGATGGTTTAATGGATGTTTAATGGAGGTTTAATGGATGTTTATGGATGTTTATGGATGTTTATGGTCGGCCCCAAATATTGGGTGAATGGTTTCAGGGTACCAGTATATATATATGATATGTATATATAGGGATAGCCGCCAGTAATCTACACATGCTTGGACAAATACTTACATGGAGCGGAAACAGGAGGGCTTCAAGAGCAGCCGCAGATGTAAACATCTGGACAACTAACAGAACAGTTTTTGATTATAGAATTTCTCCTGTACAAACAAACAGCGAATGCAAACAAACAAAATTAGTTTTCAATGGATTTAGCTCATCTACAAATGGTGAGTTTTGCATTGCCTGGTTTATGTACCGGATGGATTCGGAAGGACTAGCAAGTTATGGATGTCCATTGGTCACTGGGAACTAAGAAACACTACAAGGAATCAGGAACTCCAATTATAGGTACTGCAAATGATAGCCACAAGGACGGGAAATAAGTAATTTTACCTTGATGTTTACACAATCTACCCATCCACAATATTTGATGCTCATGAGGGATTTGATTGCCAAATTTCAATGTCAGAGCGGACAATCTACCCTCGTCATTGAGCAAAATGGCTGGTGAGTGACGATCCAGACAGCTTACGTCCACACATTTCACAGACCAACCCATTGAATATTTTGAATCCCATTGATATTTGGTTGTGTGTGCCATTCTTATACCAGCAGTTACCAGCAGAACTCACAGCTATCACAACTCACATATTCCGATTCTTGGCATCAAACCACTTCATGATTCATGGTTATGTGATCCAATTCCTGGGTATGTTTTTTTGGTGCATTTCTTCAATGGATGAGCGGCTTCGGATTGGTGGCTTGTGCTTGTTCTGTGGTTGACTTGCGAATCATGCTTGATGAACACCCCATAACTGCGAGGAAGTCAAGTGAGTTCACGTTTGGCTGGGAAAAGAAGGGAAAAGACCTAAAAGACCCAATGTTTATCCAAGTTTTAGATAGTTTTATTGTGTGTTACATTACTCGTATTTACATGTATTTACCATCCTGGAGAAAATCCTTCCTGCTTACATTGTTTGGGAATGTTTCCCCCCCCCCGAAAATGGTCATGGGTTCAATTCCCACGGGTGACGCGGTCACGGGCCCCCACATTAGAGGCACACTTTCCATGAGGGAGATGTCCCTGTAGTCTAGCATAATTGGTATGCTTCAGCCTCAATAACAGTTGCTGCAAGGGGTCTTAAAAAGGGGTTTTAAATAAACCCCTTTTCGTGCATCATTTCACGCAGCACAAGACACAGTGTCATGCAGTCATGCTCTGGATAAAATCATCTTAGACTGCGCAAAAACGTTTTTGGTGTATCATCTTAGGGGCGCAGCATTTTGACACCACTCCTCTCCCACTACACTACCTTTCGTCCGCCTCCGCCTGCTCTCAAGTATTTACCATCCTGGAGAAAATCCTTCCTGCTTAATTACATTGTTTGGGAATGTTTGTGGAACACAGTTGGGTAAAGTCCCGCTGTATCTCGACCGGTTGGGTAGTGATCCACCTTCAGCTGGGGTCAACAAAACCACCGTGTTCTCTGAAGTCCCATGAAATCGCACGATGAATATATCATTGGCCTGAATCAAATCCACCAAAAGATCCCATGAAATCCCCTGGATGCCACGTTTGAGGTTGGCATTTGTGCTGCCGACTTGGGGGACGTCTCCTGGACACTCAACATTTCGCTGGGCCACCAAGATGGGATCCGATCCACGTGCTGCTGATGTGAGCTTGGAAATGAATGTGACAAAATCCAAAAACAAAGTTGGAGACGATGTCGATATGAAGGAAATCGGCTGGTATTGCATGTAGGAGAAAGAAAGTGTGTTTGAAGC